>FR990040.1:4800000-6025969 GCA_905404135.1 Hesperia comma
TGTTAATGCTAAGTATTTTTATGGAATTAAGCAGCAGGTACCGTTGCCGCCATGACAACTGTGACCGACATAGAACAATACTCAATTTAGGGATTAGAATGGTAACTAACTTCCGCCCGCAGGCTTCGCCCGCGTGGAATTCGTCTAAACTTCACCCCCCTATTTCACCCCCTTCGGGGTGGAATTTCCAAAAACCCTCTCTTAGTGCTCCCCTACAGTCTCCAAGGGAAATGCATGCCAAACAGCTTCTTCCGTTCAGTAGTCTTGGCTGTGCGTTGTCTGTTAGTCAATCACTCAGTAACGCAAGGGTTTTATATATTAAGATTAACACTAACAGGGACTGTCAGTGGTAGTCCTCTCGTTATGTTTGATTATAGCCAAGTAAGAATAGTTAGTCGGGTTCTATTGTTGCTTTCCTTGACAAATATTATTATCTCTAAAAATGTTAATCGTAGATTTTCGCAAAAATACTTTGTCTGTTTACCCCACGATATAAACTTTTGCGTTACTGGGTGAAGACTGACAGACAACGCACAGCCGAAACTACTGAACAGAAGAAACTGGCATGTATGTTCCTTGGGGAGTGTAGGGGAGCATTAAGAGAGGATTTTTGGAAATTCCACCCCGAAGGGGGTGAAATAGGGGGGTGAAGTTTAAACGAATTCCATGCGGGCGAAGCCTGCGGGCGGAAGCTAGTCATTATATTATATTATACCTATTGTATAATATACTTCAACATAATCACACCATCACAAGCCCCTTTTACGCACCCGTTATGGCCGTACGCACTTATCGTCGCCAATTTGTATCGGGGTTTTTAAACTTTCATACCCGTTACAAGTTACAACTAGGTACCCTCGTAAGGGATGAAATATGCCTGAATTTAAAACACCATGCACTTTAGTCTATGATTTTTACTACTACTAGCAATGGGTCTCTATTCTCTTCTCATCGTTGAGGAGACTTTTAGTAGTCGTTCGTCGTTGAGAGACGGTTGTTTTTAACCGACTTCAAAAAAAGGAGGAGGTTCTTAATTCGTCTGTATGTTTTTTTTCTTATGTGTGTTAACTCAGAATTTGGTACTGGGTGTATCAATTTCGATAATTATTTGCCATTACAAGGGTAATGAATGCCGTCTGGTCCCTTAAATTGAGTGACATCTGATGGTCAGTTTTTGAGTTATGTCGACTTTGAAGTCGGTTATTTTTTTGCAAAAAGTCAGTTATTTGTAGTCAAATTGGGATTTTTAACCAAAACCAAAAATAAGAATATCTCGATAAAAAGCTAACTTTTTATTAGGGTTAGAATAAAATTATCTAGTAAGTTCATTTACTTAAGTTCACCCCTTCATTCCCGGTTAGAGCTATCTAAGCCCATCCGTCTCACAGCTAACTCGACGTGCAGCAAACATAGGATCGCTTGCTTTACGATAACTATGTATATTTGTAAACTATACCTGATTCGGCGGGAAAAACAAATTTATTACCGGTGCTTACAGTTCAATTTTGCTTGTCACCAAAATTGACTTAAAAAAATTTAAAAACTCGCCGCGAATCTGCAATGCACGATCAGTTAGACGTTTGTGCGAGTTGATATCAAAAAGGACTGAACTTACTTGAATGTGGTTTCCATCTAATCTTGAAGTTCCATTGAGTATTGATCAAATTTCAATCGGTGGACAAATAAAAAAATATATCAGTATAAAAAATGTCATCTTAACTTATTTGCGATTTTTGGGACTAAGACAAGTTTCCGAAGCGATGTAAACCGAATTTCATAGTAAAATCGCATCTCGCTGTTAGTACGCCCGCTACCTAACGCAATGTACAGTCGCCGACATAATAAGATAGAGCACGGCTAATTAGCTTGATCGAGGACTGCGTAGTTTTGAGTAGATAAAGGATTTATCAGTCCCAGACGTAAAGTAAAAATGATGGGAGCGAGTCTTATAAAATATTTAGATACATATTTACATATTATTAATAACAAGTAATCAGACAGAGTTTGGTAAAGAAAGTAGATAAAAAAAATTAAAAATATTTTTATGGAATTAAGGTATTAATCGAGCATGCAGCACCTTCCGCTGCCGCCATGACAATTAGGTACTGTGACCGACACAGAACAACACTCAATTAAAGGGCTGGGATGGTTAGTCTGCTAGCAGAATATTAGTTGGTTAGTTAGTTAATTAAGCCCGAAGAACAGGGACTGTCAGTGATAGTTAGTCCTGTCAGTTGATGTAGTAATAGTCTAGTTAGGATTTGTTAGTATGTGTCTCGTTCTAATTCGATCACAGATGCGTTGCCACCTCTGAGGACTGAGAATGTCGCGTCTAAAAAGTGTAACCGGCTTCACACCTTTCTATCCGGAACACAATTATTGTTAAAACAGTTATGATAAATTATTAAGAAATTGTTACAACGCCAACCTAGAGGATTTTAAATAGACTCTTACATTGTATGACAAATTGACCATCTAGTTCGGAGCAGAGTTCAGTAACAGAAATAGCCCAGCAGTGGGCTAAACATAGGCTCCACTATCACTTATTCACTGGACATCTTGCCCCAGGGATTGTATCGGCTATTATTGATTTCGTGTCAATCGACTGCGATTTAATAATATTGATACTTGGTTCAAATATTGTCAAAGATTTAAACTATTATGTTTAGTTTTTAAATCGTTGTTGATAAAGATAACGATGGTCACTGAAGAGTAGTTTTAAAATAAGATATTGAAATAATATTAACTTAACGTTTTCAAACTATGTATGAATAAACAATGACGACAGACAGACAAATACAAAAAACTGACACACATAATAAAAAAATCTAAAAATCATTGTTGTGATTTTAGGTTTTAGACTTTATAGTCTATTGCATTAATAAAATGTACTCCTAATATTTATTTTTCTGGTATGTTCCCCAATAATATTATTAAAAATAACGACCCTCAATTTTTTTTTGTAATTAAAGTCGCTTTTTTCATTCACAATGTACTTTAATTACAGGGGGCAGAAAGCTGGCCTTAAAATACAATACAAATATTATCGAATTCTAAATCGAATGCAAACGCAGTATAACAAAAAACTGATCAAGTATCAAGAACGCCGGTCGCTCACGCGGCCGCTAATCTTTGGTTTAATATAATTATAATGTATTCACCACAGTAAGTGTAGCACGTGATAATGGTATGATTGATGCGGTCCCACTTGTAAAACTGTGGGAGAGCCTATCTGGTACTGGTGGGGAGACAAGTGGTTTCATATAAATAAATCTGTAACTGAGTGCTGTTTGCACATGGAGTGTAAATATATAACAAAACAAACTATTAACCGACTTGAAATAACGGCGGAGGTTCTCAATTTGTCTGTATATTTTTTTCTTACATGTGTTACCTCGTAACTTTGTAATGGGTGACCCGATTTTGATATTTTTGACGGGTAGTTATTGATTTATTAATAGTGCGAATTTTGATTGGTCTTTACCTTAGAAGTTGTGAGTGGGTGTTTCAATTTGAACAGTTACTTTTTTAACCGAAAGTTGGAAGTTGTCGTCTGCTATTACATTGAAATCTGACATAGTTGTTAAGTTATCTCTACTATTAGATTTTGTAGTCATTTTTTATCGTTAATAAATATTATAATTACAAATGGGTTAATTTATTATAACATATTGCATAGGCTTTTAACACTTGTGTGCACGATATTACACAAGTTACGTAGGCTTGATTTGAAGGAAGTAGAAGATAATATGGTATTTTAACAAAAATTTCATTGTTCTTAAAAATAACCTACTTATATCACAATGGCATTAAAATTTTTAAAAATTCACAAATCTACCGATCCCGGAAACCGGTTAAGTGCCAGTAGGTCTCGCGCACTGTGGGTTCCGTACTAACTAGTAGATAAGTAATTAATTCGTTCCGTTTGTAATGATTTTTTTCTTTGGTAACTATAGAATATTTAAATTTTAAGCATTGAAATATCACTAGCTACGAGTACAAACGGTGAAGGAAAATAGAGAGTTCGCAAAACTCAAAGGTGTGTGAAGTCCGCCAATCCGCACTTGGCCAGCGTGGGGGACTATGGCCTTAACCTTCTCATTCTGAGAAGAGACCCGTGCTCAATAGTGGGCCGTGATGGGTTGAGATGATGAACTATAGAATAAACATTTTTGGATTTTTCTTTATTTTTGTACTGTAAGTTTTCACTTTACACAAACATGATTCAAGGTCCAAAGGAAATGCTATTTAGATTTTATTATTTTTCGATGAATTCATCTCATTATCTCATTGTAGAGGCATCGTTGTTGTATCGCAGTCACATTGTTGTAGAGTCGCTGTCGTACTTGAGTAGCCGAGTATATGGAATTATCGCTCCCCGCCAAAACCAAACTTATTACCGCCGCTCACAGTTCAATTTAGCTTGTCAGAAACATTTACTAAGGACATTTTTAGACAACGCCGTCAATCTTAAATGTACCTTAATCGCATTGGCGGAACGCTGGCATTTGTGTGCCATGCAATTACAACGAATTCCAGATCGAATTCAAACGGAGTATAGACACACTAGCTTCCGTCCGCAGGCTTCGCCCGCGTGGTATTCGTTTAAACTGCACCCCCTATTTCACCCCATCGGGGTGGAATTTCCAAAAATCCTCTCATAATGCTCCCCTATACTTTCCAAGGAACTTACATGCCAAATTTCAGCTTCTTCTGTTCAGTAGTTTCGGCTGTGCGTTGTCTGTCAGTCAATCACTCAGTAACGCAAGAGTTTTATAATACATAATATATTAAGATAACATCCAGGAAGACCTAGGTTCCCATCAATTCACGCATCACTCATATTGTAATCAATCGCCTGAATTGATTCCAATTCTTTGGAATTCTAGTTCTAGGACTGACAATAGAATTGTAACGCAAATTTTTACGTAGCATACATGGATATGTGTGGATTTGGATGTACCTACTGGAAATGTCCTGGAAATTGAAAAACTAAAATGTATTTTAAAGGTAACCAGACGAGTTTATAAACTGTCCTTACTCTCTACCAAAAAATTGTGAAAGGAGATTTGGGCCTGGAGCGAACAGCTTGTTCAATACCCTCAAATAATCTTGCATATTTTAATACATCCATTTCATATTTAATTATTGCTTTTTACAAAAAAAAATAACCGACTTCAACCTCGAAAGCAGAGATAACTCAAAAACTATTCGCCAGATGGCGCTTAATTCAACAGGTAGGTGTAAAGTTCTCGTCACTACAAATTAATCAAGCCCAAACACTAGATAACTACAGTAAATCGTTGATGAGTTCCCTTGACTGTCTTTCGGCTTCATCAGATCGACTCCAGACCTTCATGAAATTGTAGCGCTTTCATGTAGGTACTTATGAAAACATTAACAAACACACTAGTCGTCCCTACAATTTTCGAAAGTTGCCCTCGATTTCTTCGAGATGCCATCATCAGATGCTGGTGATCCTTTTAATAGGACCCCACTGCGCATATCTACTTTACAACAAAAAAAGAATTATCAAAATCGGCCCATAAACGACGGAAAAATCGCTGAACAAACATAAAAAAGCATAATATACGGTCAAATTGAGAACCTCCTTTTTTGAAGTCGGTTAATAACCACAACAGAAAAAGCATTCTGTAAAAAACTGCCGAAGTCAGTTTCCACTCGAGTAATCGAGTTTTATGACAGAGATTTGAGATTTGATTGTACAAAAAATAATAAAAAAGTCTATTAGTACACGCATACCATGGAAAAAGCTAGTACCATCCCCAACCTCTAAAAGAAGACATGCCAAATTACCTCCTGTCTTCAAAACAAAATCAAAGCTTTCATACATGCAAGTTGCAACTTAGAAAACAAAAAGGCACTCGTTAAAAGAACATATTTCGAGTACTGATCCCAAAACCCTCTTTGGGCCCTAAAATTTTCTGTATTTTAATTCGTTTGCAGCTTTGGGTAAATTAATTTGAGAGCTTTCGAGTGCATAGCGTTCCGAGAAATGAGCTTTCAGATTCATTCATTTACGACCTTAATTCCAATGGCATAGCTCTGAAATTCGATCGTCGGTGTTTCCAGTTATCCTTAATGTAAAGAGATGCGATGCAAAACAACAAAGATTGAAGTGCAATAAGAAACGGTGAAGTTGTCTTTATAGGCGAAAATGTCAAAATACGGCATTTTAAGCGGGCCCTTTGCCTAATGATGATATTAACGTCGTGTGCAAATTAAGTTCTAATAAGGTGTTTATTTTACCTGTAAATTTTAATCTTCAACCCATTAATGTCCAATTATTGGGCAATGGCCTTCCATGTGGATTAGTGGGTGCGTTTACATAATGATAATAGAAGTGGGCAAAATATAATGTAATGGTTACATATTACAATAATATTTGGAATATCTTTAATGCCTTTCGAGATAACTATAAATTTAAAATTTATAAAACACCCGACTAAGAAAATCCTCTAAGGAGCTGATATTGGAAGAACATCCCAAAATCGTCGTAATATGTGTACCATAGGTATAGTAAGTAAATCAATTTTACGCCAATTAATTTCTTTTTTTTTGCCAAATATTATGCTTTTCATCATTTTGGAAAAAAGCTGATATTCTACAAACTGCTATATCGATTTCTACTAAACGTAGCTAAAAACCACCTTAAGGAAACTTGGCTTTCGATAAAAAAATTATAGTCAAATCGGTTCAACCGTTCAGGAGCTACAGTGCTGCGCATAGACCCAGATACACATACGCACAGACAGACAGGACAAACTTATTATAAAACCCAGAGGGAGGGGAAAACAAAGACTTGTAGATCAGGGGTTTAAAGGGAGTTAGGGTTATAGGTACGTAGTTACAGGAACGTCTTGAAGGCAGATCTAAAAGTGTAATAAAATTCAGCATACCTACATAAATTATAACTGTAACGTACCTATCTATACTTAAAATATCTTTGTTTCCGCGAATCAACACAAGCTTTCAGAATTAGGCTGCTAAATACACTGAAAGCCCGCCGTTAGGACAAAAAAGACCTGCACAGACAGACAGACAAATATTTGACGTGTAAATGATCGAATTGGATGTACCGTCAGCCACTACACTAATCGATCGGTCGTTAGATTGCTTTACCTTTTTCAATGTTTCTGCTGACCGTACATGTTTGATTTGGACGAGTTGCCCTAAGTGGTGACTGGGAACTAAATGTGAAGGTATGTTTGTGTATAAATCTATATATATACATATAATAAATCTGTAACTTCCGTCTCTTTTGGGTTATAGATGAGGACTATATCGAACAAAATTAAATGATGTTAGAATATTAGTCGGTTGATTTGTTAATGAGTGTGAGGACAGGGACTATTAGTGATAGTTAGTCCTGATAGTTGATGTTGGTAATAGTCCAGTTAATAATCGCCAGTATGAGTCTCGTTCTAATAACGGATGCGTTGCTACCCCTGAGGACTGAGATGGTCGCTTCTAAAAGAGTGTAACCGGCTCCACAGTTTTCTAATCGAAACAAAATTGCTGTGACGCAATTATTATGGTGGTAGAAATGGTACTAAGTACCGTGGCGGGCGGTGGTACTTCCCCGGGTGAACTCTTGGCTCTTACCGCCTATGAAAGTCTGTAGTACAAGTTGAAGTTGTATGAATGTAGTTCTAATTAATATTGCAAGATTTGAACAAAGTACAAAAATGTTACTTCTAGAAGGTGTATATCCATGAAATCCCCGAATACTTTGATCTACTAGATATAAATTTATCATACAAATACGTACGAAAGTGAGAATATTCTATGATTTATATTATTAAATGTCTTTTCTAGGTCTTTTATAGTAAGTTCTGTATTCATCGATGTGGACATAGAGACTAGTAGAAACACCATTGACTTTCATGAATTACGGCGCCATTTTGGCTGATTAAGGCTGGCCTAGAATATTTGACTACAATTCTGAGACGGACAAAATGTAATTGTGATTACAGATTACAATTTCACCTAATGCATTTTAGGGTTTGCCCAAAATGTTAATCATCGTAAAAGAAATAATTTCCCATAATGCATTTTTTCCAAAAACCCAATAATCTACTACTACCCAATAATTATATTGCAACTTCATATAATTTATGGTGTATTTTTTCCAAAAATTTATAATAATTACAGATTATGATTACCTACATTGTATCGAATACTTAAGGCTACTTATACATGAGTTATCCTAACATTTTCCGTTGGTAGACTTTCAATTTTTTTCAGTGACGTCATTATCCCGTGACGTCAGAGCGGAAGCGATAAAGTAGCGACTCGCTACTGTCCGAATTTTGGGGTACTGTGGCGCGCATTCTTAGTACTATACTCGGGTTGTAACGTATTGGCACGTTAGGGGATTTTATTAGACACTGCCATTATTTTATTAATGCCATATCTGTCCCACTGCTTGACACAGGTATTCTCGCACAATGTGGTACAGGCCATAGACCACACAGATTGACAGACTTTACACATCTTTAAGAACATTATGGAGAACACTCATCTTCCTCACTACTTTTGATAATTGAAGCAATAAATACCTACTTAATTCAATTCTATCATATAATTTTATAATTTCAACTGGTGTTTTAATCAAAAATTACCCATGATTACCTTACAATAATTAAGGTAAGTAAAAAGGAAGTTAGTACACATGTTCCAAATGTGGTTGCAACCCATTAATGGCCCACTACAGTTACTGAACACAGGTGTCTCTTCATTATGCGGACTGGTAGAGAGTTCGATATACAATTCGTTTTAATTTCATCTCACACACGTCAAATCCCTCAAACTATGAGTGTATGTAAATATTTCTGACAAATCCAAACCACCGTGACTGTAAAGGCATTATCCACACACCCTGCTTTGCATACTAACATTTAGTAACTTCCTATGGCCGCTAGAATATCGTTACAGCCATCGGAGTACGCTCTCGGCGTCCAAATCGGTTCTATATCGATATTATGTAACAAACATTGACATCACTAGAGGTCGACTGGGTGATAGACGTTTTTAGATCATTTTATTGCCTTGTATGGGATTTTGCCCAATGTTTTGCCCGAGGTTTTGCCCTATTTAAATAAAACAATTATTGAATTTTACACTATCATCATCGTCGCAAGCCATCATGGCCCACTCCTGAGCACGGGTCTCTTCTCATAACGAGAAGGTTAAGGCCATAGTACACCACGCTGGCCAATTACGGATTGGCAGACTTCACACACCTTTGAGTTTTGCGAACTTTCCGGCATGTAGGTCACGATGTTTTCCTTCACCGTTTGTAACAAGTGACATTTAAATGCTTAAATCGCAGGTAACTCCAAAAATCATACGGGTCACACCCCAGGGCACACGCCCTGGGAATCGAACCCGGACCCTTCGATTAGGAGGCCGAATTCTTAACCACTAGGCTATCACCGCTTATTTTACAATTTGCATGGCTTTTTTATGGAATTGATAGTAAAAGAATGTACGTTTACAATTTTTTCTAAGCATTGAAACTTGGCCAATTACTAAACAGTGGCCAAATTACTCCTCAGTTTACCTTATCAATATAATTAGTCATACAAAAAATAATACACAACCCATTTAATACCTCACGAGTCACATGCCAAAATAACCATTCTGTATTAATTCAAACACAATCTGTTTTCTACGTTCAATTCATGTCAATTTTTGCGTAATCTCAACACAATCGCCTTGTATTGAACCGTGAGCCGTTTCAATTAATATTTCATGAAAATTTAATTGAAATTTATTTGAAAACTCCGTCCTTTTTTATTTATTGATGGAATCGCGAACAATACGAAATTCTTTTAATAATAGCCAACAATTTATTGTGGTTGATGGGTAAAGTATGTAAGTTGTATCAGCTATGAACTTATTGTATGAAATTATTATTATTACTTACTTAATTATTATTATTACTCTATTAGTCTTGTTCCTGTGGTACCTGCTTGTTTGCTAGCTTAAGTACATTAATAACTAACTTTTTACAAAAACAAACCGACTTCAAAGTCAAGATAACTCAAAAACCAATCGCCAGATGTCACTTAAATTTATAAGTGACCACACGACACGCAAGCACTACCATTCGAACAAAAAAAGGGTCATCAAAATCGGAACACCCAGTCACAACTTATGAGGTGCCTAATGAGCACAAATAAATCCACAGTATTGAGAATAACTCAAAAACTGACTAAATTTTTATTGGACTAGAAGGCAGTTATTACGTTTCGAATGGTGAGAGAATTAACAAAATCGGTTCACCCAGTACGATGTTCTGAGGTAACACTGAAAAAAAACAAGTCAAAAACAAGTTATTTTTAAGTCGGTTAAAAATCGTGAGTACCCGTCTGCATTTAACACGTCAAATGATAAACAAAACGAGACACCGAAGGCCGTTATTCCCAAATCAACCGCCGACCCGCCGGTGTGAAGTACGTTATCAAAACGCGATTTCAAGAGTAATTACTTTACTTAATTAGTAATTGTTTCGTAGTAATTACAATATGGTGTTCGGGTCAGGTGCGGGTATGTTCACGGTGGGGAGCGGAGCGGGAAGCGGATTTTGAAACGCCACTGTCGCATGGTAAGGATGGAACCTAGAAAATCAATTGTGTAAGAGTTTAGCGCGATGGAAATTGGAATGTATGATATTGTCTGAGAAATGCCATAAGTGTCCCCTCAGACTGACTGCAGCCACCGGCGGCTTTGGCGCTTCTTTTTAGAAGCGCAATCCGGCCGGCAGCCGCTTTGACTGAATTCTGCTCATTGTTATTGGAGCTGTTGGCTGTTGGCCGGACCGCGCTTCTAAAAAGAAGCGCGCCGCCGGTGGCTGCAGTCAGTCTGCGGAAACCCTAAATGTGTGCTTATTGGTGAATCAGTTTTACTAAGTCAGCTGTCACGTGCGGTATGTCGGCTCGGATGTTCACGTGTCAGAGGTAAAGTGCAACAATAAGTATAACTTCGTTCCAACCGAATGTTCTATGGCACTAACGCTTTTTTATGGAATTTAGTTAGGAAACGAGCATGCAACACTACCCGTGATTGTTGTCTGTGTGTGCGTTGCTCTAACGCGCAATGTTTGGAGCTTTACATCTGTGCTAGTGTAAAATTTGTCCTATAGCTGAACAAAGTTTTACTTATCGACTTATGGAATTCCTAATGAATGTGTAAATAAAATAATTAGTTTTCTGCACTCCTGCGGATAATTCACAAATTAATTAATTATTAAACCGCTAACCGCTACCGCCTGTCAATATACCCTCTATCTAATAAAGTTATTTCACGACCAAGTATTCATGACCTTTAGTCGTAGCAGGTATTCGATGTACTAACTAAATATTGTAAGTACCTACTCTACTCTCGATTAGTTTAAAAATCGAATCAAGATTCAACGAATACAGCGCTTTTTCGACGGGTTAATACCAAATTAATACCAAAAGATCTGCTTTGTGAGAACTTGGTGCCTGAAGTAGGTATAGCTGAAGAACCTGAGTTACAGGTCACCAGAGCCCTCGAGCCCTCAGAAGTGATTATGATAATCAATGTATTTTATATTATTTCTTAAACTGTGAAGCTCCTATACGTATGCCTATTTCTTCCGAAACCTTATTTTATAAATAGCTCTTAAAGCTTATCTGTAACACCAAGATTTTATGAATATCCCTTGGCGTACCCCATAGTAAAATTTCAGTTGCTTAAGTTAACTAAAGCCAATAAGCGCTTCATCCGTGCCCTATAGAGCACTAATAGCTATATTTAAACCTGCCAAAGAGGTTTACTAGCGATAAAAAGTATAATATCGTTCTCGAAACGATAACTCAGGTGGACGTTTATGATCCAGCGTATACTCTCGCAAATGAAATGTCATGCAAATCTTAGCCGCGCCAAAACTTAAATCATGCTTCTCGGAACGACATTACTGTTGGTCTGATTTCGAGAATGTTTGTAATAAAAATGAATCGCAATAATCGTTGTTAAGCGAAAAACTCGAAAACGGCTGGGTCAATTCGGTTAATTTTTTGTTGTGCTTCTAAATCTGAGAATAATATTAGATAGGTAAATAGATAGATAAACTCTTTATTGTTTGACCAAAATATATTCATTAAAGAAGTAAACATTACATGAAGCACAAAACAATAGGCGGTCTTATCTCTAAGTAGCGATTTCGTCGAGGCAATCCATAAGAAGAAAGGAATAAAACAAAAAAATCGAAAAAATCGACTTACTTTTTACTGAATGTTCCACTTTCACGATTTCTTTTTTATTCGAAAATTGGTGCTTGTCATGTGGTCCCACATAAATTTGAGCGACATCTGACGGGTACTTTTGAGATATCTCTACTTATGTGCATGAACTTAAAACCAAATCGACTTACCTTCGACATTCATTCGAGTTACAAAAGTAACTTCCGACCCAATAATAATTTATGGCGTGCTTTATAAATATCTCGAAAATATAATTACAGGTGTCGACTGGCCGGGATTGGCGGGTGTTCCACGTTTTATGAGTTATTGCTATCCGTTTAAATGAACCGCATTATTTTATGTGTAGCGAAGGCGGTTTTTGGTCGGCAGATGTATTTTTTGTGTGTTTTTAGTTTTTACTTAGTTGAATACTTATAATTATTTGTTGGATCGGTGAAGGTTGTAATTTGATCTGTAAGGAAGAAAAAATATCAGGCTAGTTGTCGAAAGACGTAAGGCTGGCCTTATCGGTGGCAGAAATGGCTGGCTACAACCCATTAATGGCCCACTACTGAGCTTGTGTCTCTCCTCATTACTGAGGAGGCCTAGAACATACTCCACCACGCTGCTCCAATGCGAATTGGACGAGGGGTTAGTGGCCTACCCAGTATCGGAAGTTATCATGCCATCCGAAGGCCTCCAACATGGCTTAAACCTAATCGATAACAACAGAGACCATCGGCTTTACGTGCCCTCCGAAGCACGGAAGCGCTCAAGAAATTTTAGCCACTAGCGGTCACCCATCCGACTACCGACCGCGCCCGCTGTTGCTTAACTTTGTCGATCGCTTAGGATCGACACAAGCTGCCGGGCTAAGAGCACTTCTTGAGCCGGGCTATGAGCGCTCATTGATTGATTAATTCAAAATTATATTGATACCAATAGCGGTGTGGTGTTTTATACCTAGGTCTCAATGATCAGAGATCATAATATAGTGTCCAAACCTAACCTAGGCTCACAAATCCTTCTGCTTCATATTGTTAAGTCCCAAGTCATCAAACGCGGTAGATAATCGGAATATATGTATGTTGTTATAATTTAAGCGGTCCCTACAGCTCGATATGTCCCTTTATGAACTTTGGAGTTACTAACTTAGTGTTATGTGACAGGAAATGTATGCGGTACAAGTTATAAGCGGTGGCGAGAAGCGATAAGCGTCTTTTGTATTGCGCGGTAAAGAATTAATTTTGTTTAAATACCTACGCTTCTAAATTATTATTGTGAATAATAAATTATGAACATAACTGTGTAGGTATTAAAGCTTAATGACCATACTTCGGCTTGCGTCTATCCTAAGTTATGCAACAGCGGGCGGGTCACCGTTGGTGGCTAAAATATCTTCAGGTAGCGTACGAATAATTAAGTCATTTTTGAGGCCTTCGAATGGCATACAATTTCCGCCACACGAGTTGAATACCAACCCTTGAGGAAAGACCCGTTCTCAGTTGTGGCAATTAATTGATTGAAACCAAAATTCCTGCCATCACCATCAAGATTATGAGGATGATGTTTAGTTTTCTAGGTATGTTTATCAGTTTGCTTTTTATAAACGAGACTTCATACGTGCTAACCTCAAAACCAGCTTAACTAATTTGAGGGTACCTACTTGTTGTGGTAATTCTCTTGTCATTTTTTTTTCAAATAAGTTTAGAAAAAAAGTCTTAAGAACAGTTAAAAGAACCACACCGAACAATTCCCGTGGCTACTGAATCAGAAACTAGTTTCCCGAAGTCACGCGAGGCCGAGTTGACAATTAATGTAAAATAAAATCGCTACCTCCTATAACATAGGACCTTCTGGAAATAAAGTGCTTAGTAAAGTCCCGTGCGTAGGCGCAGCTCATTACAATACGGGCTATTGTGCAGTTTGTGGTATGTAAACAGCCTTATGACTGCGTAATATGGATGCGACGGACAAACACACTTAATGTTGTTATTAGATGGCCGTCGTTAAGATACGTCGGAGGCCTGCGAGTCGTATGTCGTATGATGGGTCGAATGAATGAGTGTTCTGACAACTGAGTAGGCCATTAACTCCTTCTAAATTTAGGTTTCCTCATAGCAGAATTCCTCAGTTATAAAAGATTTGTGGTTCACAAAAAACAAACAAATAACTCAAAAACTACTCGTCAAATGTCGGTGAAATGAAATAAAAAAATAAAATAGAGAACTCCTACTTTTTCTTGAAGTCGGTTAAAAATTAACACTAATTTTGTAACATTCGGTTTTAAGAGTTGTGTTAATAACAATCCACAATTAGTCATACCACTTTTTCTTGATGTCGTATCCACATTATTCCAACAACGACATTGAAATATGGACAATACGGACATGTCTGTATACTCCGCGACAATGCACTAGCTTCCGACCCGGCTGGGTCCGAATCCTGCTCCTTACACACTGCACACATTACAACGTGTCAACGGACCAACTTAAACGAAAGCATTTGATTATGATCTTTATATATCTTGGTTATTACAGCTGTACAGTAAGGTCATTTTAACTCGGCTGATATGAACATAGCTACAAGTGGCGGCACAGATGTCGGTTTTAAGGCCAAAATGGTGGTAGGAGGCGGGGAGTACGGGCGGTAGGATAGTTAGCCAATACCATGGACGTAAATACGTCTATGGCCAATACGAAGTAGCGCATCACAAAACACTGTCATGGCCGCCGTGTTTTGATTGGTCAGTTACTGTACCTGCGCAAACATCTCGGAAAACGAAGTTCACATCAGCCGAGTATAAATGACCTTACTGTGCTATACTTGAAAGACGTACTACTCGCTGTAGCTGAACAACTTGAAGACGAGACCCATGTATAGAAAATTCAGTCGTACTTAATTACTAAGTAAGACATAAAGATCACAATTTAATTGTTGTTTTAGTTGGTCCAGTAACGCAGCGTTGTAATGTGCGCAGTTCTTTCTACGGTAGATGTATGTACTAGGAAAACATAATCTTATGAAGTTCGTCCAAATGATTATAAGTAGGTACAAAATAAGTACGTTAAGTAACAAAATAAGTTGTAGCGATGATAGCCTAGTAGTTACGAATTCGGTCTCCTGTTCGGAGGGTCCGGGTTCAAATCCCAGGGCACCTCTGAGTTTTCGCGCTTTAAGCATTTAAATGTCACTTGCTATAAACGGCCAATCCGCACTTGGCCAGTGTGGTGGACTGTGGCCTTAACCTTCTCATTCTGAGAGGAGACCCGTGCTAAATAGTGGGCCATGTTGCGTTGAGAAGAAGAAAAAGAAGAGACAAAATAAGTACAAACTATTGTACTTAGGTCTTTCTCATGATTGAGGAGGCCTCGTTTCTATCGATTCACAACTATAAAGATACGATTTAAATTCGAACTAATTACGTAATTAATAAAATAAGGAGAACAGCAAAAAGATTTCTCTATGCGAAGCGAGAGCGATCACTACAGCTAAATAGATAAATATATGTAGTTTGTGTGTATTTCTATCATTTATATCAGAAAATTTATTCACGATTCCTCAGACGAGGCGATGATCGTTATTTTGTTTTTTTAACCGTAAATAAATAAATAAATAACCGTATAAAGTAATTAAAGAGCTCGCCACTGGTTGTTCATCAATCAGGACCATCGGCTTACCAACGGGTTTGTAGTGTAGGGGCTGGTTGCTGAATTTGTATAGGTTTTACTGAGTTAGTGCGCTTTACTACCCAAGTCATGTTGTATGTAGCTGATATAAATTAGTTTAAATTAGGTTTAGTATAATTTTCAAGCCGTATAAATAAAGACTTTATACAAGCAAGGTGATAAAAAAACAATATTGTCCTTAAATCGCGTGTGGTGTAATTAAATTTATACATATCTTTAGATTCACATACTAAGTACCTGCGACGTTTTAGTATGTGTGGTTAATAAATAAGGCATTGTTTTCTGAACCGAAGCAAGGCCGGTTTACTAGTACATATTATGTTTTATTTGGAATGAGCTAAATAAGCCTTTTCATTATAAAAAACATGACACTTTAATAAATGTTTCCTTTTTAATTTACGGGTGGTCTTTCTCTTTGTGTGGAGCATAACACAACGACCTCTAACGGTAGGACCTGTCGTCAGTCGAATCCGTTGTTCAGTAGATCTTTTAAGTTTTAGTAGAGGTATGCCACGTTGCCAAGATGGATCAAGAAGAGATGTGCCTGAAGAATCCATATTTCATTTTACAAGCAAAACGCTTACCTATAGGTAACTTGAGGCGCCAAGAATATGTTATTGCAAGTCCTCGTTAAAAACAAATTTATCATGTGTGCACACATTTAAATTTGGCTTACACAGTTAAATTTACTTAAGGCATTTTAAATTCTCGCCGTCAATCTACAGTGAACCTTAATTACAGGCCGGAATACTGGCATTTGTGAGGGTTGCTATTAGAATAAATTCCAAATCGAACGTAAACAGAGTATAATTAATCATATATTGTAGATACTTTAACATAACGCAGCAAGCCCACAGTCTATATTCGTGTTCGCAACTTATATTTCAAAACTGAGCCCGCCCAAAATTTAGATTGGGTATACCGGTACAATTGAAACTATAACCTAAATCAGACACTAAGTACAGTGGATAAAGTCCAATTTACATTGCATTATGCTGATTGCAAAGTAGGATTTAAACAAACGAAATGGAGATATATGATTCTGGCTTGTTATCTCTTATCGGCGGTATGTCGAAATGAATTAAGTTCAGATATTGCAAACGGTGCTGTCTCTTTCTAACTCAGTATGTTAGAATGGGAAGGACGATTTAAAATGATCCGATGATTCCTTGTTAGGGAATTCGAAATTCGAATTGTAAACCGTAAATCTTTGGTGTTATCGCAATCATAAACCAAACATATCGGTTTTTTGTCTCTTTCTACACTATACTAGTTACCCGGCATTGCTTCTCTTATAAACCGTTGAAATTCGCAGCTAAAGGAATTTGTTTCAGTTGATAATTCAATTTCTTTTTAAGTTTTTACCAAATCCATTTTCTGGGCTTATAACTACTGTGACAAACCAAAGTTTTTTGATTTATATTTTCATTTTTTATAGATTTAAAAATAGGTAATTTTCTGTCACTTGTCTGTAAGAATTTACTGTTCTATTTATCTGGCTATTTTCTATTAGGTATCATCCCTCTGATTCTGATCCCTCACCGTCCTCTTTAACTACTTAAAATTATCATCCATGATATAAGTAAAGAAGTCCAAAAGCCTACCGTTTCAAATCTATCCAGTGTTTTTAATTGATCTACAGACAGACAGAATATACAGTTCCAAAAAATATATAATTTTGCCTCTATTGATAGAAAAAGCTGAAGTCAAAATCAAAATAATTTATTCATGTAGGTATTTTTTCAATACACTTATGCTCGTATTTTTTTGAGTCTAGAGCCGTTTTCAAATGTGTTATTTCTCTTAAGAGGGAAAATCTTACCTATAGTGAACCCAACTTAAGATTGAAACGAAAGAGGCGCTGTCGGACGCATTTGACATTCATTTGACCAATCATTGCACACTAGTAACTGACAGATGAATGACCACAACGTACTTAATAGTACTTATGAATGACTTTTCGTTAGTTCCAATTTTTGCCATTTCAGATATAAGTTGGGCGCACTGTACATTATTTCCCAAAACGTCACTATAGTCTCATTTGGTACGTAGTGATATTGTCTACGATCTGAGCGGTTCCAGGTTCAATGCCAAGGCAGATATTGAAGTATGTAGGTAACCTACGTTTACGTTTACTTTTTATCCAATGCACAGACTAACTTCTTTTCAGTTTTTATTAGTACAGATTGTGAGAAGGAGATAATTTTTATTGATAAGGCAAATAAAGAGTGGCTGCAGATTGCATACTGATTTTTAACTTGTTATTATTCTGTCTTCCTTTAAGTTAATAAAAAAATGTGTGAGTGTGTTGTGGAACACTCGATTGGAACGAAGATGATTTTTTTAAGAAATAAAATCGTTAAATACCTTTGATGTTTTAAATATCTAGATTGAGCGTCGCCCTACAATGAAAACAAAAAAAAAACAAGGCAACATTATCAAGCATGTGTGCGTGCAGTCAGGCGATGTTTTACACGTTCGTCTATTCTCTATGTGTGCGTATATTGATATAATTGGCCACAATTCGATGTTTCATCTAGACATTTACCTAATACCTAAAAGATTTTATTTAATAACACTGTATTTCGAACGTGTTATTTCCCTAAAATGCATAAAAATATCTTTTCAAAACAATTCGCTGTAATAATGATGTCATGAATGCCAATCAAACTTTTGATAACAATTTTAAAAATGCAAAAGTATTATAATTCCATTTGTAAAACAATATAGCAACCCAAACAGCAATACGAATGAATTGGCAACCCATTATTTTTTAATAAATTAATAAACACCGTTCATATTTCTGTCTGTTTGCACTGAAATAAAGCAATCAACGTATGTTATCATAGTCAACATTGGACTGTTTAAAAAATAATAGTATTTTTATCTGCGATGCCGCGGCCATATTGAAAAATTGCACGCGAAACAAGGATTCGTCACGATTGATTTCAATTGTTCTTTTATTAATTTTTAAATTGTTTTCGAAAGTCATTTTTCGGGGTTAATTGTTTAAAAAAATCTGTCAAGCATGATTGTTGTTGACAGATAATAAATTGGAAAATTGTTATTAATGAAACCACATTTTTTGTTCGTTACTTGTGAATGGTCTGTCTATTTTATGTTACAAAAACTAAAAAAGACGTGTGGCACTCGGAGACTGCCGCGGTAAAGCTATTGCATATCATTATATATAAATTAACAAAACAAAATACCGACACCGATCCGAGCACAGGCGAGCCCGAGAACGAGACTGCGAGAAACCGATCACATTCACGCTTCTCGGGTGTTCTCGGGGGTTCTCGGCGTGAGTTTGTAGCCGCTATTAAGAATACGTACATCATAACGTCACATTATAGGTGCAAGACATTTTAATCTTTATTAGAAACGGATAAGTAATGCATTAATTTGTGCAAAGAAGATTTAAATATACTGAACAAAAGCATAAGAACTATTTCATTTGACAAAATAATTCTTTTTAAAAAGAAAATTGACATTTGACATTTAAGTCCTACAACGATCTTTTGGCGCGTGAATGACGTATGGGTGACAGAGACAGTGCCTTACAGTTTGCCTTGCCTGTATGGCACTGTCTCTATCACCCTCAAGTCATTAATATAGTGTCATTATTTTATGTCATGTTATTATTTTGTATGTTTTAAACCTAAATACGCGATAATTCGACTATTATGAATACATGTTGTCGATTCCAACGCCTTATTTAATCCAGATCTACATGTAATTATTCTTAAAACACCGAACCGACGGGGCGAAAATCAAATGTTTGACAGGTAAGATTTGTATGGGAAATTAAAATTTATATTTTTAGTATTTTGCTCGCAATTTTTCATATTTTCTCATCGCTGCAACCTTCCCTGAACTTCCACGAATATTTCAAGACTAAAATTAGCCAAATCGGTTTAGCCGTTATAAAGTAAAAGTTAGTTAACTCAGTTAAAAGTTCTGGTATTTATCGATGTGTGGGTGCATAGACATAGTAACTATGTCTGTGTGTAGGGTGTAATAAATTTTCGTTACGAAATTTTTGAATTCGGTCCCCGCGCTCAAGGCCCGCGATAAAAGCTATACAATAGCTTAAAAAAAATTCAAATCCATATTTGCGTCTTAGGAACTAGCAATTCATTTAATAAAGTCAAAATTAAAGAGTTAAATAATATTAAACTTATTTCTTTATACCTACATAAATAATAACGCAAAACTAATAACTGATTTAGAAGTTAGTAGTGTTAGCGTTATTTAATTGATTATTCTCTTTTAAGAATATTATAGCCATGTTTATATGAATTGTTCCTGTTTGATTGAATAAAAATAATATGTATCTAAGATTGTAAAATAGTATCAAAGAATATTTGTTTTTTTTAATACATGATTAGGTTTAACTTTAATAATTAATTTATTGTGATACAAGTAATTTAATATCATGCAGTGCCTGGAATGACTTGCATCCGGCGCCATCTTTGCCTTGTGTTTTCATTAAAAAAAAACAAGTGAATAATGGCGGGAAAGAAAAGAGGAGCGACAGTATGGGTACTGACTAGGTACTGAGGTTTTGAGGGAACTATTGAACTATGCCATAAAACAATATTTGTATTATTTACGCTGTATTAGTTGCATAAAATATTATAATAGATGAGGAATTGATTATTGGAATTAAGAGAAGGAAAATAAAAAGGAGTAACAAAGGAAAAGGTGTTTGTATTTGGGTTGACCCCAATAGTTCAGAAGACGGGATTTTCGAAAAGGATATATAAAATTTCCTTCCACGCCTACCTATGTATATTAGTAAGTATGAATTGTTTTTTTGCCGTTATTTAAACCTATTAAACATAAAGAGATTTGGTTAACTGACTACAGTTTTATACTATTTCGTGTTACGATTTAACTATTGCAAGCATAATAGTGGTTAACACAATATTTTTCCTTCTCTTAGAAGCTTAGGTTATTAGTGCAAATAGGAAAATAAAACATTAAATTGAGACTTTTAGTACAATTACATTTATTTACGTATTTGGCACCAGCCGTTTCGCTGTAAGGAATTTTGATTGCATCATCGATGTATGGGTTGTATTGTATGCGTATAATTTTAATCTGTGAACACTCATTTAAATGATAAACAATAAAGGATAATTTTGATCTACATTAAATAGTCCATGTAAATAATATACTTACTTATCGGATAAAGATTAATACTGTTTAGGAGAAAATAGCTTATGGAAATAAAGTACCTAATATTTTAAAATTAATAATAATGAGATATTAAAATATGATGTTCGGCACCGTTATTTCTTACTTTGGACCTAACTTATGTATAGGTATGTATGTACATTTCAATCTATGCTTATAAAATAACATGTCCTGATTGACTGACTGATTCATCATCGGGGAGCAAAAACTGTTACAGCTATAGAATTTGGTGAGTAGGGTCGTTTTATTGAGTAGGCACCCACTAAGGAAGGAATTTTAGAAATTATAACCCTAAGGGGGTAAAATAGGGATTGAAAGTTTATATATGTAGAAGTCCGTCATTTTCTAAGTTGGAAACATGAAATTTGGCATATTTATTCCTTGGGGAGGGTAGGGGAGCACCAAGAGAGGATTTTTGGAAATTCCACCCTGAAGGGGGTGAAAGGGGTGAAAAACTTTTACATGAAAGTTCTACACCATTGAAGTTAGTCACTTGGGAATTTGGATTTTGGTTGCTTACTGCAAAATAATGAATAGGTACGTGTATCAGATTTTTTTTTTGAAAGTTAACCCTCAACCCCTTCAAAAGGGGGTTGAAAGATTGTATCGGATTTAATAAAATTTTCAAGATAGAAATTGGTATATACATACTCTTTGTTGTAAATAAAAAAAAACTAAGTGTTTTTTTCGAAATAACCCTCCAACCCCTAAACATGCGGGGTGAAAATTTCTATGGTATTTTCGGTAGTTTCCAAGTTAGGAACTTGAAAATTAATGTCCAGTCTCTTGGTTAAGCTTAAAAAATATGTGCTTCAGTATTTTTTCAAAATCACCCCTAAACTTTAAAATTGAAGAGGACATTTCCGCGGGATCGTAAAATGCGGATTCATTAAAGGTGGCTTCCGGGCCGGGATGGAGTCGGACTTTCTTATGAAATGGAATGGGTCCAGGGAAGGGGCGCTGTCCAGTTCAGTGAAAGTGCGCGAGGTGGCCGGGTTCCACGCGGGCAAAGCCGCAGGCGGAAAGCTAGTTCATTCTTATGCATTTATGTAGGAGATAACTCTAAGTTTTAAAGTATTAAATTATACAATAAATATCTTTATATTGAAAACAACTAAAAAGGTATATCAGGTAGATATATTTTGGATTATTACTACGACAAGTAAATTGATATCTTACGTAATAATTTCTGTGGACTTCCATTTTTAACCAACTTTTAAAAAAAAGGAGGTTCTCAATTCGACCGTATAGATATATTATGTTTTTTATATGTGTTCGTGGACTACATCGTCGTTCATGAGTCAATTTTGACTTTTTTTTTTTCGTTGGAAAATAGATATTTCGTAGGTGGTACCATAATAAGTACGCCAGGATTTGATTATGGCATCCCAGAGAAATTGAGGGGAACTTTCACAAATTGTAGGAATGACTTGTGCATTTGTTAATGTTTTCGTTAAATATGTTAAAGAACTAAGTACATTTTGATGAAGGAATTTCGTGTATTTTATTGTATGGTGTTGAAACATTAAAGTGTTAAATAAATAAATTAGGTCTGGAGTCGGTCTGATGATGGAGCCGAGGGAGAGTCGAGGGAACTCCTCAACGTTTTATAGTAGTTATTACCTTGTGTTTGGGCTTGATTCATTTGTATTGATGGGAACATTACACCTAAATCTAGATGGGTTAAAATAAGCAACATCTGGCGAATGGTTTTTGAATTATCTCTGCTTGTCGATGTTTAAGTCGGTTATTTTGTTTTTGTAAAATTATATCCGGAGAGAAAGTAGTTTCTGGCACCAAGCACTTAAATTACAATAACAATGATACGCTTTATTGTACACCATAGCAAGGACACAACAGCATAAGACATTTGCACAAAATGTTATACAACAGGCGGTCTTATCGCTAAAGAGCGATTTCTTCCAGACACCCTTAAGGTAGAAGTAGAAAATTGGAAATACAGTATAAGGGGCAGGGTGTACCAAACAAAAAAAAAAGAAACCTAATTATGTACTTTGAATGAAATCAAATAAAAAAAGAAACAACATAAGGAAAGATAGTGCTCTTTGACTTTTTTTTTTCTTAAACGAGTACAAAGTTTTAGACTGACGAATGCTAGGTGGCAGTGAGTTCCACAGCCTAACACCATGTACTGTGAAGGAGTGGGAATAAGACGAGGTTTTGTGACGGGGAAAGTGTAGGAGGGATTTAATGTGGGTTCTGCAAGCTACGCCAGACGGGCGTGCATGGGTGAAACGGTTGCGGAGGTATGAGGGAGAGGAAGGGTTATTCAATATATTATACAGGAGGCACAGTATACGAGTATTCCTGCGAAAACGGATTGGGAGCCACTTGTGATTCTTGCAAAACTGCGACACACGATCAAATTGTCGTAACCCAAATATGAACCTTATATAAGTTTTGCAAGCGCTCAAGTTTATTTAAAAGCTCCTCTGTGGCATCCAAATAGCATACAATAATCTAAAATCGGGAGAACTAGAGAGTGACATAGAGAGATTTTTGTTTTAAACGGCAAGAAACTCTGAAAGCGTCGAAGCGAGTGCATGGTATGAAAAACCTTACGACTGACCTCCCCAACGTGCATCCTCCAAGATAAATTAATATCCAGAGTTAAGCCAAGGTTTTTAACAGTAGTAGCATATTGTAAAGGTGTGTTATCCAGACATAATGATGGTAATTTAGATAAGTCTAAGGATTTTTGATAATATTTCGAACCAATAATTATTGCCTGAGACTTCTTTTTGGGTTAATTAGAAGCCCTAATGATCGAGCCCACTCACTTGCTTTTTGCGTAGTGATTTGACATTTGAAGGAGTTAAGGAGCCAGCAAAACGAATAGATAAAGTTAAGGAGTTCCAGAGGCGGACAGCAGTAACTGAGAAGGAATGTTGATAGAAGGATGTGGAGTGTAAAGGAGTACTAACACAAAATAAGGATAGTACAGAAGTTAAGCTCATGTATGTACCTCGATTTGGGTTGCGTATGTGTTCGTGGGCCTTGGGGTTGACGACTCCGCAATGTTCTTGGATTGGATCTTGTTATGTAATTTATTGATATGGATTAAACGGGAAAGTGGAAATGGAAGTGTATGACTGGAGTCATTGGCATAGGGTGTAATTTGGTAACCATTGTTCATGTTTGTATTGTGATTGTAGACTGAGATCGTGGGAGTCCTTGGATGGCGGGTTCAATAACGCAGGTAATCCAGGTTATCTGTAGTAACATATTTTTTGTACGAAATAATGGTGCTTGCGCGTAATCGTTTTGATTGCACGTGCTTGTGGAGGAAGAGGACTTGAGGGGATGGGTGTTCTTTATAAAAATAAAATTGTTCGGTTTTGTATGTAGTGAGTATTGACTCATTTGGCTAACTTAGCATTTATTTCAATTTATTTGGATTCTATAATGTTTTTGTACGTCTATTAAGTACTTGAAAGAAAATAATAATCATATTATATAAATTAACCCTCAAATAAATAATTTTGCAAATTGTCCAACAACCCTTTCAGTTAATATTTATTAGAAATCGGAGGCAAATATACACTTTAGACATGCAAGGAACTTCCTGCCTCATACTTACATTAACTTGTGTTTAGTAATGAATCATTGAATTACAAGGAAGTAAGGACTTTTTGTGCCTTTCTGTAGCAACTGGATGTCAGAGGGATTGTAATGCGCAATTTAGAGTGGAATGGAAAAAGCTACTAAGATAATAATTATATTTTTTTTAGGAAAAGTATCTTATTTGTGTGTTGTAAATGTCATATCGCTGGAAGTAGCAGCCGGGGTCCGAGTGGTCCGAATTGTTCTGATTCTTGGTGTATGTGAGCCGTGTCTATGTGCGCGTTTGTTTGGCGCACTTTGTATGAAGCTTTGCATCTGTATTTGTCTAATTTGTGGTACTAAGGAGGTTTTTAAAGGAGCGGAGGGATTTGTCGTGTGTTAGGTAGAAGAATTTGAAGTTTTGTTTTGGGTATGGAGGATAATTTGGATCAAATAAAGATGTTATAGAGAAGAGTGAGAATGTGAGCATTGTGGCAAGGACGAATTGGGAGCCACTAAAACTAAACTGTAAAACCGCGTAGGTCCCGCTCCCGTAGGAATTTCGGGAAGATAATAAACTATCACCAAAATTAATTCAGGTTAAATTAAATTAAACTTAGAAATAAAGCTCAAGACAAAATAATAGCAAAGTAGCAAAGGATCACAGCAAGATTAATTCAGATTAAACTTGGAAACGCGGCAAGTTTCGTATGGCAGTGGGTTCGACCAAATTTGATTACCATAAAAACGGTTCTAGTGTGTTAATCTTAAAAGATAGACATATACTGTCGTGGACATTTTTTTAGATCATTTCAAGAGGAATAATTCTTTCATACATATATTTTTGGTATCTTGAATCGTTTTCGCAACGCATGCAACGAAAGCCCTCGAGAATGAATAATTTTCCCCGTTTTTTTCCACATTTTCCATTATTTCTTCGCTCCTAATTGTTGCAGTGTGATGTTATATAGCCTAAAGCCTTCGTCGATAAAAGGTCTATTCAACACAAAAAAAATTTTTCAATTCGAACCAGTAGTTCCTGAGATTAGCGCGTTCAACCAAACAAACAAACAAACAAACTCTTCAGCTTTATAATATTAGTATAGATAATAAATTGGTGAAACCCAAATGAACAATTACGAATAAAATTTAGTCTTACTTGTTTCTAAGCTTATTGGTTTTGAGTTTCAGAGACAAACGGCAGTAAGGAAACCCAAGGACAAGGGTTGAGATCGGTTAAGGTAAAGGTTAAGGGCTTCACAAGGATAATACCCGAGGTTAAGGGTTAAATATGGATCATGCCCAAGGTTAAGGGCTTCACAAGGATAATACCCGAGGTTAAGGGTTAAATATGGATCATGTCCAAGGTTTAGGGCTTCACAAGGATAATACCCGAGGTTAAGGGTTAAATATGGATCATGCCCAAGGTCAAGGGCTGGATTTATAAGGAAATTACCCGAGGTTAAGGGTTAAAGATAGGACAAACAAGCACTGAGGCAACGAAATGGTGAATAGGGACGGCATATCGATGGAGAGACAATGGACGATATTGACAGAAGAAACGGAATTAGATAAAAACATTCGTGCAACTGTAATTAGAAGGAGAATGGGTGGACATCAGAGGAAGCACAGAGATTATCAGAATCATCAGGACTACGTCATGTCCGACACATGTCAGCTAATAATTGTTAGTTTTAGTAAGACGAGCCTATACATTTTTGGTACTTATATTAGATTTTTTTTATCTGTTTAATTACATCGAATGTAGGTACTGACATGTTAAAATATTAGTCTTTATCGATGTTGAGTAATGTTTTAATTTGTAAATAATTGATACTGAGAGCTTCCATTCCTGGTCTAACGTCATAGATGTTTTTTTTATTATTTTAAAGGAGAAAGTAATTATTAACTTTTGCGCAATAGGTACGATGGGTTGGTCGAATAAGTTAAAGTTTATGTGAAGCTCATGTGTATTGGCTCTTAATTTATAATGTGAATAACTAATGTAATGTGTAAAAGGAGACCAGCAACTTTATTAAGGACCTTGGGCCTGGAATATGAACATGTAGGTATGAGACATCGTTTTTTTAGATCGAGGATATTGTTACCACATTGTGCATATTCTGTTTTTGCGGAAAATGATGGGAATAATGAAATATAGTCGTCTTAGGCATCGCACACACATAGTGTCGCGACTTAGCGATGTCCAATACGTATCGCCAACGATGTTTTAGTATAGGTACCTATCGATACGACGGTATCTTATTTCGATGTAAACGTACGACATTTAGACGTAACGCTTCGCCGATAAGTATATTTAATCAAAAATATCGGATGGTGCCTCGTATAGGCTTGAAATTATAATGTTTTAATAATGATATGATGTAACTAGATTTTTAAATATGAAATGGATGGATGATTTTTAAATATAAAATGTACAAGATTATTTGAGGGTATTGAACAAGCTGTTCGCTCCAGGCCCAAATCTGATGTTCTCCTTTAGATTATCAAAATGTTTTATTTCTTAATATGAATCAATGAAATCATTTTAAGTGCCATATTTGATTTATGTAGCCAAGTTACTTTAATGAGACAAAGCGATGTAAGTAATACAAAAATTGTGGAATTATTATGGAGTTGTGCAAGCTAGTAGAGGTATCGATGCAAATCTGGTTAGACGATAAGGATTATATTTTGTCGCAACAGTTGTAAAACCGTGGTGGAAAAAGGTAAGAAACCCTTACTTTTTCTTAACTACATACATACCTTGCAATTATAGCGTCGTCACTTCATTTTTTTTTGGTTCCGTAATTAATGATACATAAAAGTAAAGCTGTAACATGATATTATATTTGTAGTATTAGGTACCGACTCTCTGTCTCAAGAGGCTGTAGTAGATTATGAAGGCATTGCAGCTTTTAGACAAAATTCAGTCCTGGACCATTGATCGAAATTTTGGTAAAAGTTCAGTTGATGCAACGAATGATGTGGTGGACTTGCTAATATTGTAAAAAGAAATGAATTACCTACTTAAATGATGTTGCAGTCGTAAATATTGACGATAAATAAGTAATATACATTAGGTACTGCCACAGACGAGTCTGGTAATAGAATTATTATCTAAAGTAGGTACGTACCTATTGTCTGTGCTGACTGGTTCTAACGCGATGGGACTCGCGATATATAGGATGGCCGAGCTGTTCATTAATTGTTTTATATTTAATGTATTTTTCATTCTTTCAAGGAGTTACATTATTTTTTTTATAAAAGTGATTATTATTTGTAAACACGTTCGAGAATATTATTATCTAAATAAGTTGGCACTTTTTTTTATTCTGACGCGATGGGACTCGCGATATGCAGGATGGCCGAGCTGTTAGCGTTATTTAATTGATTATTCTCTTTTAAGAATATTATAGCCATGTTTATATGAATTGTTCCTGTTTGATTGAATAAAAATAATATGTATCTAAGATTGTAAAATAGTATCAAAGAATATTTGTTTTTTTTAATACATGATTAGGTTTAACTTTAATAATTAATTTATTGTGATACAAGTAATTTAATATCATGCAGTGCCTGGAATGACTTGCATCCGGCGCCATCTTTGCCTTGTGTTTTCATTAAAAAAAAACAAGTGAATAATGGCGGGAAAGAAAAGAGGAGCGACAGTATGGGTACTGACTAGGTACTGAGGTTTTGAGGGAACTATTGAACTATGCCATAAAACAATATTTGTATTATTTACGCTGTATTAGTTGCATAAAATATTATAATAGATGAGGAATTGATTATTGGAATTAAGAGAAGGAAAATAAAAAGGAGTAACAAAGGAAAAGGTGTTTGTATTTGGGTTGACCCCAATAGTAGGTAATCTTATCGCAATAGGTATATTATAATGTCTCAAACATAGTAATTATGTCTCACGTCAGAAATATAGACAGCGGGTGATAAATTACAGATTTCTTAGTTATTTGAATAGACACAATTTACACACTCAAATAAACCGTAAAATTTTAATTTAACAGGTGGTCATGGCCATTTAATTAATAAAACAGACAAAAATAATAATTTATGCATATACATAATATGTACTTAAATCTCTGGTTGATCGATTTCTGCGCATTGAATTTCTTGAGGAAAACTTAAGTAGGTATTACACAGGTGGTCTTTATGATTGCAATAGAACACAAAACGATGTTACTCTCGCTAATCTCAGAAAAGGCTTAACCGATTTGGGTGCAGTTTTATATACATTGTGGTAAGCTTTACTTTGTAGAATAGTGATTGATTTATTTTATTCGGGACATAAATAAAAAAATGAGTTAGTTAAGAAACACGCCTAACTATTTCCGAACCGTAATAAACTTTTAATAAACCAAATTACTTGTCAGATTTACCCCACTGTACGCATAATGTCATGGTACCACAGACGTGGTCTGTCACAATACCAGACTAATTTTAGACAACCTAAATACCAGACAGACAAAGACAATTATTACGTTATAGTTATAATTAATCACTGGCAATGACTAACCGACGCAATCCTATGCACAGCTTAATTTAAAACAGCTGATTTAAAGTCTAATGTAATTAGAATGGACCTTATGTTACAGAGTTCATGGGTTATATTCCTTTGAATATATGTAAAAGTTAGGTTGGTTGTAAAGAGCAATTTATAACACACGATTTTAAGCTTGGATTATTGAGAACATTTTCTGATAGGGGTTATTGTGTGTTATATGGTTTGTTAATATTGTGTTCATCATGAGTTGCATGCTAATGGAGAACATCAGATTAGGGCCTGGAGCGAACAGCTTGTTCAATACCCTCAAATTATCTTGCATATTTTAATACATCCATTTCATATTTAAAAATCTAGTTACATACATATATCATTAAAATATTAAACGACTAAAGTAGATATTGTGACAACCCTAGCGCATCTACTTCGGAAACAATAAACAATAGGGGCCATAAACATGTCGAGTCAACAATAGAACAATAGCGCGCTTGCCCGTCTCGAAAGTACGCACGACGCTTTTTTTTTTTTTTTTTATTGAATTAAGATAGCAAACGAGCATGCAGCACCACCTTCCGCTGCCGCCCATGACAACTGTGGCCGACCCAGAACTAGACTCAATGAGTCTCGTTCTAATTCGGTCACAGATGCGTTGCTACCCCTGAGGACTGAGATGGTCACCTCTAAAAAAGTGTAACCGGTTCCACACCTTCCTATCCGGAACACAATTGTTCTTAAAACAATTATTACACGGCAGGAATGGTACTAAGTACTGTGGCGGGCGGTGGTACTTCCCCGGGTGAGCTCTAGGCCCTACCACCTGTAAAACCATTCTTCTGCTTCGACCATTACGGCAATAGTCATACGGGCGAAAGTCGGTTGCAAGGAACATACTCGAACCTTGTTCGACGCGGGTCCGGACTTAGCGGGAATGTTCTGGATTGGCGTGAATGGTGCGTGAGTGGTATAAAAAGGGGCGATCGGTCAACCGCGGACATTAGGATTCGCCGCATCTACACGAGCCACACGGGTCGACCCACATCTTTTTCTGCACATACCCGCTTCTCCGCCGAGAATATTCATTCCACGCCGGAGAACATTCCGCCCGCTCTGGCGGATTGAGGGGAGCATCTGCAGCACAGGAAGCGCCGCGCCGAGCCGTTATCACGGCTAACGGTGCTCAGACCGTGGGCAGATGCCTCCGAAGAAGCAACCAAGCCCAGCACCGCTGCCCGGCATCGCCGCCTACTTGAAGAAGGCGTCGCGCGTCGGCGACCGCCGAAAAACCGGACGCCGCGATACCCGCATCAGCGGACGGCGGGAGGGGACCCCGGGCGCTCGCTGATGCAAAGCGCCCCGCCCCGATCCCGTCACGGGGAGCCGCCGGACCGTCGCGCATCCCACAAATGGAACGCCGCCACTCAGTTGCCGAAGTACGAAGCACTGAAGCCCCGCAAGCCGCCTCCCGTGATGACCACACGACACCGGGACCGAGCAGCCGTACCCCCTCGCGATCCTCAAGCCCTGTGCCGGACCCGCCACGCAACCGATCACCCGCGACCGCCTTGGCGCGCGACCGCGTGATCGCAGCGAAGCTGTCTGAGCACGGGCTCCTGTCTGACGATGCGCAGGCCGCCCTGGCCCGCCATCTGAAGCACAGGCAGCGATTGTTGAAGGGGGCGGCTGTTCCAGAGCTGCCAGAGGAAGAGAGGAAGGCGCTCGAGAGTGCCATCCATCCGCCATCATCATTCCACCACAAGGGACAGCAGGAAGGAGGGGAGGAACGCGCAGCCAAGCGTCCGCGCATGGATCCGGAACCCCCACCGAACGCACACCTGCTACGAGATCCGCGTCTGCGTGGAAGGCCAGCGCCGGCTCCGAGAGTGGCCCCGGTTGCCCTCGCCGAGCCGCCAACGCCTCCGCCCGCGCAAGCACGCTCGTTTGCCAGCGCCGCTGCGTCACCGCGCACTTCATCAGTCGTCTCCGCGCCCCCGCGCGCACCGCCAACCGCCGCCGCGCGCCCGCTCGCACAACTGGCCGCCGCCGCCCCCGCGCGCCCGCAGCCGACTGTCCGCGAAACACCGCGCTTACGCTTACCAGCCGCCGCGATACCGCGCTCACCACCGTCCGCCGCTCCGACCGTAACGTCGCGTCCCGCGTCGCCCGCCGCGCCGAGCACCGCCCAAGCCGTGCCGCCCGCCACGTCCGACCGCCCAAGCGACCCAGAAGGAGAAGCTGCAGCCCCCAAGAAGGCAAAAAGAATCCCTCCGTTGGTAGTGGAAGTACTACCCAACTGGACTAGCCACCTTCGGGTGCTAAAAGAAGAACTGGGCCGTGCGCCCATCTCGCAACCCTACGGGCGGGGAATTCGTTTCCGGCCCAAAGACCAGGAAGAGTACGAGCTGATCAGGGCGTATCTGACCAGACTCGTAGAAGCCGATAGCTCCGTAGAGTGGCACACCTACGGTTTACCAACGGAGAGGTGCCTCAAAGTGGCAGTCAAGGGGCTGCCAACGAACACATCTCCAGACGAGGACGCTTGGGCTACGACCCGAAAGGCGTGCGCCAGGTGTTTGGTCGAAGGGGGAGACCGGGGAGCGTATTCTACGCGGTCCTGGCCCGTTCAGAAAACCTCATACCGGGTATCTACGCAGTGACTGAGTTGCTGTGTATGCCCGGTATAAGAATAGAGGCCTGGAGAGGCCACAGAAAGCCAGCTCAGTGCCACCGGTGCCAGAGCTTCCGCCACTCCTCTCGCAACTGCCATCGCCGGCAGGCCTGCGTGAGGTGTGGCGAACCACATGAAGCCCATCTGTGTCCGAGGCCCCGGGAAGAACCTGCCACATGTGTGAACTGTGGCGGGCCTCACCCGGCCAACTTCGCAGGATGTCCCGTACGCCGCAGAGAGGCCCGGAACCGCCAAGCGGGAACGGTGGCACTGTCTGACAGCGCGCGCCCCCTCCGCTACAGGAAACCGGAGACTCAACCGGAGGAACCGAAGTCGAACCCGGTGGAGCCGGTTTATGAAGCCGTCGTCGAGGAGACGTCAGCGTCGTCGCTGATGGCCCCAGCAAACGACCCACAGAACGTGCCCATGCCCTCCAGAAAGGAGAGAAGGAAGAAGAAGAAAGAAGATCCGCCCCCAAAGGGCTTTTTAGAAGACGTTAGTGACTGGCAGAGCGCATACGCCGCGGGCTCCATGTCACGTAGAGAAGCGGGACAGGGGATTGTTCGACTGGCCACCCGCTTCCAAAACGAGTTCCTGGACAAATAGAAAACCGTTGCTGCTGCCCGTGAGTCGCGCCTGATCGCTGGTCAGCTCCTGCTGGGCTTCCGTCGCGGCAAGCGGCGGTTCCACCTGGTAGGGCGAGACCGCTCAGGCTGCGTGAAGACGGCGGCAGCAACTTACAGCGATCAAGCAACTTAGAAGCCTCACAGGACCCAGACCGCCACAGTCGGTACATGAGCCCGCGAGCCCGCAAGGACTCAACCCGAGGACCGGCCCGTATTGACGGGTCGCGTAAGAAACCTTCTACAGGGGACTAACGTCCCGAATGATTCCTGCCCGTGCCCTTCGGGGGACGGAGAGAAGATCAACGATCCGCGGACATTCTAGTTTCGGAAGCGAAACCAGGAAGACACCAGCGATACCTACGAGCGATACCAGTGAGAAGTGAAGTGATTTCTACGAGCAATACAGTGTTCGACGAGTGTGTTTACTAGTATCTACGTGCAGAGTGTTTTAGTGTGTACTGTGTACATAGTGTGATTGTGTATCTACGAGTACAAATAAAGTCTTTGTGGTACATTTTGGCATTTTCTCGAACCCAATACTCCTGACACGTAACAATATATTTCATTATTCCCATCATTTTCCGCAAAAACGGAATATCGCTCATTCACAAGAAGGACGTCACATCTCAAAAAACTAGAATTTTGAGTTAAATATACACAGAAGATTAGAATTTTTAACTTTATTTATTGTAAAAACGTCTTAACAATCGGCCGTCAAATGAGGGAGTGAGACAGGTTGTGTCATTTTTTATCGATCTTGCTCTTGCGCTACGCTTTTTTAAACACCGGCACATTTCAGTTGCTACGAGTTTGAAGAAGTGGGAACATGTGCAATTTTAGTGAAAATACATCATAATTCTTGTTATGTCGAGCTTTTTGAAAAGGTAAGTAAAAACTCATATTATAACTTTATAATAGAACGACTTATCAAAATTTGTGTCGTTGTTTATCTAGAATTTTCTTCTGATATTATAGGTTATACTTTGTGTTGTGTCGTTATTGATAATATTATACATTTATTTCATTTGAACTATATCCTCTTAATACGTTATAAATAATAAGTAATTGTACTAGTGTAAATTCTTTAACGACATATTTCGTACAAAAACATTATAGATACTAAAAGCTGGTATTGAATATTTAAAGTATATTAAGTTATGACGTTACTAACAATATTTATTTGTTTTTTAGACTTGATTATTACGAACTATCAACTATGCCTGGTAACAGAGGAAGAAAGACATAAGCGTTTAATTGCATCTAAAAACGATAATAGTAAAAATAAGATAATAGGTCTTTCTTTATTTTTCATTTTATGCTTTAATAATGTAAATAAACATAATATTTCTTCCGTTTTTTTCAGTAAATGAAGAGGGTTGCAAAAGAGATTTAAATTGTAACATGGATTTAAATACAAAATAGACAACTCTACTGCAACTCCTCGGTAGAGATCAAGCTACACTAGCTACCCTTGTTCTTCTACTAGTAGGTAGCACTAATAGCTCTTTTAAATACGTGGAAAAAATGCACAGTGAGGACGAAGATGGTTTTACTGGGGTTATTATATAAAAGAGCCATACCAAGTTTTTATGCTCCTTTTCCTATATAATAGAAAATAATTCCCTATGATTTTTACAAGACGTTTCAATGATTTGTTTCATTTTAATATTAAGCTTTTACGTGATTAAATTATTTATAAGAATTGATTTTTTGTTTCATTTTATTGAAATGTTATAGTTCTTAACCGACTTCAAAAAAGGTGGTTCTCAATTCGACCGCATAGATGTTTCTTTATGTTTGTTCAGCGATTTTTTTGGTTGTTTGTTATTTTGGCCTATTTTGATAATTCTTTTTTGTTGGAAAGTGCCTAGATATTCCAGGAGTGGTCCTGTGATAAGGCCACCAGGATCTCATGATGGGATCTTAGAGAAATCAAGGGGAACTTTCGAAAATAATAAGGGGCGACTAAAATAGTAAGGGATGTGTTTGTTAATGTTTCCATTAAGTATAATAAAGCACTACAATTTCATGAACGTCTGTAGTCGATGTAATGAAGCAGAAAGACAGTCGAGGGAACTCCTCAACGATTTATAGCAATTATCTTGTGTTTGAGCTTGATTACTTCATAGTGGGGTGAACTTTACATCTAGATGGTTGGAATTGAGCTCCACATGGTGGGTAGTTTTTGAGTTATATCTGCTCGTCGATGTTGAATTCGGTTATTTTTTTTTGTAAAAAGCAATTATTATGACCGACTTATTTATTTTTATTTTATAAGAGTTCTTTGAATTTTGAAGGATATTTGAAGTTTATAGTTTTTAAGAATTAGGCTGTTTTGTTACAAATGCAAAATAATTTTATAAATAGTCATATTTTATTTAAAATCATTTTTATTTTATAATGAGCTTCCGCCCGCGGCTTTGCTGCCATGGTATTCGCCTAAAATTCACCTCCCTATCCCCTTAGGGGATGAATTTTGATAAATCATTTCTTAGCGGATGCCTACATCATAGTGGCATCATAGTAGTATCATGATAGCATGCCAATAGTATATCATTGTACCATGCTAAATTTCACCCCGATCGGTCCAGTAGTTTGGGCTGTGCGTTGATATCAGTCAGTCAGTCATCACCTTTGCGTATTATAATTATGTATAGATTTACAATATACTTACTGTCAATAATGACACAAGATGGATAATTAAAAGAAAAATAATTTATACTTTCTAGAAAAACGACACATCTTGTACTAGGTGACACTTAAAATTAAATTATAATAAAACTACCCACTTTTTACTCACAAATAAGACTGATTTAGTATGACAGATAAATGAGGAATAAAATAAATGTAGTAGTATCGCCTTCTAGTCCATACATTTTTTTAAATTAAATTTACAAAGTTAAAAACCTCGTTTCCCAAAAGTTAGTAATTTTTAGTTGTGACGTCCTTCTTGTGAATGAGCGAATACACAATGTGGTAACAATATCCTCGATCTAAAAAGCGATATCTCATGCATGTTCATATTCCAGGCCCAATGTCCTTAAGAAAGTTGCTGGTCTCCTTTAGCTCATAGTCTGGCTTGCCTTAATGCAAAGTGATCGACAAAGTTAAGCAACAGTCAATAGTTTCTTGAGTGCCTTGGAGGGCACATAGAGACGTCAGTCCCGTTTTTTTTTGCAGCACCACCTATCCGCTGCTGCTCATGACAACTCTGATCGACTTGGAACAAGACTCAAATAGGGACTACGGTGGTTCGTCCAGTTAGTAGACTGTTAGTTAATGTTGGTAACACTCCAGTTAGTAATTGTTATTTAGAGTCTTATTCTAATTTGGTCACAGATGCGTTGCTACCTTTGAGGACTGAGATGGTCGCTTCTAAAAAGTGTAACAGGCTCTACACATTTTTATCCGGGACACAATAACTGTAAAAGCAATTATTATGGCGGTAGAAATGGTACAAAGTACTGTGGCAGGCGGTGGTACTTCCTCGGGTGAACTCTAGGCTTATACTACCTGTCATGAGTTGTTTAAAATGTTCGTTTGCTGTGATCATTTGTATTTTTTAATTTTAAATGTAGAGTTGTTTATGTATTTGAAACAGTAAATTATAAATCAATAATAATAATAACAAGTAAATAATGAGTGTTACTAAGATAATCCTGTGTTTTACATCTCCCATTTGGAAAATTAACACTTTTATAAATCATATAGATCCAACATCGTGTCGCCCGATCGATCGTGTCGTGGTCGTCACGTTAGTTCTAAAAATGTTTTTGTAACCGCAATAAAAGTGTAAGTGCATTGATTTCGACCGCAACCCGTCTGCGGTGTCTGACTGTCTGTACATCTCAATGTAACTGTGTGGTTTCATTCATTTGTCAAGACAACTGTTATTGCTCAATTAGTTGTTAATTTTTATTGATTGCTAAAATGCAAAGGGGGGTTATCTATGTGTGTTTGTGTGTTCCTTTGTAGCGCTTAGAGACACAATTAATTTTTTTCAAAAAAAATGTGACGTCAACATGAATCCTACTAATATTATAAATGCGAAAGTTTGTAAGGATGTAGGTATGTGATTGTGTGTGTGTGGGTTTGTTACTCTTTCACGCAAAAACTACTGAACGGATTTTCATGAAACTTTGCAGTAACATAGCTTAGACATCGGAATAACATAATTTGTTAAAATTTATACAAGTTTGAAGGGACTGGTTCCCCGAACCGAAGCGAGGACGGATTTACTAGTTGGAGAAAAGTCCAAAAGTGCTTGTCGGATATTATAATTATGTTTATTGTCACGTGAATTTCAATTCTGTACTTGTGTTTGATTCGGAGTTGGTCAGTGGGAGGCCGAATTCTTAATCTCAACCTCAACCTGCGGCCCGCGGGCCGCATGCGGCCTTTGGATTGGACCATCCAAATTCAAATGTTTGTTGTAAACCTTTTTAAATTTCGCATCTATCAGAGAGATATTTTTTGTTAAAACTTATTTTTCATTAATAAACAATGTAAAATAAATGTAATTTTTTAATTATTTACACCTAAATATTTTTTTCTTGCGGCCCGGGATCGCTCGGCTGAATAAATTGGTAATCCAATCGCTAAGTTTATTGCTTATTGTCCTTGCAGAATAATTGTTTGATAGACAATAAATTTATAATGCCGAGAACATCCGCATGTATTTCTGGAGAGACAAATAAAACATATCCGTTCTTTTATATTCCGTTCCGATAACAGACTGACATACATACTGATGATTTGGGTATCTAATGATGACCGATATCAAAGAAGGTAGAGGCTCTCAATTGAACTGTTTTTTATCTTATAACTTTACATCATAACTTTGCACTGGATGAACCGATTTTGATATAATTTTATATTCGAAAGGTCGTGTTTCAAATTGAGCGACATCTGATGAGTAGTTATGGAGTAATTCTTAATAATGTGTATTTAATTTACGGTCTTTACCACAATACTTTTGTTTCGGTATTTCGATTTACATAATTCTTTTTTTAATCCAAAGCTAAAGAGTTCAGTCGTCGTTGTACCCAAAACTCAACTGGTCTCAGTCAAACAACAGCTTATGTTTGATAACAATCGCCTTACGACACATCAGATAAGCCGTCGATTAGACCACCACAGTGTCAATAGAATACGTTATAAAATAATCATTCTATCTATCATCAACTAATCTAAAATTCCCGCGTCGTCCTATCGTCAAAACATATCGACACTCACGTACTGTCTTTGAAATGGTTAGATTTGTGAATCGATACTAATAATAAAAGCCGAAGAGTTTGTTTGTTCGACCGGAATAATCTCAGGAACTTCTGGCTCGATTTGAAAAATTATTTTTGTGCTGGATAGTCGATTAATCGAGGAAGTATCTAGGCTGTATAAAATCACGCTATGACCTGAGGAGCGGAGCAACAAGTTTCCCGAAGAGAAGCGAGAGCATCTACTAGTAAGTACGATTAAAAATGTCATCATCGTCATCATCATCTCAACCCACTCGTCCACTATTGAGCACGGGTCTCTTCTCAGAATGAGAAGATGAAGGCCATAATCCACCACGCTGGCCAAGTGCGGATTGGCGGACTTCACACACCTTTGAGTTTTGCCAACTCTCCGGCATGCAGGTTTCCTCACGATGTTTTCCTTCACCGCTTGTAGCAAATTACATTTAAATGCTTAAAACGTAGGTACATAACTCCGAAAAGCCAGATGTGCGTGCCCTGGGACGAGCCCGGAGCCCCGGACCCTCCGAATAGGAGGGCGACTTCTTAACCATAAGGTTATTACCGCTACCTACTTGTTTTTGTACAGGTTTTATGCGAAATATATATTTTAAGCTATTGTATAGCTTTTATCGCGGGCCTTGGGCGCGGGGACCGAATGCAGAAATTTCGTAACGAAAATTTATTACACCCTACACACAGACATAGTTACTATGTCTATGCACCCACACATCGATAAATACCAGAACTTTTAACTGAGTTAACTAACTTTTACTTTATAACGGCTAAACCGATTTGGCTAATTTTAGTCTTGAAATATTCGTGGAAGTTCAGGGAAGGTTGCAGCGATGAGAAAATATGAAAAATTGGGAGGTAAATACTAAAAAAATGAAAATTTTAATTTCCCATACAAATCTTACCTGTCAAACATTTGATTTTCGCCCCGTCGGTTCGGTGTTTTAAGAATAATTACATGTAGATCTGGATTAAATAAGGCGTTGGAATCGACAACATGTATTCATAATAGTCGAATTATCGCGTATTTAGATTTAAAACATACAAAATAATAACATGACATAAAATAATGACACTATATTAATGACTTGAGGGTGATAGAGACAGTGCCATACAGGCAAGGCAAACTGTAAGGCACTGTCTCTGTCACCCACACGTCATTCACGCGCCAAAAGATCGTTGTAGGACTTAAATGTCAAATGTCAATTTTCTTTTTAAAAAGAATTATTTTGTCAACTGAAATAGTTCTTATGCTTTTGTTCAGAATATTTAAATCTTCTTTGCACAAATCATGGACGTATAAAGAGACAAATTAATGCATTATCCATTTCTAATAAACTTTGATGTAACTTTTGATAACTAGGCAACTAAATGAAAACTGGTACACCACTTTCTTATCCCACTGTAAAACAGTGAATATCTGTACTCGTATAATTTGTGTACAAAGTGTTTTAAATATGAATAAACAAAGTGCATTTATTAATGAAGAAAGTCACGAAAAAATTGTGAAAGAAAATGAGTTATTACTCTATATACATTCATTTTATTATTATTATCACAAATGCAGTATTATTTTTTGTTTTGTTAATTTATATATAATGCTATGCAATAGCTTTACCGCGGCAGTCTCCGAGTGCCACACGTCTTTTTTTTTTGTTTTCGGGTTGTGGGGATCAGTGATATGTTAAGCGTTTCATTTCAAGTGTCCCGGGTTCGATTCCCAACTAGGCAGAAATTTGGATGGTGAGTCTAAAGTTCTGTTGTGTGTTCTCATTTTGTGTATTATGCATTAAAAGGAAAAATAATATATTTTTTGTCCTATACCTAATCGTGACTAATAATGTACCTAAGTAGGTTACCTATTTTTGTAATACGTCAATCAAAATAAACAACACACGTACAAGATCATGTATTTATTATTATGTAGGTACAGCGCTTTTAACATTATTAGTCATTCCCATACAAAAATCAAATGTAAAAAGAATTCAAAGACACGCATTTAACACCTCAAAGAAAAAGGCGCGAATTTCTCGTAACTCAAACCGTCATCGTAAAATAAATCGAGCTTCAACTAATCCTTCTTAATTCAAATTCAAATAAGGAACTATATTATTCGTTCTTCATTCAACCATTCATTCCCACAAAGGTCCTTTACATTCGGCGTTTCAAATTCCATACTTTTTTGCAGCATTAACACATGCAAATAGGTTTTTTTTTTAATTTACAACACGTGTTTTATTATGCCTTTGGCGCCGTCGAAGCGTGAATTGGTTCGTAAAAAATTCAGTTTAACAAGAACTATTTAGAGAAATGTAATTTATACGAATTTAGATTTGAATTTTCGGTAGCTGACCGAAGTTAATCAAGTAATAACTTTTAACAAAAAACAACAGATTGCAAATTCGACAAGTAGGTATAGATACTAAGAAAAGATGAGTTTCTCACTTCTACTGTAGGTAAGTATCTACTTTTTGATGTGCAAGTTCCTCATAATTTTTTACTGGGTATTCCGATTTTTATGACTCTTTTCTATAATTCGATTGTTTATGCTTGACGCAATAGAATCGATGAGTAAATCCCAAAACGATAATGTTTAGATTTTTGACTGTTTGTTTTTTCTGTCTGTGATGTTAATCGTTGATGTTAATTGTTAATCGTTTACGAATATATTGTTGTCAGCTTGACTTAAGTAATTGTATTTGTATTATTTCAGTTGGTTCATTAATAAAAAAATTATGTCAGTTTAGAGTCTAACAATTTCAAACGAAGCGAAGGCGGGTTTATTATTATTGGTAGATAATATAATCCTTGTGGCATAGAATTGACTCTAGGTCACCTAAAAAATATAAAACCTAAAAATATTTCCAAAAAGGGGGCAGCGGTGTGACACAAAAAAGGATACAAAAAGCTATCCCATACCCATGCATACAATAAAATTAGTGGTATTAATGATACGAATCACTGTGACGAAGATGATTCACCTGTATTGTGGTTTTAATGAACCGTGAATATTACATTGAACGGCTACAATGCGTCAAGCGCTAAGCGTAAGGATCGAGCCTTCCCATTCAACGTAGATTTGAATAACTAAAATTTAAAGCTTTAGCTTTGAGTATTCCGTAGTCAACTAAGTTCTATCTTTCTGTGTCTGCCTAAAGGTTGTTTGGAAGAGATCGAGAAGCTGACACTAGATACGTAGTACGTATGTTGATAAGATGTAAGAGAGAATCTTTGGAAATATGGGGGATATTTCCAAAAAATCTCTAAAGGGATAAAGACGGGGTAAACTGGAAAATTATACACGTCGTAGTTAATTTAAGGGGGTGGTGGGGGGTCAATTTTGGTAGGATTATCAAAACTATGTCGTTCTTCGTTGAGTATACACAGGTATAAGTATATTATGTAAATCGTAGATCCTAAGAGTACCGTTAGATGACAGCAGACCATAAAATGCTTCGAAAGTAGAGGCAGGTAAATTGCTTCTTTTTATGCTTTAGACATTTTTTTATTTAACGTGTTGGATTTGGGGGGGGGGGGGTGATAATCCCTTGGACTCCACCACTGGATTCGCGCCTGAGAAGCCCTTAAATAGTTTTTAAGTCGGCCATGTTGTAGTACCTCACATTGATTCGAGTTGGCAATTTATCCCGCTCACCGACCGCGCTCGCATTTATCGCTCGGTGATCTTGGCTTGGTGCGAGTGATAGGATTATGGCGAGGACCTTCGAGAACTGACAACTGGGGCCTTATTGTGAACTTTTTTTTGAAATCGGTTTAAAACGATTTTAAAGTGTTCCTTCGTCAATGTTAAGTAAAACTGTTAAGTAAGTAAAGCTCATTTCCTTCCTACTTACACACCTACCTACACTAAGTTATATAATGACAAAATTATAAAAAATCTATTTAAAAATATGTATTATATTATTCACACGCCTAAGCTATAAGTATTACTCCAAAGTATAATGAAAATTCTTATTTATCATATTACTAGAATACACAGCTTAATGCAAAGCTAAAGCTAAATAAGGTTCAAAATTAAAAAAAATATATCTACACTCACATCACGTTGTATCCTATCGAATGTACCATAAACAAGATAAACGTTCTTATTTTTAAAGATATTCCATAATAACTTATTAACAGCTACAAGTTTTCACGTACGTTGTATTGTATATGTGACAGGAGCTCCGTATAATTCATTCACAAAAGGAACGAATTATGAATGGAACGTGTTTGAATGTTTGAAAGTTACGTTCTAGCGATTTTGGCGGGATTTTTTATGCTTGTTTTGTTCTGAAATATTTCCATGTCAATTGTCTAATAAACTAAATAAACGAGCTATGTGTTTTTTTGTATCCTTCCGTTACCGCCCATGACAACTGTGACCGACACAGAACAAGACTCACATCGGGACTAGGATGGTTAGATTGGTTAGTCAGTTAGCAGATGGTGGTAGAATATTAGTTGGTGAGTTTGTTATTTATAAGTGTGAGGACAGAGACTGTTGGAGATAGTTAGTCCTGTAGGTTGATGTTGGTAGTAGTCAAGTTAGTAAATTGTTAGTATGAGCTAGACGGAACATCGGATCCGCGCATACGTGTCAAAAAATTGTGGCAAAAAACGTGTTAAACATCGCCTGCACGCACACATGCTTGATATTGTTGCCTTGTTTTTTTTTTGTTTTCATTATAGGAAGACGCTCAATCTAGACATTAGATCATCAAAGTAGGCCACCATTGACTAGTTGGTGGCATAAGTTAATTAAGTGTTCGACCAAATTAAGAAATAGGAGGTCGGGTGGATGGGTGACCGTCAATGTCAAAATTTCTTCAGAATTTTTGTGTTTTGTTGGGCACGAAGCCAAGGCCCATTTCTTATCGTAAGATCGCAAACTCAAAACTGCTACTCAAACTGAAATTGAGTAACAAAAAATATTTACTTGTTTTATCTGTCATGGCTGACACATGTCAAATGTCTTCTATTTTTAAAACTAGATGGCGCTGTACCGATAAAATTAATTCGCAAGAAACTTTCATTGAAATACGTCAAGTCATTGCGTTCACTCATATTTTTGTTGCATTAATTGTCCAAATTACCATAAAAGCTACCTTTAACATTTGTAAGCTGTCACCGTTACAGGTAGGTGAATTCGAACTTAATATCGCATTATGAGGGTTCCCGTACCTCAATTTGACGGCCTGTCTGTCAGGATTAAATTTGCAGGCGTACTTAAGCAAATTTAATATTGAATATAATGTATTATTATTGTAATTTTGAAGCAAAGAATAAAGTTGAGGATATGATTTTTCCGTGACAGTGAAATTGAGGCTTTATAAAAGAAGTAATACTTAATTGGAAATGTTTATAAATAGTAAAGACTCCATCGCAATTCTTTAAAAAACCCATCGGTACTAAGAGATAGGTTAAATTAAGTAAGAGGTATTGGAAACAGGTGTAATTGGCAAGTGCTTGTCGTTGTCATGGCAACGTCGGTATAGGTAGGTATATTACACAGTCAAAAATTGCATAGCAACGTTGCTATGACAACGACGAAGTAAGTACAATTTAGGCAAAAACTAAACACCGTCTATAAACCCCCTAATACTAAAAATCTATCGAAGAAAACTGAACTATAACTAAAATAATCCCTGCCTCCAAAATATCAATAAGGAGCACATTCAATCCAGTATTATTAACCTAATAGGCAATGACAGCCTTTAAACCATTCGACGAAACCTTACGAACTTTGACGAACCGATCCGAATACTAATTCGAGTTCACACACTTGTAACACTGTGGGACGTCCGCTTAAAGGATTCCATACACCGTGCTTTCAAATACTATGGAAAGGTAAAGCACAGCGAGTAATAGGAATACATAAAGCAGAGGGAGACAGCAGTATTTCTTACTCAATATCCGAGCACAGAGTAGCGTGTACGTAAACGTCAAAGAACGCATCAACACAGTGTTGGAAATGTGTACAGTGAAAGAGACACACGATGTTGATGGAATATCTTGGATAGAGAGAGACGGGTGTAGCTGCGAGAAAAGGTGCATCATGAAGGTGTAAAGATGAAACACGAAAGTGACGCGTGCTTTAGTGAGGGGTTGGTAAGAAAGTTTTGTCGATATTAAGTATTTTATTATACGTATATTTGTATACCAATTTAATGTAGTAAGTATACGTTGAAACGTTTTGTATTAGACTCAAAATAAATAATTCAATTAATAAGTGATATGTCGATTGTAACATGATGTACTAACAATGAAAAAAAAGCAAGGAAGCAACACTAAATCCCACATTAGGATTCATAAATCTTGTTTTGTTCTAATGAAGTTGTTTAAGAGTACAAATGACTGTTAAGATTATGTGACAGGTGTCATTTTGTTCGGTTATTGAGTTTTCGTTTGTTAAATGTCAATTTTATCTATGCTATCGACAATAAAGGCAATAATAAATTTTGACGTGACAACGTCTTATAATTCGATAGAGCCGGCTGCACGCACGAAAATACATGACTCATGCGGCGTTACCTCGCTCTGAGGCGTTCCATGTAAGGCTTGAAGTGCAAGCGAGAGCGCGGAACGAGCGACAAAGAAGCACAATCGGCCTTTGCGTTCGGCAGCGCTCAACATCCGTCTCTCTCCTACTTGAGTGAGCGATGCGTCTGCGTGGACAGCTGCTATACTATAGTACATTTACATGTTTTGATCGAGTATCAAGTGCAGTGAAAAGGTAAACAAATGAAATTAAAATTTTCTTTTGAAAAATGCTACCATTCCATCAGTATTTTCTAAAGACGTTGTCACGTTCAACTATCGTCAGTAAACCGACTTTACAGACAACCAATTTTTTTTGTAACAATTCGTCTCTAAGGCTGTATACAAATGCAATAAGAATTTGCTCTCAATTAATTATTACAATAAACTACGCGTAATATATAAGATATCATAATATTAAATTCATAATGCTGGAAAAGTTAGCAAACTGGCGAAAAATTATGCAAAATTTTGACAGACGTGCTAGGTAGTTTAATATAATTATGCTAAATCAAATAAATCTATACAAATATACTATTTCACTAATTATATTATAAAACTGAACAAGAAGTATGTTTGACCGAGCTAATGTCAGGGATTAGGTACTGGTCAATTTTTTTTATGTACGATAGTTTATTTATCGAGGAAGGCTTGAGGCTTTCTTCATGTTTCAACCAAGAGGAACAGAGCTACGATGAAACATGTTGCAAAAATGGGAAAATTCAAAATAATTTATATCTGCGTCATCGAGAATATGGAATTAGCTATCTTGCACTACCACCACTACCCACTATTCCTACCCCTACCACTGCTACCACTACCACTAGTTATACGTATACCACGCCACCACTACCCACTAAAAACAAAATTACCTGTTAAAAGCTTGTTCTCGCTGTCAATCTGCAATGTACTTACCGTCCAGCGCGAATTAAAACAAATTCCATAATTTCCATATGGAACACGAACGCATTATGTATACTTATAATCATCGATATCGAAGGTCCCCCTCTCTAAAGGTCACGGCCCAACGTGTGAGAACGGGTTTGTGGATATACCGGCTAAATAATAATATCGCGAGACACCGTGTCCGCACACCATAATGTTGAATGATCAGGGTCTAGTGGCCACTGGTGCCTGGATGTTGATATCTTAGTCATTTACTAGTCTGTACCTAATTGCTTTGGTAAACCTAAGTGAAGGTAAAAAAACAGTGGCAATACTAGATAGTTTAACGTTTAACAAAAAAATTTCAACTTCAAAATCAACAAGCAGAGATAACACAAAAACTAAACAACAGGTGTCGATAAAATTTATAAAGGAAGAGATGACAAGCACCAGCTGTTAAATAAAAATAAGAATTATAAATTCGGGATATCAGTCAAAAGTTAGAAATTAAATACACATTATTTATAATAAGTCAAAAAATACCTGTTAGATTTCGCTTGGGAGCAGACGTGAAGCACTTTGGTTTAAAAAGAAAATTTATAAAATCGGTTTGGTAGGCTAGAAGAAGGGATTGCTCAAAGTTGTGAAGTTAGTTTTTTTATTGTTAGCTAAGTATCTCAAAGGAGATCAGCAACTTTCTTAAGGACCTTGGGCCTGGAATATGAACATGCATGAGACATCGCTTTTTAGATCGAGGATATTGTTACCACATTGTGCATATTCCGTTTTTGCGGAAAATTATGGGAATCATGAAATATAGTCGTCTTACGCACCGCGCACACATAGTATCTATAAGTACTTGTCGTTTAATATTTTAATAATATGATGTAACTAGATTTTTAAATATGAAAATAGATGTATTAAAATATGCAAGATTATTTGAGGGTATTAGAATAGAATAGAATAGAATAGAAATACTTTATTGCTTTTCAGTTTAGGTTCATTACAATAAAAGTGGCCAGAGTCTCCTTTTAAGCAAAATATGCCTGTGTTAGGAGGCTCTGCTCTTCCGCAGAGTTTACATAATAATCTATAGAAAGATCAAGTTAATTTAACAGTATTTCACAAGTAGGTATTGAACAAGCTGTTCGCTCCAGGCCCAAATCTGATGTTCTCCTTTGGCATATCTACACGTTCCTGAGGATTTTTGGAAATTTTCCCCTTAAAGGGATTAAAAGGGGAATAAACTGAAACATAAAGTATTTGCTAGTAGTATAATTTCTATCAATACATAATAGTAAAACTGTAACTGATCGCTGTCTGTAGGCATGGCGAATATATACAAAAAAGATAATTGGGGACCTCTATATACGCAAAAGAACCCCACACAATGTTTTTTTCATTTTGTTTTTTTGTCTGTATATTTGTTTGTTTGTGCAAGCTGATCTCAAAAATGGCTGAACGGCTGAACGGATTTCTATGGGACTTTCACTGGGAGATAGAGGCTATTTTTTATCCCTTAGTTCCCACGGGATAAGGACTCACACTCAGAACCATGCTCGAACGAAGTCACGCAACACCTAGTTTTGTAGCGTCTGAATGATCACAAAATTCACAAACAATCGAGTCAGCATTTCTAAAATGGCGGATCTCAAACTATAAGGTTAAAATTCATGGAGCTGTTAACATTAAGATTATTTTAAATGTACATTTGCATACGTGCGTCGTTAAGGCTTATCGTTAAACATTGTCAGCTATAATAACAACTCGCTCACACTCTGGCTTTACCTTTTTGTTTATTTCACACACTAGAACTTTATAGGAGTCAGCACTTTTTAAAAGAAATAATTTTATCTTATAACCGAATTCTACATCGACATGTAATAACAGCGTCATCTACTCTAAAATTACTATCTTATCTCTGAAATGGCAAAAATTGGAACTAGGTAATGCCGCCATGTTAAGAAGAAGTCATTCACGTTGTGGTCATTCATGTTCATCTGTCAGTTACTACCTTTTTTTTATTGAATTAAGGTAGCAAACGAGCATGCAGCACCACCCTTCCGCTGCCGCCCATGACAATTGTGACCGACTTAGAACAAGACCCAATATAGGGACTAGGGTGGTTAGTCCAGTTAGTAGATGGTGTTAGAATGTTAGTTGGTTAGTTTGCTAATAAGTGTGAGGACATGGACTGTTACTGATAGTTAGTCCTGTTAGTTAATATTAGTATTGTCCAGTTAGTAATGATTAGTGTGAGTCTTGTTCCAATTCGGTCTTGTACCTCTCGATGATTGGTCCAATGCATCCGACAGCGCCTCTCTTCATTTCAAGGTTAAGTTGGGTTTACTATAACCAAATTGGACATGTAATGACAACGTCATCTACTCTAAAACTACAAGTAGGTAGGTACGTTTAAGTTACCTCGTAAATTTGTACCGGGTGAACCGTTTCATAATTCTTTTTTTTAATTCAAAGATAGAGCTTGTCATCTGGACCCCTATAATTTTTGCGACATCTGTCGATAAGTTTTTGAGTTATCCATAACAATGTCTATGTACCTATGGATTTAATAATTGAATAATTAATGGTCGTTATGTACTTCATAACTTTTTACTGAGTTTTCCTATTTTCGGTATCGTTTTTATTCGACAGCTTTTGAATAAACTTGACGTAAGGACTCTCGTGTGGTCTTATATAAATTGGAGCGACATCTGGTGAGTGGTTTTTGAGCTTGTCCAGTATAAAATCGGTTATGTTTGGTAAAAAGTTACTTATTTCGAAGCCGGTTAAAAAAAGCTGATGTCATTATGATTGATAAAAGAAGTTTCAACACACAGACATGACAGTTAGATTTTATCACATGAGTTAAGATAGTTGGGAATTAATTTACATAGGTCAAGTAGGGATGAAGCAAACTGTACATTAGTTTAGTTATTGCGCGAAATTAATCTTTATTCCCATGGCGATAGGCCATAAAGTGCGGTAAATTGGTTGTTTATTGACGGGTTACAATTTCCTCCCACTAGTTCCCACTGCTGGACGTCTGGGCTTGTCAAAATGAAAATTAATTTTATGAAATGAATTTTATTCGTCCTTGGTTTTTACACACCATTCGAAAGTCAAAGGAGATGTTTCAAAATGTATGGAGCCCCGGCCACCTTTTTGTACACCATACTGAAAAATGGAGAAACACAATTAAACAGTTTTCAATCATCCAATTCCTTTAAACTATGTACAAAACTATGTACAACATGAAGTCGCGGGCAACAGCTAGTTTATGATGTAACTTTTAGTATTTTTAATTGTATCTGTAAAAGCTTTTGAGTCGCCATTTTAGTTTTAAAAGAAGTTACCTATAAATCTGTTGAATTGGGAATCTGTAGAAATGGGAATCTGTAGAACTGGCCATAAACCTTTGAGGGGTCTTACGTATGAAAAATAAAGGACACCGGAGACCCCAGGACATCACATTTAAAACAATAATCTTGCGTCCCTTATAAGGTCGTTTGCGTTAATTTATAAACACTAACTTTCTTATTTATAAACTTGTGGAAAACTGTTAGCCACAATTTTTAATTCATTGTATCATTGATCACGCACACATAGACAAAAGACGAACGGGTAAGACATCGCCTGCACGCACACATGCTTGATATTGTTGCCTTGTTTTTTGTTTTCATTGTAGGGCGACGCTCAATCTAGAATTTAGATCATCAAAGCTTTAGTTTAGAGACTCACATGACAGGGACAAAAAAATTAAACCTGGAGGTCCTTTACGCGTCGTTTATTAAATAAGGGGGTAAAGTCTCAAAGAATCAAGTACTCGTTACAATTCCATTTTGTTAATAAACTTTTAAATTAATAACATTGTTGAGTAGGGTGACCATCGTTAATATATATAAATGGGAAATAAAACACTTTTAGAACAGTAATTTACTTTACGTAATGTTTTTTATTGATTTTAGATTAACTTGTAGAATATACTATATATATACCTCAATGAATATAAAAATAAGCTTGTGTTTCATATAAAGCTAGCCATTTCTTATGTTAAAAAATTATGTTCATTGTTAACTTACAATACCCCACAAAACATGATAAACACAAAGTAAAAAATTAACTTATATTTTTATTTATATTTTTTACAAGAAGAAAGAAAAATAAAGCTCCCCGTTTCTTAATAACATACAGTGGTACCTATATGTTATATAATTATGTTCAATTCATACATATATCAATATATAACGTAGCTGTAGTTTAAATTTATACCTAATATCAATTATGTTTATGACATAATCCTTAAACAGGCTAATATAATATAAAGTCGTATGTACTATGTATAATGTATATTATTAAATGGCTAATATAGATTAGTCGTTCCATATTATTAATAATTATTAATGTCTTCATTAGTACATAATCTGCGTGTAATTGTTACACTACAAAACATAATTTGGTTAATCCCAATCATTATCATTATTAGGCTGCCTTTCCACCAGAGATATGCTATGCTACGTTGCTAAGGATGCGTTTGCCATCCATGATCCACCAATCACATTCAGCCCTCAGGCGGCTTCTAGGCGGGCCAATGTATGTTATTGGTAGATCTCAAACGCATCCTTAGCAACGTAGCATAGCACATCTCTGGTGGAAAGGCACCCTTAAGCGCATCACACACGGTGAAGATAATGTAAAATATATATTATCTTAGAACATATTTCCGATTATCGCTCGCCATACAAATCCTATGAGCCATCACACACGACGAAGATAATATATATTTTACCTTCAATATCTTAAGATACCGAGCGATACGCCAAATATGTAAATATATATTTCATATCTTAAGATGTTATATTAATCAAACCAAATATACACATCTTAAAATAAATACATGGTGTTTTTGTGTGTTCGTATTTTGCTTTTTTATATCTTCCCTAATCAAATCATGAATCGAAATGAATGTTTCTCTTGACTGTCAAAATATACTTGACTGTAAAATACGCATGAAATTTCTTCGTTGACAGATGTTCATAAAGGTTAAATTCGCCGCAGGTTTTTCTCTTTTTTATGTGAGGCTCTATCCAAATGTTTCTCCTTTTGGAATGTGCTACTGCAATCTGCATGTCACATTCTATATTATCATCATCGTCTGAGGAGCTGTCTAACAAATCAAGAAGTAAGGCAGTATCATTCATAGTCAATCACCCTGTATATAGAACTCTAACAAGGAATATGTGTGGCACCAACGCAAACTCGTAAGGAAATGAACAGATTTTTTATGTTATCGTATCTTAATCGTGTGTGATACCTTAAGATACTGTTATATTTTATATTAGAGCATCTTAACTTAAAATATTATAGTATCTTCACCGTGTGTGATGCGCTTTAGGTTCGTATTTGTAACGGACTATTTGTGAGCCTACCTTCAAATGCAAAATAATTACGGGGGGTTTTATTAAGTACTGAAAACTGTATGCCAGGAAAGTTAGCAAAATTCAAAGGTGTGTGTCTGCCAACCCGCACTAAACTATGGCCTTAAACTTCTCTTTCTGAGAAGAGTCATGTGTTCAATGTGAGCTATAATGGGTTGATTATGCTGATTTAATTTAACAATGGGAATATCACCAAATTTAATTTAACTAATGTGATCTATCTATTCATCTTATCTTCTATAATCTTCTTTAATAGGTAAAACTGTAATTTATCCTATGTTTGTGCACACTAATCTCAGAAACGGCTGCTCGGATTTTAATGGGATTTTCATTACGAGATAGAGAAGGTTGTGGATCTACACATAGGCTAATTTTTATCCCGGAGTTCCCGCGGAATCGGAGTTCCTCGAAAAACTCCTATGCACTAACAAAGTCGCAGGCTCAACTAGTCTCTCGTTAAATTACGTTGTTAAACCTTAATGTAAGACTGACCTGAATTGTAACACAATTAATGTTAAGAAGCTATTTCCCAGTCTCCTCACGTTTTTATGGAAGTATTAGTTTTTACACGCGACTTCGCTCGCGTGAGACGCAAACAACGTCGAAATAGGTATCAGGGAAACTAAATGCTCCACTTTGCGAAATAGGTATATTATATACAATAAATGATTATCTTAATATATCAATAAAGTTAAGGCTACCGACATTTTAAGAAAAAAATATAGGTACCTGTCACTCGCTTCCCTTCACCGCGTTAAGGATAATTTCCAGGATAAAAAATATCCTGTCCTTGCCCAAGGTCAGTTACATATCTTCGCCAAATTTCATTAAAATCCGGGGCTGAAATCCTAACAGACAGAATTACTTTCGTAATAACTTTAATACATTTATGTATATATTTGTATCCAATGGATAGTAGGAATTGTTCTACGCTAAAAATGTATTAAAATCTATTATCCTTGCGTGTCTTTATTACGTGAATTATTCGGCTGTTTGATTTATTACATCTTTATTATTAAAATAAATCAAAACAAACATATCCGAAAATATACACATCGAATGGTGCCCCTGTAAAATATTCATTGATGAACATTTCGCGCCAAATTACCTTGAAACAGCCATCTTGAAATGTCACAGTTAGGGTTACCATTACAAAGTTATGAAAATCCGGAAAGTTAACAAGGCATTAATAAAGTAATCGAATATTTCTCGTAATGGAGATAATTAAGATAGTCATAAAGTAATATTTTGCTGTATTTCGTTTTAATTTCTTTTTTATTATATTGAAATTACTCTGATTAACTCTTCATTTATAATCAGTATTATCTTTTTTAATCAAATTTTATTTGTAACTGTACCCCGCGTGAGATGCTACGCTTCAACTATGAGAATCTCCTTCTTTTTTGAAGTCGGTTAAAAATAAATTTGAAGGAAAGACATTATACAAAAAAAAATTGGAATGATAATGGCGTCATCAATCGAAAATTGGTCATACCAACTGAGAAATCTTCGTTTTTAAACATTAAGACTAACAGACAGACTTTTTTATATATGTATACAAATCAAATACCTAGACTAAAAGCTGAAAAGAAGGTAAACAATCCGGAATTATCCAAACAAATCCTGACGTCTGGTCACAGTGGTCATAACGAAACGTATACAAAACACGTTTTATTAAATTAACATTTTTATATGGTGTTTTTATAGATTTTTTAACAGCTGTATGATATCGGTTTAGAGTATTATTGTACAATTTGAACGGGAATTATATTACAATTGTTGATACTAAACACATTTAAACACGGACGATAAGCAAACGATTTCAAACTATTTAACTGTACATCGCGTTAAAATGTACACAAACATTTTAACTGTAATGGGTACTCACGATTATTTAAATATTGAAGGTATAGACAGAAATATTGAGTAAAAAAATTTTAGAAAGTGACCTGTAAAAGTTATCATATAAAAAATATACGTTTTTTACAGACGACCATCTAAGTTTTATTAATCTATGACCAAATCCCGAGAGTCTAACGAATAACTACTAACTGGACTATTACTAACAACCTATCAATGGTATTTAATAGTAGAAATTGGGCATGGCAAGTATTCTCATGAGGCTACGATTATTTGTGATGTATTGTAGCCAACCAACAGTGCTAACTATCACATACTCTGTCCTAGTCCTCATACTAACGATCTAAGCAACTAATATTTTAATTCTGTCTGCTAACTTTAACAGGTGGTAGGGCCTAGAGCTCACCCGGGGAAGTACCACCGCCCGCCACGGTACTTAGTACCATTTCTACCGTGTAATAATTGTTTGAAGAACAATTATTGTGTTCCGGACCTCAGGGGTAGCAACGCAGGGGGCAGGATCTCAGTCCTCAGGGGTAGCAACGCATCTGTGACCGAATTAGAACGAGACTCATTGAGTCTAGTTCTGGGTCGGTCACAGTTGTCATGCGGCGTCAGAAGGTGCTGCATGCTCAATTGCTATCTTAAATTCATAAAAAATTCAGTCTGAACACCTTTCAAATGAGGTCCATATTGCATCTGCGTCTAAAAAAACGAAAAAATTAAATTCAAATTTCGAAATCAGATCAAAATACCTGTCTCGGATTATTCGCGCCAACTCCCGTCAGACATCTTGAAGGTTAAACGCAATAACAAAATAAGGCGGAAAGAACGTTCTTTTTTCAAAAATCAACGACCGAAACAGATAAGAATGCGAAACGGACTTTTAAAAATATTATATTCGAGAAAATAAAATAAGGAGTTACGTACAAGGGATACACGGGTAGCCGGAGAGATAGGGTTGTCGCTGTATTTTTTAAATAAACATATAGTTGGGCCATTTTAATAGGTCACATTTGACAGTTCGTCAAAATTTTCCAAAGTAACCTTGTAAGGGAGGCACCCCATAGTATCTAATACATTCCATACTAGATATTGTTAAACTTTTTACACTTAAAAGTAAGGAACTGACGTCGTTACAAAGTTACGTCAGTGAACTCTTATTCTTTTTAAATATCAGGGATGGTACCGAAAGAAACAGATGAGTAGATAAGTTGAATTCGAGAAGTTGAAGTAATCGTCAAAAAGTATTTCACGATTACAAAATAAAATGTATTTTAATACAAACAAAATTAATTTTATTACATTTTAGGCCAAAAAATATGTAATCATTCATTTATATAATAACGTCTGGCTCAAAAGTCAGTATCTAGAAACGTGAAATGTTACAAAAAAGACATAATTTCATTTCGCGCCATTTTTTGACGCATTATTTTTGTAATTTTTTAGTCGTTGTGTGAACTGTGCCGACTGTGCGCATATTATTAATACTTTTAATAACAATCGCATTCAATTTACAGATGTTTGAAGTCCTTATCGATTTATTCAATTTAATCGATGTTTTTCAGCAGGTAATCTTCACTATGAAGCAAAGACAAACAGTTGTCAAATGTGGCCTATTAAAATGGCCCTACTTTAATATGATACAGTTTATTATTTTATGTATACCTAGTAATTTTTAAACATTTTAAATCAGATGCAAAGCTTCATTCAATTTTATGTACTTAAATAGGTAATGATTATTTTTACTACTTCGTCAAACAAAAATCTGCATTCGTGTTTTATTAGAAAATGGTGTAATTTTTAAGATTCTTCTTTTTATGTCAGTGTTAGTCAGTTATAAAATTAACATAAGGTTACCATAACTTATTATATCTTAAAAAATTATGACTGAATAAATAAATTTTCATTGCCTATAATTTTATTGCTTTCATCGTTGCCTACATATTTTTTTCAATCAATTAAAAATAACGCAAGTTTCCTTAAAATGCTATAAAACAGCTGCTTCAACTAAATAGACATACTGGTATCGATGACATACTAAAAGCTAATTAAAATAATGACGGAAAAAAGTAAAAAAGTTTATAGGTACAAACTCTACGGGTATATCAAGCATGTGTTACGTCATTGTGTATGTGTGTGTGTGTGTGTGTGTGTGTGTGTGTGTGTGTGTGTATGTATGTATGTATATGTGAGAGAGATATATAATATACTTAGATAGACAATTTTACTAGCACACCTTCACGTTATGAACGTCGACAACCCTACGCCCCATATCACAGTGAGAACGCCTGTCGGCCCCCATATTGTACTCGCCGTATACTGTATAGTACACAGCACCGGCCGTAGACAGAACGATTTAGACATGGGGAGCGTGCTGACATGAGATAGCACGAGAAAGTGAGTAAGAACGATTGTAGGTGCATGAACTAATTCGACTCTCAGCTAACAAAAGTTATAACTGTGCTGTTATTGAAACCGGCACGCAATGCGAAACAAAACATAATCGTTCTGTCTTTTTTCGTGTTCGTGTTTGTGTTTTGACGTAAGTTCCTTTTCTTGCGTGAGTGCGATATTCAATTGGTTTATACTGGCCAAGGGCCGCATCAGGGCACACATTTATGACCTGGAGCCACACAAGAGCACCTTTTAGTTATGAGGCACCATTACCGAATTGCATAGCTTCCCCCCCCCCCCTCGCTACGTCGCTATAAAGATACTGGCCGCTGGCAGCGATTTGAAGACATAGATGAAAAATGTGATTCTATTGGAGTGTCTTGAATTATTAAAGTACACTTTTTGAAGGCATATGTAGGCATATTTTATGGTTTTGTGGACAAAATTTTAATGAACAGAGAATGAGCTCAAGCGCTGATCTCTACTTTAACTCATTTTTCTTCGTCTGAAGTATGCTAAGGTCATATCTATGTTTTTAAATCTCGGACTGTTAGTAGGTCGTAGTTTGATGACCACTCACAGGTCTATAAATTTCTCCCTCTACGACTATATCGCATTATCCAATGTTGAGTCGACATCGCGACTGGGCTATACATATTTAAATATGGAACTTGAAAACGGCATTCATATGACGTCATCACGTTATGCTTATAATAAATTCAGTGTGTGCAAAGCCGGGCTAAAGTGATTTTCTGTGACAGAACGCCGGCCATTTGCAAAAAATAACGACTACTTCCTTACTGACAGTCAACTCCAAATATATTCTTTCTTCTCTTTCAAGGTATAGGTAAGTATCTTTGGTAACACAGAAAGACGCAATAAAAAAATCATGAGAGTCGTAGAAAATTCGGTAGGAACAAAGTTATATTGTTACACTTTAACTCTGACACCTGACATACCGACATACCGCACCTGACAGCTGACTTACCTGAATTGACAGCTGGCACCTTATTGGCGCAATTAAGATAACTGATTGGCCAATAAGTGTGCATTTATGACTGAACTCGAACATTCAAATCCTAATTAATGTTTTTAAATAAAACATCGCACACCAATCACCTATTATTTTATTATTATATAGGTAAAAATAGTGTCCAGTATGTACCTAATGGGCCGTATAGTAATATTATTAAAACACCTTAGTCTTAAAATCTTTTACACAAGTAACTTTATGTTCTTAAATCTGAAAATATGACAATACGTCAACAAGAACTTAATCCTTATTTTTACGTTAAAATTCTTGCATAAAATATCATAAGAGTCACGAAAATGTGGCATTTTAATTTATTTAATTTGGTTTTATTTTGTGGTAATCCGCAATTTTTTACTGAGTTATTTTGAGGATTTTACTAAGTTTAAACGTAGTAACTTCTTAAGATTTATTCATCCAAACTGTCCTATTTCCTGAATTATCTAAACATAAAAAAATTAAAAATGGCTGACTGACTGACTTACGAGTATCAACGCACAACCCAAATTAGGTAGGTACTAAGAGAAATTAGAAATGTACCTATAGTGTATCTTTTATGTTTTTGGAAAATTCACCCCTGAACAGAACTAGTAGAAATCTGCCTCAGAGCGACTACAGAGCCATCAGAACTCTGTATTCAACTTATAGCCATGGCTATATTCATTCAAGTACCTAATATTAAAAAAGGATTAATAAAGTATTTTTAGCTTATCACTGGTTTCCTTGTGCGATATTTCTGCGAATAAGTTCCATTTAATTTCAATACGTGCAACTGAAGTACTAGGACCGCATAATTGTCACGGCATGAACGCTTCACGCAATATCGCACACAATAACCTGTAAAATTAAAAAAAAACGCTTCGGTATCTGTGACGAAATAATTAAAACGTCAAAGTATAGCGGAATTTCGCCGCTGAGCCTGGCAACACTGTATTGCACGGTGACTTGCAGGATTGCCGGCGAATAATTAAATATTTTCATAACGCGCCAGCATTCTGTGTTAGGCCCATAAATCACAGATGAGGTGCGTTTCCATTGGCTCTTAAATGATAGGGGCGAATCTATATATATAAAACTCTTGCGTTACGGAGTGATTGACTGACAGACAACGCACAGCCGTAACTACTGAACGGAAGAAGCTGAAATTTGGCATGTATATTCCTTGGGGAGTGTAGGGAAGCACTAAGAGAGGATTTTTGGAAATTCCACCCCGAAGGGGGTGAAATAGAGGGGTGAAGTTCAAACGAATTCCATGCGGGCGAAGCCTGCGGGCGAAGGCTAGTTTTAAATAAGTGTCGAGTAGTAGAGTCCTAAAGTTCGCCTAGTCCCGTCGTCTGCCTTGGTACTTTGTACCACTTCTACCGTGTAGTAATTATTCTGACAACAATCGTGTTACCGTAGAAAGGTGTGGAACCGGTTACACTTTTTTTGAGGCAACCGTCTTGGTCCTCAATGATAGCAACGCATATTTAAGACCCAAATAGAACGAGACTCGTACTAGCAAGTACTAAATGGACTATTACTAACAATAACTGACGTAAATATCAGAATTAAATACAGTCGAATTGAGAACCTCCTCCTTTTTTGATCTCGGTAATAATGAGTCTCTTAATAGGTATAAATAATAAGTTTCTCTCTCGCTCAATTTGTTTTTGCATTCATTAGTATGAGAGTGAATAGATATTCTTAAACGACGGCAAATTTACCGTGCCGTACGTACCAATGGAGCCAAGCGCATCCCAATAGGGGACAAGTTTGCCTCCAAGCCTGATACAATATACGGGAAACAATGGTTCACACGCCTTACTCAAATATTTGATTAATGTTACACTCAATCTCGCTTAAAAAGCCTTTTGTATACCTTAATATTATAATATTAATTTGATGATGCAACCTAGTTGGTAGTGGGTAAAAGTGAGTATCGGGTTCGATTCCCAGTCGGGGCAATTTTTGCCTAGGGAGCGGCCTCGCTCCGCCTGATTCACAATAAAAGTTAGAATTATAGTGCACAAGGCGTTTTTAGCTCTATAAAGCAATTTCTTCAAGACAACCTTTGGGCACAATTATAATAAGAAAGAGGTAGGGTGCACGAAAAATGAATAAAAATACATACAAGAGATATTTCATTCAATATACAAAAACGTTTAATCGCATAGGCGGAAAGCTGGTATTTTTGTGTCATTCAGATATAAGGGTATTGATTGATTGACGTCACTAATCCATTCCAACATCGATCGATCTATTTATTGGTCTGGTAACACACTAACGAATTCCAGGCCGAACTTGAATGGGGTATAGGCCTCCTCAGTATGAGGAGAGCTGTACTAAGTGGGACCATTGTGGAATGAAAGCCATGTATTGCCTAGGAATCCCTAATAAACGCTAAAACTGAAGCTACATTATTACAATAGACAGACAGGCAGACAGCAAATGCATGTTATTAGCCTTCTGTTCGTCACCCTTTTGCTACAGAACCCTAAAGGCTATTGTACAAAGTATAATACCGAAAATTATTCGACTTATCACGCCGCACAAACCCGAAAATAATACAAAAACTCCGTAGTTCAAAACATCTTTCAGACACAAAACGTCCATTTAACCTAGCGCCCCGTGTCTCCTTACAACCACCGTTTTATCTACTGTAGTTTATCCTGCGGCGGGTCTAGCTAACTGGTCGTACACTCGCGTGCATTAAGTGTATAAACATCGGGGTCAATTGTGGGTCGTTAGCTCCCGACGTTATACTGTAAAGCCACGCAGTGTACTGTTAGTTACTGGGCATTATTTTAAAATGCGTTGTTTGGATATTTTAGGAAAATTATTATGTTAGAATTTTGTCGTTGAATGTACCAATAAGTAAACTCAATGTTAAAATAATTTTATTTTGCAGTAGAATTAGTGGTTAAACAAACTTACCTTGTGACGTTTGACCATAATTATATGAGTCGATACATCCGAAGAGATTTAATATTCACCAAGTAGTACACCTCCATTGTACTAGGCATCGAACACAATTTTAGAGTTTAAATTAAAAAACAAACACTATTCCTATCTCACTCCTCCCCTCAGCTGTCACACTCGTCAATTGTCATTCTTTAGAGAAAAATTCGCAATAATAGGGTTCAATTTTGATGAATTCAAAAGTAGGGGAAGGGAGGGACTCTAAATCTCTTCGGATGTATCGACTCATATAATTATGGTCAAACGTCACAAGGTAAGTTTGTTTAACCACTAATTATACTTCGTCGATACATCCTCGAGATTTAATATTCACCAAGTAGATGTTTAGAGTATTTATTGCGAATTAAAACATACCATATCAATTATAATTTCCACAGTTGCAAAATTATAAATAACAATTAACTGAATTTATTCTTCTAATAAAATCCGTGAATAAAATCAACAAATATAAATTGCTTCCGCAAATCACTTCCATCGCAAGAACTAAAGAGCTCCCTGTCCACCCAGCACACTTTCTGATTAGATCAAAGGCCACGCCCTTACGAAAATTAGTAGAACCACTCCACTGCTAGTCATAACATCTTTAATCCACCTACTAATGGTAGAAGCGCTAGCGTTATGGATCGGTTTCCTATTCGTCAAGAAAAGCTCCTCTGATCCTCGAGTACTCCTTAACAGGACAGTCTTTTCCCGGTACGACTTAAGTGCGCTTGCCGCACAAACTTCTTTTTTGTGTGGACAAAAGGGTATTACCATACGCGACATTTCACGACCAGGTGCGGATGTTTTTGTGATTTCTGTTAAGACAATCTCTATCCTTGTATCAATTATTCTTATGTTAGCCTTTCTCACCAAAGACAAAGTCTGGACTCGATGTCCTGAGGTCAATGCAATCAGAGTTGCAGTTTTCTTAGTAATCTGATTTATATCCAAACCATTACGGGGATATAAATTAGGTAAGAAGTCTAAAACTAAGTCTGGACACAAAATAGCCAATAACAGAAGTTAAGCTCATGTATGTACCTCGATTTAGGTTACGTATGTGTGCGTTAGCCTTAGGGTTAACGCCTCTGCAATGTCTTGGATTCAATCATGTTAATAAAGTTATTGGTATGGATTAAACGGAAAAAAAAAGTTTAGTGAATACAAAGTCATTATTTACAACTAAACCCAGTGAGTTTCTGCGGCAGTTCCGATAAGTACTAATATCATAATGATATTTAAATTGGGTAATGCACCGCAGGGATCTAATTGATCCGTTTATTACAAATTATTTGTATTGTATAATGAATCTTCTTTTTTCTGTATTAGGTACTTGAAACAAAATAATAATCCTATTATATATGTACATATATGAGCACTCAGAAAATAATTTTACATGTCCGATAATACAATCCTTCATTTAATGTATTTATTAAAAATCGAAGGTAAATAAACACTTTAAACATGTAAAGAACTTCCTACAACTTACATTGACTTGTGTTAGACAACGAATCATTGAATTACAAACAAGTAAGGACTTATTGTACTTTTCTGTAGCAATAGGATGTCTAAAAATTTATAATGTGCAATTTAACGTCGAATAAAAACAACCACTAAAATAACTAGTGATTAGAATTAACTCCATTTCTCATCCATCTTGTTGGAAAACTATCTTATTTGTGTATTATAAATGTCACATTGCTGCCAATAACAACCGCGTTCGGAGTAGTCCGATACGTTCCGATTTTCCGTGTACCTACGTGAACGGTGTCTATATATTATGTGCGTTGTTTTCGCGAACTTTGTATGGAGCTTAATATCTGTATTATCTAATTTGTGGTTTGGATCCCAAGCACAAATATATTTAGGTAAAGATGGCCGGCTTTTAAAGACTCCTTTCAAAAACCGTATAATCCTTTTGTCCTATGACTTGCCAAAAATTAATGATAACGCTGAACTTCAAGTATTTAAACTAGAATAAGTAGCCCCATTAATAAATTGCTCAGAAAAAAACCTAGTATAATTGGGATACACAATGTAACCACCATTTTTACAACAATACGTTGTAATGCTTGATAATTTGGAGATAACGACGACAACTTAATATCACTTGTTTGTGGATTAAACTATCGTCTTGTGTAAGCTGCCCTGATAACTTGCAGGACACCTGAGTAAGAGTTCTCCAAAGACCCGTGAATGCTGCTTTCAATTCAAGAAAATTAATATGAAGAGTGGATTCAACACTACTCCGAAAACATTTAATTAATTTCGTTTAAAATCCGGTTGCAAATATTCTTTTAAGCACAATAATTATTGATTGTCATAATCGAAACGTTTTGTGTAGACCCAACCGTACGGAATTGCAGAACAAGCCTCTATTCAAATTCCTTTATGATTAAGGTGGTTCTTTTTGAAATATTTGTAATAAAATTCAAAATGTTTTCGCGTTTTGAAAAAAGTAAACCTAGAGTTTAACTCATAAACCAAAAATACTCGTATTTGCTCCGGTACTAACTTGCTTTTGTTAATATATTTTTTACAAACCCCAGGTATTTCAATAACCTTAATCAACCTCTGACACAATCAAGACAGTCCTCACGGGATTGTCTGATACATAAGAAATTGTCTAGGTATACCACTATAAAGTATATTCCTTGCGTTTAGTTTAAGATAAACCAAAATGTTTGATGAAAATTTGACCTGAAAAATATCATCACACGTTATAATAGCACCAGAATTAAATAACTGCCTTATTTCCAAAGTTGTCTATTGTGCATAGCTGAAAATATTTTTGAGCGGTGTAACTTGTTGAGTTACGAGTCTCTGAAAAGAGATATCATAACTTTTACAATACCTAATAATTATGACAGGAACATCTGTTATAGATTCCCATCGCTTAGAATTTTAGTTTACCAGCTATTAACTGAGTTACCTCGATCAGTTCTTGTTCGACGGCGTTTTATCCGTCTTCTTGGTTGGGACATGGTAAGGACTGAATTGCCCCTGTTTCCTTTGGCCTTGATACATGGATCGAGATTTGACTCCCGTCCAATTACTCCCACGCAAAGCCGAGCGAGGTAGGTCTCTCAAGCTTCCGGAGTGAGGAGTGAATCGTTTCGATGAAACATCATCTTTAGATTCAGGTCTTTTTACTTGTAGACCTGACTTCTCTACAGTCTTCGAAGCTTTTATCCTTTCCCTCAAACTTTCCCCGAAAAGGAATATATCTCTCTTCACATTTTGTACGATGTTTAAAAAACTTTTTATCCAGGGAGGGGTAAATCAGCTTCATTTTGTTGACCGAATCTTAGAAATGAAGGTCAAGAAATATTTGATTTATTTCATCACTTCCATCTTATCCATATCTCTCTCAAAAGAAAAGACACCATATTAGCAATTCCAGCTATTTCTAAGCCCAAATGTTGCTGTGCCTTTCCCAAGCGTTTCTCTCTGTTTCTGGCTGAATCTGTAAAGACAGCGGCAATTTCTGGATTTCGCTTAGGTGCTTTCACCAGCTGAAAATCACTAGGCATCAACATTTCCTCAATTAACTTGCCTTGAGGTCCTTATCGAGCCCTTCAGTCAAGATACGCCCCCAAAGTTTAGAGACCTTTTCCTGTATCGGCGGCCCAAGAACTTCTGGTTTGCCTTTAGCGACACCAAGGGCTGCTAAGATGTCTGTAGGTAGATCCACCGAAGACCATTGAATAATGGTTGCAGACAAGCACGACGGTTCGTTGCTTATTATAGATGCATAAGGCACTTGAGGGTGTTGAGATTCCATGGCAGGTTCACGCTCAGGAGATGGCTCCATGATCACAGAACGAAGTCTAACATTTCAAACTGATTCATCAGAGTCGGATTCGTCTTTCTCTGTAAAAGAGAACAATTATAGTTGGTCATGATCTCGTCATGACACTAAACTATATTTCGGACTGTAATCACGTTACAGTACTTATAACACAATAGCATCGACTATAATCTCGTTATAGTACTAGCTTAATAATTTCATTCGACTGTAATCTCGTTACAGTACTAAGAAAATAAGTGGGTATCATATTTGTTATCTCGTAAAACTACTAAACGTAGATAGGACAGTCATATTACACTCATCCAATAGCAACTCAATTGCTTATTATTATAAGTAAACAGATTCCATTTGACGATCCGGATGGCACAATGGTTAACACGTCCGATCACTGCTCCGAGGGTCCCGGGTTCGATTCCCAGCGAGGCGGCAATTTGAATAATGAGCTCGAACCTCCGCTCCCGGTCCGGGTGTGTGTCCTTGTCTTGTGTGTTGTCCATGGCACCCTCGACACAGCGAATCCTGGTGTGGGGCTATGAGTGTGTAGCGTTATTTATTTATAACACTAGCTGACCCGACAAACGTTGTTTTGCCAAAAAATGTTAAGGTTGAACAACCCTTATCACTTAGGGGTATGAAAAATAGATAGTAGCCGATTCTCAAACCTACATAACATGCATATAATATTTTTGGTAAAAATTGGTAAAGCCGTTTCGGAGGAGTAAGGTAACTAACATTGTGACACGAGAATATTATACATAATAAAGATGATACCTCAATACTTGCCTTCTTCCCGAAAACAAATTAGTTACCTTCGCTTGACGTTCTGTTGTCACGATCTTTGAGACGCGCTTCTAGGCGTCTAATATTATTTTTAATACGTTCCTTAGAACGCGATTTGTGTATGCGTTTACCCATTTTTTATAAACAAACAAAATCTGAAATAAAACTATGAACAAATCACTTAATATCAGCACTGAAAAATATTACCGTGTTACGATGCCCGCACAAAGAAAGCGAATGACAATTGACGAGTGTGACAGCTGAGGGGAGGAGTGAGATAGGAATAGTGTTTGTTTTTTAATTTAAACTCTAAAATTGTGTTCGATGCCTAGTACAATGGAGGTGTACTACTTGGTGAATATTAAATCTCGAGGATGTATCGACGAAGTATAATTTAAGGTTTTCCTAGGATGGTACCACCTTTTGTGTTTAAACTTAAATTAGCTTTTACAGAGGAGTTCTTAAGCTTTTTAAACTAATAATTTACTTAACTTTGACAAACAAAATGCTTGTGCACGATAATTACACATAAAAGCACAATCACAAAGAAAAGTGTATAAGTACAATTTTCCGGAAAAGTTCAGTGCCAAACAGAGTTTGCTGTGTCGCTATCAATCATAAAGTTACTCGTACAAACATATGTACAGTCGCGTGCATAATGCTGTTTGATATATTTTGTTTAAAACTAGTTTTATTCCCAGATTCGACCAGTTCTGCCACGTAGGTATCTGAAAATGGATAACAAGTTTACATCAGAAACACCAGATGAGATTGTAGGCAAGCGTTCATTTACAAAATATTAATAAACGTAAAAATAGCTAACGGATTAAAATTAAGCGTGAAACTGTAGCTCACAAACTGAAAGACTAGTTATTTTTCCATTTTTTGTAAGTATTAGTATGTATGGTGTGGACTGTGGAGGACTATGGCCTTAACCTTCTGATTCTGAGAAAAGACCCGTGCTCAATAGTAGGCCATGATGGGTTGAGATGATGATGATTAGTAAGTACTTATGGCATTTCTTTTAAAAGTATGTATGAATTTATTTGCTATCTCTGAATCCAGCATTAATGAATTCTGAGTCTAAATTATCTAAATACATACAAGTATATCATTTCTTACTAAATTATTACATTATTAATACTTAGGAGCAGAAAAAAAAACGGAAAAAAACTGCTACCAATATTACCCCATAGAATTTTCTACGCGACTGTACACAATCAATACAGATACCATATAAGTAGGTACTGAGCGTCAATATCGTCCACATCAATCTTAACTCCGTGATGTTCGATGTGAGTCACGTGAGCTACCTTTGTTTGAGGTAAAAAGAGTCTTGACAATGCTGTTTTGGGTGAGCGCTTCCGTGCTTCGGAGGGCATGTAAAGCCGTCGGTCCCGGTTGTTATCGATAGATAGCAGTCGTTAAGCCATGTCGGAAGGCCTTTGGGTGGCTTCAAAACTTCCGACACTGGGTTGGCCACTAACCCCTCCACCAACCCGCACTGGAGCAGCGTGGTGGAGTATGCTCTAGGCCTCCTCAATAATGAGGGCCATTAATGGCTTGTAGCCATAGATTGACGGCATCCAGCCATTATCCATCCATTAGTCTTTAAATGTCTACTATTGGACGTAGGCCTCCCCTAACTGGCGCTACTCTGACCGATCCTGAGCCCTTTGTATCCAGCGGATGCCCGCTGCCTTCTTCAGGTCGTCAGTCCACCTGGTCGGGGGGCGCCCTACGCTCCTCTTTCCAAGACGTGGTCTCCATTCGAGGACCTTTCTTTCCCAACGAATGGTCCTTCGAACTATGTGGCCATTTCATTGATTTTCACGAATTTATTTTATTTTAAACTAGCGGCCCGCCCGCGGTTTACCCGCGTGGATCCCGTTCTCGTGGGAATTATATGCATGTATTATACATAAAAACCTTCCTCTTGAATCACTCTATCTATTACAAAAAACCGCATCAAAATCCGTTGCGTAATTTTAAAGATTTAAGCATACAGACAAACAGACAGACAAAAATAGCGACTTTGTTTTATACTATGTAGTGATTATCACGTGCTTCGGTGATCAAACATCATGAGGAAACCTATACTCCTGAGAGTTTCTCATAATGTTCTCAAAGTTGTGTGAAGTCCACCAGTATACTTGGCCAGCGTGGTGGACTATGGCCTGTACCATTGTAAGAGAAGACTCGTGCCCAGCAGAGGAAGAATGAGTAATATCTCCTCTCAATTCTCTTGGCTACAACCCATGAAAGGTGAAAAGTAAAGTGCGTAGGTTTCTCTGTGCACGCGTGTACATTATTGCAAGGCCATTTGCATATTGAATAGTTGAATAGTAAAAATATATTTAACACGTCACCCGCAACGAACGGTAATAACGCCTCATTTGGTAACTGGGCCCTTGGGAATTTATTTAGGGTTGCCAATAAATTATAATAATAAAATTATTTTAATAATTATTTTATTTTTTGAAGTAATGAATATTGACGACTGTTGTGGTGAAATGGTTGCCATGTCAGATCGCCGTTCAAAAGGTTCCTGGGTTCGATTTCCAGCGAGGTGGAAAGATGTTTTATATTTCCGATCTCTGTCTGGGTGTCTGTCCTTGTCTTGTGTGTTGTCTATGGCACCCACGACACAGGGAATCCTAGTGTGGAGATGTGAGTGTGTAACATAATTAACTAGATTCCTAACTTTTACTTCTTATGGAAGAACTAGCTTCCCGCGTCACCCGCGTGGAATTCGTTTGAACTTCACTCCCCCATTTCACCCCCTTCGGGGTGGAATGTCCAGAAATCCTCTCTTAGTGCTCCCCTACACTCCCCAAGGAACTTCGGCTGTGCGTTGTCTGTCAGACAGTCACTCAGTAACGCAGAGTTTTATATATACTATAAGATGGAGAAAGGCTGGGGATATACAAAGAGCATTTTACATATATTATCCCAGGCTTTCTTAAACACATCAGTGAAAACCGCATTCGAATCTGTTAAGCCGGTTCTGAGATGCGCACACGAACATAGGTACAGACAGACACATAATCAAAAATTCTAACAATCATTGTTGAGAGATCCATTGCGTTAATAGATTTTTATTTAATTTTCTGTAAGGTACTTACATAATCGACTAATTACATTTAAATATTATACCTATAAACGTATAATAATAATATATACCTATCACGTCCGTTGTCTTTTCTAAACGCATTCTAACTCGTTCCCCATGTTAGAATTTTCACCATCAATTATGGTAGCTATGGTAAGTATTTCTTGAAACCCCTTAAAACTATTTGAAAATACCTAAAACCGTATGCAAAATTGGCTCTGGCTATAAAGAGTCAATATGGCGGGGCCCGGAATGTAGCTATTGCGCCCAAATACGGACTGGTAGCTCTTCGTTAGGGTTGGCGATCGGAGAAAATATAATATTTATTTTTAAAATTAAATTTGCTCGCATAAACAATTGTTAGTAGTGTGAATTTTATTAGTGGAATTCGGTGATGTTTGAGTTTACACTTTTGGCCTTTCTATGTCTTTACTATAGAAATTGCGTGTGTCATGTAAAACGAAAGACAGGTAGGCACGGTTGCTTAATATACTAAAATTTAAACAGAAAAGTGTTTGTGCAAAAAAATATTGCAATGAAAGCAAATCAAACAACCAAGGCTTTTTCTTTGCTTGAAATTTCACTTCATTTGCGCGTAGAGATTTCTCATCAAGGACGTCGCCTGCGTATTTGTCCTTTTACAATTACTTATAATATGTATAAAGCTTTACGATAATTTATTTGATATGTTTGCGTAGTACCTACACCTAGGATGAATAAAATAAGATAGTATAGTTAATTTGATACTTCTAAAATGATTTTTTATATAGCCAACAGACTAACAGGCAGACAACCTAGCTGAAAGTGAGCGGCATCATCACCCATGGACAATAGAAGTACCACTTTCATCACCAAGGAAGAGACTCCGTAGTAAGCTCCTTTACAAGAAGGAAAGAGAAGTTGAGTGTAAGTTATAAAGAAGTTATAAGTATAATATCCTTCAATAAATAAATATGTTTCTAGATTGCTATTTTCCTTATCTTTGTCTTTGTGTGTTGTCCTTTTAGAAACCACAAGTTAAGATTCCTAATTAGGAACAATTTTGCTATTTTGCTCTTTAATTCAAGTTTTTAAATTCCAGTTATTTTTACTTTAAACAATTTTTGCCAACCCTACAAAACCATGTGACTAGCAAGGTATAATAATAGCAATTAAACAAAAACAATAATGATATGCAAAACTCGGTATAATTGGTACCCATTCCCTATATAGATATCTGCAATTGTTGTCCGTTTGACAGTAAAAAGTGTTGGAAGGTCGTCAACAGTTAAACAAATTGCCTTTTTTTGTCAACCCTACATACTGAGAGTTGAAATGTTCAGAAAAATTATGGTATTTCATTGATTGTCTACTGTAATTTTTAGCAATTTTGCATGTGACTTTAAATCTATTTAATGCGGACACTGAACGTTTTAAATGCAAACGGGTACTCACGATTTTTACATTTTTTATCGATATTTAGATCTAATTGCATGGATTATATATACGTATATTATATAGACATAGAGTCACGGTTTTAAGTGAAAACGGGTACTCACGATTTTTACATTTTTTATCGATATTTAGATCTAATTGCATGGATTATATACGTATCTATATTATATAGAGTCACGGCAAATCTGTGATGGCGGGGGAAGCGGCGAAGAGAAAATAATTTAAAATCGTGAATACCCTTAACATTTAAGGAGTAATTTTGCATACTGTCTTCCATTTGTAGAGGAACTTTGTTCCTTTTTTCTCTTTTCCGCATGGTTTCAATCCCAACTCAATCCCACACCGGATAACATAATATTACTTTTATATAATCGCTATTATTTTAGGTTCAACGATCTATGCAATGAGGGCCAAATATCGGCGCGCGGAATACATTTGATATACCTGGGCGGTGGCGAAGCCCCAAGTGAATGGTTACAACACATTAATGGCCCACTAAGAGCACGGGTCCCTCCTCATTATTGAGGAGGCCTACTAGAGCATAACAGCATAGCTAGAGCAAAACATCTTGGACATGAGTTTCGTATTTTAGCCGTAATTAGAAGTAAGTACAACTGTAAATGTGAGTGGAGATAGAGAAAAAAGACTCCTTGGGAGTTTCTTGCCGCTTCTTCTTCTAAAACCACTCGCCGTAGGGATTTGTTGAAGCGATGGCGTAGCTTGACTTTCGAAAAGTGTTTATAAAAACCTACTTCGAAGAAATAAATATTTGAATTTGAATTTGAGTACCTACTCCACCACGCTGCTCCAGTTTGGATTGCCAAATGAATAATCGCGTTTTGCGAGCGGAAACATTTCTACAAATCTACGATAGCGTGATTCAGGCTTCGGTGACGTCATCGTGTGACGTGTGGGATGTCGCCACATGGGTATGTGCCCTAATACTATAATTCGCACGGTTCAGCTGTAAAATACTGTAACTAGGTATTTTTAGTCAGTAATTGCATCATTTAAATGAGAACGAATTCCCTAAAGCTAAATGTTAGTGGCCCGGCTTTGTGACTCACACGTAAATATTTACAGAGTACAGCGGGCCCTACCAAATGGGCTGCCATAGGTATACAACACTCGTAGAAGTGGCAATAATTTTATTTCTTTCCTTTTTTACCGCTGTTTCGTTCATATCTTTGTTTTCTATTTCCTCGATGGCATTAATTCAAATCGTTCGTCTTCCATTCGCTGCGTTGATTAGTGGATTTCAATTGTCCACGCTTTTTGCCAACACGCGTCATTTATTCATTATCGGAGAAGAAGCGAACACATTGATCGATGCCATCCGTATTTCTCGCATTCTATTTAGGTAGGTGTTAACCCATGAAAGATCAAAACCCTTTCAACCGCCATGTTTTTTGGGTCGGCAAAACTTTCTGACACCTTTACGGTCCATGCGTAATGGTGACCACTTAGTATCCATAAAATAAATAAATAAAAAAATAATTATGTAAAATATTCTTATTTTAACCACTAAATTATCCAGAGATAAAGTACGTTTATTATTGAAAGTTATCGTTTCTTTGTGCAATATCCTTAAACTTAAAGCAATTAATTACCTTTAGATGAAGAGATAGTAATAAAATTAGCTTTACTAATGCACGGACTCAAACCAACTATTAAAATATTTAAAATGATAATAGTTAACAATGTAATATTAACATTTATTCACAATCTTGGACATCATATTGTACCTTATTACGAGTAGCAAAAATATTAACACTTGAGTTCAAATTATATCTACAATATAAGACCGCATAAATGCCTGCCCTAATCATTATTTGGGTCTTGATGAGCAACTATTAAATAGGTCAATTTAATGAATGAATGAAATGTTTATTTGAAGTAGGTTTTTCACACACAAAATATGATACTATCAACAAACGCAAAAATCAAAGCTTTCAATGCCATGTCTAAACCTTCCTAACTCTTCAAAGCTCCGTCATAAAACGCATTAGGGGCACAAATTAGCGCCTCTGACTTGATTCTCGGAGTCGCCATCCCTGATCACCCGATCAGGTGAATCAGTTACGGGATTTGGGGAATGGGAAATGGGGGACGGGGTATCATAATGGGGAATGAATCCACAATATTATAAATGTGAAAGTTTGTCTGTCTGTCTGTGACGCTTACACGGTTAAACCACCGGCCCGATTTGGATGAAATTCGAAATGAAAATAGTTGAAAACTTAGGATCCAACATATGCTGCTTGTTTTTCAAAAGTCAACCTTAGGGATTGAAATGTGGGATAAAAGTTTGTATGAAAAAAACTAAACCGCTTGACGGATTTCGATGAATCTTCTCAGGAAGACAGTTGATGACGCATAGTCAAACATAGGCTACCAATTTTTCAAAAATCAAAAAAAGGATGAATGTGAAAAAACCGAATCCCAAGCGGGTGAAGCCGCGGGCGATTAGCTTGTATCATTATATGGGGATTGAGAAACATATTTTATTTCGAGATGTACATCCGTCTTTTATTTTAGTTACGAAACAGGATAGGTAGGAAAGGATCTTATATATAGTAGGTGGTAAGACCCTAGAGTTCACCCGGGGAAGTACCACCGCCCGCCGTGGAATGGTAGAAGAAGAAGAAGAAGAAGAAGAAGAAGAAGAAACGTTTATTCCAGTAAATGCTTACAAGTACATAATTATCAGGTAAGGTAAGATTACAATATAACTAATTAAAAAAAAAAACATGTAAAAGCAAGCACTACATGGAAAAGGCTCGCACTCAGTCTTTACTGTGGTAGCAAGCCACAGCTACTGGTTTTCAGTACGAGCCCGGTGCAGTTCGGACACACGGTGAGCCTTAAATATTTTTATGTATTATATATATTATAATTATTATTATGTATTATATATATTATAATGTATTATATATATTATATAAATATTATGTATATAGAATAAGCATTAAATTCAATACATACAGGGATTTATTACAAATAGGTGTGAATGTTAACTTGCAATCAGAGGTAAATACATAGGTAGTCATTTATTGTTGTTTTTTTTATTATTTTTTAATAATATTATAAGGTTAGAGGTGGCATGACAACGCTAGGATTAGGTAAGTAATATATAGGTGACCAAATTTAATTTTTTATTATTATTATTATTTTAATGTGCGCGACTGTTGGCGTGTGTGTGTGTGTGCGTGTGTGTGTATGTATGTGTGTGTGCGTGTATGCATGCGTGCATGTACGCGTGTGAGTGTGTGTGTGTGTATGTGTGTTGTGCGTGTGTGTATTATAGGTATGTGTGTGTGTGCGTGTTACTGAAGTGATTTTTGAAGATCCAGTAGATATCTTTTATATTTAATTTTGAAACTTTGTACTGATTTCAGATTCCGTAGTAGCGGTGGCAGATTGTTCCAACATTTGGTCGCGCAGTATCTGAAACTCCCACGAAATGCTGAAGTGGAATAGACTGGAATCACTAGCTTATACTCTATCGATCTTGTGATGTGGGTGGTATTTACGCGTTTGTACCATTTTAATTTATCGTATAGGTATGGAGGACATTTCTCTTTCACAACATTAAATAATATTGTAGCAAAGTGAAGCTGCCTCCTGTATTTCATTTTTAACATACCTGCTCTATTAATGTAGGGTGTGACATGTGCACGAGGTGGTACGTCGTAGCAGAATCGTATGCACGCGTTCTGAACCCGTTGGATAAGGTTCTGAGACCGAGCCAATAGTCTAGGACCTATAACAGAGTCTGCGTAATTGAGCTTTGAGAGAACCAAGGTCTCACACAGGTTCTTACGCAGGTCTATACCTATATAATTTCTAATTCTATACAATATCTTGAGCCGGTAAAAAGAATTTCGGACGACATTCAAGACATGTTTCTCGAAATGTAGAGACTCGTCCATCAGGATACCAAGATTACGCGCCTCGGATACTCTCTCTATGCTTTGTCCATTGACTATAACACAGATATTATTATTTGTGGCGACCGCTTTTATTTGCATTGGGGTGCCGACAATCAGGTATTTAGATTTGTGCGGGTTAATAACTAAGGCATTGTTAGCTGACCAGCTACATATGCGCTCTAAATCTGCGTTAAGCTTTTGTATGGCCGAATTTACTTCTGACTTTTTGAATGAGATGTATACTTGCATATCATCAGCATAAAGATGATATTTACAATGCTTAATTTCCTTAATGACGTCGGCACTGTAAAGAACAAATAAAAGAGGTCCAAGTATCGACCCCTGGGCGATTCCCCTGGTTATAGACCTGCTCGTAGAGTATTGCTTACTACCACTGCTTTCCCGCTCTAGAACTACGCGCTGTGACCTACTACTGAAATAGCTGTTAAACCATTTAACGGCTTCGGTACTCAGCCCGTAGTATGCTAATTTAGAGAGCAGTAGCGGTATGTTTAGGCAATCAAAAGCCCGCGAGTAATCAAGTAGAACCAATAGAGTTGCTTCGCCTGCATCTTGCGCTGTAAGTAAATCATCTACAACGTGCATAAGTGCCGTAGATGTACTTCTCTTTTGCCTGAAACCAGATTGAGTTATAGGTAGGATATCGTTCTGTTCTAAGTAGTGCTTCAACTGGTTGCAGGCAATTTTTTCTAGAATCTTCGACATATTGGGTAGTATGCTGATTGGCCTCAAATCTTGTAACTCTAAGGGGTTGCTCTTCTTAGGTATAGGTTTTATTAAAGCTTGTTGCCACAGATCCGGGAATGTACACGTCTTAAATGAAGTGTTAAGAATGGTTGTCAAAGCATCAAGAGAGTCCGGCAGAGTCAACAGTAACATGTCGAGCGACACTCCGTCAGTTCCTCTTGCATTCGAGCGCAATGTTTTTATAACTTTACTGACTTGTACTTCCGTTACCTCTTGGAAATTGAAAGAAGATGGGCGGTGACGATGAAACTCGTAATACGTTATGTTGGATAGTGGCACATCACCCTCACCAGGCAAGTTGAGAAAGTGGCAGTTGATTTTGTCGGCGTTGTTAATGCTCGCCGGAAGTATCATGTCATCTTTGGGTTTTGAAGTAACATGAAGCTTAAGATGCTTCCACATAATATGAGGCTTGGAAGCATTTGAATTTATGTAGAAGGTGAAATATGCTTGCTTTTCGGCTTGAAGAGCCGCTATGACAGTCTTTTTCAAGTCTCTGTAATATAATTTGTGTGCATCCTGATTGGTTTTCCTAGCACGTGCTTGAGCCTCGTTACGTGTTTGCATCATAAGCCTCACGTTGTAGGTAACCCACGGATGTTGTTTGTCTTTTACACGTAAAGTTTTAATAGGTGCATGAATATCGAATAGAAATAATATTTGACTTGTGAACTGCTGTGTCATGTCATTAATGTTAGACTGCTGTTTAATGACTTCCCAGTCTATCAAGGATAGGTCTCGGTGAAAAAAGTCAGTGTCAATGTCTTTTAAAGGCCTGTAGGTTATTACTTTTGACGGCGTGCGGTATTTTGGCAAATTTAGTTGACACGAGATGAAGGCGTGACTACTCAGCTCTCTTATGTAATTCTGTTTTATTTCTTTAACAGGGGCGTCGGTACAGAAGACATCTAGGAGTGTCTCACTATGGTCAGTGAAGTGCGTTGGTTTATCGACGTACTGAGTTAATTTGTTAACACTTAGGAAATCGTAAACAATTTTTGAGTTTATATTTTGTGCATTTAATAAATCGATGTTAAAGTCACCCATTAGCACTGTATAATTATGCCAGACAAATGACGAGAGGGAGTCAGTGAGGGCGTCAATAAACACTTGTAACGAAAGCCAGGGTGGTCGGTATGCCGTTCCGATAAGAATTGATTTCCCGCCTAATTTTACACTTAACCACATCTGCTCAACAGGTTGTGACTGTGGATGTGGAAGGACTATCGCATGGATTTCCTTACGCAGATAGAAAGCAACACCGCCACCACGCCCCCCCCGTACTGAAGTCGGTCTCGGCAGGTGTGTTAGCCTGTAACCTGGCACCGTGGGCGCGCGCCCCTCTTCCCCTTGTCTCAACCAGGTCTCATTAATAGCCATGATGTCCACTGAATGGTCCAGCATGGCTGCTATAAACTCCTCATGTTTCGTACCCAGAGAACCTGGATTGAGAAAGCCAAATTTCATGATTTTGCTTTTATTCATTTATATGAGTATATAAATTCCAATAGTGACTGATTAAATGATTAATATTTAAATAAAAACTATAAAATTTTTCAATATAAATTAATAGTATATTAAAAGGTCTTAAATATTTGTCCATGATTATGCGATAAGATAGCAATATAGGGATGGAAATAAAATAACATGCAATATAAACACATAAATATAATTTGTAAGAGATATGTAATATTTTTGTATAATAATAATTTTTATAAAAATATGTGTTAGAAAATGTACATTTATAATAATATGTAATATTCTCACACCAATTTACATTTGTTATTACTAGTAACAAAACATTAAGGTATGATTGGCGCATTTTATACACAGAAAGAAATATTGTAGTTGCCAAGTATAAAAAATAGACAATAGGAGAAAGAAAAAAAAGAGTTAAAATTTGCAAACTTAACACTATGAAATACTTGTTTTTACAAAACGCCTCTTTGACTAGCTTATTTACTACACTTGTTGTGATGCATGCATTACTATTTTTTATTATTAGTGATAATCTTTTCAATGTACTTAGTACCATTTCTACCACCATAATAATTGCTTCGACAGCAACTGTGTTCCGGATAGAAAGGGGTGTTTTTCAAGGCGACCATCTCAGTTCTCAAGGATAGCAATGCCTTTGTGATCGAATTAATTCAATACTGTTACCAACATTAACTACTAAGAGAAGTTTTACTATCACTAACCAACATAACTATCAGTGACGGTCCCCGTCCTCACACTTATTAACAAACTAACCAATTACTATTCTACCACCGTCTGCTAACTGACTAGTCCTAAACCCTAGTCCCGATGTGAGTGTTGTTCTGTGTCGGTCACAGTTGTTATGGCGGCAGCGGAAGGTGTATCCTCGAAAACCCCCATCGTTACTCGTCCTGACCATTCCAATTTATTCATATCAGTATAAACTTCGTTAAAATCAATCAACTCAAGAAGGTCTTACAGCCGTCCTAAAACAGCCTATAGGGTAACCAAATGTCTGAATCTATCCGGACATGTCCAGACTTTACCTTTTGGTTGTCGTTTGTCCTTTGAATATGTCTGCCTTTTTGAATTATTTAAAATTGGAGTAAATTAATTATGTTAATTAATAATTCGATAAGCTTTAATTAATCTACAAAATACAAGAAATGCCCCTACTTTGCTTCAGTAAACACGTGCCAATAAGTAAACACATATTCGAAACATTAATTTTTAAAGTAGGTAGGTATACACAAGCAGATTCAGATTATTATTAATGTTATCTAAGCAAAAAAACCTTTCAGCTTTGTTATTATTATTTCAGATTATATTACTTTAAGTTACTATTATTAAACGGCCTATCAGTAATCTCAAAAACCATGTATTGAATTCGTAACGTAATGTTACACACTCACAGCCCCATACTAGGATTCCCTGTGCCATGGGTGCCAAGGACAACACAAAACAAGGACACACACACCCGGACCAAGAACCTAATCATTTAAATATCCACCTCGCTGAAAATCGAACCTAGGACTGTCCCAATTACATTCTAATTACGGACTTGTCCGGACATTTAAGATTGAAATGGACACCCTAGTCTAAATACAGAGCAATAAAATGGTGATTTAAAAAACAAATTTCCTTACCATCAGAGAACTGCCCTTTACGGTTATTTTGTTGGTATATTTAATTGAATTTCGTTTAATTGAAAAGGTAATGGACGTTAAACTGTGATGGCTGAGTGGTTTAACTGTTAACTGTTGAAGCAGGGAGCATAGGTTCGAATCCCGCACGCATTAAATATTCAAATAAATAACTTAAAAAAAATAACAGACTTCAAAGTCAAGCTAACTCAGAAACCACTCGCCAGATGCCATGAAGTGACCTCACGACAAGCACTACCGTTAGAACAAAAAAGAATCATCAAAATCGGAACATATATTAAATTTACATTATTGGAAATAACTCAAAAAGTAACCGTCAGAGATCGCTCAAATTTATATGGGACCAGACGGCAGTCATTATCTTTTGAATGATGAAAGAATTATTGAAATCGGTGTACCCAGTACAAAATTCTGAGGTAACACGTCATATAAGAAAAAAACATACGGACGAATTAGGATCTTTTTCCCTTTTTTGAAGTCGGTTAAAAAGGTATTTGTATTTCAGTATCGAGTAAATATCTAAATGCAGACACTTCAATATAATTTTTGTATAGAAAACTGCCCATCTTTGATCATAACCTAAATCTAACCTTATTGATGCACGAGCAAGTATTTAGGTGTTCTTATTTCATGATGGTTCTATCACGGGAGATAGGGCGTGTGCAAACACCTTCGAGCTGTGCTAAGATCGCCTTTCATCGTCAATGCTTTATTCATGCCCTACCGTGTAAGGCTGGCTGTTCACGGTACCTACCACTGACTTGCGACTTTGCAATTGTTGTTGGTAAATACAATCTTAAATTTTGATTATAGTTAGGATAACGATGATGATATTATTATTGCGTGTAATCAATTTCATTGCATGAATAACAATATTCTTGAACTTGTAATATTTGTATGCAGGAATATGGAGAATATAAATAAATTACTGTAATAAATATTTGCTATTGTGTAACGGTGCAAAAATGGTTGATTAACCGATAGTTGCAACATGTCTTGAGCGTTAACCGACTTCAAGCACACGTTTAAAAGAGACAGAGAGAGCAACATAATAAAAAGAGACACATATTTACTGATGATTCTAGATTTGGACTTTATTTACTTTGAAAGTTATTTAACCTACTAATGCGCATTGGAGCAAATTATTTCATAGACGAGAAGAATCCCGTGCTCAATAGTGGGTCATTAATGGCTCAAAACGATTCAATCATGATTATAACCTATTTCTATCTAATTCAGCTTAAGTCGCGTTAGTAGGTTCCTGAATGGGCGTCTTTAAGAGCATAAGTACGCAGTGTGTATAGGTCTTTATTGTATTTCTCACCATTTTTCTTTATACGTCAATGTATATAAAAATATGCTTTTTTGCGTGTTGCTCTGAAAAGAGAAATCAGTTATTCGCTAACTAAATTTCCTGGCTTTGTTTTGGTAAACTTATGCCTTATTCAAAACGTTGAGACGGGGTTTAAGCGGTAGGTATATGTGGGTGCGATAAAATATTATAATAGCTCACGCAGGCAAAGCCGCAGGCAGAAACTAGCTGTTGTCCGCGACTTTGTTCGTACATAGGAGTTTTTCAACGTGAATCTCGATCCCGCGGGAACTCCGCGATAAAAAGTAGCCTATATGTTGCTCCACAAACTCTTCTATCCCCCAGTGAAAGTCCCATAAAAATCCGTTCAGCCATTTCTGAGATTAGCATGCACACACATCGATCAATTACAATTTTATTATATGTATAGGTAGAAGATATTGATATATAACTATAGATAGTCAAGTTATGTAGTTATTATCTTCATCACATTCAAGACCCGTTAGAATTTTTTGAAGGCGACAATTTTTCTTCAAACATTGATTTAAGTGACTTTATTATATTCGTGTTTATACTTTATTATTAACTAGCTTCCGCCCGCAGGCTTCGCCCGCGTGGAATTCGTTTAAACTTTACCCCCCATTTCACCCCTTCGGGGTGGAATTTCCAAAAATCCTCGCTCTCCAAAAATCCTGCTCCCCTACACTCCCCAAGGAACACACATGTCAAATTTCAGCTTCTTCCGTTCAGTAGTTTTGGCTGTGCGTTGTTTGTCAGTCAATCACTCAGTAACGCAAGAGTTTTATGTATACATATAGATTAAGTATATATAAAGAAAGTACAAAACAAGGAACAACAAAGTAACTACAATGAGCTTCAAAACAATACAATTCAAAACAATAGTAATGTCAGATTATTTATTTAATAATGGAGTATGTATTATCATCTTCGAATATTAATAAGTTTTGAAAGATTTGATGTTCAATCAATAAATAATAAAAGAGTCCGTGAGTATCCTTTCGTATTTACGATATAAATACTACACAATTAACAATGAAAGACGTCAAACCGATAGTTAAACTTTACAAATGTGCTGTACCGAAGTTGATTGAGTTAGCAGTAATTAAAGTTGTATTCCTATTGATTGATGGCCGCGGTCAGGTATTGTGTTTTAAAATATAACTCGCCATAATTATGTGTAGGGTGACCAGCTTGTGGGATAATCTGCGGACAGTGCAGGAAATAAAGGGGCACTGGTGACCTGTACCACAGGTTTTTATTATAAAATACCCATTTCAGGCACCAGGCTCTCACAATATAGGTTTAAGATACTATGTAATACTCTAAGGCACAATTTGTTGGTATAACCTTTTTGTGAGAGCAAATAAATAAATTATTATTATTATTATAAGTGAGATACTTCAAATCAAACTTTATAAAGTGAAAATGGTCTTTAACCGAATTTTAACTGATATGGTTCCTAAATGATCATTCGAAATGAAAATTATAAAACGGACCTAAAGGTGGCCTTCAGGTAGGTATGTATTATTATAGTATTACCCTTCCTAACATCATCCGTTGACTTTAATTAAGTTGTTTTTCACCACAAATTGCAGTCCTCATATGGAATTTCGAACAGACTATAGAACAAAAATGTACTTTTTGAAAAAAACTAATAACGTCATGTACCTATACCTACTTAAGTTGCCAAGAATGGAATTGTCACGTCCCGCAAAACATGCTTTATTTGTGCACACAGTTCAATTTGGCTTGAAAGCAAAATTCACTTAAGGCATTTTGAATTTTCTCCATCAATCTACAATAAACAGAAAGCTTACTTTGGTGTCGATTGCCATTGAAATGAATTCTGTATCGAAAGCGAAAGCAAGGACAGGACAGTCCTATACAAAACAGTAATGATGGTCACCCTACCCAGTCCCTTGCTTTGCGGGTCTTTATTTGTGGGCAATATGGGCACCTGGCAAGTTGTGAGATAGGGTTGTACACGCTGAGACAGGGGTGTTAAAAATTAATGAAAGGGTAGGGGCGTAAATATAAATGTTGTACGTTCTGTTATGGGGGAGGAATATCGTTGAATAGATCACTGTGGCGGGTACTCACTATTTTTGTTATAACGATGTTCTTACAGAGAAAAGAAAACTATAGCTCTCCCAGACTAGTTTTTAAAATAAAATAAACAACGTTACACTCGTAGCCCCACACTAGGTTCCCTGTGTCTTGGGCGCCGTAGAATACACACAAGACAAGGACACACACCCAGTCCGAGAACGGAAATTTAAACTCATCATTCAAATTTCCGCTTCGCTGGGAATCGGACCCAGGACGCTCGGAACAGCGATCCGGCGTGTTAACCATTGCGCCATCCGGGTCGTCATACAATATACATAGGTAGTAAATTCACGAATATCACCAGTGGGTAATAACTCATAACAAGACCATAAAGTTTTTTCACACCGGACGGTATGGCTTATTATGTTCTCAGAATTACAATGGTCTAACAAAAGGCCATAAACGCGTACCGGTAGGATATGATGACGGGGTTTGCAAGTATTTACTCTTTATAACCGACTAGCAGACCCGGCAGACGTCGCAACAACATACATTACGTATAAGTACGCCCTCGCTTAGCTTTCGGAGACTCTTTGCTCCTCTCCTTTTGGTCGTAGCATGATAGAGCCTATATCTTTCCTCAATGAATGGACTATTCAAAATAAAAATATTTTTTAGATTCGGACCAGTAGTTCCCGAGATTAGCGCGTTCAAACAAACAAACTCTTCCGCTTTATATTATAAAAAATAAAATATGAAATATGATTTCAATTTTATTTGATGCACAGAAGCACAATATGTAATATTTTTTAAAACTATAATAAGTTTTAAATCTACTGTTTTAAAAGATGTATGGGAGTTTTTTTTTCGCCATTTTTTCTCCTCCGTTAAAATGCATGCACACAATGCACACAGACATTCTCTCCATATGCATAATGGCCATTGAATCAAAAAATTACCTGCATATTATGTGTATCATGAAAAAATGAATCAGCTAAGACTAAATTTTTTGATATTCCACTTCTAAGGGAGTACAGAGGGTTAAAATAGTAGATTGTATAACAAGGGAGCAAAGTAATATTTTTACGGCGAGGGCGCTTTTTTGAATCCAGAGCGAAGTGAGGGATTCTAGAGTAGAATCCCGAGCGTAGCGAGGGATTCTTTAGTAGAATCCTGAACGTATTCCCGTTATTTAAATAACGGGGAGGAAAAGTAATATGAAAAATCATTCCCGCATTTTTATGAAAACACAGTTATTTTGTCACACACAGACACATCAAATTTATTTACACGTATGAATATTTATGTAGGTACCTAACTCATAATAATATAGGATGACACATCCACTAAGAACTGGTCATCGGTTCAAGAATTTCTTTGTGTAGTTTTTACGCTTGAATGGTGAAATCCACGATTTGTGAGGCTTGTACAAAAACTTCACGGGTCTTAAGCCCACGCCCACAAATTTATACAACTTCGGAGCGCTGGTTCGTCCGTATTTCAATATAGATTATGGTTAGGTACCGTATCTTTAGCGTTCTAGGTTTGATTCTCGGCCGGAACAGATATTTATGTTTATGACGACCTGAATGGCGTAATGATTAACACGCCGGATCGCTGTTCCGAGGGTGCTGGGTTTGATTCCCAGCGAGGTGGAAATATGAAAGATGAGTTCAAATTTCGATTCTCGGTCTGGGTGTGTGTCGTAGTCTAGTTTGTTGTCCATGGCATACTTGAGCTAAAAACAAATTTATTAGGTACGTGTGCTTATACCTAGCTCAATTTATCTTGTTGGCCAAAACTTAAGACATTTTAAATTCTCGTAGTACAATGAACCTAAATCACAGGGGCAACACCAACCTACAATACCAACCCTCCCACATGGGTACCGCCCGCGTGCGGTGCACCTATTGCACGGCCGCTTACGGCGTTGACTCGATCACGTATAGACCAACAAGCCAACAACACGATTTTAATATTATGTACCAAGTATTCGCACACAACTGTTATACAGCACACTTTTTATATTAATAAACCGAGTTTGCAAAGAAGTATTACTCCTTTGTGTAAAATTTATCGTGTAGAAAAATTGTGATTTATGTTACAAAATATATTTTTATGTATTCAAGGTGAAATGTCAATAAGCGGTATAAATAGCGTTGGAATACGATATTTTTATGGTTTTAGGTACACTGTATGTACATATGTATATTCGTGTTTGATCTAGGTATTTGTGTCTGTGTTACTGTCTGACGCACAAACCCAAAAGCAGGTTTTAAATTTTATTTAAAAAACTTTAGTGATTTAATTAATGTTTCTGTGCGTGATTTTCTTCACTTATCTACTTTTATACAACTAAGTAAAATTCAGCACATATATTTCAATAAATAATTAATTAATTAAATAAAAAAAAAATTATGTCATCGCGTCAAAAAGTGAAACTCGCGTTATAATGAACTTAACGCATACCTATCTATAATCTCAGACCAACAAACTATAGACGGAGCGTCGTGTACCTACAAAAGAGTGAAGCCGGCCATAAGTCAGCCGAAAGCACACATCGAAACCAAAAGAATTATCTATGTTGACAGTTTGAAATGTCTTTCGAACGCAACAAATTTAAACTTTATTTCTTGGAACACAAAGCTTCATTCATTTTTTATTATTTAGAACACAAAACTTCGTATTGGTGTGAGTGCCGCTGCCGCCGTGTGTATTACAAGGCTAGGCTGACTTTTTGCTGGCTTCACACTTTTGTTCCCGGCGTTCCGTCTATAGTTTATTGGTCTGAGCTATAATATGTAGTTATAACTTTGATTACATCTCATTCAAACCATCTCCATAACATAATTAGTCAATACGAAGTAATTACTATCAGTTGAAAGGTCAAAAAACCCGACAAATAACAGGAATCAATCACAACAACACAATGCCACCTCGTTCTTATCTCGAAAAACTATAAATTACATTTAAATTTTTTCCCGCTCATTATTATCCGCCATTTTAGATATCTTGAGATGTCATTAGCGTTATAAATGGCGTCCGCGCCCACAGTGTTTTGCATAAATTAGACATGCCTGTTACATGTTGTTAGGAATAAATACGAATAATTTAATTATTATTTAAGTTATTAGTCGTTAACCTCTGTGTTGAAGGAAACATAATATTATTATTTACGATTGATCCACGTATCTTGAGATAATTTTTTTGTTTATTAGGACGTAAAATAGAAATGATAATGTTTTGTAGTATAAATATTTTTGATTTAATTTTAATATTTCATATTTTATTAACGAACTAACCATCTAACAGCGTCAATAACACGTACCGTCTGTTATCTGAACAATTCATTCTAGTTCTGATTTAAGTCTTGTTCTGTGTCGATCACAGATATCTACTAAGGGCGGTAGCAGAATCATGATGGTGTCTGCTCATTTGCTACCTTAATTTCATAAAAATTGTTGCATTCTAAATTGTAGATATCTACTTCAAAAAATATAAATCGCTCCGACTATTCGTAAACGTTGTTCGTTCAATCTCAGTTACATTTTGATACATTTAATGTGTGTTTTGTATCAATTTGTCCAAAACGTATTATGTTACTTTACATACCTAATATAAACATTTTTTGCCATACCATATAAATAACGTTAATAATGCTACATACTTAGGATTCCCTGTGTCGTGGGTTCCACGGGCAACACACAAAGACATCAAACACACTGAGACCGAAAACAGAACTTTAAACACATCATTCAAATCGTCTCGTTGGAACTCGAACCCAAGACTCTAAATGGCTGTCCCGTGTTGTAACCATTGCGCCATACGGATCGTATAGCCATTTCTACAGCTCGCCCAATCTACAACCGCGCCATAATGCGCGAGTATTGCCACAATGGAAAATCATAAATCAGCCGTCACTTTGACAGTCGTTGAAAGGAGGTCCGTCAATGCATCGATGCAAAACTTTTAAAAGACTTAGGCTTTTTACGTTCCGCTTTTGATTAATTATAGAAAAAGGCGCGTGTTTTTTTATGTCGCCTTCATGTGCTAGTCAGCCGCTTTGAGGTCTGTGAATTATTCACACCTTGCAATGTTGCAAGACAATTGACAAAATATCAATCGAGTGTCTACATTATGAAAAACCTAATAAAAAAGGAGTTATTGGGGTCTCCATTCAATGACGAAATCACATAACATGATGTTGATGACACGACAAGCCTGAATCACGATACCGAAGTTTTCTTCACAGTCCTACAAGTCCGACCGGGTGTCAGTCGTAGCTCGGTCGCTCCCAAGACATGACGCCTTGCCTGGAGGGAGATCCTTTGCCAAATATCCTTGAATCTTAGCCGATATCCCTCAAATTTATTTATTTATTAAATAATGGTTCCACCAGCGAAAGGCGTTAGGGAGCAGCTAAATCATATTCTCGGCGACTTAGGTATAGGTCTCTTTATTATTAACTAAGTCGTGTGTGACAAGGTAACGTGACAAACTAGCGTTAAGATAACAAAACATATCCTACAAGTCCAAAACACGCTACTATTCTAATAATAGTTAGTCCCTTAGTACCTACTAATTATAGTAAAAAGTTGTATTATTTATCTAAAACATAAAAAGTAATATTGTAATTTTAAATAAACACTCGTAAAAGTTAAAAACAGTTTCATGTTCGTTACAGCCTTAGTAATTATTGTAATTAACATAAATTACTTCGGTACAACGTCCATAATAAAATTGACAACTAATTTCTCTTAATTAGCGTGAAAAGGCAGATAAAATAAAGTCAATAAAAACATTGCAAAAATTAATGTCTTTGTTAATTTTTTAACACTCGCTAATCTGTTTTATAATTGCTTATTCACGGTATTTAACCACTGACATTAAATAAAGCCGCGCATGAATATTCCGTTATAAAAAAGTTCTTAGAAACTGAGCAGTTAGCGATGAATACATAAAGTAGGTTTAGCGATAAAAAAAAGAAAACATTCACACGCGGTAGAAGTGAAAAATTCCGGTAAAATTATAAGAGAATTAGATGAAAAGCGACTTATAAACTCAAAACTGTTGCGTACTTCATCAAATAAAAACAATGTTGCTTTAAAATTGGCGGCAAAAAACTTTCCTTTTTTAGTCTGTGCACTTTAAGCGTTTAAATAAAAAACAACAGGCTAATGCAGGCCATGCATCTTTGTTCCAAATGTATTGTTATCTGTGACATGTTTCATGTTTCGCGGTATTCTTTGCCTCCATGTACCTTACGTTATCTGTGCGGTACAGAGTACAGAGTTCAAACATAATGGCCTTGTGACAGATGATCAAACTTTCTGTGGATCCGAGAAAAAAAGTGTTAAATATTGAAGGTTCCATGCTGTCTTAAAGATTATTACTTCTATTTAGGTAATAAATGGAAGGCAGATAATATTATGCAATGCGTTTGTGTTCGATATGGAGTCATTCGTTTTTCTTTTCTTATGAAATTAAGGTAGCAAACGAGCACGTCCTTCCGCTGCCGCCACTTAGGTATGTGACCGTCAATGACCGTCAAGACTCAATTTAAGAACTAGGATGGTAAGTTTAATTAGCAGTGGTGTTAGAATATTAGTTTATTATTTTATAAATACGTGTGACGACAAGGACTATTAATAATCGGGTTAATAATTGTTAGCATGGGTTTCGTTCTGTTTCGGTCACAGATATGTTGCTGTTGCTACCCTTAAGGGCTTATATGGGAAACTCTAAAAAGTAACAGGAATGTATACTTTTACCTTTGTTACCAGAACACATTTCTATTATAACAATTAAAGTCAATAAATGCAGCTAGTATTGTTCACCACCACAACAAGAGTAGAGAAGAAATAACGTTGATTCAAGGGGAATAAAGTTTAATCTTACTACAATACATTACTGATACTTATAATTACTGACGAAACGTGGCAATACTACTACAAAATGAGATGACAAAATAATTAAATTCATGGTCTCAAATGACTCACAGGGAAAATAACAAGTTAATATTGATTAAACAGATAAGAAAATATTTTAAATGTCGTTTTGGAGATCCGTAAATAACAATCTTTGCAAAATCGCATGAGTGTAAGTTTTCCTGTTATATTTGTAATACGATCCTAAATATGTTAATACAAAAAATATTAACACTTTTTTCCTCTAATCTGCACTAGAACAGCGTGGTAGAGTAAGCTCCAAGCATGGTCCATTAAGGAGAGTCGCGTGCTCAATAATGGATCATCGATAAGTTGAAGTCAAATAAATAATACTAACTACACACTCATAGCCCCACATAACCTATGTCATATACGTATAGGTGCTCTTGGACAATACACAAAACAAAACCAGGCCAAGTACTTACAAATAACTACATTTATAAATCATCATTAAATGTGTGAGAAATGACATGAAATCAGATTTTAGAGGCAGATCTTTCTATGAACAATTACCGGAGGTACTTTCCAATATCCAGGAGGATCCAAGAGGATCCAGGAGGATCCAGGAGGATCCAGGGAGATCCATAAGAGATCCAGCTCCTACCGGCAAACGCCAATGAATTTGTAAATATTTTTTATATGCTACGGAACCAATGCAGCTGCAACTCACTTAACCATTCACTATGAATTAGCGCACAAGCATTCAGTTTTGATACAATCTAAATGTGATTCATTGGCAAATAACAAATTAAAAATTATATTCAGTATCCTTACGGACGCGATGGAATATCTCTAACCAGTTTGCACTTCACATTTCGCTTAAAAAGTGTGGAGAAGATTATAGTTTTCAGAGATGACAATCTCAGTCCTCAAGGGTAGCAATGCGTCAGGGACTACTAGACCGTTAGTAGTTTCGCATCGGGAGTCCAATGTTCAAATCACTCGACTCTTACTCACTCACTTTTATACATACTATATCTATACTAATTATTATAAATGCTAGTGTGTTTGTTTGTCTTTCTGTAAATTCTAAAAGGCTCTCGGCTTCCTCTTAATATCGTTTAATTGTAGGTCCGTTTCTTATTTATCCTTGCCCCAGGAATATGTCCGTAGGATAAATCCTTTATTAATTCCTTTTGACTCACGTAAAGCCGCGGTTAAAACCTAGTATTTGTATATCTGTCCATCTGTTCCACTACCTCTTGACCTCTTCTGAAAACTACATAAAATTCTCGACATACAACATTACGCATTATGGACTCATGTAGGTACTACAATAAATTTAAAAATAAATGTATCAAGTGTGAACTTACAAATGTATGACACTTACGAACAAATCACTTATAACTCTTATGTGTATTGTTATAAAGACCAATTTCCTTTACCCGTCTGTAATGTGAAACAGTAAAAAAGCTTGTAAATTTCAAAAAAAGAACTCGTGGGACCACGATATAAAAACGGACAGTAATAAAGCAGATTCTATGGTGTTGACCTATTCCAATACGACTCTATTGCAAGGTAACAAGGTTTACTTACGCGTTTAAATACCGAGGTTTGACGTCACAAGGCTATCACAGTTCTTAATCAGTGATAAGAATGTTTTTTTATTACTCTGTACAACGAAAATGGAGTGTTATCTAGAAATTTGGTTGTTTTGGTGTTATTATGGTGGCAGGCAGACAGATTTGAGATGTAGGTAAGAATGCGAATGTTTGTTTTTTTATTGTTATGCTTTAGAGCAAAAATAATAGGTATAATTTCCTTTGATGTTTTAAATATCTAGATGGAAAATCGAATCCGCGCAAACGTGTCAAAAAATTGTGGCGAACTGTTAGTCACAATTTTTATATCATTACGCACACATTACGCACACATAGACAATAAATGAACGTGAAATGGTGAAAAACATCGCCTGCACGCACACATGCTTGATAATGTAGCCTTGTTTTTTTTTGTTTTCATTGTAGGGCGACGCTCAATCGAGACATTTAAAACATCAAAGATAATTTCTTAGTTCTTTTTTACTATAAGTTAATGCTTGACGACGTTCCCATCTGATGACAAGTGGCGATGAAGTCCAAGATGATGATAACAAGCCTATTAGCTCTCCTTTTGAAGATTCCCACATCATACACAGGTGGAAACACCGACGCCGGCAATCTATTCCAGTCCATCACAGTACCTACGCACAATGAACGAATATACCAATATCGTCGTTAGTTTTGGTGGGATGTTCGACGTAAGAATAGGTGCTTAAGGGTGGTGGACTTATAACTCGTGAAGAACCTATTTGATTCTCAAGATCGTTTTTGCCCTTCCTTCTGAGGCATTCCCGGAGCTCTATGACATGGGGTTCTTCAAGAAAGGTGTAATAAGAGTTCTCCTTCGCGCTGGCGTTGCACTGGTGAATCCTCTGGTGTTGCTCGTGTCCATACGACGATGACCACTTAGCATCGGGTGGCTCGTCTGCTTTTACGTCCGCCCTTCAGGCTGTAAAAAAATCGAAACCTACTGCTTGCCGTGCGGTCCCTTATAAAGAGTAACATCTGACGAATAGCTTTTGAATTATCTCTCATAATGCATATTTCAATAACTTCGACTACGTCTTCATTACGTCCTAATTTTACTAGATTTGTCGTGTAGGCACTTGTAGTTTTATTATTCGGTAAAATATGTTTAGTTAAAATAATTAAAAATGGCGTCGATCCTATTTTTCGCGCCATTACGGCGTCGTAATTAGTAACGATGCGGTGTTGTGTGTGACCTAAATGAGTACCTCGATACCAGGAATTCTAATTTTAATGGATAATGGATGGGGAAGGGTTGGTGATATCAACCCGCTTGCTGATATCTTTTTTTTATGGAATTAAGATAGCAAACGAGCATGCAGCACCACCTTCCGCTGCCGCCCATGACAACTGTGACCGACCCAGAACTAGACTCAATGAGTCTCGTTCTTATTCGGTCACAGATGCTTTGCTACCCCTGAGGACTGAGATGGTCGCCTCTAAAAAAGTGCAACCGGCTCCACACCTTCCTATCCGGAACACAATTGTTCTTAAAACAATTATTACACGGTAGGAATGGTACTAAGTACCGTGGCGGGTGGTGGTACTTCTAGGTCTAGGTTTAACGTCGGACTTCTGAAATAAGCCTGGATTCGATTCCTGCTTGCACTAATATTTTTCAAGTTATATGCACATTGTAAACTAGCTGACTCCAGACACGTCATCCTTCAACATAATTATATTCTGAAGAAGACACCCTCGCTTCGCTTCGAGAAACTTGTTGCTCCGCTCCTTCGGTCGTAGCGTGATGTTATATATATATAGGAAGGTTATAGGTTATAACCTATAACCTTCCTCAATAAATGTAATATTCAACAAAAAAACAATTTTTTAAATCGGACCAGTAGTTCCTGAGATTAGCGCGTTAATTCAAACAAACAAAAATAATCTCTTCCACTAGGTATAGTATAGATTAGGGGATTATGACCTCTTTCGGTGATCAGGTATGGTGAGGAAACCTAAGAGTTCTCCATGTTCTCAAAGGTGGATCAAATTTGCCAAGTTGAAGATATTGAATTTTTTTATGGAAACGACCTCAGACCAATGAACTATAGACGGCATGCCGTGAACAAAAGCGTGAAGCCGGCAAAAAGTACGCCTCGCCTTGTAACGGCACTCACACCAAAACGACTTTTGTGTTCTAAATAAAAAAAAATTAAGCTTTGTGTTCCAAAAAATAAAGTTTAAATTTGTTCTAGTTCAAACTGTCAACATAGAGCATTCTATTGCTTTCGATGTGTGTTTTAGGCACACTTTTGCCGGCTTCACGCTTTTGTTCACGGCACGCCGTCTATAGTTTATTGGTCTGAGGAAACGACACAAAAATTATCTACAGTGCGCCCAACTTATCTCTGAAATGGCAAAAATTGGAACTAATGAAAAGTCATTCATAAGTACGTTGTGGTCATTCATCTGTCAGTTACTAGTGTGCAATGATTGATCAAATGAATGTCAAATGCGTCCGACAGCGCCTCTTTCGTTTCAATCTTAAGTTGGGTTTACTATAACTACAAATCGCCAATACTCCAAAATTAATACGTCAATTAGATGTCTGTAAAAACAGATTTGCACAGAGGTAATTGAGCTAGAGGTCCGTCGATTTGATGTTCAGATACGCTTAATCTACAGACTATTTAACATTATAACTACTGTAGTTATACGGGCGAGTTATGGTTTGGTGAGCTAACATTTTCTTGTACTTACTAAGTCCATAATCGTAGTTTGAGTAAACTTTATACGCTGTCGGTACAAGATATTATTTCTAGACTGCTAAACTGTTTACAAGTAATTATGAATTTAATGTCTTAACTGGCTTAGCACCGGTTTGTCTTTTATTAGTTGAGTCAGCTGTCTTTGCTTTCCACAATCCTTTTAATGATAAAACAGCTTGGACATGAGTTTCGTATTTTAGCCGTAATTAGTAGTAACTGCAACCTGTGTAGGTAACTGTGAGTGGAGAAAGAGAAAAAAAAAGACTCCTTGGGAGTTTCTGGCCGCTTTTTCTTCCAAGACCACTGACCACAAGACACTCATCGTAGGGATTTGTTGAAGCCATGGCGTACTTTGACGTTCGAAAAGTGTTTGTAAAAATCGGCCAAGTGCGAGTTGGACTCGCGCACGAAGGGTTCCGTACCATTATGTACAAAAACGCCAAAAAAATCTGGTCTGTTGTATGAAAGCCTCACTTAAATATTTACTTTATTTTTTTGTAGCCACAAGCAACGCCATCTCTTGGACCGAAGGGTAACTAATTTATTGCTGAAGCGTCGAAGCCATATTTCGACTTAAATATTTATTTTATTCAGTGTTTTAGTATTTGTTGTTGTAGCGGCAACAGAAATACATCATCTGTGAAAATTTCAACTGTGTAACTATTACGGTTCAAGAGATACAGCCTGGTGACAGACGGACGGACGGACAGCGAAGTCTCAGTAATAGGGTCCCGTTTTACCCTTTGGGTACGGAACCCTAAAAACCTACTTCGAAGAAAGAAATATTTGAATTTGAATTTTATAATTACTTTATTTAGCTTAGGTATAAATTTTAACGTTTTTCTTAAAATTATTACATACTTATACTAAACTATATAAATGGATGCGTTTTTTATTCTAAAACTGTTTTTATTTCTATATGATAATTTCTGTTTTTGTTGTACAATAAAGAGTTAAATAAATTAATAAATGTTTATTATAATCGGCATGAATATCCACAAATAATAATAAACTTCATATACCTTATATTATTAAGTATATGAAATACAAGTAAGTGCCAATAAAATTTTCTCGGGATTCTCTCGATTTTCTTGGGATTTCATCATCAGATCTTGACTTGGTGGGAATAGCTACTATGGAAGTATGCTACTTCGTAGAGTAAAAATAAAGTTGTGAACAAATGACGGAAAAATGAAAAAATTTAAGCGTTCTAGAACATCCTTGTTTTTAATGAATCGGTTATAAAATACGACCGAGTATTCAAATTACTATTTTCACTGCATACCTATTTAAAAAAAAGAGTTCTCCTTCAGGGCCGGTGTTGCATTGGTGACTCCCCTGATGTTGCAGGTGTCCATAGGCGACGATGACCACTTACCATCAGATGGCTCGTCTGCTTTTACGTCCGCACTTCAGGCTGTAAAAAAAATCTAATCGTGTCATATTAAGTTTATAAAAAGTTGAAATGAATAAAAGTTTAAATAAACCAGCACTTGACCCTAAAAAAATACTGGAATCAGAAAGCGAAACGTCTATTATAAAACTTAGCATACTTTAAGCTCTCAAAGACCTAACAATAAGTGGGATGACCTGTAACAGACGACCCATTTACTCGTAAAGCCTAGGTCTAAAGAATCACGCATACATCTAGACGTAGTGCATAACGTAGGCTTTAAAATTAAAATTGTGACTTTTTTATTACATTGATTTTTTTCTGTGGAATACTGTCAAAATGCCAGATAAGTTATTTGATCATAAGAAGATTCGATTACATTTTTTAAAAGCGACTATCTCATTCCTTAATAGAAGCAACGCATCTGTGACCGTGTGTTAAAACGAGACTCATACAGACAAATTACTAACTGAACTATTACAACAACTAACAGGACTAACTATCACTGTCCCAGTCCTGCTAACTAACTAACGTACCTAACGTTCTAACACTAACATCTGACGCGTAATTTTCGAGTTACCTGTACCTTGTCGAAGTTTAAGTAAATTAGTTTTTTTGTAAAAGTTAACTATTCTCAAACAGAAAAAAGAAACAAGACCAGCCACAGTTATGTCATAAGATCTATCATTCAAGCGAATCATCATCAATTTCGGTGTATCCGACCAGCCGAGACTCGAACCCGGCCCCATGACCTATCAAACAATCAATACCGTCGTAATTAAAATTAAACAAGACGTCACAGAAACCTTACAGTGTACACACGCTACCCCATCGTAAATGGCGGATTTGAGAACGGTGGCCATTATATTGTCTAGCAGGAATGAGTATAATATAGTGTAAAAAGTTTATAATAAAAAAAAGAAAAAAAACTTATAAAATATTGCAACTGTATCTGCTGTAACAATAGATAAATGTGCTGTAAATTATTATGGTTAGTGATTATGATAACATTGTAGGCAGGGCAAAGAAGCCGCCTAGAACGCAGTAGGTATAGTGGAGTCACCGAGGATATATAATTGCTATAATCCGCTAAAAATACTTTATTATGTGTGCTTATAGTTCAATGTACCTTGTAAACGAAGTCCACTTAAGGCATTTTAAATTCTCTCCGTCAATCTGCAAGAAGCGCAAAGCTCGTATTTGTGTGGGTTGTCTTTAATATGAACTCATGTGTAATCATGACTACTTTTACTTATTTATGTATACTACTAAACCCTTCTTCGCTTCAATTACACTCGTAAATTGTTACACACGATAATGTTAGTCCAGTGGTTAAGAGTTCCACCTCTTGCTTGGGGTGACCGGGTTCAAATCCCAGAGCAAGCATGTTTGACTTTTCAGAATTACGTGCATTCGCTGTAATGCTGTAATGCTGAAAGAAAATATCTTAGGAAACCTGCATGCCGGAGAGTTCGCAAAACTCAAAGGTGTGTGAAGTCCGCCAGTACACTTGGCCAGCGTGGTGGACTATGGCCTTAAACTTCTCAGTAACTTCTTGCAAGAGACCCATGATCAATAGTGAGCCAAATACACTAGCTCCAATTGATGCAGTTGGTAGCTCAGCCACCCAAAAAAAATATTTTTTGCCAGTTCCAAATTCAAAAACTCACCACCACCCTCAAATCCTTGCCGCGCCAGTAGCACACGCACCCTCATGGCGGCACCCTCACGCATCCCTTGTAGTGCTGGGGGCGGCTACAGTTTTAATGCTACGGGAGATTTTTTTGCTAAAAACTCGTTCGCCGTTGACTTTAGACATAGGATATTGCTAGTAATTTGTTAGGTTCGTCTATGGTTGGGATTAGGTTGTCCACGGCTGGGTACAGGTAGAATTTCTGGTCATAACTATTGAATTAAAATGAGACTAGCTTCGCCGGTGTGGAATTCGTTTATTTTTTTCATTTTCATCCCCTATTTCAAGATTGATTTTTGAAAAAAAAAGTAGCCTATTATGTGACCCTGAATCTTCAACTATTTTCATTCTGAATTTCAATCAAATCGGGTCGGTGTTTTAACCGTGAAAACGTCACAGACAAACAGACAGACAAATAGACGGACTTTAATAACTTCTACTTAAACATGTAGAGATAACTCAAAAATTAACGACGGATGTCGCTCATATTTAGATGGGTCAAAACATGACCCACTAGCTTTCGTTTATCAAAATCGGTTTACCCAGTAAAAATTCTAAAAGATCCTCTGAAGGGCTATGTTCTATTAGTCGGTAGGATTCTATAGAGCAATTTTAGTTCTTGGTCTATTATGTGTTCTCTTTGTACTGTCCACGACAAAGGGAATCCTAGTATAGGGCTGAATATAGACTGTAGATGTCCATGTAGATGTCTAATAGATTCAAATTTCTAATCTTTAAGTCCAATGAATCCGGAAGCGGTGCGATAACGACTGGTCTAACATCGAAGTTTGAAGGCTCGTTGAAGGTTTGGGGCAGGTTATAAGCTGAAGGCTGTAAAGATTAAGCCTTTGTTGTTTTGAATTGACAACCGACTCAAAAACAGTAGTGTATAGCTACAAGTGTTGTAATTTGATCTGTGTATCTTTGGGTGTGTAAGGTATAAGGGGTTATTAGGTCCATAATTCGTACTGATTCGAATGAAGGCCTCCCATGTCTTGACAACAACCCATTAATGGCCCACTACTGAGCACGGGTCTCTCCTCATCATTGAGGAGGCTTAGAGCGTACTCCACCACGCTGCTCCAGTGCGCATTGGTGGAGGGGTAAGTGACCAACCCAGTATCAGAAGTTTTGAAGCCGCCCGAAGGCCTCTGACTTGGCTTAACGTTTGCTATCCATCGATAATAATCGGGACCAACGCTCAAGTAGCCACTAGCGGTCACCCATCCAACTACCAACCGCCCACAGATGCTTAACTTTGTCGATCACTTAGGATCTACGTCAGCATGGCTATGAGCGCTTCAACTTCCCTCAAAGGCTGAATTCTTTGCCTCTAGGCTATTACACCTTCATGTCTACTTCATATCTACGATCGCATAAACTTTGGACCACAGCCCAAAGTGTTCTCAAGTGAAACTCTAGATAACGTATTTGTTCTCGCCTGTCTTTGTTCACTAGATTGTATCGTTGATAACGTAATAGTTAACCTCATGGATGGCGGGTTATGGTGCGGAACCTTTCCTATGGAATCTTTAAACTGTAAACATAAAATCTATTGGTATAATAAATCTGTGAGTGATCGCTGTCTGTTCATGGAAGATGTGTGAGAAAAACTGTTATTAAATGTCTCAAAAAAACAGTGGTTTTTGATTTTTTTGTCTGTTTGTCGGTTTATCTGTGCTAAAGGACTAACCATCCAAGTCCCTATTTAGTCTTGTTCTGTCTTGTTTTGTGGTTCTGTGTCCAATCCATAAAAACAATTAGGAACGTGGATAGATTGGAGAGTGACCGATGGGATGATCGTAGATCTACTACAATTAAAACTTATTACTTAATATTACATTATTATTATTAAAAAAAATTTAAACAGTTTTACTTTTACAAAACTTCTCAAAGCAACACTTCTTTAATTTAATTGTAAATTATTTGTCCAAAATTGCATGATTTATATTAAAAGTTTCTGTTTTTTATTCATCGTAAAATGTACTTATTTTCTTCTTTGTAATTGAGACTTTTTAGGCAGGATTACACAGCAGAAGTGATAAAAATCTTTCAAATCCAATATTTCTGTTTTTTGTCAAAAACAAAATTTACTTTTCACTTCTTCGGAGGACATTGAGACTTCTTTGGCAATGGAATCTGTGGCAAATCTTCTTTACAGGGCATTCGCTCTCTGAAGCCCATTCCTTTATTACAAAGGCTGTTGTAGAAAGCTAAGACCAGTTTCCCAGAGTGGTATGCAAATTCTCTAAATGCAGCATCTGTTTCTTTAGGAAAGCATAAGGCACCAGTTGACAGAAGTCCAAGACTTGTATAGAATAATCTTCTAGGTATACCTTTACCGGACCCAAGAAGGAACCCTGTGGCACCCCCAACTAAAACCACGCCTTGTCGCATAGGTAAGTTGTTAGGATCACGCATCATTTTCTTAAAATCCTTCTTACTATCATTTACAGTATTGCTTAGATTACAATAGGCATTCCAAATAACGCACTTAGCTTCACAAGAGGCCTTTTGTAAATCCTTTCTGTAACATTTCACTTTCGGAAGCAAGTACTGGTGCAGAATTCTCACTTTGGCCTTAGGACATTTCTTTTTGTCTTCTAAATAATCTTTGTATTCGTAGTGAGGGCTTTTGTATAACGGTAGATCGGTGTATTTCATAGGAGGAGGCTTCTGAGGTGTTTCTATTTTAGGAGCTGCAGACACTACTGGTATTAACGTGAATTTGGTTCCTATTACAAAAGTTTTTACTGCTTCTATCCATAATCGTCCAATAATGTACAAATCGCCATAACAGAGTCGTGTCAAAGATTGTCGCATTTCATCTTCGGATTGAAATATTGCGACTTCGTCACAAACATTATTTATATCTGTTTCAGTGTATTCTGTTTCTAGTTTATCCGTCTGTACGTTTGATTCAAGTTGATCTGAGATCATTTCACTTAATTAAGATAATTTAACAAGAATTTTACGACATTGAGAATTTGACATTGATTATTTTGACAGTATTGCGTTTAATTTAACAATCAGTCAGTTCGCTTGGTATACAAATTGTCATTTCTCTAGATTTATGAGAATTTGTTTTTGACCAACAAGGATTTACTATGTAAGTACTCGAAATTATGATTCGCCACTGTTGTTCCACCACCTTTTACAATCAAATGGTTTGTGTGATCTAATTGAGGAAGCTGTAGAATTCCCGATAATAACTACTGTAAGAAATTTTAATATAAAATATTTTACTTTAAATGTTATTTTGAATAGATCTTTTTCATTTTTCCAAATTGATGCTGTTTCCACCGCCGTGACAACTGTGACCGACACAGAACAAGACTCACAATTTACATTGATTAGTTCTTTCATAGATTCACATTCCATAGATTCCATTGAGATAGGAATATAGATTTAGATTCAAAACTAGACATACTTAAACCACGGAAAAATCTTATCAAAATAAAAATAAAATATTAAAAAACTTATTAATTACAGACCTTTTTACAAAAAATAACCAACTTCAAAAATCTGAATAGATAACTCAAAAATTACTAGTCAGATGTCCTCTATCTCAAAAACTACTGAAGCGATTTTAACGAAACTTCTACGGTTCCCAAAGTTGAAGTAAATCTAACTTAAATTAAAAAGGATTATCTCGGTATGATTTTAGGTTTTAGAGAAATTCGTGGACAAACATACAAACATACAATTACCAAATTAAGTCACACTCAAATATTATTAAATTCCAACAATATCACATACATATTATATACCAAATTGATAACCTACTTTTTGAACTCGGTTAAAAATATAGGGCTAAATCACCAAAAATCGTCGTGCATTCTTTCCTCGGTACAATATCAAGCCAGGAGTGATAGTGTCCGTAGTGATAGCAGATCCCACTATATCTCCGGAGCAATCTATCCAGAGCCGTCTAATCCTCGCGCCAGGTAATGGCAAGCTCCCAAAACCTTCCAATTAAAATTCCTCTTTCTAAATTCAGGTATGCCTGACAGTTATGAATCTATAGCGGGAGTTACCTCATGAACTATTTAATTCTATAGTACATCTACATTCTATATCATCATCTCAACCTATCATGACCCACTATTGAGCACGGGTCTCTTCTCAGAATGAGAGGGTTAAGGCCATAGTCCACCACGCTGGCCAAGTGCGGATTGGCTGACTTCACACACCTTTGAGTTTTGCGAACTCTCCAGAATACAGGATTCCTCATGATGTTTTCATTCTCCGATTCTAGCAAGTGCCTTTTAAATAAGGCACATAACACCGAAAAGTCAAAAGTGCGTGCTATCACCTCTACTATAATAGAGTCAGTCAATCAAATACGCATTATTATGGATAACTAAAAAATTACGCGTCAGATCTCACTCCAATCTAAATCTAAACCACACTGCAAGAAATGGATTTTAACAAAACTAAAACAAAAAACCTTTAATACAGAGATGTACATAAACTTCAACGAAACTAGTTGGATAACTGGTCGTTCCCATGCATCCATATCATATAAACTCTCGTAAGCGATTCACCGCTATTAAATGGGGTGATTCTCTCTAGTAGGGTACCGGAACTATTACGTACTGGATGCAATCACGAATTGCAGAAAAAAATCGCAACTACCTCGTTCCATATGCCACGTTTTCCATTTCTTGGCGACAATTTTATTTTCACCTTCCATTATTGGTGCGTAGCTCTTAGACAGACAACATAAAGTTGATTTTTGCTTGGCTTTGTGTTATCCAAGTTTCAAATCGAAGAGTTTCTCAATAAACGTTGTTACAAGCAGATGAAGACAAGTTCGTATGAACTGCCTTTAGGATTTTCTTTTATTTCCAGTTAAATGTGAACAGTTCTAACACCTAATCTCAGTTTGCAGTTGAGTGTGAATTTTATAACTTTAACTTTTTTTTAAAAAGATATAGTTAGTAGAGCAGAAGGTTTTGGGTTTGAATCCCGTTTGTAGAAATTTTTAGGTGATAGATATATTTTTGCTCATTTGGTGGCTGCCATAATTAGTTAATTGCTACAGGTCCTGTGTTCGAATCCTGGTTGTAGATTATTTGTGACTAGCGGCCCGCCCGCGGTTTCACCCGCGTGGATCCCGTTCTCGTGGGAATATATGCATGTATTATACATAAAAACCTTCCTCTTGAATCACTCTACCTATTACAAAAAACCGCATCAAAATCCGTTGCGTAATTTTAAAGATTTAAGCATACAGACAAACAGACAAACAGACAAACAGACAAACAGACAAACAGACAAACAAACAGACGGACAAAAATAGCGACTTTGTTTTATACTATGTAGTGATAAAATGTTTGTTTTCCTTGCGTGAGTATTACGTATTTTGCAGTATTCGAGTACCGGTAGTTATTTATACCAAATACACTTACACATTCTACTCTGACGTGATAGTTAGTCCTGTTAGTGGATGTTTGTAATATTCCAGTTAGTAATTGTTAGTACGATTCACGTTCAGATATGCTGCAATCTTTGAGGACTGAGATAATAGCCTCAAAAACATTATAACAGCTCTTAGGCAGGTGTCCTACTGCCGTCGAGTCGGCACGTGAATCGCCGCTATTTACTCGCTCAAGACGCGTACAAAGGATATTAAAAGGATATTACGTGTAAACAAAAGAGACGCATATGTCAGCGAGTACTCGCTAACTGTTCACACCGCTGGCGAGTACTCGCTCGCATATGCTTCTCTTTTGTTTCGGAGGAATGTCATATTTAAGTCCCTTTCTTGGGCGAGTAAATAGCCCATAGCTACTCGCTGCTCGCTGGCGGTCGGACAACTGTCTAAGCGTGCAATTCCGACTCACACTTGACCGGTTTGTTGTAGTATCGAATAAACGCCTAACGACTGATTTCCAAGCCACTAACCAATGTAACTAGCTTGCAGCCAATTCGATATGATTGTTGTATAACAAAGGCCTATTATTTAGCTATCTTCTGCATTGTAGCCGCCATCTTTGTTTTGCCCACAGCAATAGTAGTAGCGATAGCCGAGTGGTTTTAACGTTGGTGTTATAAATCGCGGATCCTAGGTTCGTATCCAGAAACTTAATTTTCATAGTCGTATTACAATTTTATTATTACTTACTTTGTTAATCAAAAATCATAAGTATGATTACATTTCGCCCATCTTTGACGGTCTTTTCAATTGTCGAAATGTAAATAGAACGCTCTTGGTGTGGACATTTTTATGATTTCAGATGTAATTGCTACAGTTCGTTCAGATTAAATTTTGGTCACAACGCAACTAAATAAATCTGTAATGTAATCTGTAATCATTATCATTTTGTCCATTATTGTCCCGCTACCCTAAAATAGGTCGAGAATCGGCACGTTTACCCTGCACCTGGCTACCAAATACCTATATCGAATGCTGTGACGTCATTTGAAGGTATATATTAAATATACACTATTGTTTTTCTGTACGTAACCGTACGCGGTAATATTATTACCTACCTGTTAGAGCGGCTAGATGCGACTTTATTTTTCTGCTCTCCAGTGCTGTGACATAAGGTTGAGGAGACGTGCCGAAGAGTTACTTTCAATGTATCTTCTCCACTGATTTAAATCATTAAGTTTCTCCGTACGGTTTCGTCTGTGTAGAATTTTTACAGATTAGATGTTAATCTACTTTGCAACAAGCCGCGAGCAAACTCGTATGTATGATGGTGTATACCTTCATGCAAGTAGCACCTCCCTCCCTCCCACAAAGGAACATGCAACAAACAAAGAATGTATACACCAACATACATACCTCCACCAACACGTGTTTCGCCCCAAAACAGGGCATTATCAGGGTAAGTAGACTCTACGACGGTCGGTCACAAACGGTCGGTCACGGTTTGTTTCATTTTTTTTGTATCCCTTTGGGATTCCCAAAAATCCTCTCTTAGTACTTTCCTACACTCCCCAAAATTTCCGCTTCTTGCGTTCAGTCGTCGTTAGCAATGGTGTGGGCCACTTCCAGACAACGTTAGGTCGCGGCAACAATATGTCCGCGCCCGGGGCCCGCCAAACAATGGCCGATTACTGCACAAGCTTAACTTAAATATAACCGCGAACGCTTTACAATCTTCTTACCATTTTTATAACTTGACCAATGTTTTAATATATTTGCATTTTGTAATATTTAAATTTTATTCATCGACTAGTTGTTGCCCGCTGCTGGCGTTTCTAATATATTTTCAGGGCTTTTAGTTGATTTTCAGTTGTAGATAGTTATAGATAGTTATAGATTGTTATAGATAGTTATAGATACTAGATACTTACTTTCATCCCTTTTACATGGAATTTGGTAAAATCCGTAATTATCCTGCGGTTGCTACGAAAAACATTGAACTAACTCTATATTTATGCTGCTAGATTCAATCTTCTTAGGTCTAGTAATATTCAATTTTTTTTTCTTTAAGGGTGGACGTAAAAGCAGACGAGCCATCTGATGGAAACTGGTCGTCGTATGAACACGAGCAATACCAGGGGAGTCACCAGTGCAACGCCGGCCCTGAAGGAGAACTCTTTTTACACCTTTCTTGAAGAACCGCATGCCATAGCGCTCCGGGAATATCTCAGAAGGAAGTTCGTTCCACAATTTACAAGTTCGTGATAAAAGTTATCATGAAATCGGACCATAGACGTTCTCCATGAAATCAATCGATGAGGTTGGAGTTTAAATTTTCGGCGGATTTTTTTAACTTCGCACTATACCCACAGAGTTATAAAAAAAATAAGCAGACCTAACATAATTTTCACCACTACAAAGACGTATGTAAGCAATAGTTTCATTCCTTTCTCTCCCATGACACGTATAAAGTCTATCTCGTTTTATTTTTGTTGTTGCAACACTCACGCACACATAGACAAAATGGGGTTGACGCACTTTCGCCATTTTGATAAGCTACAAGAAGCTCTCTTTTTGTATGAGAACCATAGACAACATTAGACCATGAACAGTAGACCATGAATGTTTTGTACGGAGAATGTCAATGTGTGCAGCATGTCTATGTACTTAGTTGTAACTGGGACGCTTTTTTCTCCCATAATATGTTAGGTCTGCTTATTTTTTTTATAAGTCTGTGACTATACCCTAAATCGCGGATGGTAGGTACCCTAGCACAACACATCACTAGTATAAGAATCACGAGCCGAGAACAACCAGTTATCTGTCACTTAAATATCTACCTCGGCCGAGAATGGAACCCGGCACCATTGCAGGCAGTAACAACTTTAACTACGGGATCAAATGTTAATGTAATATAACTTTATGCCTGTAGTAAAACTACTGCGAGGAGCTAGATCAGCAGGAAGTGGTGATATGAGATGTGGTGAGGCGAGATCAGATTTGACGTGCTGGTGATGCAAGATGTGGAGTGGAGAGGTGCTATAGAGAGGAGTGGAGCTTTTGAGGAGAGAAGGGGTGTTTTAGAGGAGTGGAGAGGAGAGATGATAAGGATGAAGTTTTTATGTTCTATTAAATTGTAGTGGTGATAGCCTAGTGGTTAAGAAATCGGCCTCCGATTCGGAGGGTCCGGGTTCGAATGCCAGGGCACGCACCTCTGACTTGTCGAAATTATGTGCGCTTTAAGCATTTAAATGTCACTTGCTACAACGGTGAAGGAAAACATCGTGAGGAAACCTGCATGCACCGGAGAGTTTGCAAAACTCAAAAGTGTGAAGTCCGCCAATCCGCACTTGGCCAGCGTGGTGGACTATGGCCTTAACCTTCTCACTTTAAGAAGAGACCCGTGCTCAATAGTGGGCCATGATGAGATGATGATATTGATGATTAAATTGTTACTGGCCAGCGAGCTGGCCATATTTGAAAATAGACGAATAATGAAAGCAAAGGAAGAGGGTTTCATATTTTCAGTATATTCATTGAATAAAATGGATTGGAATAATGGAACACTAATATTTTTTGCCGTTTTATATTAGCTTATCCGATGCGTCTGTATAAGTGATAGGTGTGTGTATGTGTGGCGAAATGTACATCCTTCATTCATTTACATTTAAACTATGAGCTGTGAAGGAGCTAAAAATTCAACGGAGTGTGACCGTTTGACTGAGGAATTAAGTGTTAAGGAGAATATATTTTATTTATTGACTAGTGAACGCCCTGGCTTCGCTTCTTGAGACTTGGTTTTTTTCTTTTATAAGTAAAACTTTAAATGTTTGTGCCATTTGTGCTAGATGTTTCTTCGTAGCTCCGCACCTATTGGTCGTAGTATGATAATCCACACGACTATCTTTGCATTTTATTTGCAAAAAAACTTACCTACATTAGGCCGAGGCCGCACCACGGTTTTTTCCCGCGGCGGTAACCTTGTAACCGCGCGAAACGCATACACTATCAGAAAGCGCGAGTTGTATTGCTTTCTTTGACAAAATTACGCGGTTAGAAACCGCGGTGGTTTAGCCGTAGTGCAGCCTCTATCTTAAACGCCTAACAACAACTCGATACGTCGCCTTAACCAAACCGTAGCTGTGTACCCCCGATGTCACGGTATTTAGGCACATTCGAAATTCAAAAACGCGCGGGGTCACCGCCGTGACACGGCGAGCAGCTTCAATGAACTTCGACACGCCGTGACGCCGCCGTGACGTGACAGCGACGGTAAGTTTCACGGTACACTGGATTCCACAAATAACTGATTTTGTATCCTATTTTGAGGGACACTTCCGATGACACAGTCGAAGATTATGGGATCTTGCGTCTGACTGTCACATTTTGTTGTCTTATTCCGTAAAAAGTGAGTAGGTAAGTAAGATTTACGATTTTTTTAAATTTATTAGTCGTGCCCGAGATTTTGTTAGCTTGGGAAATTTTCCTGTGTAAATCCAGATTCGGTAGATATTCCGGAATACAGACATTATGTTGTCCATTAAAAAGTAAGTACCTACCATTAAAATCGGTTCAGTCGTTCCAAAGATTATTCCCGACAAACAGAAAAAGAGACGAAAATGAAACGAAACTTTTTTTATGTTTTAAGATCGTTTTATTTACCATAAGCATTTGAAATACATAGTTGTTGAAACCTCATACATAGATACTTCAATTTTATGTGTAGACTGTAGACTATACTTAAAGCACCTACAGTGCCACAAACTTATCTGACCCGGTATGGGGGCGCTACTGTCTTTGGCTTTGTCTGATTACATTATAACATTTGCATTAGTTCCAATTTTGGCCACCGGGTCAGATAAGTTTGTGGCACCGCCCGATACTATACCTAACGACGTAATGTTATAAGTAGATAATTCGCGGTTTAATGCTTTAAAAGGCAAAGCCATTTTATAAACAATATAATTGGCAGCAAATTATTATATTATTGACCCAAATAACCAATATTCTGTTCTATAAAGGTAGCAATTCAATTTTAAAGTTTAAACAAAATTATAGGTGGAACAGCGTTGCACATTTATAACCTCACACTAGAATTCCCTGTGTCGTGTCACAAGACCAGGACACACACCCAGACCAAGAACGGAAGTTTAAACTCATCATTCAAATTTCCACCTCGCTGGGAATCGAACCCAAGACCAATTATTCTCTTTCTCTTACTTTTCACTTCTTTCTTTCTTGGCGCAAACATACTTATCTACGATGTCTCAGTTTTGCTGATGTCCAAAGGCGACGATCACCACTTACCTACCATCAGGTAGCTCACTGCTAGTTCGTCGGGTATTATCATTAACAAATAAATGTTTCCTACATCAATAACATAAATAGACTATCCAAAGACATATATTACTATTTAAATTTAGTGAACGACATCATCGTTTGCTTTCGACACAAAAACATTCGAACAAATCGCTATCCTACCTACATTTCAAAGAAAGACCATAAAATGAATAAAACCGTAAGCCAGCCCATTTTACAGCAGGTAGCAAAATCTGAATTTTAACCCAGTTTTTTCAACCACACCCGTGTTAGATTTCGCGTTTAATTTATGGGTACCAATTGTGCTAAGGAAACAAAAGTGGGGTACACCAAGGGACTATATTTGGGCCTATTTTGTTCAAACAGGATTTCTTGTAAGTACATTGAGAATTGTAAGGCGTACGTAATTCATAGAAACTTAATATGTCCTTGTGTGTATTTGTCTTACGCTAACACCATAATTATTTCCGCATTCGTAAAGCTGCTTTGATTTTTAGTCGAGACGATGATTGATGGTTTGGCCCACCTTTTAATTATACTCCAAAATTTATATCTTATTCTTCCATGGCATTTGTTACCATACGCCCTGAGCGGTGGCCTTGTGGCAGGAATTAACTGGTAGAAATATTCTTATATTATTATGTATTAGTATTGTTGTATGGTAATAGCCTAGTGGTTAAAAATTCAGTTTCCTACTCGGGGTGTGTACGGGTTCGAATCCCTGGACACACTTCTGATTTTTCAGAGTTGTGTATCAAGGAGGCATAGCAAATACGAGTACTTCACCGCACTCTGCCAGTGCGGGTTTGGTAAAGGGGTTAGTAGCCAATCCAAAAGGCCTTCGATATGGCTTGACGATTGCTATCTTGATAAAAACCGTCACTGTGAAGCTCGGAAACGCTCAGGAAATCTTTGTTACTAGTCATCTATCCAGCTACCGACCGCCCGCTGATAATTAAGGATTGACACGGGCCGCCTGACTTATGAGTGGTTCATAACATTAAAATAATCTGTTTTATTGTCCTTCCTTGTAACAGTAACTATAAACAGAAGAACAATTTTATAAAGTTAGTAATTATTAAAGATGGCTCAAAAAGTACATGTTAGATTTCGCTTAAATACTCCACGACAAGCACCACTTTTCGATCACAAAAAAGAATCTTAAAAATCGGAACACTCAATAAAAAATATGACTATAAAAAAACAACCCTTCAGAAAAATGACAATGAATATCGCCTTCCGCAGCTGCCAACGCATCGGTGATGGTGTCACTTGTAAGTACTTACATATCATTTATTATCAGACAACCCTTGCACTTATTTCTCAGCTGTAAATAAACAAAATACTTATAAAACACCTGAAAACGCCTTCCAATTGTCTTACTTACAAACAACCATGTCTCTAGCGATGGGCGGTTCCGATAAACAAAGATTTAACCGGCAGACCTACTTTATAAAACCCATTCCGTTCAGTATTCAAGTTTAATGTGCCGACACTAATCCCTTATCAATAGCGGTACGATAACAGGGTAATTAGGAACGTATTTCTGAGTTTCAATGCTCGCCCTAGGTATCAAAGGCTTCTGATAAATCTACGCAGAAATTTAAGGTAATTTGTGCTCATATACTTGAGTTGCGCGGAATATGGATTTATCACCCCCACTAAAAGAACCACTAAAAGAGTTTATTACCTGCGATCACAGTTCAGTTTTGCTAGAAAGGTAAATTTACTTACGGCTTGTTCAATTCTCGCGGCCAATCTGCAATGTACCTTAATCACAGGGCGGAAAGGTAACGTTTGCTTGGGATGTAAATAAAATGAATTTCATATCGAACGCGAACGAAGTACGGAATTCCCTTTAGACCTTTCCAAGTATTATGGCTTGTGTGTTTATTGACTTCAAAAAAATATTATTGATTCGATCATAATTCATATTGGTCTAGTACCATATGAGTTATATATTATTCTAATATTTAATGGTTATCCCAAAAACTTGTTGAAAATCACATCTAATTCGATCCACCCGTTTCTGAGATAAGCGAGAATAATACAACTTAATATGACTTAACTTAATTTCGAACATTTGTCCTTCCAATCTGAACAGCCCGCCACAATTCATTTCAAATTTTAAACTAAGAACACCTTAGATTTTTTGTTCTATTCAAAATTGAAAAGCTATTATGTCTGTGGATTCACATCTGTAGACCACAGACCGCAAAGGATCGATTCATTTGCGACCAGTATCATAAATTTTGGTCCATGTTTATTGGTTCTTTTATTCATTTAGTGCGTGTTAATTTGGCGTAACTGTTTTACATTTCTTTTCTGTTTCATTTATAGTTGAGTCATCGAGCATATGGAATTGCCGCTCTCCGCCAAAACCAAACTTATTACCTGTGCTCACAGCCCAATTTAGCTTGTCAGAAAAATTTACTAAGGACATCTTTAGGTAACGCCGTCAATCCTAAAATGTACTTTATCCGCATTGGCAGAACGCTGGTTTTTGTTTGCCATGCAATTATAACAAATTCCAGATTGAACTCAATTTTTTTTACTGACGTTACTCGGGTTTAATATTCGAGTATTTGTATGATTAAATTTAGATAAAATGAGCATGTACGTTTTTGTTTTAGAATTAATAACACGCTGCGCTGTTTGCTTTAGAAAACCTATTTCATTGTAGTTTCTTATTATGTATTCTAAAAAGGAAATTATCAATTCGACCAAATTTTTTTATGTAAGTATGGTGCCTTATAACTTTTTACTTGCTGGACCGATTTTTATGATTCCTATTGTATTTGAAAGCTGGTGTTAATCGTAAGGTCTTATTTAAATTTGATCGACATGTGATGATTGGTTTTTGAGTTATTCTTCTATACGACCATTGGGTTCCCGAAGCAAAACGCGTGTATTCACTAACGCAATCATTTTTAATTTACTTCGATATTGTGACTCTATAACATCATCGATCAGGTATACGTCAACTAAACGTTAATAAAAAACTATAACAACTAAAACAACATGGCTATCAGATTATTCAGAAAAACTAATATTCCAAATACTCGAATATGACTTGGGTCTTTTTTTCACAATACGTTTGTCACAACTAAACAAAAAAGATTTCATGTTAACTATCATACATTGCGGATTTGTCAACAAACACATGGCAATTTCAACTGATAAGCAAGCAATGTACATCAATCTCATCGATAATATTGGAGTTACTTTTAACTGACAACTGTATCCGATAAGTTTTCTACAACAAAAGGCATTCAGTCCTTTTGTGGCAAGTCAAGAATATTTTGATTATTCATTGTACTTCCCATTTGATATAGGTTTACATGTCAAAGAAATAACGTTAGAGCTATTTGAAGTGACCTTTTTGAAGCGGAATTTCACTTGACACCTTATTTTTAACCGACTTCAAAAAAGTAGGTATCCATTCAATATGTAAACTAAAAGTCATATCAAGATTTTTCATTTTAATTTTAGTTACGTAAGTAGGTATACTTCAATTCAACGTAGTTCTTGAGATAGAGTCTGAATGGTAATTTTTGAGTTATCTATTCCAATTTCCAAGGCGGTTATTTTTTTGTAAAAAGCAAGAAAACATAATCTACTGTAACTCATCTCAAGCCAGCCGAAACCAGGGCGGCTAATAACTACTAAATAACTACATGAGCGCCCGCCTGCAATTATACTATTTTGCTAAAAACTAACTAACTACAGCTACTAACTAACCATCCTAGTCCCGATGTGAGTCTTGTTCTGTGTCGTTCACAGTTGTCATAAGCGGATTATTTTAGGTCGCCTCAATACTGCGCAAAAAATTAGTAGGTACCTACTTACCTAATATTAGGTATGTTATAAACATCATTCAAATGGACACAGCCCGGCGGCTTGCGTCGATCCCATAATTTTGAAATTGTAAACTCATTTTACGTATATAACGCGGCTTAACTCACGTACTGTTTTGTCGGATTCGCCCGACTAGTTTCGAACCGATTCCGAGATTCGTCATCAGGAGCCACCGGCGACGAGAGCTCGCTTGTGAGTTGTGACAGCGACACAGTCACAAGCGAGCTCTCGTCGCCGCCCTGTGGCGACACCGCACACACGTCACACGGTGACGTCACCGAAGCCTGAATCGCGCTATCGAAGAATTGTCGATCGCCGGCATATATACCACGCCTCGAGTACATTCACTCGGGGCCCGGCCGCCGGGGCCCGGCCGCCCCCCAGGCATGTCGTCTCGCCTGGCGGGAGATCTCCCTATTGCCAATATACCATACATAGATTGACACGAAAGCTCTCTCAAATCATATCCCTAAGTCACAAGTAAATCTTCACAAATATTTATTTAATCGATTTTACCTTGATTCGATCGTATCGTTTATCCGAAGAACGGTAGCGGTCATTAAGCAAGAATTTAATTTTATAATCACAAAATATCGAATAACAAATGAAGATTTCTCAAAACAATCGATTTGTATCTGCATAACATCGATGCCAAATAACACATTTCAATCCGATATAAGCGATAAAAAGAAATAAGTATGGAAGGCGAAAAGCAAACGGTGATAAGAACATTTATTAAATTTTTATATTTTGTAGGTTACTTAAGTATTTATATGCTCAACAGCTTTTTGGAATAAAGTTTCTCATAGCACAGAAGCTAGAAAATGAAATGTTTAAGATTTTTGCGTGACGAAAATGGGGAATGTAAGCTATTGGCTGAGCCCAGTCATAGATCCGCACTTAATGGTCGATTATTTTTATTAATTGCCGCCAATAAGTAGGCAGCGTGTGTTTTTTTTAAAGGAATTAAGGCAACAAACGAGCATTTAGTACTAACCTTCCGCTGCTGCCTTTGACAAATGTGACTGATCTGGAATAAGAATCAATTAAGGGACTATAATGGTTGGGTACTAACTGGACTACCAGTTAACAGGTAGTGTTAGAATCTTAGAATATTAGTTGATTAGTTTGTTAAAAAGTGTGAGGACAGGGACTGTAAGTGATAGTTAGTCCTGTTTGTTGATGTTAGTAATTGTCCAGTTAATAATTGTTAATATGAGTCTCGTTCCAATTCGGTCACAGCGGTGCGTTCCTACCGCGGAGGACTGAGGTGATTGCCTCTAAAAATGTAACCGGTTTCACTATTTTTTATCCGGAACACAATGGCTATTAAAACAATTATTAGGCAGTAGAAAGTGTGGAAAGAAAGAAAAGAAAAATACAATGTTCCAACTTCTATCTTCATTTTACGATGTGGAACTTCATTCCAAAAATACATTTTTGATACTTACATCACTTTGCCCACTGGCATTCAAAGCGAATTGGCTAATGAATACTTAGCTAATAATCATACGATGATTTCGACATTAGTATAAACGAATCATTTGTAAATGCTTAAATTATGGGCACGGGGAACACGCGGGCGGTATTCTTGTTTTTTTACCCTCTACCTGAGAAGGGTTACTTTTTATTGATGTTTTGCATTGATACACGTATTAAGCTAAGTTTTATCGAATTAATCTGTGGTCAGATGTTTAAAATCTATATATAGGTATACTTATAAAACTCTTGCGTTACTACGTGATTGACTGACAGACAACGCACAGCCGAAACTACTGAACGGAAGAAGCTGAAATTTAGCATGTGTGTTCCTTGGGGAGTGTAGGGGAGCACTAAGAGAGGATTTTTGGAAATTCCTTCCCGAAGGGGGTCAAATAGGGGGGGGGGGGTGAAGTTTAAACGAATTCCACGCGGGCGAAGCCTGCGGGCGGAAGCTAGTCAAAGATATACTTGAGTCATCGAGAATATTGCTACTACCCGCTAAAAACAAATGTATTATGTGTGCTCACAGTTCAGTTTAGCTTGTAAGCAAAATTTACTTATGGCATTTTAAATTCTCGGCGTCAAAGTACAATGAGCCTTAATCATAGGGGAAGAAAACTGGCATTTGTGTGGGCTGCCATAAAACGAATTCAATATCGAACGAGAACTTTTTTGCAAAACGGTAGGTTTTTTGCAATACAGTTGCCAATAATTACAGAATCTAGAAAACGATAACAGACGACGCCCCATTTTAAACCGAAATCAAATATCACGTTACCAACATGGACAACACACACAGACAATGTCTGGACCGAGAACAGAATAACTTTTAACAAAACAGAACCGACTTTAACGCCGAAAAGTAAAAATCGGTTCAGTTAAATGCGGTTAATATTCCTAAATCCTTCTTCTAAGTCTATTACACACGATGCTGAAAACCGTATCAAAATCTATTCAGCCAAACAATACGCCTAAAACCTTCTCCTATGTCTGACAAATACTATGCTGAAAACCGTATCAAAATCGCTTCAGCCAAACGCGAGATAATCGCGCACAAATATACATACATACAGGTCAAACTGAGAACCTCCTTTTTTGAAGTCGGTTAAAAATGAAAACAGACGATAGACGATGTCGCGTTTTAATAGTGTTTGCCACGGACACACACAGACAAATACACACACACAGACAACGCCCAAACCGAGAACCGAAAAACTCATCATTAAATTTTCCGCTTGGCTGGAAATCGAATCCAAGACTATTGACCATCTGGCAGACTATTACGTCATACAAGCTGTCAAAAATATTAAGAATTAAATAATACATACCTACATATTAACTTTAATACACCATACATTGTACACACGCATTTTTCTTAGAACCTCAACGATTAAAGCTACGCGCTCACTAGGACGTCTTAGACAAAAGAATGTTTAAAAAACAAAAAACAAAACTTAAACCTCGTACACACTGGTAATGAGGGACTATTCACATTCATACGCGCTCAACTGGACGAAGTTTTGATGAACTAAAAAAGGCTCAAGATTGGATTGTGTGATTATTGTTTCTGGGGCACGAAACACGAAAAGTTATGGAATTAAATAACTACTTGAATAAATAAATAACGCTTCATACTCACAGCCCTACACTATTATTCTCTGTGACGTGGGTGTCATCGACAACACACAAGACAAGGATGTTGACACCCAGACCGAGAACGGAAAAACTCATTATTCAAAGTTCCGCCTAGCTGGGAATCGAACCCAGGACACTTAGAACAGTGATCCGGTGTTAACCATTGCGCCATTCAAGTCGCCTTTATTTTTTAAAATCATTTAAAAATACTCGTGCGTATAATTATGGGTAATCTCTTTCATTCGGTTTCATCCCGTCCACATACACCATGTTGTAGCCACGAAAAAATACAAAATGTTAAGTAATGTCCATAAATACATTCATTATTCCGACAACACTTTTAGAATACGCTTTAAAATTGCAAGGTTACGCTACAAAGTTAAATGTCCCGTGTTTTATACGCGGGTGTATAAAACCAAACGACTTTTTCATTTGGTCGGGTGCCGTACAAGTTGTAAAGATAATTTGATACGATAAAACCGAGGATTCACTAATCCTTCAATAATTGAATCAATTACAGGTTTTTTCAATTTAGTCGGGTTGGCAGTGAGAATTTTTTGATACGGTTGATACGATAGGGATGTAAAAAGAAGGTAGGTGTCGATATTTGGAAATATTGTGTGGATCTTAATTTAAAGTTGAAATAAATTAAAAATGTACATCAAAAAATTGCGACTTTTATTTTTATCAATAATTCCTTGATGATTCTGATGACTTAGTGATTTATGTCCATGAAAAATGACGTCGTAACATCGTTTAGTCGTTTGTCACTTAGTTATCTTATTCCAATAATAACTATAATTGAACAATTCCGACAATAAACTCTGCAACAAACCGTTTTCGCAAACTTGCAAGCTGTGGAATGAGCTTCCTTCTGAGGTTTTCACGTTATGACATGGAGTTTTCAAGAAAGGTGTAAAACAGTTCTCCTTCAAGGCCGGCGCTGCACTGGAGACTCCCCTGGTGTGTCTAATATCCAACATTTACCATCAGGAGGCTCGTCTGCTTTTACGTCAGCCCTCCAGGCTATAAAAACATCGTTACAATTATTGCAATATCGATTTATCGACATACATAACATCGATAAGCGAAACGCTCATAGCCCGGTAGCTTGCGTCGATTCTAAGGGCGCATTCAAGTAGAACGCTGGTTACCGGCGCCGATCTGCCAGCGCTTATCGGTACTGGTCCGTTGACATAGCCTATTAACATAGCATAGGCTATGTCAACGGACCAGTACCGATAAGCGCTGGCAGATCGGCGCCGGTAACCAGCGTTCTACTTGAATGCGCCCTAAGTGATGAACAAAGTTAAGCAACTGACATTTCTTGAGCGCTTCCTTGGTTCGGAGGGTACGTAAAGCCTTCGGTCCCGGTTTTTATCAATAGATAGCAATCGTTAAAGCATGTTGGAAGGCCTTTGGGCGGCTTGAAAACTTCCAATACTGGGTTGGCCACTAACCCTTCCACCGATCCGCACTAGAGCAGCGTGATAGAGTTATGCTCTAGGCCTTCTCGTAGTTCTTAGTAGAGTAGTAGAGACCCGTGCTCAGTAGTGGGCCATTAATGAGTTGTAGCCAACATCGATAAGTATAAGTACAACATTAACCCAACCGGCTGTATCAGCGTGACGCCAAACATAATGACTTGTAATGAACAGGACCGAATAAAATCATAAAGACAACAGAACAACAGACAAAGACAACGGACATGGCTACGTCGAATTCCGATTTAGTTTTGGATGGCTGGAATTTTGTATGTAGAAAAACAGCAGGGAGGAGAAATATTAGCAGGAAATCGTGAGGAGAGGGTAGGAGAGGAGAAGTGAGGAGAGGTGAGACGAGGCGAGGGAAGAGAAAGACTTCCCAAGTTAATTGAGCAGTGGAACTAAGTTTTTTATGGAATTAAGATAGTTCCCCATAATATAAAGAGTCATCGTCATCATTGCAACCCATATTGTCCCACTGCAGGGCACAGGTCTCTTCTCAGAATGAGAAGGTTAAGGCCATAATCCACCACGCTGGCCAAGTGCGGATTAAGAGACTTCACACATCTTTGAGTTTTGCGAACTCTCCAGCATGCAGGTTTTCCCACGATGTTTTCCTTCACCGTTACAGCGAGTGACATTTAAATGCTTTAAACGCACATAAGTAACTCTGAAAAGTCAGAAATGCGTGCCTGGGGATTCGGATCTGGACCCCCCGAGTAGGATGCCGAATTCTTAACCACTATCACCGATTTTTGATAATATAGAGACTAAAGAGAGATCTCCATAGTATTTCAAATGGACAATCCATGCTTGGCAAGCATGTCGGACCATGGTCTTTATCGCATATACCACCTGCGCCCAGCAGTGGAACACTGTAGGTTCTGATGATAAATTAGTGCACTGATCAATAATAGAATGCGAATTAGCTATATCTTGTACTGTATAGTATTCCTGTTACAAAGGTGTAAAACAATATAAACGCACCCCGAGAAACCAGTGTCTATATAAACGCACCATCGAAAAACATCGAGTCTACATAAACACACCCTCGCAAAGACATTACCTATCGAAGGCTCATTAAATAGACAAGCAATAGAGACAGCCGCAGTTAATATAAGGTTTAACAAAATCGTTTTATTTACAACAAAAAATCGTCCTCCGGCAATATTTCGAAGGATACGACAAAGGGCCATAAAGTTATGAACGTGTAGAGGCGTCATAAGTAAAAATCGTGCTAGGTGCAGATGTGAAACATGAAATTATTTTGTACATGTAACCTATGCATAAAAGGCTTCGATATAGCACCTTCAGAAGCAGCGGTCGACTGAAAAAACTGACGTGCATGAGTGTATTAACAAAATACCTACATGAATAACTGAATTTGGCTTTGATAATTTATTATACCAATAGGTTCCCAGTCAGCGCTCCAGAGCAGTCCTGTTGAAAAACAGGACTGTTAGTAATATAGTTCTGTTAGTTAGGTACCGTAAGTATCTATTAATCCAGTCAGCAATTGTTATTTTCATTCATTCATTTCATTTCATTTCATTTATTCATTGCATACCATGATTTACAAACAATGTTTCAGTCATGGACCCGGTAGGGCACAGCAGCTAATGGTAGAAGAGTCCTCTGAAGAAGACGCTGAAGTGGTTAATTGCTCAGAAAGAAAAAAAATCGTTAGGCGCGTTGGCTTCATTATTTTGTAAATTGTATTTAATATGTGATTGAACTATCATTATATCGTATTATATTAGATTTAAGTCAATTTAATAAAATTGTTAGAACGAGTCTTGTTCTTATTCGGTCACAGATACTTTGCTACCCCTAAGGACTGAGATTAAGGAATGTGTGAAAGATGAAATGAAAGATTTTGTCTGGAAGAGACCGCTCAACACTTGATTTTTTTCACTTTTTTATCACTTTATCACTTGATAAAGCCACATTGTTGTACAATAAAGTGGTTTTTCTTGTTTTGTCTGCTTATAATTTCGAAATTACCATACAGTCGAATCCCATTTCTATCCATTTGTAGGTCTTCAGCAAACGGTTTCAAATAAGTACCCCACAATTACTATAGGAAATTACCCGCGCTGTGCCGAAAAACGACGCGTAACTATACGTTCGGAAACATTTTTATTGTCTTCAGTTCGCTCGGATCGTGATGCAAGCAATCGTCATCATTAGCCCACTGTCCCACGGTTGGACGGCCCACGATGTTGGACATAAAGTTTGGTCAAATTCGGACATATTTGCAGTACTAGGTACTAGGTTTTGTAGGTATGTTTTTGTGGAGCTTTTAAACCAACTTTCAATAACTAACTTTATAGAAAACAATACCCGACTTCAAAATTAATATGCAGGGATAACTCAAAAACTACTTGTCAGATGTTACTCTTTGTATGGGACTATTTTTCGAATGCTTTAAGAATGTACCTACATTTTTATGGCACACCGTGCCATCAAGTCGATTTTGTTTATTTTAAAATTATAATCAGATGAACTCACCATAGATTTAAACTGTAGATACAATAACATAACAAATATTTGAATTTCGTGCACCGCCATATTTAGATACCGACCGACTTACATTTTACATACGCACAATACCATTGTTAACGTCTATCTAACGCACGACAGAATCGAACCTGAGACTGATAAGATTTCTACAAGTCGGTCACTGTTGAATGTTGATTCATTTCTCTTGTGTACTCACGGGAGGGTAATTGACTTGCTTTAAGAGTAACTTTTTTATTCGTATATTTATTATAGCGGTGATACCCTAGTCGGCTAAATAAATCGGTTTTTCCGTTTCTGAGACTAGCGCGAATAACAACAAAGACAAAGAGACAAAAATTCTAAAAATCTATTATTACCTTTTATTATAGACTACGGGCCCATGTCGAATATGGGGGGGTCATACGAACCACCAGGTGATATATATAGGACGATATAAGAGCACAAAATAATAAGATTCAGCACTATGCCGTCACTTGTAAGCTGTCCAACTGAGTGCTGGTGAGAATTCAAAAGTGCAGGTAGAGGGAGTACATTTTGGTCATATGATTCTGTACGGCATTTTCACCATCGATAGATCCATGAAAAATAATAAGAAAGCGCGCAGTCCCGTAAAAAAATGGTGAGCCACAAAGTCGGTAAATTTGTTTGATTTTTTGAAAATTCCAGGGTAAATTTAGTCATTTGATCCTGTACGGCATCAGTTTCATGCTGTTTCAATACAGCTTCTAATCCATTATTCCGCAACGCCGTACAAAAATCATGCGACAAGGGGAAAAAATCGAGGGTTGAAACCCCCTCTATTTCCGTGGTCTGGGGGGTGATTTGAAAAAGTACGGCTTCGGTTCCAAAACATTATCTAGCACTCAAAAGTACTATTAAAAATAATGCCGTCAAAAAGTTATTGTTCATTTGAATGTATATTAATAATTACCTTAATTTCATGGTATACTTGATTTATAAAGCTGTAATGTCATTTGACACTGTACGGCAACTTTTTTTTTAACATGATATTGTAAAATATAATTGTTGCATAGTATTGCCGTTCAAAAGAAACTGTTCTAAAAAAAGTTATAGAGAAATACAAAAACTGAAATTTGTTAAATTATTGCAGAAGTTTAAATATTCATAGATTAATAGAATATAGCAATTTCCTACATTTTTCTCTTGTTCTAAATAGTATTAAGATACATAAATTAGGAAAAAATGATGCCGTACATTTTAATGCAGACTATATTTTTCATACATTTCGTTCTATGGATTTTTCCTTGAATTTTTTTTTCCCTACAAACCTTTGGACCAACGAAAATGTACGGCATGTAAAAAAATATTATCTGTGTATAAAATACTTTCAAAATAAATTAATTTTATGTTGTTTCAAATCACCCCCCAGACCACGGAAATAGAGGGGGTTGAAACCCTCGATTTTTTCCCCTTGTCGCATGATTTTTGTACGGCGTTGCGGAATAATGGATTAGAAGCTGTATTGAAACAGTATGAAACTGATGCCGTACAGGATCAAATGACCAAATTTACCCTGGAATTTTCAAAAAATCAAAAAAATTTACCGACTTTGTGGCTCACCATTTTTTTACGGGACTGCGCGCTTTCTTATTATTTTTCATGGATCTATCGATGGTGAAAATGCCGTACAGAAACATATGACCAAAATGTACTCCCTCTACCTGCACTTTTGAATTCTCACCAGCACTCAGTTGGACAGCTTACAAGTGACGGCATAGTGCTGAATCTTATTATTTTGTGCTCTTATATCGTCCTATATACATCACCTGGTGGTTCGTATGACCCCCCCATTTTCGACATGGGCCCGTAGTCTATTACTTTAATAAAATACGCCCTATTATAATACTCGTGCGTACTTATCGCATACCTAATATCTGCAATGTAGCGACAGCGATCAGTTACATTTTGTTATTTACCTATAGCTATGTTGATAAGCAGTGATAGCGCAGTAGTTATAGTACTGAATGATGACAAAACTATACGTGAGGTAAGCCGCATTATAAACGTAAAATGAGCTCAGTAGTTAAGTTACTTATTAACAAACTAACCAACTAACATTCTAACACCATCTACTAATTGGACTAACCACCCTAGTCCCTAAATTGGGTCTTGTTCTAAGTCGGTCACAATTGCCATGGGCGGCAGCGGAAGGGTGGTGCTGCATGCTCGTTTGCTACCTTAATTCCATAAAAAAAAGAAAAAAAAGTTAGTAGCTAAGAGTTCGGCCACCTACTTGAAGGGTCCGGGTTCGAATCCCAGGGGACGAACTTCAGACTTTTCGGAGTTATGTATGTGCGTTTTAAGCATTTAAATGTCTCTGATACTGGTGAAGATAATCAACGTGAGGAAACCTGCATGCTGGACAGTTAAGGGGGTAAACGAAGGTATGAAAGTTTGTTAGTTAAACGTTTTTAAAAGTACTTCCACGCGAGCAAAGCCACAGCAACAGCTTGTATGTAATACAGGGCTAACTAAACCTCGTTCCACCGCACCAGGAGAAAGTTATAAACAATATTTAGATATAATGACCATTTGGATCAAGGAGCGAATTTGTACCCGTGAGTACACCGGCCTTGGCCACTAATTGCGACCGCGCGTTCCATATCTGTCACACCGCGATTTCGCAACATGTCCATTATTGATTTGTTTGTTAAACTTAACTGGCTGGTTAATTGTGTTGGTTAAGTATGTTAATGTGTCGGTCATATCAAACGTACAATAAAAATAATAAAATGTATTGTATACTTTAAACCGTAAAGTAGAGATAACTAAAAAACTACTCGACAGATCTCGCTCAATTTATGCTGGACCACACGATAAGTGTGAGCTTTCCATAAAACCAACCATGAAACAAATTTCATTGAAAAGTTCCGAAGTAAGTATAGACCATAAACAAATATTGTTAAGAATAACTCAAAAATTCGTCGTCTGAGGTCGCTCTTATTTATAAGGGACATAAATATTTGAATGGTGTCTGTACTCTGTAGGTATGTGTGCGTTGCTCGAGCGCACATTGTACCTATGAAGCTTTGCATCTGTATTAATCCATGATTAATTTGTGCTGTGTACGAATGTTTGCACGAACGTGTAGGATACTACGCGAAGGTTCGAGGTCCCCTTTAGGGTGCGGTTCCACTGAGGCGGAGCGGAGCGGAGCAGTGCGTGATTCACCAGTCACATGGCTTGAAATCCACATCTCATTGTGCCTCGTGTGGATTTCAAGCCATGTGATTGGTGAATCGCGCACAGCTCCGCTCCGCTCCGCCTCAGTGGAACCGCACCCTTAATGTGCGACCAAAACCATGGAGGCCGTGAGCTTTAATAATATAACTGTCTAGAAGCGGAAACAGTCAACGGTTGTAAAGAGAAAAATATTATCAAGTACATAACAATAAAATTAACATACGACTTGGTACCGATATTAAAGTTTAAAGCCTGGCTTCCGTGCTCTAATCTGTCTGTCTAATCTACACCAAAAATTGTCACAACTTTGACAGAAAAAAACCACGAATATGTCAAAAAAATCGCATAATAATTTGCAAGTAGTCCTCTACACTTGTTGTTCGTTTGTAAGTGACCGGGTTTAGATTGTTTAGAACAATTTCTCGACTCAAAGGTCGAAAGTTTGGTTGAGGCGTCCCGCTGTGTCGAGTGCCCGATATGATGTGGGAGCCATTGTTCGGGGTATTGGCTGACCCCACGTGTAGACTGATCGATCAGAACTTTCTTAATTTTCTCTCGAACAAAGGATAGGTAGGTACCTACATAATTTAGGTTATGAGAGATTTCTTTAATTACAATTGGGGTACCTAATCTAAATTTATTTAATGGTATAACAATATAGTTATTCTAATGATAGAGAATTCGTTTAGTCAATTTAGTTATTTGGTTTCGATGGTCAAGTTGGTTTAGTTGGTTTAATTAGTTGGTTTACTTAGTTTATTTAGTTAGTATGGGTCGGTATCTCAATTTATAGCCTTTAATTTCATTATAACCTGTGCAAATGTATTTACGGAAAAAAAGAGTAGCCTATGCCATTCAACCTACTTACTACACATAAATAATTACTTACCATAACATTACCCTACTATGCAACATGAAAGTACAATCAATCAAATACATTTCTCTATTTATACTAAAGTATTAGCATGGATTACGGATCGAAGCAGATATTTTGTTAAATAAAGCAACATGAATTCAGTTACTGTAAAATAACCGTTAGTTGTTGAACTATACCGTGTCTAACCAGTAACGATCTGTCGATGACGGAAATCTTCAGTTAAATTTAAAATATTCTCTATTTCACTGTTAAATCGACTGCCCCTACCATAAAGTGTCGGAACTAAAAAAATAACTTATTTTCAGAAGAGTTGCAAGCAACGTATATTTTGGTTCAGAATAAAAAGTTTTGAAAGTGCCATGAATTTTGCAGCCTTTATTGCAATAATAATCCTAACAATCTAACAGTACCTACTAACTATCACTAACGGCCCCTGTCCTCTAACTACCAAACTAATATTCTACCACCGTATGCTAACTGACTGACCACCTAGTCCTGCAGTGAGTGTTGTTCTGTGTCGGTCACAGTTGTCATGGCGGTAGCGGAAGGTGCTGCATGCTCGCTTGCTATCTTCAGTTTATAAAAAAATAGAAAAAAAATAAAGCGAATATTGGCACACATATCGATAGTATTTAGCAGTAATTTGTTATGACTCGCGTAAAAATGTTTGAAATCTCGCCAAAACTAAACAAAAGCTATTAGAAACCACAGCAAAGAAATAAACTGACTGATGTATGAGGACATCAATTGTTAAAAGCTTTTATAAGCAAAGCAAAGAATGTTTATAAGTTTATTTAACTTTTTTTTCAATAACAAAATCAATTTCAACATAACAATAATTCAACATCAAGTATTGTATTGACGTTTATTTTAATTTTGAAGCCAATTAAAAATAAACAACAAAACCAACGATCATAGCTGAATTTAAGTACTTATTTCTTACATAAAACAAACCTAAGAATCGAACCTTGTACTGTCGCTAGTGTCGGTAGGTACTAACTAACTACAATATAGCTACAAGTCGTACAAGGATCTTTTGGCGCGTGGGTGACAGAGAAGCGCCTTACAAATTGTAAGGCAAAAACTGTAAGGCACTGTCTCTGTCACCCACACGCCAAAAGATCGTTGTAAGACTATTTATATTTATCAAATCGGTAAACGACTTTGCAAAAGCTAAGTCACAAAAAACTGTTCTCGTGTACTCTATGGTTGGTACAGATAATTTTAAATAGAAATTTAACTCCATTCCTTCAAAAAGTGCAATAAAAAATGAAACTATCAAGTTTTTTCATGTCTTAGAAGTATTTATAATGAAGTCTATGTTAGACGATTGTTGTATAGCGTACTATGAAGATAATTTCTCGCTGTGGTCGATTTGACTTCGGGGCTTTGATGAGCGCTGTTGCGCCGTTCGGAGGGTCTTGCATTCGATTCCCGGTAAGGCAGAAACAATTAGGTAAGTATGAGTTTTTAGCAAAAAAAAGTTGGTTGTCGGTTTAGGTGCGGTAATTTTACAAAAGTATTAAGAAAACATTGATGAAAAATTATATACTTTTGTGAAATGATTTCAATTATTTTTATTCCATTGGTCGATGGATTGGAAGAGGGATAGATCAATAGATGCGTCACAGGCTGAATGCTTATTTTGCGCTCTTGCTTGTGGGCTCGGCTCAAGCGGAACGTGACACTTTTTTGTGCATGCAGACGTTATAAAAAAACTTCAGTAGTAATAAATAAATAAATAAAAGTTGTTTTCAGGCTTCGTGACGGTAACGTGTGATGTGTGGATGGGATTTTCCGTGGGATTGGAATGTTTTCTTGCGGTAAAAAATGTACGCTAAGTCACACAAAGCTTTATAACTATATAATTATAGCACTGCTTTACTGTGACGTGGAAGGAAAAAATAAACATTATTTAATATAAGTATGGATATGTTTATCGCTTATCACTCATCGCTACTCGGTAGAACCATGACATTATTTCCTATAATCCTCATCTAAGCAAATACTTTGTTCAAGAAACATACAAAAAATCGATTGTTCTTTGAAGGCGAGTGAAAAAGTTTTAGATCTTGGTTTATTTAATCTTTTAACTTTACGACCAGTTAGGTATCCTAACCGTTCCAGTTAAACACTTAACTATTTCATACTTTAGGCCGCTATCCCACTGACGTTTTACGAGCGTGCGGTGACGCTGCGCAGACGCGACGTTAACGTTGCGCTTGGGCTGAACGTACAGCACACACGTACGTATATTTTTACTAAATTTTCTCTAAAAACTGAGATACATTGCTTTGGCGCCGGGCCTGGGTCAATTTTGGCGGATCCCCTTTACCCTGGAATTGTCAAAAAATTTAAAAAAATTACCGACTGTGGCGCACTATTTTTTTACGGGACTGCGCACTTTCTTATTATTTTTCATGGATCTATCGATGGTGAAAATGCCGTACAAAATCATATGACCAAAATGTACTCCCTCTACCTGCACTTTTGAATCCTCACCAGCACTCAGTTGGACAGCTTACAAGTGACGGCATAGTGCTGAATCTTATTATTTTGTGCTCTTATATCGTCCTATAATATCACCTGGTGGTTCGTATGACCCATCCATTTTTGACATGGGCCTGTAGTCTACTAGCTGTTGTCCACCGGTCGGTAGTTGGATGGGTGACCGCTACAGGCAAAAATATCTTGAGCCCTTCTGTGCTTCGGAGGGCACGTAAAGCCGTCGGTCCCGGTTGTTATCGATTGATAGCAGTCGTTAAGCCATGTCGGAGGCCTTCGGGCGGCTTGAAAACTTTCGACACTGGGTTGGCCACTAACCCCTCCACCAATCCGCATTGGAGCAGCGTGTTGGAGTATCTATGCTCTAGGCCTCCTCAGTAATGAGGAGAGACCCGTGATCAGTAGACGACCATTAATGGGTTGTTGCCACAAGTCGATTCGTTCCTACTAGCTGTTGTCTGCGACTTCGTTCGTGTTTTTATATGTGTTTTTATATTGTATAGCTTTCCCAGTTTTTCCGCTTTTCCGTTTTCCTTTCCTTTCCTTTTCCCCAAGTTTTCGCGGGAACTTTGGGATTAAAAAGTATGCTCCACAACCTCATCTATCTCCCTGTAGAAGTCCCATAAAAATCCGTTCAGGCATTTCTGAGATTAGCGTGCACGAACATACGAGCTGTTATAGTTTTATTATATGCATAGATAGGTATAGAAATAGAATATTGATATAAAGTAGATAGAAGAAGATAATATATAGATACATAACGCCAAACCTAAAAAAACTAACATTTTCTCCGCAAACGCAATAACGAGAACAAACTAATTCCATAAAATGAGTTAGCTAACTAAGTTAGTGTCAGTGTGACGTCATACTATCCCAACAGTGGGCTAATAGTTCGATCCCGACCAAAAGTCCGGCGGTAATCAAATTTAATCACATAGGATTTGTATTTATAGGTTCGTCCGTGGTGCAATAGGGTTGGCAATGACGGATTTCGTGTATCAATTTATTTATTTATCATAATATTTTTATGGAATATAGTGAACGAACATGCAGCATTTCTAACTGCTTGGTTAGTCCAGTGAGCAGAGAAGAGAAGTTTTTTGCCATTTTTTTTGGTTCAATAAGAATTAATAAAAAGAATCTTTACGAAGTGACAATAGAATCAACAACTATGTGCATTAGTTTATCATTGGTTTATACTCAAAGTACTCCGAAAATAATGATACTTACATGAAAAAAATATTTTGTGTTTGAATTTGATAGAGTTTTACTAAAAATATTTGTAGGAGTCAGATCGTTCAGTCGTTAAATTTTCCTGGCAGTTCTCAGTTTTGGTCTAGTTAGTAAGTACTAATTGTTACTAGTATCGTGTCGTCTCTAAAAAGTATGAAGGAAATACGACTGTCTTTCTATTTCTTACAAGCACCATTTATTTTAATTTCACAAGAATAACTGTTTTAACAAATACCCTTCAAACACAACGACATATTTAAGTAACTTAAAAATATTACAAGTCTTAGAATTTCATAGAAATGTTATAAATCAAAAGTTACATTTTCTGACATGCATCAACCCTACAACTACCCCTGACAAACTTAATACGCTTAAATCTGATAACTCACCCTGTATATTCGTATCAAACATGGCGTCTGACATCTGTATTATGTATTCAATAGTTGTTTATACAGGATGTTTGTAAATGATTGTTATTATTTTAGGGTTGTCAATTTAATTATTTTAATTACCGATAAGCGGATAGACGAACTGACACGGTAACCACTTTCATCATAGGGACAACTACGCAGAAGGTCCGGGTATGAATCTCAGGGCAACTTGTAAATTTCCGTAGTTATGTGAATTTAATCATTTAAATGTCACTCGCTATAACGGTGAAAGAAAACATCGTGAGGTGAGAAACTGCATGCCGGAGAGTTCGCAAAACACAAAGGTGTATGAAGTCCGCCAATCCGCACTTGGCCAGCGTGGTGGACTATGGCCTTAACCTTCTCATTCTGAGAGGAGACCCGTGCTCAATAGTGGGTCATGATGGGTTGAGATGATGATGATGACACTAAGGACATCACAAATGTGTTGAGAAGAGCGAAGGAAAAAAAGTCGACCAGTTGTTAAGCTCTCAGTAGGAACACCACGAATCATGGAACACCCTGGATAAAAAAGGACTACATTATTCCTTAGCATTATTTTAATGGTGGTCCGTAGTCCAAATTACACGCGTACGAAGTTGTAGCAAAAACCTACTTTATTATTTTTTTAATAAAAATATACAATGTCCTCAATTTGACTGCATGCCAACCAAGGAGATTATACATAAGTCATGTAATTAATAACGCTACACACTCACAGCCCAACACTAGGATTCCCAGTGTCGTGGGTGCCATTGACATTACCTACGCTAGACAAGGATTTAAGGATTCACACCTAGAACGAGAATGAAAATTTAAAATCATCATCAAAGTTCTGCCTTCCTAGGAATCGAACCCAGGCCCCTTTGAACGCCGATCCGGCATTGTGCCCATAACGCCACACGGGTCGTCGAATTAAATTAAATTAGTCCTTGAAATGAATTATATTAAAAATGGCCGCGCGAACCTTTAATAAATAAAACAAAACGGTATTATAATCGTTTGCCCGGAGCGACTTATAAAATAATAATTTTTCTTTATTAGTATTTATTCCGGGACATACAAACAGCGGGAATGATTGCGTGTGATGTCAATATTAAATGTATCGATAACTTGACTCTGTAGGGTTACCACACGTCAGGTTTTGCTGGGACATGCCTGACTTTTGGGTTTTTGTCCAGTTTTTTCCAGGTATCAAGAAAATGATGATTTAAGTGGTCTGGTAACATAATTTTGCGTTTTGACAGGATTTTTTCAAATATCAAGGAATCTGGTCTTTGATTGGTATCGTTACATTATCTAAATAGGCCTGGAATAGCTGGCCCTGTTAGTGTGAGGGTTTGATTACGATGTAGAGGTCCTTAGGTCAAAATTGAAGATGAGTTTATTTTATGATATATGTTCGAGCTAACTTATACTAATGTAAAAAAAAATATAGGTAAAAGATGAATTGCACAATCGGACGAGCAATTGAAATAATATTATTTGTTAAAAGTTATCCTGACATAATTAAAGAAAATATATTTTTTCCTAATATCCAAATAAAATTCTCATCTTCATATGTCGAGATGGTAACCCTACTTTTGCCCAACCCTGTTAGACACAGCTTGAGGTTATATCTATATAAAAGTATTCAGTGACAGACAGACAAAATTATATATTATGTATTGTTACATACATACAGAAAATATATAAGTCATTAACGAATTTAATACAATAATACATAATATAAGAATATAGATCGTACTATTCAGTAAGTTATTGGCAATATTATAAAACCATATAATTTTAGGGTTCCGCACAATCATCATCATCAACTCAACCCATCATGGCCCACTACTGAGCACGGGCCTCTTCTCAGATTGAGAAGGTTAAGGCCATAGTCCACCACGCTGGCCAAGTGCGGATTGGCGGACTTCACACACCTTTGAGTTTTGCGAACTCTCCGGCATGCAGGTTTCCTCGCGATGTTTTCCTTCACCGTTTGTAGTGTAAGGAACTCCTTTTGGACAATCACTAATTATGTCAATAAGAAGGAGTAACAGGCCGTTTACTTATAAAAGGATATTAAAAATACAACTGTCAGATGAAGACATAAAGGGAATACGAATATTTTACTATGGGAAAAGATGTATGTTTGAATGATTAAATAAACAAGTTAAACAGTAAATAATTGTTTTCTGTGTCTGGGCTACCCTTTTAGCAGCAAGTGACATTTAAATGCTTAAAACGTACATTGCTCCGGAAAGTCGAAAGAGGATTCGAACCCGAAGCCTACGAATAGAAGGCAGAATTCTTTACCATTTGGCTCCTACAATCGAAGCAAGCGTCTCAAAAATAATATCTACAGCCGAAGTGGCGGGTAAAAGTTTACTCGCTAACGTTTAGGCGAAATGCCATAATCATAATATTGAGTGTTATAAACTTTTATCTATTAAATTACAGAATTGCTATTTTTGTCTTATAGCATTGTTGATCTGTTTTGAATAATCGTTTTATTACTAGGGGTTTGTATTTTTAACCCCCGTCAGAAAATGAGGGGTAAGTATTATAAGTTTGTACATGACATCGTAGCTCTCAAACGGATGGACTGAATTAGATGCGGTTTTTTACAGATGACGTGATTGAGATGGCTCTAAATTATAAATTACTAGCGAACCGCCCTCGCTTCGCTTCGGGACCCGTAAGTATCAACCGCGTAGGTCCCGCTCCCGTAGGAATTTCGGGAAGATAATAAACTATCACCAAAATTAATTGAGGTTAACACGTTCGCTGCGTTACGAGATCTATCAGATCTCTTACAGGTTTTCGGAACTGTGCGTCGACTAAAATCGTGTTCTTTCACTCCGTGCGGGTGGCTCTAACTTGTAAAGTTCTTTAAGTATGAGAAAGACAAATATACATATTTGCTTCCTACTTAATGGTGAATTCCAGGACATAAAAAAAAGAATAAGAGATGGTTTAGGTCCCTAACGCACAGTATTATAATTATTTTAATTCCTTGCGTTACGAGGCATGTTGATACTCGTAAAATCGTAAGCCTCGTAGATGCAAGAGAGGGAAGGTGGGCGGCGCGGGCGCTGCGTGACTCGATTTAGTGTTGTCCTAGTATCGATGTGAGAGGTCGCGCGCATGTTTCGCAAATAACGTCAATTTTTTGATTCTATCGCCGTTTTGGAAAACTGCTTGAGGAGAAAAAACGGCAAAATAACTTAGCTTAGCTTAGCATCTTTTAAAATAAAAATTACAATATTACTTAATTGATACAGGTAAGCACTAACCTAGCGGAGCTGGTTGCAGACCTGGTAATTTCCATGCCTTTTTGTCATTTAAATATTCCTGTATACTATAGTAGCTCTTGTCTACGAGTTGTGCTTTTACATGCTTCTTAAACAACTTTGAAGGCAGGTCACGGATTGCCTTAGGGACTTTATTATAGAACTGTAAACCAAGGCCCATAAAAGAACGCTGCACTTTACATAGCCGATATGAAAGCGTCGCCAAATCATACATCTTTCTTGTTAAGCGATTATGATAATCGCTGTTTTTTTATATGCATTTATGTTATTTCTTACAAAAACTATATTACTATATATACATATGTACTGTGAGGCTACTGTAAGTATACCTAATTCTTTGAATTTATCACGGCACGATTCCCGATACCGTAGTTTATAAATAGCTCTAATGGCCCTCTTCTGCAATACAAAGATTTGTTGTATATCGCTTGCTTTACCCCACAGTAATATGCCATGAGACATAACACTATGAAAGTATGCGAAGTAAACAAGCCTAGCAGTTTCTACGTCAGTAAGCTGTCTTATTTTTCTAACCGCATAAGTAGCCCTACTAAGTTTCATCGCAAGAGTTGCTAAATGCGCGCCCCATTGTAGTTTACTATCCAGGGTAATTCCTAAGAATACTGTGGATTGTTCCATTTTTAATGCTTCATTATTTCATTTAAGCGTCTTATCAACATTCTTTACATTTGGTAGGATAAACTCTACACATTTAGTTTTACTTGCATTTAGGAGTAAATTATTAATTGTAAACCACTTTAATACATGCGACAAAGCATTGTTAACATCGTCAAAATTACGTTTATTTCTATCCGTCTTAAATAATAATGATGTGTCATCAGCAAACAACACAATGTCCGCATGTTTTTTTACATAATATGGTAAATCATTTATATATACTAAGAAAAGAAAAGGACCTAAAATTGAGCCCTGTGGAACACCCATCACAGCCTTAGACCCTGATGATTTAATATTATTTATACTAACTTTTTGGACTCTATCACTTAAGTAAGACCTAATCAGGCTAAGCGACTTGTTTTTTACCCCATAGTAATTAAGTTTTAATAGTAATATTTCATGCTCAACACAGTCAAAAGCTTTAGATAAATCACAAAATACACCAATGGCATTCTGTGATCCCTCCCATACATCGAAGATATGTTTTAAAAGTCTAGCCCCAGCATCAGTAGTACTACGACCTTTTGTGAAACCGTATTGTTCGGGGTGTAGTAGGTTGTTGCTGTTAAAATGGGCAAGCACTTGATTTAAAATAATCTTTTCAAAGATCTTACTGAGTGTTGGCAATATAGAAACTGGCCTATAATTATTAACATCGGTTTTGTCACCAGTTTTAAAAAGTGGAATAATTTTACTGCATTTCATTAGATCTGGAAAAGTACCTAAATCGACACATTTATTAAAAACTACGGCCAAAGTTGGAGCTATGACATATATTATAAGTTGTATTATTTTTGTTGAAATGCCCCACAAATCACCTGTATTTTTTATTTTAAGCGACTGAAAGGTCTTAATTATTTCTCTTGCGGTAGTATACTTAAATTCAAAAACAACATTACATTCACTGACATTACTTTTTAAAATAGAAAGTGCTTTCACCGGCGAAGAAGCTAATGAATTGGTTGATTTTATTGGTATATTACGAAAATGATTTTCAAAAACGCTTGCTACTTCTGTGTCGGAAGTGATTTTATTTTCATTATCTAATATTTCATAGCTGAAATCGCGAGACTCGGCGTTACTTGTCTCACTGCTGATAATCCTCCAAGTAGCTTGTATTTTATTTTCTGAATTAACAATTTTATCCTTTATGTACATTGACTTCGCCTAAATACAAACGAGTTTAAAAATGTTGGCATAATTTTTTACGTGGTTTTGGAAGCTTGGAGAAAAATTATATTGTCTTTCGCCATAGAAAATACCTACAGTAGCCCAATCACTGAATTTACAATTCTTGTTTTTATTTATGTACCTACACTTAAATATTCGATTAAATTCGTCGTTGATATTTTTATGTAATTTATTATAAAGATTAATAGGATCATTATGTTCAATAGTAGCCGGTTTAGTCATTTTAGAGTAAATGTTATCTTTAAAAATTGACAATTTATGTTTTGTTATAGGCCTACATTTAATTAAATGCTTTTTGTTTGCGACCATAGTTTATAAATAAACTTTAATAAAACTTTTTCAATCGACAACTGAGATATTATTTTATTCCCATCACTATTTACTACACATATTGAACTATCTTCGGTTGCGGTACGAGATACAATCGATACCTAATTTTATTTTATTATTTGTAGTTTATTCGTATGTCATAACTGCGTCCGCAGCTAGCAAAATATACAGCAATAGGTTATTTTTGACCCATAAAAATTTCAAAAATATATCATTGGTTTTTTGGAAGATATAAATTATTTTCAAAACTGTATTTTTAGGAGACTGATTAGGTCTCTAACGCACCACAGGCCAGGTTAGTTAGGAGATCTTTTAGGTCTCCAAAGCTACTAGCGGAAAGTTCTTTGAAAATGAAGACGCAGCGAACGTGTTAAATTAAATTAAACTTAGAAATAAAGCTTACGACAAAATAATAGCAAAGTAGCAAAGGATCACAGCAAGATTAATTCAGATTAAACTTGGAAACGCGGCAAGTTTGGTATGGCAGTGGGTTCGACCAAATTTGATTACCATAAAAACGGTTCTAGTGTGTTAATCTTAAAAGATAGACATATACTGTCGTGGACATTTTTTTAGATCATTTCAAGAGGAATAATTCTTTCATACATATATTTTTGGTATCTTGAATCGTTTTCGCAACGCATGCAACGAAAGCCCTCGAGAATGAATAATTTTCCCCGTTTTTTCCACATTTTCCATTATTTCTTCGCTCCTAATTGTTGCAGCGTGATGTTATATAGCCTAAAGCCTTCCTCGATAAAAGGTCTATTCAACACAAAAAAAAATTTTCAATTCGAACCAGTAGTTCCTGAGATTAGCGCGTTCAACCAAACAAACAAACAAACTCTTCAGCTTTATAATATTAGTATAGATTAAGATCTGTTCAGTAGGCCTATTATGAACTTTTTAAAAATCATACAAGTTCCAGGCAATTCAATTATCAAGCTTAAACTGGCTGAATGTTTTTGGTATTATGACGTGCCTAGTTCTCGACGGCTGAAAATAATAAAATAAATACTAAACCTACTGTTTTTATAACCCTTTATATAAGTTTCATTATTATGGCGCAGATGCATTGCTACCCGCTACCCCTGATAACTGAAATTAAAAGCTTGTAAAAGCCCCGGAAAACTTACTAAAGTAGTGACTTAATACAAAAACATCACAAACTAATAGAGGAAAATAGAACTAGACGAAGTGCGTTTCCTTAGACCGTTCGTGTTATGACATCATAGATAATGTGAGAATACGTCCCTTGAGGGATAGGGACGTAGATAGAGGAAAGATATGGCTTCCCAAACAGTTTAGATCGGCAAATATTCTATGTATTATAGAAAGAAGGAAAGAAAGAAATATGTATTTGCTTTTAAATACTGTCGCAGAACACAAGAATTACACTTACATAATCAAATTCGACGGCAGCAAAGAACATAAAGACATCTGCAATTTTGCCAAAATCGTTTTTTTGCATAATTCAACTCAGAATTCTTTGTTCTATCTTGTGATATTTTTTTTTCTCGAAAAATGTTGTTTTTTACACCAATTTTTCAACGTACAAAAAGACATCTGCACTACTTATTTAAAATTCGACAAAGTACAAACGGACATATACCATTTGTCCTTGTGTACGTCGCGCAATGCGGCGGACCAGCTGTCCTTACGAAAATAACCTGCGAAGTCTCGAGGCTCTTCAGCAAGAAAAAATGTCTGATGATGACTGCTTGCAATTGGAATAATAAAATAATTGAAAATTGAATCCGAAAGTAACATTCAACCAAGCCACAAATGTAAAAAATATTTATACCTTTTTTTCCTATCTTTGTTGGTATGTTTGTTACCCCATAACTTCGTGTTGGCTAAACCGATTTTAATGATTCTTTATTTCCTTGAAAACTGGTACTTTTTTTGAGGTCTCATATAAATTTGAGCGACATCTGATGAGTAATTTTGAATTTACTTGAATAATGTGTAAGGATTTTTGAAAGTGTGTATTTATGGTTTTTTTCCTAATAACTTTTTATTGAGCGTTCAGATTTTTATGATTCTCTTTTTATTTGAAAGCTGGTATTTGCATTGTGGTCTCATATAAGTTTAAGCGGCATCTGACCAATGGTTTTTGAATTATCCTTAATAATTTTTATGTATGTATGTTACCTCATATCTTACTACTTAGAGTTCCGATTTTAATCATTCTTCTTTTAATCAAAACCTGAGGCTTTAGGTTAAGTCCCGTAAAAATTTGAGTTTAGTCAAACGAGTAGTTATTGAGTTACTTATGATACTGATACAAAGATGATGATTATGATACAAAGTACTGTTAAAATATAATTATTATTAGTAGTTATTTCTTTGAAACTATACTTTTTAGTTACTTTATATTACAAATACAATTATTAACAAGAATCACAAAACTTTTTTTTGTTATAAGACACCCTAAAACTCAAAATAGTTTAGGTATATCTGCAATTATCCAATAGCTTCAACGTAAGAATGCCGAAGTAATGTGAGACAACTACAGTATTTTAGTGACAATAATAATTATATTTGTTGTTTTGATGAAATTGGTTTTATATGATCAATAAAAATAAAAATCAATCATTAAATTAATAAAATAGTTACAGAATAAATAATTATCAGGTCCCAAGTAGAAACGAATATATGGCAGTTGACTCAATTTGCTTGTTTTCTTGATCGAAGTAGAAAAAGATATCTGCCGTAATTTTAAAAATTAAGGAATTATTAATAATTTACCAATACCAAATAATAGTTAATATTGTAATAATTAACTATTCCAAAATCGACGAAGATATCTTTGTAATTGTAGAAGTTATACCATTTTTGAACTAAAAACGCTCTCCTGAAAACTAACGTTTTTGTAGATGACCGTTTGTTCTTTGCTGCCGTCGAATTTATTATTATTTATTTAATAAACTGCACGCAATATTATCTCTAAATACTGCGTGAAGTATTTTTACCAAATCCAAAATAATAGCTTTCAATAAAATTAGCCATATAACAAAAATTACCTCGTCAGATGTCGTTGAAATTTGTATAGAACTAAACGACAAACCCCAGTTTTCGAACTTAAAAATATTATCAAAATCAGTTCACATAAAAAACATTCTTCAAAAACATAGTCGATTTAAAACCTCCGTTTTTGAAGTCGTTTAATGAAAAAAAGTCTTTTGATCTTTTTAATCAGAACTTTACTAAAGGTATTGAGATACTATGTACTCTTTGATGATCTAATGTCTAGATGGAACATCGAATCCGCGCAAATGTGTCAAAAAATTGTGGCTAACTGTTGGCCACAATTTCTACATCATTGTATGATTGATCACGTACACATATACAATAGACGAACGTGTAAAACATCGCCTGCATGCACACAAGCTTGATATTTTTGCCTTGTTTTTTTTGTTTTCATTGTAGGGCGACGCTCAATCTAGACATTAGATCATCAAAGTATGTACTAAAGGTGCTGAGAAGTTTCAATTTTTATTCGTGACATTGTTCCATTTGAAAGACTGATTGTACGTGACAGTGACCTCTCAGCGACCCGTGTGAAACTGTCCCGACGTGACTCCTAGATTGATTTTGTAAGAGTATTTAGTAATTTTATTGGAGGTTCCGTATGTAAAAAAATCAATATTAATTATTTTTTTTATGTTGATTATTGAAATCATTATAATTATTATGAATATCAGACTCTTCTGTTATTAAGATACTGACTAACTGACAGACAATGCACAGCCGAAACTACTGAACGTAAGAAGCTGAAATTTGGCATGTGTGTTCCTTGGGGAGTGTAGGGGAGTATTAAGAAGGAAGACGAAGAAGGAAGGCTTTGTCAAGAAGATCTAGCATTCCCCTCCCTCTCGTCGCAAAAAAAGTTAAGCGAAAAGTGCGGCTTTAAGGATTCAATGGTAAATAACTGCGCGAATCTACATTTTTGCGTCCCAGAGCTATTTTTGAAGATTGGGGATAGACAACCGGAAAATGAGACTGTCCCGTTAATTACAGAACGTCTGGTCATGTTGGTTAAGGTATCATATTTTTTGTATATATGTAGAGATATTTAGAAGGCATCAGAATGACATAGGCTACTTTACAGGGTTAAAACATCTAATTTACATGGAGAGATCCATTATTATTTTTTAGGTATTATTCTTGTTTGAAGTAGGTACTAAAAGGTTAGATCCATTCCAAGGATAGATACGCTCGAATCCGGGTCAACAGCTAGTTTTCCATAACCTATTAACCCCGCGGATCTCTAAATCGTTCCGAGCCATTGACGCCGAAGAATTCGTCAATGGACATCTCCACGGACACGGAGTAGTCGTGCGATTCGATTATTGTTATTAAATCCGCCGGCTTACGATTTATAATCGCTTATCCGCTATCCGAAGCGTGTCGCAATGTCGTACGATTTGAAATGTAATGGGTATAATGTACTTCTATCTATCTATCTATCTATTCTATATATACTCTTTTAAAAACAATAAATGACTTCAAAATCGATAAGCGAAAGATAAAGACAGATAACTCAAAAGTTTCACATCAGAATCTAATTTATATGGGACACAAACGCATTTCCAATTTTTCGCTTCGGTAAGGATAAAGAGCCCTTGTGCGCCTTGGCCAGAAAAATATGACGATTGCTATCCTATAGGTAGGCATTACTGTACGATAAGTATACCTACTATCACTACATAGTATCTATAAAACAAAGTCGCTTTCTCTGTCCCTATGTCCCTTTGTGTCCTTAAATCTTTAAAACTATGCAATGGATTTTGATGCGGTTTTTTTTTTAATAGATACCTAGAGTGATTCAAGAGGAGGTTTATATGTATAATAACATCCATTAAATAGTTATTGCACCCGTGCAAAGCCGGGGCGGGTCGCTAGTACTACTATAACTACAGGTAAAAAACACAAGTTAACCTATTGACCCGGCTACAATAGTTCGCAATTAATCATAGTAAAAAACAAAACGTTTAAACTTACCATTAGGCAATTACTGAGTTTTTGCACTCAATACCTAATGGACTAGGTGTTGCGTCAGTGATATTAGAGTGCGGAAAATTTGTTTAAAAGCATATTTCTTTTCTTCGATAAATCTTTTTTTCACCTAAAAATATACGCTTCACGCACTCATAGCCCCACACTAGGATTCCCTGTGTCGTAGGTGCGGGTGCCATGGACAACACACAAGACAAGGACACACACCCAGACCGAGAACGGAAATTTAAACTCATCATTAAAATTGCCGCCTCGCTGGGAATCGAACCCAGGACCCTCGAAACAGCTTGCTGGCATGTTAACCATTGCTCCATCCAAGTCGTCAGGTTAAAATAAGTTAATGCTTGACAAAGATCCCACCTGATTGTAAGTGGCGATGAAGTCCAAGATGATGTACATACACACTAGGTACATACTCATAAGGTTCTTGTCCTACACTGCCCTCTGCCTCTTGTGTGCACAATCACATCAAACGCAAATAGATGAAACAAAATATTCGTTTTTAGGAGATTTATCAAATTAAATAATGTTAGGTACTAAATTTAAATTAAAACAAAAGAGTAACGCCAGCCCGTCGCTCACACATCTAGGGCCCACTGAAAATCAGCGCCGCTGCGAAGCAACGGCATAACGCTGAGTGGGTACCATTCTCTGGCACCTCATTCATAGCACATGCGAACACTATTCCTTCCTATTAGTTTAATACTTACTTATTGTTTAGCTGTACTAACACTTTCTTGTTGATGTCATAGTGTTATGATTGAAGGTAATTCAGAAATAAACATTTTCTTTCTTTCTTTCACTAACTTATCCTCTTGAAGACTAATACATCAGTGAAAAAGCATCCAAATTGATCAAGCCATTTCTGAGATTAGCAGAGACAAATATAGACAAAAAATAATAATAAGATGAATTGGGTAAGTAACCTACTTACATTGATAAATATTCCCAATCAATAATATGGTAGTAAAATGTCATTGCATCAAATAAAATATTATATTTTCTCAAATATCCATACTAATAATATAAATGCGAAAGTCTGTCTGTCTGTCTGTGACGTTTTCACGGCTAAACCACCGGTCCGATTTGGATGAAATTCGGTATGAAAATAGTTGAAGACCCAGAATAACCCGAATCATACATAGGCTACATTTTTTTCAAAAATCAACCTTGAAATAGGGGATGAAAGTTTGTATGAAAAATCTGGACCGCATAAACGATTTCGATGAATTTTCCCGGGAAGATAGTTGATGACATATCACCTTCCCCACTTCCCCGGTTTGCGATATAAACGAATTCCACGCGGGCGAAGGCACGGGAAAAAGCTAGCCTTTTATAAGCACACATTGATCACTTACAGTCTTAGTGTAGACGCCTACTTACTTAAAATTCTCACATGACCGATGGGATATTTCATACTTTTATCTAAAAAATGATGCAGCCAAGTTTATGGGTATTCAAATTAGGCATAATAAATGTTATTAAATTATTCCGTTTAATAGTCGCACGGCTAAATAGGGGCCAAGTTCATTTTTTATGCTCGAATCTATACCTATAATAATATTGTAACTGGTTTTTGTTTGTATATAAATGTACGTAATATTTGAGAAAAAATTGTAAAGGGTTTTTGGCAAAGGGAGATCTCCCGCCAGGCGAGACGACATGCCTGGGGGGCGGCCGGGCCCCGAGTGAATGTACTCGAGACGTGGTATATATGCCAGCGATGTAGAAATCTTCGATAGCGCGTTTCAGGCTTCGGTGACGTCACCGTGTGACGTGTGAGCGGTGTCGCCACATCACCCCCCTGCTCAGACCGGAGGTCGATACACCGATGTTGCAGCGTGCTCTTCGACGTTGGTGACCCGTTGATGTTTTGCCCCGAAGATTCCCTCTATCCGCGGTGAGTCGGGATGGGAGGGCGAGACGACAGATGCGGAGGGCGAGTGGTGCACTCCAGCCGTCCGTGGAGTCGTCGTAGGGGCAGCCGGCACGGGCTCAGGAAGCGGAACACCATACGCTGCGATGAACCCGGCGAGCTTGGCTGAGTGTCGGGGAGACGCGCTGCAGTGTCCGTCGGGTGTGAGCGGTGAGGTGAGGTGGGAGGTGAGGCCTGAAGCGCTACCGGTACCAGAGGGGACGTGTTCTTGTCCGGAGGTCACCAGTTTGGCAAAGGGAGATCTCCCGCCAGGCGAGACGACATGCCTGGGGGGCGGCCGGGCCCCGAGTGAATGTACTCGAGACGTGGTATATATGCCAGCGATGTAGAAATCTTCGATAGCGCGTTTCAGGCTTCGGTGACGTCACCGTGTGACGTGTGAGCGGTGTCGCCACAGGTTCTTCATACGGCCAATAGAAACCAAAAATATTATAATTAGAAATTTTATCTGTATGTATGTTTTCGTTCTCGGTATGGGTGGGTGTTCTTTTCTAGTGAGTTGTCCATGGCAACGACGACGCAGGGAATCCTGTGTGTATTTTTAAATATTTTCCTTCAACAAACAGCGATTAGTTACAATTTTATTGTATACTTTTATTGTAGCTTTCGCCCGCAGGCTTCGCCCGCGTGGTATTCGTTTAAACTTCATCCCCCTATTTCACCCCCTTCGGGGTGGAATTTCCAAAAATCCTCTCTTAGTGCTCCCCTACACTTCCCAAGGAATATACATGCCAAATTTCAGTTTCTTCCGTTCAGTAGTTTCAGCTGTGCGTTGTCTGTCAGTCAATCACTCAGTAACGCAAGAGTTGGCCCATTGGCTTCCAACGGCAGTCGAAGCTGTCATGATTTCATAGTACGTTCACTTCGCTGGAAGTCAATGGATAGATTTGTTGTTAAGCGTATAGATGTATAGGTAGGTATAGAGCATAGTGTAGAGATGTATAGAAGATTATTATTACACCAAATCTTTGCAGACGTCAATGACCTCGAATTTGAATTGTTAATACTATTTAAATGATTAATTTTTTGCCGGCTTATTTGAGAGTATTCGTTTATAAGGTAAATCAGATATTTTTTCTCCGTTTACCAAGGATTTATATTTTATAATATACATACACATAAAAATAAATAATAACGCTACACACTCATAGCCCCACACTAGGATTCCCTATGTCGTGGGCGCCATGGACAACACAAAACAAGGACACAACCAGACTTAGAACGAAATTTTAAACTCATGTTTCCGATTTCGTACACACTGGGAATATCTAGAAGGAATCGAACCCAGGATCCTTTGAACGGAAATCCGACTTTGTAACCATTAAACAGGTGTCGCCAGTGGCAACAGTTTGAAAAGTAACTTTGAACTTACAGGAATCGAACCTAGACCCCATGACGTTCAAGTAATACGAGTACTATCTATAATTAATTACACTATAACAATGTTTTCATTCAACAGTATTTCGCTGATCCGTGCAATATAATACTGGGAAGACAAAGTGTCCTTGTGTTCGTCATGACTTCGCGGAAACGTTGTGGAGCAATGGTTTAATCATTTATTGTCAAGTACTTAATATGTACGTGTTGATACTGATTCATACTCTTTTATTGTACCACATAGTTATATAGCTTATTTTCTAGAATTAAGATAGCAAACGAGCATGCAGCACCTTTCGCTGCCGCCTATCCTAGGTACCTTACATGATTTGGGAAAATATCTGATGATTTTCAAACTGCCGGACCTAATTTTAACATATTAAATGAAAAAAACTGCATTGAAATCGGTCCAACCGTTTAAGTTACGATGTCACAGACAAACACACATAAACACAGACATCGAAGTTTTGGAAAAGAGCTGATACCCTTCAAACTGCTAGACCGATTTCTAATCTTTCGAATGAAAAGCGCATCAAAGTCGGTCCATCCGTTTAAGAGCTGCAATGCCCCAAACAGACAACACCCGTCTTAAGGCGTCTCTAACGGTTAAAAACGTACATAATAGTCTTAAGAAATACAAATTAAGTAAAAACAAAACAAAATAAATAACACCTAAAAAAATGTAAGCGTTAAATACATCGACTTTACTGAGAACACCGGTGGAGCGCGTGTCGTGTCCACACGCAAATATCCTGTCAAATATTAGTTATTTGTTTAAATAAGTTTTGTTACACGCCCGCGGCCGCTTCACTGGCCCGCCCTGGGAATGTAGTCTTCCTGGTTGGGTCGTGGCGAAAATGTTTTAAACAATTTTATCTATACCCTAGTCCTAGTCTATTGTTCCACAAGAGTCCCATATCGATTTCATAAGGCTTCGATGTCATCGATGTAATGAACTTTCGATTTTATAAGCTTTTTGATGTGATGAACCATCGATGTAATAAACTTTCGTGTTAATGTAATTTCAATCTAATGAATTATCGATGTAACGTTCGATGTCATGAACTTCGATGTAAGTGCATCGATGTGGGGTATGGGACCCGTTACACAAAGTGTGTATCGCGGTACACTGGTGTACCGTGATCATAAGTTGGTGTGTCTCCTAAAAATAATTTATCTCACAAACTGACATGAGACTGCCTTGTCAACGATTATTCACAACTTAGACTTTAGACTTTATGCAAATAAAGTATCTATTTGATTTGATTCAATTAAATAGACTCATGCTTAGCATAAAATTTTTGACAATTTTAAAATTTTGGTTTGTAAATAATAACAAGTATTGATTAATTTTATTACTTAATTTGAGATTTTCCTCAAAAAAAAAATCGTTTTCCTAGATGTACCTTGAACACAAAAAGTTAGCGGAACACTGCCCTAGTGGACGCCCTCGCTTTGCTTCGGGAGACTCGTTCTTTACGTTTACTTAAATCTACGTTTATTTATACAAAAATCAGTACCACATCTTGGGCCGTTTACCATATTGGATTTAGAATGACATTCCTTAACTTCGGAACTTTGCATCCCATTGTATCCAAAGCTCGAGACTAAAGCACTTCTCACACAACGCTATTTACGAGGTACGCGACTGCAACGCAACCCAAAATTTGTATGTATCTGACACTTTTCACTGACAGGAGACGCGTCTACGATGGGACTCCTGTTAGTGAAAAGTGTCAGATACATACAAATTTTGGGTTGCGTTGCAGTCGCGTACCTCGTAGGTAAATAGCGTTGTGTGAGAAGTGCCTAAGACATTTGACAGATGACAGGCTAGAAGATTAAGTATAGATAGGATATCGAAACTCGATCGTAATTATCTCACGTTATCTATTAATTTCAATGAACATTACCCAACTAAGTTCGGTAACAGCAAAACTATTATCTTAGCAATAAGGAAATGTATTGCAATTGATACAAGGTCTCGCGTGACTGTTGGTATTAAACCTATAAGTGGTCACCACAGCTGTTACCCTCTCTTTTCTTCCCTTACTTCCTGTGAGGGTGTTACCAGACTAATCGATCGATTTTCGATCGTCACCATCGAGCGATGGTGGTGTGGCGCACCGCACACACGTCACACGGTGACGTCACCGAAGCCTGAATCGCGCTATCGAAGATTTGTCCATCGCCGGCATATATATCACGCCTCGAGTACATTCACTCGAGCCGCCCCCCAGGCATGTCGTATCGCCTGGCGGAAGATCTCCCCTTTGCCAAAGTGGAATGGATTAGTCGATCGATCGATTGGTCTAGTAGAAAGTATCGATCAACCTCGACTAATCCATTCCACCATCGATCGATGCCGTTGATCGACGATCGATCGATTGGTCTGGTAACACCCTTAATGGCCTACCATTCAGCATGATCCTCGTTTGATAAAGAGGCCTAGAGCATACGTCAATCCGCTGGTCCCGTGCGGATTGGTGAAGGATTTGTGGCAAATCGGAAGTTTTTTATGTTGCAAAGGCCTCCGACGGCAACCGCACTCAATTTGGTAAAGCCGTTTCAGAGATTAGCGCAAAATAATTGCATTAATAATATAAAGCGGAAGACATTGTTTGTTTGTTTAAACGTTCTAATATCAGGAACTACTGGTTCGAAATGAATTTTTTTTTGTGTTGAAAAGTCCATTTATTGAGGAAGGTTACAGGCAATACAACATCATGCTGCGACAAATAGGAGTGGAGTAACAAGTTTTTTCGAAGCGAAGGCGTCTCCTATAAATAAAGCAAGACAGCGTCTGCCGGGTCAACTAGTACCTAAGAAATAAAAATAACATGTCTAATGCTTTTGAATTTGAAAAGTTACGGGTTAACATCTCTTCAGAGGTTGTTAGCAACTTAACCCTCGCCCGACGTAATGATAGACATTTAACCCTTTGACGCCCAACCCTCAAATGGGGGTTTTAGTTAGATCTGTCCCCAGTTTCCGTTTGATAAAACTTCAATTTAGTTTGTTTCAAACTTAAACTTCAAATCGTTTATTTCATGTGACAATTATCAATCTCTGAGGTAAACAAGCTATTATCCAGTATGGTGGCCAATTGTACTGGCGGTCTTCACACACCTTTGACAACATGGAGAACTCTCAGGTGAGTTGGTTTCCTCACGATGTTTGATTGATGAAGTAGCTGATATTAGGTAAATTTTCATGGAATTAAGTTTGCAAACGAGCATTCGGCACCTTCCGCGGCCGCCATGACAACTGTGACCGACACAGAACAACACTCACATCGGGAATAGGATGGCTCATACATTTTTACTAGGTGAACTGATTTTGATTATTCTGTTTTAATTCAAAAGGTCGCTTGTCGTGCAGTCCCATAATAATCTGAACGAAATCTGATGAGGAATTTTTGACTTATCTCTTGTCGGTTTTAAAGTAGGTTTTTTGTCAAATGTTTGTTAGGTAGTTGTTGTGATATCTGACGGGTAGTTTTTGAGTCATCTCTACATGCGATTTTGAAGTGAGTTTTTTGTTAAAAACTAGCTTCCGCCCGCAGGCTTCGCCCGCGTGGAATTCGTTTAAACTTCTATTTCACCACCTTCGGGGTGGAATTTCCAAAAATCCTCTCTTAGTGCTCCCCTAAACTCCCCAAGGAATATACATGCCCAATTTCAGCTTCTTCCGTTCAGTAGTTTCGGCTGTGCGTTGTCTGTCAGTCAATCACCAGTAACGCAAGAGTTTTTATATTAAGATTATGGTATTTGAAGTGATATCTGACGACAAATTTTTGAGTTATCTCTACCCGTCGATGTTGAAGTCGGTTTTTTGTTAAAAGTTGTGTTAGCAGTTGTTAGACATGTCAAGTAGTGAAACTTTCATAAGCCATCACTGTCTGATATTCAGCGGTGCAAATTATACCCGATATCGAATGGCGTGACAACCGCCATTCAGTCAAACTTTACCCGTGTTGATACTGTAATCGAATTATAATTATTTAACTAATAAAACATTATGATTTATTACTGTTGTATTCTAACAAAAACGCTTTAAGTAAAGGTCAACATGACATGTTATTGGATTACCACATAACTGAGTTTTTAATTGTGTAAAAAAAATATCGTACTTGAGACCGCTTGGCTGCAAGCATTATGTAAAAATATATCGGTATTGAATATAACTAGGTAATAAAAAACAATTTCTTACATAAAATGTTAAGACAGACAGACGGTTTAACAGAGTTTCGTACAATTTATGTCTGTGCATACTTGCGACAATGCGACAATGTCCCGTGCAAAGTTGATGTGTTGCGACGTCGATGATTCTGAAGTCAGTCCTATTGAAATTTTCAAACACATTCATACAGGTTTTTAGAAAATAACTCGCTGTTGCCCGCGACTTCGTTCGTACATAGAAGTTTTTCCCGCGGGAACTCCGGATTAAAAAGTATCCTATATGTTGCTCCACAGTCTCCTCTATCTCCCGGTGAAAGTCCTATAAAAATCCGTTCAGCCGTTTCAGAACTAGCGTGCACAAACAGCGATCAGTTACAGTTTTATTATAATATAGATAGAAGATAGCGTTAATTGAACAAGGCCAAGTTGAACTGCCTCGTTCAACTAATTAACTAAAAACTATTAATGACAAGGTTGCTTGAAAATAGTCATCCGCAAATAGTTACGCTCAAGTTAATTAAATTAAAAAATATGATTTATGTATTTTTTCTACTTAAACCTAATGAGGTGTTAATTTTTGCATTTTAATTAGTCAAGCAGTAACAAGTATTTAACATCAAACAAATACTGATTAGGCGCTTCTCACACTAAGCTATTTATTAGCTACGCGACTCTGGCGCAACCCACAGTTCGCCGACACTGCAGTGTTCACTGACAGGCACGCATCGTACCTACACGCGTCGCCTCGTCTGCGGAACTTGGTTAATATTGTATACAGCGTCCACTCACGAGCGACTCACGGACAAGATCTTAGGCGTTGTGTGTGAAAAGCCTTATTGTGATGTCGATGATTATGAAATCAGTGCTATCGAAAATTTCAAAAATAAATAAAGATTCTTAGATAATTATAGCGTTGATTGTAGAAGGCCAAATTGAATAAGGCATATTAATGACAAGGTTGAAAATCATTCACACGAGTAACGTTCAATGAGTTAATCAAATTAAAAAAGATATTTTATGTATTTTTTAAATTATACCTACTGAGGTATTAATTCTGCCGATAAAAGTCAAGCAGTAACAAGTACATACTTGATTAAAAACAAAAATGTTATAGTTTTTAATTTAAGTTTGTCGCAGCGCCGTTGATAAAAATTAGCAGGTTGTAGTCGCATCTTAGTCGCGTTAGGCTATTCACACACAACGCTATTTGCAAGCGCCTAGGATCTTGTGCATACGTCGTTCGTGAGTCAACGCTCTTTTTTACCAGGTTCCGCACACGACGCGACGCGTTTATGATGCGTGCCAGTCTTTGAACACTGCAGTGTCGGGGAAGTCGCAAAGCTAATAAATAGCGTAGTGTGCGAAGCGCCTTAGGCACTTCTCACACAATGCTGTTTGCAAGCGACTCGGATATTGTCAATGTATGAAAGCGACGTGTCTACGATGCGTCTCAGTGAGAAATGTCAGATACAGCGAATTTTAATCATAGTGTGAGAAGGGCCTTAGTGCGTCTGTGTCGCATTTCTGTCGCACGTTTGAACACACAAGTACTCGTAGCTATGGAACAGACGCGTGATTGAAAACAATTTAGATATAATTGATTTCTTAACGTTACCGTAATAATAAGCGATTGTAACGACGTAAGTTTTTTATTTTAATAAACACTCGAATAATGAAAGTTTAGTATAGAAATAATTTGTTTGAAGCGAAATTTCTGTCGGAATTTTGTGCGGGAAAACAAAAATTGTAAAGCGTTGTAGGTACGTTTTGTTCCATAGGAAGTTGTGTATTGTATTCTGTTTTCTTTTTTAAAATATGTAGTTTTTTTATTTATTATACGTTAATGATTGACTACGTTGAAGTACCTATTGAAGGAAAAGAGAAGTACATGTCATTAATTTGCAGCCTCAACTCGGGATTCTGTCTCTCTTTGTTTTGTGGCGACATCACACACGTCGTACGATGACGTCACCAAAGCCTGAATCACACTATCGAAGATTTGTACGTCGCCAGCATATATACAACGCCTCGAGAGCATTCACGTGGCCCGCCCCCCAGGCATGTCATCTCACCTGGCAGGGAGATCTCAATTTGCCAAACTGGTGGTGGTTTAAAGGCAATCCAAAGACCGGAAATTTTAATTTGAGACCTCAATTATGGTTTTTCTGCAACACATTAATTACCCACCACAGAGCACGGTTTTCTCCTCATTACTGAGGAGGCCTTGGGAATACTCCACGCTGCTAAACTCCTTAAGAGCTAAGGTGGGTTCAACTTTGTACAAAACTTCTTTCAATCCAAAAAGGAAAATTAAAGTAGAAATCTAGTATTGACTAAGGGTTAGGTTTACTCAATCAACGCAGGAAAAGCAAGTAAGTTACAAACCTAGTATTGACATGCGTAAAGTTAAAAGAGTATGACTCAATAATGAGTAATACAATTAGCATGGGAACACTATGACTGGGTTATGCAAATAATCACTACTCATTTTGTGGGTTTAGGTACTTGTCTTATTGCTGTGATTCAAACGAGGCGTTTTCGAAGGTTAGGTTAGTTGGCCTGCGTAGCGAGGAATCCTAGATTCGATTTCAGGATGCAAACTACTGGAGTGCCTTAAGATTTATTCACGGAATCCAGGGCCAAGCAATGAATTTTTTTATAAAGTTTTAAAATGTGTAACAATATACAAAAACAGGTTAAAAAAGTACCTAATCGCGATCTCGAGCGCAATTTGACGAGTAGTTTTTGAATTGTAACTCCCTGCTACAACAAACTTATTATTATTATTAAACCTACAGCAAAATTTACTTAAGGCATTTTAAATTCTCGCATCAATCTACAACGAACCATAATCACAAGGTTGAAAGTGGCATTTATGTAGGTTGCAATCAAGACGAATTCCATATCCAATATCGAATGCGAACGGAATATAGCTTTATATAACCGGTTGTCAATAACGTCTAACGCAACAACATTACCGAGAGTACACGCTCCCGCTATGAGACATCTTTGCACGTACGAACACACAGACCGTTCCTAGAAACGTACATATATACATACATAATATTATATCTATACATAAAACTAACTGATCGATGTCTGTACATGGATGAACGGACATAAGCACAAGAACCATTATAATCGCTTAATAACTCATTAAAAAAACTGACTTCAAAATTGATAAGTAGGAATAACTCAAAAATTCTTTGTCAGATGTCGCTCGAATTTACAGGGTCCAGCTTTCAAATAAAAAAAATATATAAAAATCGATTATTCCAGTAAAAAGTTTTGAGTTAACAAACATAAAAAAAATTAGTCAAATCGAGTACCTCGATTAAAACCTAAAAAATCTGATCATAAATGACGGTATTTAAAATCGCTTATAATAAATACAAAATATACCTATTAAGGCGTCGAACCTAGAACCTTCTCTTTTTTTAACGTCGGTTAAAATTAAAACTAACCATCTCACACTCAGCGGTTAATTTAAATAACCAACCAATGTAACTAGAACCTTGTCTTATTAAAAGCTGTAGACTAATTATAACCTAGACTAAGGCTTTTGTATAAAACCTAGTAGACTATTCAATAACGCAATAACACGCCGGATCGCTGGTCCAAGGGTCCTGGGTTCGATTCCCAGCGAGGAAGAAATTTGAATAATAAGACTAATGACAAAATGTTAAATGAATATTTTATTCGAAGTAGGTAGGTTTTTTACAAACGATTTTCGAATGTCAATTTACGCCATCGCTTCAACAACAAGAAGAAGAAGAAGAAGAAGCGGCAAGAAACTCCCAAGGAGTATTTTTTTTCCCTTTCTCCAGTTCTCCACTCACAGTTACAGGTTGCACTTACTAAAACTCACTTTACATTATAGAAGCATGTTTTTCAAAGTAATTTTATACAGAGATATAAGATGGTAGGTCCTCAAATCTCCTCAGCGTATTGCTATGCATATCGTCTAATCAACTCAACAAAGGGCCATACAAACAAGTTTCTGCAATAGGACACACAGGTACCCACTTAGAGGCTGTTCACACGAACATACTTTTGAATCAGTATAATATAAAACTCAGTCACTGAGTGACTGACAGACAACGCCCATCCAAAACTACTGAACACAAGAAGCTGAAAGGCATGCGTGTTTTTTGGGATTTACAATTTTTTAGAAGTGACTATATCCATCCTCAAGAGTAGCAACGTATCCGTGACCGAATTATAACGAGACTTCGAATAAATTTTATGTAGTCTTATTCAAGGTTGATCACAGTTATCATGGGCGGCAGTTGATGGGTGGTGCTGCCTGCTCGTTTGTTACCTTAATTCCATAAAAAATCACATTTAAGGAAAAGTATTATTAGGAATAATTATGTAATAGCAGAAAAGATCCCTTTAAAATTTTTGTCTATCTCTCTCCTACCTAATTAGGTAAACAAAATTAAAATGAAATTAAACCATCAAAGTCTTTAACTTCCCGAAGATCGAGGCAAAAAATCTCTTAACAAATTCTCTTTACTTTGTAAGGCGCAAGACGTAAAATAATAATAAAAAATCAAGATAAGATAGTCGTTGAAAGTAAAACTTTAATCTGAGATTAAAAATTCAATCGTTTTAAACAATAATAAACGTCGCGCAACGTGTGAAACTACCCTATTATCGTTTGCCGTACCGCCTAGGAATCAGATAAAAACCTTGCAAGTCCTTTTAAAGCGATTCCTAATATAAAACTAAGTGCAAATTTTTGTTCGACACCATACGCGAAATCATTCTTATCTACCCTGATAGCGAGGGTAAAACTGTTTCGGTGTAAGGGAAAATCCACTTTACCAACGTCAATTAGAGTCTAATTTGCAATGACAGCCATTACGAACTCTGCGGCCATTATTTAAATTGATGGCAAGCTGTTTTCGATGTTGTAGCGATAGTAATAAGGTTGATTTTGACTTAGAGTTGGTTGAAATAATTTCAGCACTAATTTTGAAATAATTTCATCTATTTATAGGAAAATCTTCGCTGAGTTCGTGTGTATCTCGTGTGTGGATTACGATATTTTGCATTATAGGGTAACTTTAAACAAAGGGTAAGGTAACTAACTATCACTTAGTAATCGGATTTAATGTAATCATGATTAATGATTAATGATTACATTTTTGCATCTGTAGAAAATGACAATGTATATTCCGTTCGCATTTGATATGGAATTCGTTTTAATAACAGCCCAAGCGAGAATTTAAAATGCCTTAAGTAAATTTGGATTTCTCTCTTGTCATTTGTTTAAATTAAATATGAGTATTTATTTATTATAATTAAATTCGTAACAATAAGGCTCTTCTCACACGACGCTATTTGCAAGCGACTCGCTCGGATCTTGTCAGTGTATGAAAGCGAAGCGTCTGCGATGCGTCTCCTGTCAATGACAAGTGTCAGATACAGCGAATTTTGGATTGCGTTGCAGTCGCGTAGCGTATTAGACGACCCGGATGGCGCAATGGTTAACACGCCGGATCGCTGTTCCGAGGGTCCTGGGTTCGATTCCCAGCGAGACGGCAATTTGAATGATGTGTTTCCGTTCTCGGTCTGGGTGTGTGTCCTTGTCTTGTGTATTGTCCAAGGCACCCACAACACAAGGGAATCCTAGTGTGAGGCTTTGAGTGTGTAGCGTTATATTTATTTATTATTTATTTAATGAATAGTGTAGCGTGAGAAGTGCCTAACTGTGAAGCCTTTGAGTTTTGCGAACTCTCCGAAATGCAGGTTTTCTCACGATGTTTTCCTTCACCGTTAAAGCAAGTCACATTTAAATGCTTTAAACGCACATAACTCCGAAAAATCAGAAGTGTGTGTCCTGGGACTCAACCCCGGATCACCCGAATATGAAGCCAAATTCTTAACCACTAAGCTATAATCGCTTAAACTTGTTACTAAGTGATAATATCACCCGTTGTATTATCACCTTGTTCAAGTAAAAGCAACAAAAAATTAGAAAGTATCCGTCTATAGAAACAGTAAGATTTCCTCAATGCTGTATCTAATCGCACAACTAATCCATTTGTTGGTCCGTGCGTTGCGATCGGATTTACGTTTAGTAATCTAGATTAAGAAAAACTCGGATTTATAGTAAAAATATCATTTTTTTTCAGAAGAGAAAAACTTTACGAAAAATACTGATTTCAACATTTACAAGTAGCAAAGTAGGTACTCAAAAGTAAATTCTACATCTACAAGTAGGCACTCAATAATTAACGTCTGATGCCGCTGAAATTTTCGAGGTTTACAAGTTGAGATAACTCAAAAAGTACCTGTCAGATGTCCCTCGTTATATGAGACGAAACGACAAGTTTTGTTGTGTAGGTCACAGTTGTCATGGGCGGCAGCGGAAGGTGCTGCATGCTCGTTTGCTATATCCATCATAAAAAGGTGAATACCTGCTACTTAGCTGTCAAATAAAAATAAATAAGTATGTAAATTGATTCACATTAAAAAATATGAGGCATCACAATAATATATTCGAAGTTTTTTGTAGGTAGTCGATTAAAAATAGTGCGGCATTAAGTGGAATTACTCAAATCCTGAAGGTAGACTAGAACAGACAATATTTAAATACTAGACACCTAATAATATCGATTTATGGACAGCGTTAGTTTTGCACAATGCGTATTATTGGTGCAACAGTGAATGTATTGGGTAATGTTAGGCTTTTACATACTAGACGGTTAAACGCTATTTAGTTTCTATAATAAAAACATTTTTTGTTCTCACAAGTGGTTCCTAAAGCAGGGTTTGGTGAGTAAATTTTTCTTAGCCTTTCTTGCAAAAGGAGATCTCTCGCCAGGCGAGACGATAAGGCTGGAAAGCGGCCGAGGCCCAACTGACAACGAGCGTTTCTGGGCTCCAGAGGGCGCGTTTGAGCACGTTATTGAATAGTGGGCCATGTTGGGTTGAGATGATGATGATGAACGAAATAGAATGTTGAAAAAGCAAATTTTTGAAGGTTGCTTATTTCAAAGCATTGTGTGGGATCTACCTTTTTTACTTATTGTCATTATAGCAGCTAAAAACACCAATTTCGTAAAAATTACAGATGTACTTTCGTCTCACGCCTTAAGCCTCACAGCGGACCTATATCAATTGTTTTCCTTACAAACCTTAAAACGCCCAGTGTGACAAATCCTTATATCGGAACAATGACGAAAGCATGTCTGAGTTTAATAAGACACCAACTGCACAGTACAGTGGTAAATCGAAAAAGGAAAGTAGCATTTTCGCAACACCTCAATACTAGTGAGGAAAATACCGTGAAATCACACACATTGCTCTGTTATTACGGCGTTGTGACGCATTGACGACTCATATGGCGTAATGGTTGGCTACAACCCATTATTGGCCCACTATTGAGCACGGGTCTCTCATTATTGAGGAGGCCTAGAGCATACTCCGCCACGCTGCTCCAGTACGGATTGGTGGAGGGGTTAGTGGCCGACCCAGTGTCGGAAGTGCTCAAGCCGCCCGAAGGCCTTCCAACATTGCTTAACGACTGCTACCGACGGCTTTACGTGCCCTTCGAAGCACGGAAGCACTTAACAATTATGCCACTAGCGGTCACCCATCCAACTACCGACCGCACCCGCAGTTGCTTAACTTTTTTATGGAATTAAGCATGCAGCACCTTCCGCTGCCGCCATGACAACTGTGACCGACACAGAACAACACTCACATCGGGACTAGGGGGGTTATTCAGCTAACGGATGGTATTAGAACGTTAGGCGGTTAGTTTGTTAATAAGTAAATAGTTAATAATAATAAATAGTTAATAGGTTGGCCTAGAGCTCACCCGGGGGAGTACCACCGCCCGCCACGGTACCTTAGTACCATTCCTACCTTGTAGGTAATAATTGTTTTAAGAACAATAATAATTGTGTTCCGGATAGGAAGGTGTGGAGCCGGTTACACTTTTTTAGAGGCGACCATCTCAGTTCTCAGGGGTAGCAACGCATCTGTGACCGACCCAGAACTAGACTCAATACTCAATGAGTCTCAATGAGTCTCGTTCTGGGTCGGTCACAGTTGTCATGGGCGGTAGCGGAAGGTGGTGCTGCATGCTCGTTTGCTATCTTAATTCCATAAAAAAAAGTTTGAGGAAATAGACTGTTAATGATAGTTAGTCCTGGTAGTTATTGTTAATAATAGTCCAGTTAATAATTGTTAGTAAGTTTCGTTGTGAAAATATGCGCAGATTGCGCAGGTCTTACGTTTTTTGTTAGCAAAACAGACCAGTTAATATTAAAGTCAGCAAGTCTTGTTGTGAAAATATGCGCAGGCCTTACCTTCATTGGAACACAAGAAGAATAACTGATAATTGGTTTAAAGGTACGTCAATATTTTACACATTTAAATACAACGATTCACGTAAATACCACATTAAAACAATATAAAAGATTTTAAATATTTCCTTCATTAACCATTTAATTTGCATAATAATTGAAAACCATACATTTGCGAATCCGCAAATGTTTTAATCGGAAGACTTCTTAATGGTTCCGTAATAATAATATTTGCAGTTTGACAAATCGGGTATGTTTAATTACTGTGCCTTGAATAACTTCGGCCAATCGTGTAGGGTTTCCCCGTCAGCGAATAAAGGCAAGCGATGATCGCCGTAGATTAGTTTGACACTGCCTGCGAAGCAAAGAGTTTCCGGGTTTGATTGCCGGCCGGGCCAGTTTATAAGACAGATAAATATTTGTTCTCTTGTGTGTGTGCGTGTTAGTGATGTGTTGTTTGTTTTGTCCATGCCGTACGAGTCAGTACGACGAATATTATCCCAGCGCGTGAGTATGAATATATTAGCGTTATTTATTTATTTATTTCATAGAGAGAAGAGTATCAGAAGTAGAGAGGAGTAGAGCAGTATGTAGAAATAACTCATTTAAAGTACTCAACATGAAAAGGACGGATGATGAAGGAAGCTTACGCCGTTATCTATGTTTGGTTTCGCATTGCGTATCAGTTTTTTTCACGAAAAGCGCTGTTACCTCCCTAAACAAAGGCTGACCATCGGATTTGTCTTGTGACTCATACAATCGTCCATTCTCCTGCTATCTCTTGTTGGTAACGATATTTAGACTGATGTCTATAAATCTGTATAGTATAGTGCCCTGATTACAATATTTAATATTAATATACTTTTTCTTTCTAGGCTAATAACGCATCGGTGATGGCTTTGGTGTTAATGTAGTAACATCGGAAATATAGTCCTACAAGCATCTTTTGCCGCGTAGTTTTTCTTTGCCAAATTACTAAAAATTTATTTTTGTTTACATCTTGTGTTTTTGTCTCTCACACACGCATACAAACACACACACAGACACCTCGACGAACATACCCACTCACGCACACTAACCGAAAGTAAATTTTATATAACCTTGCTTAATTTTAATTTTAAGAGTACATTCATAAATAACATAAGGTATTATTACTAAGTTTCATGTCTGTAAAGGGGATTCCTGGTGTACCAAAATACAGATCAAAATACCAGATCTCCCGCAAAACAAATTAACAACATACCTATTACTTATTTATATCTTGTTTGTAATTTTTGTGTGGTGGTGAATAAAAAGTTATTGTATTGTCTGTGGCGACACCGCGCACACGTCACACGGTGACGTCACCGAAGCCTGAATCGCTCTATCGAAGATTTGTACATCGCCGGCATATATACCACGCCTCGAGTACATTCACTTGGGGCCTCGGCCGCCCCCCAGGCATGTCGTCTCGCCTGGCGGGAGATCTCCCTATTGACAACCTTCTACGATTATTTTTTATTACTCTTCTTCCTTGGCTGGTAACGCATCGGTGATACCATTGGTGTCAATATTGTCCAAGAGCGACAATGATAATTTACCATCTTGTATGCTTGTTCACCTATCTATTGTAAAAGTTATAATCGCTTATAGTTTATCGCTTGTAGTACAACAAATTAATCACTTAGCAGTTAAAATTGTAGCATATTAATTGAGTCCTAAAGAAGTGTATATGGTATCAAATTCAGTGCTAATGTTATTAACGCATGCATTTTTATGTCTTAATCTCGTGGATCCTGTGGCTCAGTGCCTGAGATATGAAGGGTCTCAGGTTTGAGGTAGAGGTAAATATTAAAATTTGAGTTTTTACGTTTGTATCTATGTTATCCTAGTACAAAATCCGTTCTTAGCGGATGTTTACTAATTATAAACTGCCTCTCTGCTAATTTTTATCCTTGTACAGTTTTCGATATTTCGTGTTGAAACCTGTAGCATTTATTTAAGACTAGCTTCCGCCCGCGTGATATTCGTTTGAATCACCCCCCTATTTCACCCCCTTAGGGGATGAATTTTGAAAAATCCTTTCTTAGCGGATGTCCACATCATAGTGGCTATCTGCATGCCAGCCCGGTCCGTCCAGTGGTTTGGGCTGGGCGTTGATAGATCACTATGTCAGTCAGTCAGTCACCTTCGAGTTATTATATATTTAGATGTATTGTACTTCTCTACGTCTTTGCAAACTAATTACTTAATTGTTAGTTAATTTTGAGTACAGATAACATTAGCATTGAATGGCAAAATATTAAAGTAGGTCACATTAACATACTCAGCTGATTTCATGGTGTGAAATTAATAATTATGAATTGTTTACGAATGTAATTAATTACTACTAGCTTTTCCCGTGGCGTTTCTCGTGCTAAAGCACTTTTCGATAAAAATTTCGTCCTTTCGTGAACATCCCGCTGATACGAACGACACTATTTGCGTCGTCCTAATTCGTGCTGTGGACTGGAACAATTTGCCCGCGTCGGTGTTTCCGCCTGTGTATAAGGGAGTTTTCAAGAGAGTGAATAGGCTCTTTATAAGTTGGTGTGACCAACATCTTGGACTTCATCGCCACTTACCATCAGGAGCGATTGTTGTCAAGCATTAAGGTATAGAAAAAAAAGTTAAGAGGTCGAATATGACAAATTCTTTCTGGAAGACGTTGATTTCGTACTATGTAAATAATACATTATTATGAGAAGAAATTTTCAATTATTCGTAGTTAGTGATGTTACGATTAGGTACGACATAAAGAGCAAAATATTTTAGGTATTGTTGTGGTTGTGTGTGACCAAATCTTCTAAACCACAATAATAAGACTGATAAGAGGACTAATTTTATTGACCAATAAATGTCCCTATCACCTTATTTACCCATATAAACAAAGTTGCCTAATTTTAAATCTTGTACTTATTTGTAATTTGACTGAATAAAGTTTGAATACAGAGAATGCTTTTCATTGGCCATATTTTATCCCCTACTTGGTTGTAGACCTGAAGCCAGCTAGCTACCACCACCTGGAGTCAGAAAAACGACTATCATGTTTCAGCTGGGAGCTTGAGACTGTACATACTTGCTTTCTGTCCTCATATAGGCTGCGTCCACAGTAGGCAAACTGTTCGCCGCCGACTAAGTGAGCCGCAAAGAAATCCGAGTCAGCTGCGAACTCAGATCAATTTGCAGACGTCTCAAGCATACTGTTCTGAGCTCTGCTACTGTCTGCCGCCCACTGAGATAGTCGGCGCGCGTAACGCTGCAAACTGCGAAGAGTGAGCGCAAAACTAGCAAACTGTGAACACTCCATTTCAAATATGTGAAGTGCGTACTAAACCGATACGCAGCTAAATCAGTCGGCGGCAAACAGTTTGCCTAGTGTGGACGCAGCCTTATTTCTAAGCCGGCATCACATCCTCACCCGGGGAAGTACCACCGCCCGCCACGGTACCTAGTACCATTCCTACCGTGTAATAATTGTTTTAAGAACAATTGTGTTCCGGATAGGAAGGTGTGGAGCCGGTTACACTTTATTAGAGGCGATCTCAGTCCTCAGGGGTAGCAACGCATCTGTGACCGAATTAGAACGAGACTCATTGAGTCTAGTTCTGGGTCGGTCACAGTTGTCATGGGCGGCAGCGGAAGGTGGTGCTGCATGCTCGTATGCTACCTTAATTCAATAAAAAAAAACATCAGTTATGCCTTGTTATCTGCTGATGACCGTGTGACGATAACCACTTGCCGTCAGATGGCTCATCGACTCAGTGCTGGTACTACCCAGCTTTTTTTCTAGGTATGCAGAAAAGAACAGACTACAGGTTAACTGATTTTGGGGGTGTAGCTAGCATGGGTGTCACCCAGGCGGTGTCACATCACCGGGCTGCCGGTAACTGTATGAACGCCCGCTTGCATTACTGTTAACACTCCTCCCCTCAAAACTACGAAGGTTTACATTGGTTTACGTTTTGACATCTGAGTGATCACTTAACTGAAATTTGCATTATGCTGACGAATTTCACATGAATTGGTGGTAGTTTTTCTCGACTGGGTGTCACACTTGGATTTTATGACATCCGGGAATGACAACCACTGCCAATTAACAAATTACCTAAACTTATTAATAACTAAATTACAGGGATGAAGAAGTGATGAGGGGTCCACAGAAGAGGCGATAATTTACGACGAGAAACGTTTTCAAATGGCTGGCCAGCGAGAATCATTTTGAATGGACTTATAAAAGAACACAATTGTCATAAAATGAATAAATTTCAAATATTGTAAAAATAATTTTATATAAAAACAAAGCTAAACTGATTTAAATGCGTTTACACTGATGTGTAGTAATAATAAGCTTGAGGTAACTTTTTTATTAAAGTTAAATCGGTTCATGAACCAAAAAGATTAATATTATAATAACATTTAATAGAAGAGTATGGCACCTACTTAATGTGGACTACATTTCTCACATCAGAATATTAATTTTACAAGGTTATACTATAAATATAAATAAAACAAACGTATAGTTCTCTCCAACATTTATTGGTCGAAAAATAAATTAAAACTTTGGATTTCAACAAAGGCCAGAAATCGTAAAATAAATACCTACAGGTTCTACTCTTAACAACATATGTACATACTTATACCAGATATCTTAGTAGGTACTATCATATAACCCCCCCTCCCCCCATCCAGCCAACACAATTTTACAAACAATCCAGACCAATCAGTAACAATTTTTAAACTATCCGTTGTCCTAGATAGCAGTAGACATGATTTTTTATAAATTACTGTTATTACTGTTATTTTACAAATGGCAATTTCAGTAAAAAGTGTGCGAACTCTGAAATCCGTGGAAAAGTGTCGTAAGTCAAAATACGACGTTCAGTTACTCACTTATTTACTAAGCATACAAAATATTTTAACAGTAAAAATTACATTGGCAGTGTTTCTTTCTAAGTTAAATTTTAGTGCATTTTACTAAGGTATGCGTTAATGAGACCAAATTGACTGAAAGTAACTAACATAAAAAATATCTTATCAAATATATTTGCCAATATTTACAAAAGTACCAATCATTATTATATACATTAAACAATAAATACAAAATTTCGAAACACATACATTTATACACGCAATATCTCAAAACACAATCGTTTTTTCCCTCCAATCTATTTTTTTCGTCCCCTACTTCATCTATGAACTATACACAAAACCTATTTTACAGTATTATACAATATAATTATTATGTTTTGAAATACCGCATTATTTAATACGTAACCATTTAAGTATAAAGTTACAATCTTATTCAATTTGGACTCAAAAATACTTAAAAATTCATGTCTACCCTACCTAAAGATACAATTTTACGAAACTCAAAATTATGGCCATGCTTAGGGTACAGCAATTATATTTAAAGCTGTAAAAATATACGTTTATACGCTAACGATAGTAAACCGATTTCTACAACCTATGAAGTATTAAATCATTTTCGCAATAACCAACAATGATTTAGGAAAATCGAGGATTCTGAACTTTTTTCTATTATTCGCATCCTCCGAGTAAAACAAGGCGGGGTGAGTTAGCTAATTCTAAGTTTAGTTATTATAAAAATATTTTAGAACAGTTAAGAGGTAGCTCAAGCAATTTTAATTCCCGTAAATCTATAATTTCGCTAATAAATATAATACAAACTTAAGTACGTAGAACATCGAGATTTACAACTCGATTATTTATCAGTCTATTCGAATGAGGACGAAATTATAAGTACAAATAATAAAATAATTAATTATAAAATAAAATTCTGGGGAATTATGATGAATAGTAACATTATTTTTTAGTTTCCGCTAGTAGCACCAATGTACTTTTTATTAAATAATAGGTTTTCATAAATCGAGCAATAAACTAAATTAATTTTTTGATTTTCTCAGTATTTTAAATGCCGAGTTTCCCATTAACTTTTACCCTCTTTCCTTTTGAATAACATAATTTTATAAAATTGATTATTATCCCATACAATTTAAAGTCATCATAAAAATTATGATTTTGATTGTATTATAATATTTTTTGAAGAAAATCAAACAAAAACAACCGCACAAACTTCGTTTTAAGTTTCTTTTAAAATCACAAAAATACAAAAAGCATTAAAGAGAAAGAAAGACACTAGTTTTACCCAACTTCAAAAAAGGAGGAGGTTCTCAATTCGTCTGTATGTTTTTTTTCCTCATGTGTGTTACCGCATAACTTCCTACTGGGCTAACCGATTTTCATAATTCTTTCGACATTTGAAACCTAATGACTACCGTCTGGTCCCATTTACTGAGCGACATCTGACGGTCACTTTTTGAGTTATTCTCGATAATGTGAATTTAACTTATTCTTACTTTTGACTGGCTGTTCTAATACTTTTGTTCGAATGGTAGTGCTTGTCATGTGATCCCTTATAAATTTGAGCGGCATCTGGAGAGTGCTTTTTTAGCTATCTCGACTATGTAGTCGGTTATTTCTTCGTAAAAATTAGTTATTAATTAAACTGTCTCTATTACCAATAAGCGTACCGTATCATCTTTATTAAAATAACTAAAAATCAACCAAGGCACCCTGCCAGATGTGTTCACACATGCTAATGTTTACATTTAGATTCATTCACATCACATACGCTTCTCAGAACCAAAACACTGACACACTCTGAACTGATTTCTATAATTTATAGCCCTGACTTTATCAACGTTTGAATAAAATGTGTGTATTTGTTGGAGGCAGCTGCGTTGTGACGTAAATTCTTTAATCCTTCACATATAAATCCCAATAATTAGCATAATAATGTCACAATTCGAAAATCTTTATTTAATTTTGAATCAAAATGTAAAAATCCAAAATAACCTCAAAATCGCAATAAATAAAGTTAAAAGATTTTATATACTTAATACATACTGATATTATGCAAAAAGAAAAAATACAAACAAGAATTTTTGCCAATCAAAACATTTTACTTTTCGCCGTTTTAAATATTTTTAGTAAAACACGTATTTTTAACTGACTTCAAATAAGAAAGAGGTTATTAATTCAACTGTAGTTTTCTAATGTGTATTACTTTGAAATTTCTGTTGTGAACTGATTTCGATAATTTCTTTTTATATTCCAAAGCCGGTGCTTGCTTGTCATCTGGTCTATATGTATAAGTCTTTGAGTTATCCCTGTTAATGTGTATTTAATGGACGTCTACTACGATGATAATTTTCTCATAATTATTGTTATTTGTCAAAGTTGAAAAGTTTTTTAACCGACTTCAAAAAGGAGGTTCTCAGTTTGACCTGTATGTATGTAGGTATATTTGTGCGCGATTATATCGCGTTTGGTTCAACCGATTTTGATGCGGTTTTCAGCATAGTATTTGTCAGACTTAGGAGAAGGTTTTAGGCATATTTTTTGGCAGAACCAATTTTGATAAGGTTTTCAGCGTTAAAGTCGGTTCTATTTTGTTAAAAGTCATATTTATGCGTTTAACTGCTACACTGTACAAAACTAAAAATAAACAACAAAAACAAATTTATGCATGAAATTTGTGAATTATGTTAGAATTGAATCAAGTTACATTACAATGGTCATGAGAACGAGATATTTGAAGTTTACGACGAACACTGACCACAGCTCGAAAGGCTCGTATATCGGTTACTTTCTCTTCGTAAGTTATGTCCCTGAATGGCTAAATCGTGAATGACCAAAATAAAGAAATATGCCATTCTATTTCATACATACTTCATTTTTTTAAACAATTACCGTAGATCATTAACCTTTATATAAAGTTGTTATTTAATTTTACAAAACAATCTGAATTTAAAAAGTAAATAAGTCTTCATAAATCTCACAAGTTTTTTATGTCATTTTAGTAAATAAATAACAGATACTTATAAGTTGAAACAGAGAGGAAATACCATAAAAATATACAAAAAATATTAATTTTTCTTTAATTTTTCCAAAACGTATTAGTCTGTGGTTTGTGGTTATATGACGTCATCAAGCTTTCACAACTACTCTTGTTTTATTTCAGCGTTAACTTTTCTCTTAGTTTTATTCAAATGAAAGTCTATACCTACCTATACTAACAAAACAAACTTCCTGACTTCAGATGAATTTCAACATTTTATAAAATCATCAACATTATATAACCACTTCTTATAAAAAAAACTTAAAAATCGACAAGTGGATTTAACTCAAAAACTACACGTCAGATGTCGCTAAAATGTATACGGGACTAGACGAAAAAATTAACTTTTTTATTTAAAAAATCATAGAAATCGGAACTCGACGACTCAAGTATAACAAATCCTATAAACAATTCATTCAACGTAACCACGAGTTATTTTGCTATTAATAACAGTTTTTTATATGTTATTTATAACATGAGATGATGTATTGTTCCTCTTGAAGGGATAATTCCGAACAGTAGTGAATTTTTATGTTATCGACTTGTTTGTTTGCTGAACGAATAAATTTTGACGTCCTTACTAGAAATAAATCATTGATTCTGCCCGGTTTACCCCTTTGCTATCCAGTTTATATTTCTGTAATATTTGAAATCAAATTTACTAACAAGTGATTGATAGACAGTTAAATGAATATTTTATTCTATTTTTTATTTTTTATGGAATTAAGGTAGCAAACGAGCATGTAGCACCACCCTTCCGCAAATTCATCTCACATTAGTTTGTGACTCTGTGGCTTTTCTCATCTCTACCCTATTTATATCTACCTATCTATTTTGGACAACTATAAGAATAAAACATGTTTACAGAAAAGTTTATGTTATTCTGCACTAAAATCATTACTTTTTATGCTTCTGTTATTAGAGTGATATCATTATAATTAGGTAATAACATAAAAAATTCAATAAAAATTAACATCCTGCCTTTTTTTCTGTCTTTTCATCTTGATTATTTTGAAAGCTAAATTAACAACTTCATGATATCTTACTTAACATAATTATTTCTGTAAAATTAATTTTAGTTTATTGCTCTGTTAAATAAATATGTTTTAAGTATATGCCGCTAAACCAAAGCCGAAAGAACATTTTGTGTAGTCAAAAAATACCCCGTTCTATTATCCGAAAACAACAGTTAAACTAAATAAATTGGAAGATTTAACTTAAACAACGTTTACAACCGCCACTGAGCAAAAAAATTAACTTCATCTAGAACTGTGTGAGAATAAAGCCTTATTTGAATGCATCGAATAAAGGCTTAAAGCTGACACAAACGATGAAATCAGGCACATTTTCTAGGATAACACCACCGCCTTGGATTACTAACGAGGCTGAATTTATAACTATACCACCTGTCAATAAACAAAAGTCACAGATCCTTATAGTATTGGATGTCTTTCAACGGGACACAGCGACAACAAGTAACTATACTAGATCATACATTAAATAATCAAAAGATAAATGATCAATTGAATCGACAATTTGCTCTTATAGGTCAGTTTGCCAGTACACACTTGACGTGTTCACTCACATGCACGCGAACGTTTGTTCATTACACGAACTTTGCGAATGTTCGAGGAATCGCTTCGATGTGCGACCAAATCGTGACAGCTTTGACAGCTTGTAAAACCACGTCTGTGTTACAAATTTTGCATAAACATTTGCGAAAGTCCTGTATTACTTGTGGTTCACGTCTTCGCATGAATGTGAGTGATGAGCCTTTACCCGTTTTTATAATTATGTTCATGGATTCAGAACCTCTTAGATCTTGAAACGCACGTTTCAAGAACTAGAAGGTTCTGTAAAAACGCGTTTCAAAATGCCTCATATGAATTAAATGACAGAGGTTCTATTTCCAAACGCGCGTAAGATTTTAAACTTAATTATATCATCATGGATATCAATAAATGCAAACCAACACTCACAATTTTGAGTCTCAGGATGACCACGCAACTGGGTTGAAATAATATTTATTAAATCTCAAAATCGTGAGCACCCGTATGCATTTTAACTCGCCAAAGTGTCAGGTGTATACATTCACAGAGATGCAAATAATTATACAACAAATCCTGATATTCCGTGCATTAGTGATAGGAATCTTGAACCAGCTGCAAGTGATTATAGACCTTCGCTAATGCACAAAATAGTACAAAATACAACACAAGATGTTACAATTGATACAAATATACATGAACATCGCACTGTCAAGGATATTATGAAACATGTCAGCGTAATAACTGAAGTAGGCTTGACATCAATTGTGTCGTACGCGAGGATCAAATATCCTTGTTGATTGTTATTCAATCTACAGCAACTATACGCAAATAGACTATTGTCAAGCCAATGAGATTCATCTGAAATGAGATTATAGATTCTAAATGGATAAAAAGTGACATTAAAATTTTTTAAAATTGACTCGTTGACTTGGACATTGATTTGGACAGCGATTTTAATTTTTGTTGCATTACTTGATTTAAAGCGTTGTAAAGGTTTAGTTTGTACGTCGTGCTTGTTTTTTGAGATCATATTACACGGGCTCTGAATCCCCGGTCGGTCTTGAATTAAAAAATTACGCAACGCTATCAGCACTGTTACGACTTTTTTAATGTCAGCTGCCCAAATTAATTTCTCAACCAAGCGAGGTCCACTCCCAAATTACAGTTTTACCAACAGATGTTCTCATAACATATACGTTACATGTCATTCCAGTGTCCCTTTGGAATACACCCAAGAATGAATTATTTTAAATATAAAATTATGCATTTCCATTAAAACTAGCGGACTGATTTACTCGAGATTCGAAAATGAGGTCATATTTTTTTTAATTTTCGTTAATTAAGCAATTAATTATTCTAAGTACACAGCACAACTAACCAAAAACTAAGATGAGAGAGAATACTAATAAAAATGTTGTGTTCACGTCTGAGTTTGAAATTGCATTGTTTACGCTCTATACAATTATGTTGGGTTTAAAGTTATTTAATCCTCTAATCTCTGCATAATTACTTGGAGAATAGAATATTAGCACCTTTTCTGCATGGCTTAAATCTTCTCGTTTCTTTTCTTTTCTGATATTTCTTTGTTTAATAAATATTTCTACACTTACACTTTTGTTATATTCTAAACGTATTTTAATCCTTTTGTTTCCACCTATTGCGAAGTCTCAAATATCCTTTTTGCATTCTCAGAAATTTCATCTTAAGCTTCCCAAGTTAAAGGTGTATCTTCCAAAGAATTTAGAAACGTAATACGAATTGCAACGCTAACCAATGGCGCTTCGTTTGGATTCAAAATAAAAGCTCCAAGCCCTTGTTTAACTAATATGAAGTCATCAATTTAACTCAGTAGGAATTCTTTGATGTCACTGCGGAGTGTATTGTGCTATTTCCACGGGAATTACACAGTTTTGAGTAATATCTCGCCACATTTTATATTGTCTAGCGCCATACGTTTTAAATTACAAACGCTTTATTATACTTCATGCGATAAATCTCGTTTTTGGGTTAAAAAGCTTTTTTTATGACGATGGTTTTATTAGATTATTTTTAAGAATATTTAACGAATATAAACATACACAATTTTAAGTTAATTATTTCAGTTTTCATTAACTCAAATTCTTTTTTTATTTTCAAGATAAACTATCTGAGATTACAAAGTTAATATATATGAGAGACTAAAAAGTGAATGTATATTTACAAAGCAATTAATGATAAGATTACGAAATATATTATGAAGAAAGGGAATTTCCGGTAATTTATAAGTTGTTTGCTTGAACCAAAAATGTTTCTTAATCAACTACATGTAAAATTCATAAAAACGTGTGCTTTGACATTTTGTAAATCCCACTTTGAACAGAAAAAAAAAACTTGTATTTCATTTATAATTTATCATTTTCATCACAAATCATACAACAAACCACCAAACCTACAAACTTAAATATAAGGAATTTACCACACCTATTTTTAAACTGTCTTGATAAAAAGTAGCCACAGTTCTTGATAAACATGTCCCACTCCTTTCAATTGAAGCAGTTTAATTCTGCAAATTAAGTGCTCTCAACTCAAGTACCACATTATAATTTGCTGAAGGCATCATGCGTATATCAACAGATGTTTCAATTATGATTAGTAGCAAGCAATCTGATGCCACTCCACATTCTTTAGCCGCAGATTTATATCTTCTGTGACACATTGGTGTTATGAGTTTAATCCCTTATTCTCTAAAGAAACACGTACAAGAATTAACACAGGTTAAACTGATTATCCCTGTACAATCCCTTCAGGATTTCCCGAAATAGCCAAAAGACAAGTTAAACAGCGTCTGTACCACGAAACGCTTAAGTAGACATTCAAACTGTTTAGTTTAAATAAAAATAGATGCACTCAGCATGGAAATGAGCGAAGGTAACCGGCTCACAAAGACTTGTCTAACCAACTTCGACAAACGAGTAATACACAATAATGAACTTGTAGTATCCAATCGTGTTCCCATGATACATACTTTGGTGATTTTAAATGTGTCTGTATTTAATTCAATTGTATAATTTAGATTAAGATTAAGTAAATTTCTGGATGCTTGAGTCAAATTATTTGCTAATTTATGCGCCTTTAAATCAAATCATTTTTTCATGTTGGTAAACATAGTTATGAAAATCCATTTTGGATTTTAAAACATGATGAATCTTTTCTATGTTAATTACCAACAAAAAAGTAGACAAGCCGTCTGTCTGATTTGAAGAAGTCACTCAACTTCTCACATGGACATCAGTAACTCAAATGACAAAAGGCGTCACCAACGCGTTGCCGGCCAAAAAACGGGATGTAAGAAAGAACGAAAATATGGCGCTTGAGAGTCATAGTATATCGTTTAATGGCTGACTTTCCCAAAAGAGCTAGTCAGCTGTCAAAACCCTACCACCAAACTACGAATACTGTTCTTTACCATATCACTAACAAAAATGTAGCTTCTCTCGTTCACACCATCATTGATCTGACAAGTCACTATCCGAGGGTTCAAATGTTATATTTTTAAAATCCGTTGTTTAAAAACAATGCATTAGCCCCGACGTTGTTTGTCAACTACGACATTCTGTTTTGGTGTACACTATTCTGTTACAGTTCTTGGTTAATTACCGTTTCTTTTTTCAGTATTTACGACTGTTCATCACTACATAGTATAAAACAAAGTCGCTATTTTTGTCCGTCTGTTTGTTTGTTTGTCTGTTTGTCTGTTTGTCTGTATGCTTAAATCTTTAAAATTACGCAACGGATTTTGATGCCGTTTTTTGTAATAGGTAGAGTGATTCAAGAGGAAGGTTTTTATGTATAATACATGCATATATTCCCACGAGAACGGGATCCACGCGGGTGAAACCGCGGGCGGGCCGCTAGTGGTTTATAAATTACAGCTTTCGTTCTATATTGCACTTATTTCTGTCGGTTTATCGTCCCTGGTGGCGCCTCATTAATGATATATCTATTTTTAAGTGAGACTTTATTTTTGTTTGTCGATTCTTTGTCTTCTGTCAGAACTTGGGCTATTTATTTTTGTCTCGCATTGTTACTTTACCTTACATTAGTATTTTCTTGTACAACGTAACTTTAGGGCTTTGAAGTTTGAAGCTTTTATTAAGTCAAACTTTTTTCGAGCTTTTGCTTTGGAGCTACCAAAGAGTTTCAAGATATTTAATTGGATTTTGTTAACTATTAAAATAGGGTTACATTCAACACAGTTTCAACCTCAGACGTTAAATTCTTAAGCACTATCTAAAAATATATCGACTGCCACTAAATGCGTATGTCTAACTGAAAACCGGTCTATTTCGTCTACTATTCAACTATTTGACTATTTTATAATGTGTACGATATTCGTGTTGAAACACGATTTCAAAATGGCACTTATTGTGCTTACTTATATTATGGAAAGATGGTGAAGTTGACATTTGAGTTAAATAAAGCGTATTACCAAGTATTACAGGTATCAAGAACCATAAAAGTATTAACTTATCACTGGATGTTTAATTAATATTAACAGAAAGATTTTTCTACTCAATCTAGCAATTTCACAACCGCGGATCGTATGAAAATCTTGCGTTTAGCTGTATTTAACTAGAAATTAATAATCTGTGGTCGACGTGAGCTTCACGCTTCTCAAAATGGCTGACAGCTCTGAGCGTATACAAAAAATTAACAAGAATTTTACTTCGGAAACTTATGAGTCAAAGTTAAATTGTTAATTCTATTATAATATATGCTTTCACTGTTGGTTAGGCGAGCTTTTTAGAGGCGTTTGATTGAATTATGTTTAACATTATAATGTTTATCTACGATTTTGTTATCTGTGTGTTCTTTTTTATCTGTAATACTTTTTAACATGTCAACGAAGTAAAGAACTCCCAAACTATTGGAAATATACATTAGAAATGATGTTGCTTTATAATTATTTAACAAAGGCATAGATATAAGATGTTTTATTGCCGTTATATAAAAATCTGAATTATCTGAACGATAATTTGACTATAAGTCATCGAAATTGTGATAAGCATTAGAAAAAATTTAAATGCATCGAAAACTCTCGTAAAAATAATTAGAAAAAGCTTCAAATCAGTCAAGAGTGAAATAATATCATTAGATGAAAAATACAATAATTTTTATATCACATAATAAAAGAATAGAGAAAAATTACGTCTAAATAAAACCAAAATCACAGTGTATGGACAAGACTCACTACTTGCCTTAGTTTTTCATCGTATAAATAAATTCTATGTTTAGGTCGTATGGAAAATAAAAAAATGTCTTTTGAACTAAATTAAGGCCTACCTAACTCGTACCTATATAAGATTCCTCCTATATACGTTTGAATCCTAAGTCTTAATCAAATGTCCTTCATTGCATTAGTGAAAATATAAAAATTTAATTCCTAATGGTTTAAGAAACCTATATTACCATAATACATGTTAACATTTTATATATATAATATATATGTATATTTAAATGAATTTCGTAACTACAAGTGTTTCAGCTCATTCGTGAACCGCACAGTTTTAATAATAATAGTTCGATTACTCAGTAGGCCCGATATACTTTAGTTTACAATATTAAAAATTAGGCTCATAGGTTCCTTATGGACTAAAATTTGTCAATGAAACTTTACGGAGATAACTAGGAATTTCGCACAACGCTATCCAATGTCCATCGGCTCTTCGGTTCAGTTCTTCTAGTCTTCTATCCAGAAATACTTACAACACACGCAAATCCATTGTCTATGGGCACTGACGGCTCATGCGTCGGGACCTAAGCACTGCACTGACCACGGTAGTTCATAGTTCACAAATTCACGTAAAGACTAAAGTGTCTGGACGCAAATGTAGGGATTGCAGAGTTTGTGTGGTGTGACTCGAGCAGGGCTTGTCGAGAAGGTCGGGACGCGGCGGTCGCGCCGCCTTAGCGCACATTCACCGAGCCAGGGGCGCTAAGACGGCGCTCGCAGCCAGAGCCAAAGCGAGGGAGGAAGCCAGGGCCGCGCCTCGCGAGTACGACAGCTCCTCGCTCTTCACAACCTCATTTGGCGACTTATCGTACTTGTGCGTCTTCTTCGTCACCGGTTTTACTGTCGTGGTGGTCGTTGTGGTGGTCTGGGTGGTCGGCGGTGGAGGAGGAGGGGGAGGAGTGGGCTGCGGAGACGGTGCCGGAGACTGGTCCTCCGGCTTGCAGCACACTCGGAACACCAGCTTCATGTTGTGGCTCAGACAACGACCACCGATGCGTCGGTGCAAGTCATCTTTACTGGACGTAGATATAAAGTAGTAATCCTTCCCCGGAAGGAACTCCAGACCCCCCGGCTGAGGCGTGAACGGCCGGAAGGTGATCGTGAAAAACATCAGTTTGTGCGGTTTATCGCATATCGCTATTATACGCGGATTTGGATTCATTATCCTACACGTATCGTACTCTTCTTTGCTCACATTGTATATTATATACTTTTCAGTGTCCTTTTCGTGAGTCCCAGGCGCATAAACTGGACATATTATATTCACTTGGTCGTATTCAAATTGTGCGTTGCCCTTATTCAAGTCGAAGACGTGGTCCGTATTGTCTATTCTGAATATACTGTTTGTTGTGTTCCAATGTATATAGAATGATTTAGCGTAGTTCCCCATGACGCTTTCGATGAAGAAAATGAGCACCAACAAGGTCCATGGCGTTTGCCGCAGCCCGAAGTAACCGTAGGACACCATTCTTACTGTTTATCATTCACAAACTCTCATTATACGATCGAAGACAGCGCTTTCATCGCCCGACCAACGTTTTCTAGGCTTGCCTGGACAACGCACACCAATCCATATTTAGAGTCACAAATAATAAATTTACGTTATAAAACTGGAGTGATGCTCACATAAAACACAATATAACCGACCGCTCTCAACATCGCACACCGAAGTCCACCATGTTCGGTCCACACACTAGATTCTATTCGTCGATAAAAGTGGAATGCCTTAGGACGTGGCTTGCTGTAAAACCGTCGAAAGATCACATAAACCGTTCACGGCGTTCCCGCAACGCGTTTTATTTAGTCCGACCGGGGTTTTTGTGTTAGGGAAACGTTGGAATTAATCAATACATCACAGATTTTTTACAACACTGAGGCGTTCTTTGTAGTGAGCGGGCGACGCGGTCGGGGAAGATACGTGGCGCCGCGCGGCGGTCGGGCGAACTACTGGAATGCAGCCAGTCCCCCCATACGCATGCGGCCCGGCTCCCTCCCCCCGCGACCGCGCCCCCGCGCCCCTACCGCTGCGTTCAAGCTTACAGCTTTGAAACCATGACGCGAGACCCAAGCTCGCGATTTCTTTGAGCGTTCTGTCATTACGCGAGACCGAGTTGTATAAAATCGTTTAAATGTTAATTTTATCACTCGCAAAACAATTATTTCATTCTGTTTATTATATTAAACGTTAGGATATTTTTTATTTGGTTTTATTGTAAAAGATATTTGATAAAATTATTAATGTCATTTTAAATTGTGAACGCATCCGACGCGTCATTAAAAAAGTGCAGGCCCCAAACAGGCTTGTAAAAGCTCTAAGCTGTGAGATTACTTATGGCTTTTTAGAGTGATCGAGGCAGGGAATTACATAATTAATGATTGTTTTTGGAACGATGACTAACTATTTTGATACTTGAACTTGATTTTTGAGACGGTTTTAGTTTATGATGTTGGTCAGTTATAGATACAAATGTAAATAAATTTACATTGACTGACGACTGTATAATCCATTCCGCTTGGTTTGAGGTTTTTATAACCAACTTGGATTGCAATTCATCGATACCTAGTTTTGTTTTTATTTATACTTGTATGGCAAAAAAGCTTTTTTGTTTATGAATCGATTTTAATCTGTTATTACTTTTTCATTTATTAAGGTTTAAATTTTTCCTTATCTCATTGTTATTGGACTCTGAACTTTGAATGACTAAATGACTAGGAAATGGATAATAGTTTATAAAAAATATTGTTATAATGTTTATAAAACATAATTATGGAAATCTCTGCAAAGTTTCCTATTTCAAAACATACATTTTATTAAATACGTACATTTTTTAAAACCAGAAATGATTAATTTTACCTACTAATATTAAGAATACAATAGGCACATAATAAAAGCATCAGAATTCTTTATTTATTTATTTATTTATTTAATTGACGCTTTATTGTTTGTACACCAAAAAACCAAATACACGCACAAATTACCTATTTCTTGCATTTTATTCTTCCTAGGTTTTTCATGTCATCCATATTTTGTCTTTATATTTATGAGACACCCTGTAGATTGTAAATTTTTGAAGGTTTTATTTGTAATCTGTTTCGTTTAATCGGTATTTGAACAGATAATTGCTATTTATTTATATTTAAAACATAATTAAAATAAAATATTTTTTTGAGCACCGCAAAGTAGCTACCTACCTGTATATTGCAAAATATAATATGACCAATGCAATTATCATAACCAATGAAATAATAAATGATTTACTAATTACAAATATAAGTAAATTGTTTTTAAACTTTTTAGCTTTGTAGCTTTTTTAATGTAATGTTATTTTGTTTTATAGACCTTTAAAGTTTTTTTTGTTTAATTTAATTATGAAATAAATCTTATACATCTTATATATAAAATTTTCGTGTCACAATGTTAGTTACCTTACTCCTCCGAAACGGCTTTACCGATTTTTACCAAATTTCATATGCATATTCAGTAGGTCTGAGAATCGGCTACTATCTATTTTTCATACCCCTAAGGGTTGTTCACTCTTAATATATTTTTTGCAAAACAACGTTTGCCGGGTCAGCTAGTAATTATTTAAGTTCATGTCAACATAACTAGTATACAAATGTCAATGTCAGTTAGGATGGGCATTGCATAGCAAGTAAATAGAGTTTGACCTGTTTCTTGAAAGAGTCCAAATGAGTTACAGTGAAGTTACGACTGCATTTCGCCTACGTAAGGTGCACCGATCTTTTATGGGGCTTGGTGTTCAATTTTACAATAAGGTACCCAAGACGATACGTGATTTACCAATTGGAATGTTTAAGCGACGTGTAAAATCACTACTTGTTAGTAAAGGATATTATGGTATAGATATAGATGAATATGTTAATGATAAGGGTGCCAGGTGATAATGCCGCGACCAGTTCCGCTTAGACTAGAATAAGTTTTTTTTAAAGTTTAGCCGTAATTAGTAGTAAGTGCAACCTGTACTGTGAGTGGAGAAAGAAAAAAAAAGACTCCTTGGGAGTTTCTTGCCGCTTCTTCTTCCAAGACCACTCACCGTAGGGATTTGTTGAAGCGATGGCGTAAAGTGACTTTCGAAATGCGTTTGTAAAAACCTACTTCGAAGAAATAAATATTTCAATTTGAAGGATTTCATGTAGAAGAAGGAGGAATCCATAGGAGTGCTAAGCTACGATTGTGAGTGGAACGATTGAATTTTTAATATGTTTCCAACACGTTCCAATTACAAATGTCAGATCAAACAATGCGAATCAGTAAGACTAGAACCTTTGATGATCTAATGTCTAGATTGAGCGTCGCATTACAATGAAACCAAAAAAAACAAGGCAACAATATCAAGCATGTGTGCGTGCAGGCGATGTTTTACACGTTCGTCTATTGTCTATGTGTGCGTGATCAATCATACAATGATATAAAAGTTGCAAGTGGCAAACTGTTGGCCACAATTTTTTGACACGTTTGCGCGGATTCGATGTTCCATCTAGACATTATATCATCAAAGACTAGAACTTATTAAGTCAACATCTGATTATCATGAATACAAAAGGCGCCATTGTATAATGTACGTACTTATAAACAATCAATTGCAAAACAATGCATAAACTAATTTCAACTCTCGTTTAAATGTCACGCGGTGATTTTGACGTTTTGCTGATTGTTATCACAATATTAGTAAATTAATTAAAATTTATTTAACAAGTAATGAGTTGAACAATATTTATCTTTACACAAAGACGATTGATCATTTAGATAAATTCTTCCAGATACTACTAAGAATTTTAAATGTGAAGATAGCTCTGTCTGATGACATAGGATATTTTATTTAATTATTCCTTAACAGGGTGAAATGGGTGTGGCTACAACTCCACTGCTGAGCACCGGTCACTTCTGAGCTCCTCATTATTGAGGAGGCCTAGAGCATACTCCACGAACCGAATGGCGCAATGGTTAACCCGCCGATCGCTGTTCCGAGGGTCCTGGGTTCGATTCCCAGCGAGGCGGCAATTTGAATGATGAGTTTAAATTTCCGTTCTCGGTCTGGGTGTGTGTCCTTGTCTTGTGTGTTGTCCAAGGCACCCACGACACAGGGAATCCTAGTGTGGGGCTTTGAGTGTGAAGCGTTATTATTATTATTATGCTGCTCCAGTGCGGATTGGTGGAGGGGTTAGTGACCAACCCAGTATCGGAAGTTTTCAAGCCGCCCTAAGGTCTTCTGACATGGCTTAACGACTGCTATCTATCGATAACAATAACAACCGGGACCGACGGCTTTACGTGCCCTCCGAAGCACGGACGCGCTGAAGATGTAGCCACTAGCGGTCACCCATCCAACTACCGATCACTTAGGATCGACGCAAGCCGCCGGGCTATGGGCGCTTCAAAGCTATGTACTATATTATGCTTCGATGCAAACTATTTACTAGATACTAAAAGCTTTAGACACCAAAGCTTACGGTGGTTTTTGTCTAGAAAATCCCTTTTAGCCCTAAAAAAATTTAATCGCTTCCTGAATAAACCCAGTCACTTTTCATGAATAAATTCAGTCCTTTGTAATTTAAATTTTTCATTAGACGCTTTTTTAGATAAAGTAGAATGGATCCATCACAAAGTTTTAAAGTTACACTTTTCAGAGAAAAATCTATACTAATAATCCTACTAATATTATAAATGCGAAAGTTTGTAAGGATGTATGTGTGTGTGTGTGTGTTTGTTGCTCTTTCACGCAAAAACTACTGAACGGATTTTCATGAAACTTTGCAGTAATATAGCTTAGACATCGGAATAACATAATTTGTTAAAATTTATAGAGATTTTTGAAGGGACTGGTTGCCCGAAGCGAAGCGAGGGCGGATTTACTAGTAATACATATAAAGCTGAAGAGTTTGTGTGTTCGTTTGAACGCACTAATCTCAGGAACTACCGGTCCGACTTGAAAAATTCTTTTTGTTTTGAATAGTCCATGTAATGAGGCAAGCTATAGGCTATATAACATCATGCTACGACCAAAAGGAGCGGACCAAAAACTTTACCGAAGCGAAGCGAGGGCGTCTATTTAATAATAATATACGTTGTAGGACGTCGCCTGCTGGGTCAGATAGTATTCGAGAAAAAGGCACTGCCACTCTTCGCTCAAAATAAATATATTATGTGTGTGTGTGTGTGTATAAATGGGAAATGAGAATGTACCTTTGCTATTGGTTACCCCCAGTCATAGATGCGCGCTTATTGGTCAATCAGTTTTTCTAATTGCACCAATAAGGCACCAGCTGTCAGGTGCGGTAAGCCAGCTGTCAGGCGAGGTGTGTCAGAGGTTCACGTGTCAGAGGTAAAGTGCAACAATATAACTTCGTTCCTACCGAGTGCTCTATGACACTCATGCATTTTCTATATCTCTTACAGGTGGTAGGGCCTAGAGCTCACCCGGGGAAGTACCACCGCCCGCAACGGTACTTAGTACCATTCCTACCGTGTAATAATTGTTTTAAGAACAATTGTGGTCCGGATAGGAAGGTGTGGAGCCGGTTACACTTTTTAGAGGCGACCATCCCAGATCTCAGGGGTAGCAACGCATCTGTGACCGAATTAAAACAAGACTCATACTAACAATAAATAACTGGACTATTACTAACATTAACTAACAGGACTAATTATCACTAACATACCCTGTCCTCGCACCTATTAACAAACTAACCAACTAATATTCTAACACCGTCTACAAACTAGACTAACCATCCTAGTCCCTTCGAGTCTAGTTCTAGGTCGGTCACAGTTGTCATGGGCGGCAGCGGAAGGGTGGAGCTGCATGCTCGTTTGCTATCTTAATTCCATAAAAAAAAATGTTGTTCAATTTGTATTGTTCATGTATCATTGTAATATCTAGTACGGATATTCACAATTCTGTCAACATTTGTCGAACGAAATCCGGCAACGATATGGTTTCGTGTGGTGGTGACCATCAGTTACGATAATGCGGGACCATCCGTATATTATCAAGTCTATAGGTAACTACTCCAGTGAACGCACTTATTTCGCTTCGGGAAGCTTGAATATTTGCCCTATTTAAGCCCTCAGGAGTTTTTTTCAATTTTAAGCAGCCTATGTGAGACCCTTAGTCCAACTATGTATTTTAATTCTGAACTCCATTTAAATCGGGCAGGCAGTTTTCTCAGAAACGACAAAACCAATGTAAGTGTGGTTTTCCTTAATGGTGCGTACAGACTATAAAGAACAAAACATGTTATAAAACACAGTTATATAACATGTTTTATAAATGTGGACGATATGTCATTAAAAAACACATTGTGTCTTGTTATATGTTTCATTGTTAGACAACAATGATAGATAGTGTGGACGTGTTATAAAACAGAAGTTATAATATAACATGTTACATAATCTGTACGTACCCTAACATGTTGTGGTACACATTATTTTAATAATAAATTTATTTTTTAATAGATTCTATATTTGTTTCTTTTAAGAGCCACTTAAAGAGTGATGCCTAGCAATTGAAACAAAGCGAAGGTGGGTACAGGTACTACTATCTAAATAAAATTAACTCTTGTTGATATACATACCTATATTTATAGATATATGTTTGATTTCAGGAATAAAATTAAAATGACCAGCAAGGCCGGTCACCCTACCATTCCGCTCCATTTCCTGTAGCTAGGCCACACTAATAACATTTATTATCTTAATCCTGTTTTAATGTCATTAACATTTATTATAATACCTACACATCGAGTAGATGAAGCACCTATTATAGCTTCTTAAATAAAACATACATTCTGGTCTCAAGTTAATCTATAGGTAAAAAAAAAATAATTAGGTAAACATACTTATTAAAGTAGCAGCGCCGATGAGTTTACAAAGTTTCATAACTCCAGAGAATGTGTAAGTGTTGTCTGCTTCTTGGTAGTTTCTTGCCGCCTCTTCTTCCAAGACCATTCACGTTAGTGTGTTGACGCGATGGCGTAGTTTGACTTTCGAAAAACGTCTGTAAAATAAATAACAAATTCGAATAATATTAATTTCATTTTCATTATCTATGTGCAAAATATCATCAAAATTAGTTCAGCCGATTTTACAAAAACAACCCAATGAACTGGCACGTTTATAATGTAGGTAAGTAGGTTATAATACTCGTATGTATCTTACCTATGAGCAATATAAATTTTAACGTTAAAACTATAAGTTATTTGAGTATAAAATAGCTAAAAGCACTGTAAAATCTTAAGTTTGTGACACAACGAGAACTAAATTGAATTTACGGTAGCGTAGACAAAATAAAGAAAAGATATTATTAATAATAATATACCTGTAAACACATTTTGATGATTCTTTTTCCATTCGAAAGCGATCAGCTTTCTTATCGTGTGATCCCGTTTTGAGATCTGACGAGTCGTTTTTGAATTATCTCTTCTTATTTATAGATCAGTTAGGAAATCAAACCTAGGACCTTTGTACATCTGTCTAATGTGCTGTAATACTAATAGAAACATACAACAATTACAAAACTGTGAAGTCATACATTTTATTTAGACACCTATTGTACCACAACCTCATCAGTTCCGGGCTATCAGTAGGGTAAACAAACGATAGAGTTACTAATGCACTATCGAAGTTTTGTTCTAGATTCGAACCTGGGACGGATTTGAGGTCATGTTAGGAAATGTTTTATATATAGACTATCTTCACCCCATAGCTTCGCTCGCATAGAATTTTTTTGGGTTTTTCCCGTAGGCTCCCATTCCCATTCTCACCCGTCCCACTATACCCCGAATTCCGATTTTACTGATAACGTCAAATAAAATTAAACATTGCTTAAAAGTACAGTTATAAGAAAAAGTCTTAAAGTAAAAATTGAACCATGCCGGACTTGATTGGATAACTTGAATTGCCCTTCTAAGTAACCTGGGTTTGGTCTGGTTGGTCTGGGTGTTTATTGGGTGTAGGTATATTGCCCATGGAGGCAACGAGACGGAATCCTAGAGAATCAGGCTACTTGTAGTACTTGTGTGTCGTTATTTACTAAAATAATTGGGAGTAAAATAAAAGTAGTTAACAATAAAGGTTAGGTTACAAATAAGTGGTATAAAAACATGTTATAAAAATTCATTTATAATTATTAATTCTATTATATTATTAATTATTATTAATTCTATTTCTGTTTCTATTGCAAATACTAATTACTAATCTATACGGGTAGTACCTATGTATGTACCTACTGACGATACTTTTATATGCATTTTTGCTGAGTAGTGACCACGATCGTAGTTTCTTGTTTAATCATTTAAGAATTGCTTTACAACATGTCCTAACTAGAACCGATTTGTAATAACTTTCTATTCCGGCAAAACCGTTTACTAGTAAGCTAACCGTCATTTCACCATTTCATTTTCACCGGTAAACTCTTTGATATAACTGCACATTGTTCACAATAACCCTTACTGATTATTGCCTGTTTAACTAAGTTTACTTTAAACTCAGTTTATCGTTTTATTGGTTTATAGTTAACCATTGTCTTTAAAAGGGTTTCTTCAAACGAATCGTCCTTTAGGTTCGTATAACTGTTTTTGTTGCTTCATTGTGAAAGACTTTCGTTTTATGACTTAACTGTTTGATTTTTATGCAACTTGTTATTGCTTTGGCAATTTTTTGTGGCATTTTTACCGGGGTAAAAGGGTTATGAATTCCGTCGTATTTTAACTGTTTGTTGTTAATAGATATACTTATTATTCTGTTACTTAACTGACAGACGTGTCCTGTAAATATTATTAGATATTATATTTCAGATTCTTAGCGGCATATTTAGATGAAATTATAAGTTTAAGACAGCAAACAAGCATGCAGCACCTTCCGCTGCCGCCATGACACCTGTGACCGACACAGAACAACACTCACATCGGGACTAGGTGGTTAATCAGTTACCAAATTGTGTAAAGAATATTAGATGGTTAGATTGTTAATAAGTATGAGGACAGTGATAGGTAGATAGTCCTGTTACTTGATGTTATTAATAATCTATTTAGTATGAGTCTTGATCCAATTCGGTTACAAATGCGTTGTTAACCTTGAGGACTGAGATGGTAGAGAAGTGTAACCGGCTAGTTGAAGGTCTAAGGCTGGGACTGATAGAGATAGCTAGTCCTGTTAGTATTCGCCCAAACCTTTGACTGGGTTTTTCGATTTGTATAATTCTTTTTAATAATAGATACTTAAATTAAAACCTGGTTCCTGTCGTTGGATCCTAAATCCCATAATTATAAAGAGCCCCATCTGAAGTCTAATTTTTGAGTTATCCCTACGTATTGATCTTGAAGTTGTAACTTGGTGCGAAATTAAGAAATATAAAAGGTAAGTATTAAATAGTCCACACGAACAAAACACTATACCTACATTTATAAAATACCTAAGTAATGTTTATTCTATAGCCACATTGTTACTATTCATAAATAACACAGTAGCCGTTTCAATCGTAAAATATTATAATAAACATGACTTACTCCATTACTGCTCAGCCACTGGGTTAGAGTGACCATGCTGTACATGGTGTTGAGGATAATGATGTAAAATTGAACTATTCGCGGATTGTAGGTACGACATAGGTACCTAATATTGATCCAATTGCATGGATCTATGTCGAAATGTCGGCGTATAAAGTATATCGTGAGTACCCGTGTCCTATCCATGAGAGTACTTTCCATACATAGGATTCCGTATCACACTGCAATATTAATTCCAATTCGTTAGTCAATATAATTGTAGAACATAGAAAAACCACTTTTGTTAAAGTTTCTTGTGTTATAGAGATGACTTTTTTCCGTTTTTATTATTTTGTTGTCATGGTAGCAAAAGTAACACCATTAATTTTTTGCCTGCCTATTTTTATTCAAGATATACTACTGTGACAGATATACATAGATGGAAGGCAAATTCAAAACTTCCTTTTTTTCCCCTATCAACACGGAGCCCCGTAATGTCCTAAAACAATAATCTCCTAAAAAACAACTGGCCACCCTACAAATTGGTCGTTCGTCCAAAACGTCAAAAGAGAAGTATTTTCACAACTAACATAGCAACACTCATACAATTGTTCCCGCGTTTTACGTGAACATGCGTCATCAATACATTGAAATAAATAACTTTACACCTTATGACTGAGTAAAAAGGCTTCAATTTGTACACAAATGATAATCGCAACAGCATTTTGTTTAACAAAACAGTTGCTATTGTTTTGAAAATGGAACAGCACGTCAAATTTCTTTTGGCGGCAAAGTCAGCGGCCATTTTGTTAAATAAAGAAATCATGTCGTATTTTCGCCAGAGTGCGTCAGAAGGAGGATAATGTTTTTCGACCTCATGTAAAGATCTATGATTATGTATGTTTATACATACATGTACCAATTCTTTGGCACCCCTACAGCCCAAACGGCTACACGAATTGTGACTTATGGGCGCATTCATGTAGAACGCTGGTTACCGGCGCTGATCTGCCAGCGCTTATCGGTATAGTCTAAGATCCGAATCTAAATCGACATTCATCGGGTTGATAAGAGAATCAAACACACTAATAGAAACTTTTTTTGATAGTTAAAAATATTTGTTAATATTTAACAAATAATTTATTAGAGACCACTTTTTAGTGCTTAATAAATATTTCTTAGTATTTAAAAAGGTTTATTAATTTGTAATAAATGAATATCAGATTTATTAAACACAAAAAAATCATTTTAAATACTAAGAAATATTTGTTTAATACTAAAGAGTGGTATAAACTAATACTTAATATTCTGTCCAGGATTTTTGTTGTCTACCCATTTTTAATATATTTTCTAATATATACGAAATTTATTATATTATAATTTTGATTCTCTTTTCAACCCGATGAATGTCGATTTAGATTCGGATCTTAGACTATACCGATACGTGCTGACAGATAGGGACAGGGATGGGCAAATGGGAAAAACATATCGACATTTATCGTATCGATATTTTCCAAATGTATCGATATATACCACCCAAGAAATTTAATATTGATATTTCGATATATCGGTATGTTTTGCCCAATGTGCAATTATTTATAAAAATTGCCAAAATATTCGAAATTTTAAAGTACCTAAATACACATCTGGCTGTTATGACATCAGTTTTATTATTAAAAAACATGTTTATGTACCTGTATGTAGCCAAGAAAAAATCAACATACAGTGCCACAAACTTATCTGGTCCGGTTGCCAAAATTGCAACTAATGCAAATGTTATACTGTTGTCAGACAAAGACCAAGACAGTAGCGCCCCTCTTACCGGGTCAGATTAGTTTATTTTTATCTTATATATATTTTTATTTTATAGATATTTTTCTGAAAAAATATCGATATTTTGATATATCGATATTTTTTACCCAAACCTACTGGCAGATCGGCGCCGGTAACCAGCGTTCTTTTCGAATGCGCCCTTAGGGCGCATTCATGTAGAACGCTGGTTACCGGCGCTGATCTGCCAGCGCTTATCGGTATAGTCTAAGATCCGAATCTAAATCGACATTCATCGGGTTGATAAAAAAATCAATCACAATCACACTGATAGAAACTTTTTTGATAGTTAAAAATATTTGTTAATATTTAACAAATAATTTATTAGATACCACTTTTTAGTGCTTAATAAATATTTCTTAGTATTTAAAAAGATTTATTAATATGTAATAAATGAATATCAGATTTATTAAACACAAAAAATCATTTAAAATACTAAGAAATATTTGTTTAATACTAAAGAGTGGTATAAACTAATACCTACTTATATTCTGTCCAGGATTTTTGTTGTCTACCCATTTTTAATATAAATTTTCTAATATACGAAATTTATTATAAAATTATTTTGATTCTCTTATCAACCCGATGAATGTCGATTTAGATTCGGATCATAGACTATACCGATAAGTGCTGACAGATAGGGACAGGGATGGGCAAATGGGAAAAACATATTTCATCGTATCGATATTTTCCAAATGTATCTGAAATTAAATTAAATGTATATGATATTTCGATATATCGATATTTTTTCCCAATATGCAATTATTATGCCCCTCTTACCGGATCAGATTAGTTTGTGGCACTTTACCAACCAAACCAACAAGCAGTGTCATTGTCATAGACATAGGTCATAGACTGTAATTTTTGTTTGTGTTTGAAGCAAAGAAACTAAACCCATATAGCCTACTGCATAACTACTCTTTTTCTAAATTTAAGAAATCGGATTGGTCAAATAGGTACATGATGCGATCCATGAGCAGACAGCAGAGCTTTAAATAAATAAATATTAAATCTGAAAAAATATCGATATTTTGATATATCGATATTTTTTACCCAAACGGCCCAAACCTACTGGCAGATCGGCGCCGGTAACCAGCGTTCTTTTTGAATGCGCCCTTAGAGTTGTTGAATTTGTCAGCATTGTGGTAGGTATGTAGTAAATTAATCTATAAATTATCAACATGGCGGCCGCAAAAAAAAAACTCAGACTATTTTCAGACTATATTATTTTCTTCTTACCTTACAATATGGATGTCAAATGAAAGGGCATCAAAACAAGGAGTAGGTACCTACTGTTCTCACCTTTGGGCAGCCGCACCACGATACCAGCTTAACTCATTTGATGCCGTGCAAAAAGTGCAGTTCGCAGTTCGAATTGTAAACGACCCACGGGTCACTGACAATTTAGAACACCTAAGTTTTAAGAAAGACATGATATAATTATCTGTGTTATACCGACTTTACTGTTCGATTTGGTGCCAACCTCATCCTTCCATCATCGCACCACTCGCCGAAGATTGAAGTTTCATCCACATCGCTTGGACTCGTCGCGAACGACTACGGTCCGTTTTTGCTACGAAGGTGCAAGATGTGGAATGAGCTTCCTTCTAAGGTATTCCCGGAGCGCTATGACATGGGGTTCTTCAAGAAAGGTGTAAAAAGAGCTCTCCTTCAGAATCAGCGTTGCATTATTGCGTCGCAGTGTGGTTTTTTATTTTTTCATAATAAATTATAGATAGATACTTCCACGATACTTCTACTTAATTTTTAAACTCCTTCTAACCGTCTGTTCATGAGATATTTATTAAGCTAAAAAAGGTAGTAAAATTAGCTTTCTAGAATTTTCGGCCTATATTCACGTGACATAGATTTGCTTTATTAGTGTCACTATGCTTCTACAGGGAATGCTGGATGCTGTATCAAAGAGATACCGGGGATTCCCCAGGTATTCGCCTGCCATATTATTAGCAGATGTAAAGATAGGGTCACATTTTCTAGAATATTCAGCTCAGGGTTGTCAGCCGACTTTAAAACAGTTTTTAAATGATGATTTTCGGTTATTATAGTTTTTGGACATTTGTGACAAATGGCGATTGTATGTGACACAAGACAAGACCAATTTGTCCGATAAAATTATGTTTTACAAAAAAAAAATGACGCAAATTCTGAAGCTTAAAGAACTTGGCTACCATATCACATTTCAAAATTGGAATAAAAATGTGACTAAGTTCACTTCGATGAGTTAATCGCTTCATATAATTTCATCCAAACTCACTTTTAATGGTTTCTTTCTGTTGGGAAATAATTCCTACCCGAAGTCCTATAGATTCCCGGCATTTTATAACTTGAGCAAAATATTGTGTTGTCATGCTGTTTAAGAGATTGCCCAATTTCTCGTTTGCACGGTGGATAGAGATGTGCTTTGCTTGAACTTTAATCGATAAAATAATATGAACTTTTGTCGATAATGTAGAAAAAGAACATCAGATTTGGGCCTGGAGCGAACAGCTTGTTCAATACCCTCAAAATAATCTTGCATATTTAAATACATCCATTTCATATTTAAAAATCTAGTTACATCATCATTAAAACATTATACTGTGATGAGACTACTCGTATGTGTGCGTGTGCGTAAAACGACTATATTTCATTATTCCCATCATTTTCCGCAAACACGGAATATGCACAATGTGGTAACAATATCCTCGATCTAAAAAGCGATGTCTCATGCATGTTCATATTCCAGGTTCTTAGGAAAGTTGCTGGTCTCCTTTAAATAAATTACGAACAAATGCTACTCGTGCGTCATCAAAGTGTTGATAGAACGTATTAGGTACCTATACGATATCTAACTTATAGTAAAAATGTACCTAGTTATATATCTGCACATAGGAGGGTATTCATAAGACCAACGGAAGCCAAAAATTTATTATTTTTAGAATTTTGTCTGTCCGTCTCTATGTTTGCCCGAGAGTCACACAAAAACGACTGAATGCAATATAATGCACTTTTGGCAGTTGTTTTGCTGGAGGTTAAAAACTCAAGCATGTTTAATTTTAATACGCCTTTTATTTACCTGAGATGTAAACAATATAATTACGAATAAGTAATACTACCAATTACAAATAAATAGTAAATAATCTCTATTCTTTGTTACCCGGAAATATTTCGGTAAATCCTTAGCTTTGATGATCTAATGTCTAGATTGAGCGTAGCGTCGTCCTACAATGAAAACAAAAAACAAGGCAACAATATCAAGCATGTGTGAGTGCAGGCGATGTTTTACACGTTCGTCTATTGTCTATGTGTGCGTGATCAATGATACAATGATATAAATATTGTGGCCAACAGTTAGCCACAATTTTTGACACGTTTGCGCGGATTCGATGTTCCATCTAGACATTAGATCATCAAAGATCCTTAGATATTCCAAATAGGTGACTACTTGGGTACTTAGTTTCATCTGACACTTGGTTGGAACTAAATTATTATATTGATCTTGCACTTTAACACTGACACATGAAAATCAGACATACCTCACCTAATTGCTGACCTGCCTGACTGCCTGACTTGAAGTTGGCATCTTATTAACTGTAATAATAAAACTGATTGACCAATAAACATGCATTTATGGCTGAGCTCAACTGCTAGCATATACACCCATTTCCATAAGGAAACAATCTTACAATTTTCATTTTGTAGCTTCCATACCGATAAGGATGAAGTGCTCATAACCCGGCGGCTGGCGTCGATCTTAAGTGATCGACAAAGTTTAGCAACAGCGGGCGGTCGGTAGTCGGATGGGTGACCGCTAGTGGCTAAATTTTTGGAGCGCTTCCGTGCTTCGGAGGGCACGTAAAGCCGTCGGTCCCGGTTGTTATCGATATACATATAGCAATCGTTAAGCCATGTCGGAGGCCTTAAGGCGGCTTGAAAACTTTCGACACTGGGTTGGCCACTAACCCCTCCACCAATTCGCACTGGAGCAGCGTGGTGGAGTATGGTCTAGGCCTCCTCAATAATGAGGAGAGACCCGTGCTCAGTAGTAGGCCATTAATGGGTTGTAGCCATACCGATAAGGAGAGTTCTAAATATATTTGGAAATCATCGATAACTCACCCCATCCCTTCAGCTCCCATTAACCAAAGCTGTCAGTCATCAATCATAATAACTTTACTGGCGATCGGGGACATCACCGGTGATGGCGGCGGTGATCACTCACCATTTGTGAACAGCTTTACATTATGCGCTTGGTGAAATAAATCTTTTGTCTTTGTAAACAATACTTAAATAAGGATAATAATTTTTATATGTACCTTTGATGATCTAATGTCTAGATGGAACATCGAATCCGTGTAAACGTGTCAAAAAATTGTGGCAAACTGTTAGCCACAATTTTTATATCATTACGCTCACATAGACAATAGACGAACGTGTAAAACATCGCCCGCACGCACACATGCTTGATATTGTTGCCTTGTTTTTTGTTTTCACTGTCGGGCGACGCTCAATTCTAGACATTAGATCATCAAAGGTTATTACAAACAAGCATGCAGCACCTTCCGCTGCCTCCATGACAACTGTGACCGACACAGAACAACACTCACATCGGGAATAGGGTGGTCAGTTCTGTTAGTTGATAATTAAAAATTTAAAAAACCCCCGACACAAACATTTAAAAAGTAAAAAATAATATCTCTAAAAATAATACGTCGCGTTGGGGGACCGCTCCTAACTACTCATTATCTACGATTTTTTTCATAAGTATCACATGCCTACCTACTTAGTCCTTTACCCAAGACTTATCATATTTTATCAATATTTTATCAATATTTTTTTGTGTTAAAGTTAGAAGTAAATGGAGCAGTCCCCCAACGCGACGTATTATTTTTAGAGATATTATTTTTTACTTTTTAAATGTTTGTGTCGGGGGTTTTTTAAATTTTTAATTTAATTTTTATTTTATACTTTTTATAGGTAAGAATATTCTCGATTAAGTCATAAATATTCTCTTACTGTGCCCTTTCATTTGAGACCCCACACGAGTATACTTGCATACATTCGGCTATTCTTCCCCGCTTTTACCCCCCATAACTTTTAAACGGCTCAACCGATTTTCATAAAACATATTTTAAAATATGCGCCCGTAAGTTCCCTTTAATACAAAAAAAACTAAATTGAAATCGCTTCATCCGTTTGGGAGCTATGATGCCACAAAGAGACAGAATGAAAATTCTTCCCCCCTTTCAGCCCCAATAACTTTTAAACGGCTCAACCGATTTTCATCAAACATATCTAAAAATACGCGCCCGTAAGTCCCCTTTAATACAAAGAAAACTAAATTGAAATCGCTTCATCCGTTCGGGAGCTATGATGCCACAAAGAGACAGAATGAAAATTCTTCCCCCCTTTCAGCCCCAATAACTTTTAAACGGCTCAACCGATTTTCATCAAACATATCTAAAAACACGCGCCCGTAAGTCCCCTTTAATACAAAGAAAACTAAATTGAAATCGCTTCATCCGTTCGGGAGCTATGATGCCACAGACAGACAGACAGACACACAGACACACACACACACAGACACGTCAAACTTATAACACCCCTCTTTTTGCGTCGGGGGTTAATAATAGTCAAGTTAGTAAGTGCTAGTAAGTCTTGTTTGAATGCGCTAATCTCAGAAACTAGCTACTGTTCGAATTGAAAAAATATTTTTGTATTGAATAGACCATTATTCCAAGATCATAGGCTATTATAACGTCACGCTATGACCAAAAGGAGCGGAGCAACAAGTTTACCGAAGCGAAACAACGATTTCTACTTAATAATATTTATGTTGCAGTACAACGTCTGCCGGGTCAGCTAGTATATTATAATAAATAGGCCAATTTTAAAACATGCGTTAACATTAAAATTTACAATTTATACAAATCAAGGTTATGTAAAGGAGGATGGGCACAAATGTATGGAATCTGGTACCGGCACCAATCGGAGTATCGGATACATCGTTGGATAGGTATTTTTGTGTAAATTGTAAATAACCATGGCGCTAGTCCCGGTTCATTGTCCGATCGTAGTAATCTTACTTTAAAATATTTTTAATTATCAGTAAAAATAAAGCCATTCGAAATAAGTTTTATCGTTTATTCTATATATAAGTACTCGTATATGTTACTGTAAAAACCCGAACCACGGTGAATCCTAAGATTTACCGGTCAATTCTAAGATTTACCAGTCAATCGTAAGATTCACCAACACGAGTTGGTAATTGTCCGAAATACGAGTAACAATAAAGTGACAATTTTTTCGGGCCTTTACCACCATCCATTTGATGAATCTTAGGATTTGCATTAAGGCATTGTAAATGTTGTCGAATTATGTGCGTTTTAAGCATTTAAATGTCACTTGCTACAAACGGTGAAGGAAAACATCGTGAGGAAACTTGCATGCCGGAGAGTTCGCAAAAACTCGATGGTGTTTGAAGTCCGCCAATCCGCACTTGGCCAGCGTGGTGGACCTAACCTTCTTATTCTGAGAGGAAATCCGTGCTCAATAGTGGGCCATGATGGGTTGAGATGGTAATGATGATGATGATTTATATTTGTTAACTAGCGAACCGCCCTCGCTTCGCTTCGGGACCCGTAAGTATCAGCCGCGTAGGTCTCGCTCCCGTAGGAATTTCGGGATAAGCTCCCGATCCCGCGGGATTTTCGGAAAGACAGCCTTGTTACTTTTATATTAATATGTTTGTTATGAAGCTATACCCATACTCGTCGAAGTTTTTCCCGCGTAAAATCGGATCCCGCGGGATTTCCGGGATAAAAAGTGTCCTGTGTTATTCTGGGTTATAAACTATCCGTGTACCAAATTTCATCCAAAGCCATTCATCCGTTTTTTCGTGATTGAGGACCAAACATACAAATCTTCACATTTATAATATTAGTAGGATGCCACAGAATTCGCATTGTGCGAGTATTTTTGGCGCGCGAAAATGTTTAATGAATTTTTTCACAACTTCTACAGAGCAGTTGAGTGGAGGGAGTTTTTCCCGTGTAAATCTCGATCTCGCGGGAAGTCCGGAACAAAAAGTAGCCTATATACTGCTCCATAACCTTCTCTACCTTCCACTGAAAGTCCCATAAATATCTGAACCCGCGACCTATTTCCCGAATATGAGTTTTTCCCGCGTGAATAAGGATTCCACGGAATTCCGGGATAAAATTATCCTGCATATTGCTCCAAAACTGCCTCTATCTCCCAGTGAAAGTCCTATAAAAATGAAACTCGCACCTTCGCGCATAGTAGTTTTTCCAGCGTGAATCCTGATTCCGCTGGAATTCCAGGATAATAAGTGGCCTATGTTTTGCTCCAGAACCTTCTCTATCTCTCAGTGAAAGTCTCACAAAAATCTAAGCCCGCAACAAAAATGACAAAACTTAAGTCAACTCGAATAAACACTGCACCTCTAATTGTACCAACTTTATCCCCATTTTTGCATCCTTTGCTGGCTATTTTTTAAATACTGATTTTACATTGAAAATTACTTATTTCACTGTAATAATTTTTAAACATGGGGTTAAAATCATTTTCAGTTCTTTTGTGTTTTTTTTCTTTTCCTTACAAAATATCGAAAAACTGAGAAACACGTATTCTATTAATTTAAGTGATAACCCTTTGTTGCAAATTTGAAGTAAATCGGACGACGTTATAAAAAAATTCCATACAAACTTTAGTCACCTATCCCTAGGGAACCTAAATATTATTCGAAAAAAAAAGTAGCCTATAATAGACACCAGTATATAGGTAATAACTTTACCAAGTTTCAATGAAATCCATCCAGTGGTTTAAGCGTGATGATCGGTCAGACAGACAGACAGACAGACAGACAATAAATAAAAAAAATATAATTTTGAGTTCTATCTCGATATGTAAGTGCCCCTTAGTCGAAATTTCAAAAAAATATTCAATGTACAGAACACGTGCTCCTACAGTTTTATTATAGTATAGATTGAATAAGCTCAAAATCTGTGCAAACATCATCAAAATCAGTCGAACTATGCCAAAGATATGGTTTTTAAATTCTAATTCAAACTAAATATTTCGTATCTTCTAAAGGCTATATTTCAAAACGGACAATTTGTACGGGTTTGTCGCCATAGTAATTTTTTGTACTCTTGAAAAGACCTATCAAAGGACACTAAAGTCATTTTGATTGGACATGGGTACCAAAACGCCCATCCTCCTTTGTCTTTGTCGCATAAAACAATCCTTTATACCTTAGAAGTCTCCAGAGGAATTATAACCAATATATTTAAATAACAAGACAATGGGACTTATGCAATAAGGAACCAAGATCTTTCTTAAAACTTTATTATTTTATTATTCATTTTTAATACACCTTACAAGATATAGTTACCCACCATATAGATTATACTTATATTAAAAAGCCGGAGAGTTTGTTTGTTTGTAATGGACTCATCTGAGGTCTGAGGAACTACTGAACGACCCGTGTGGCGCAATGTTTACCATGCCGACTCACTGTTGCCAAGGTTCTGGGTTCAATTCCCAGCGAAACTGAAATTTGAATGATGATTTTTATAACAAAAACTTCAAATTGTCACTCGCTATAACGGTAAAGGAAAACATCGTGAGGAAACATGCATGCCGGAGAGTCCGCAAAACTCAAAACTGTGTGAAGTCCGCCAATCCGCACTTGGCCAGCGTGGTGGACTATGGCCTTAACCTTCTTATTCTGAGAAGAGACTTGCGCCCAGCAGTGGGACACTTATGGGTTGCGATGAATGCAAATCTGCCTCGCTGGGAATCGAACCCAGGACTCTCTAAATAAATAACCGACATAGTAACCAAACCGCCACATGGGTCATCAAATACAGATTTAATTAAGAATTTAACCACAAAATCTGAGCCCAACAGTGGGCTACGACAAAAACTTGGTTCCATCTTACATAAACCCTTACATAAATTCTCGTTATTTGTAACGCGCCTTTATCGATCAAACTAACACCCATTCATCAGGATTAGCATTCGATAGGCAAACCAGTTCGACACCAACCTAGCACCTTATTACCACGTCATAAGGTTGAAATTCCCGCAGCATTTCCACGTCCTACCCAATCGTAGAGCAAATATGTCAATCCGTCATGTTTTACAAGGAATCAGTTGGATATTAACGATTCGTCTGTCTGTTTGTATTGCTTCCTGTGATATGAATGTGTCAGGTAATGTTCGTATCGTGGGTGTCAACTTGTTTAACTATCAATAAACATGTTTTATCGAGTTTTTTTTATCCCAAACGATAAGTATTGCCATAACATTTATTTAGCGTTTATTATAGCCCCACTCTAGGAATCCGTGTCGCGGGTGCCATAGAAAACACACAGAACCAGACTCAGAAAAAAACTTGGACTTAGGTATCTTTAAAATTTTCGCCTAGCTGGGAATCGAACCCAGGACTCTTGGAATAGCGATCCAGCGTATTAACCATTGCGCCATTTGAACCGTCAATAAATAAATTACAGTATTTAATAACGGGTTGTGATGTTAACGACTTGTTATGTGCCATAGATATGACACGAGTGTATGTCTTTATAGCTAGCCATTAGGATGGCCTTCGTGCGGTTTGAAAACTTCCGATGCTGGGTTGGCCACTAACCCTTCCACCAATCCGCGCACACAGCATGGTGGAGTATGCTCTAGGCCTTCTCAATAATAAGGAGAGACCCGTGCTCAGTACCACTAATGGCCCACGCCTTTAATGGGTTGTAGGTACTATCGATAATAGACATTAAATAAGCAGACCTACCAGCCATCAAAACCGGCTTTCTTCACTGGAGATACGAGTTATATTCCTGGATACCCAGGTTATTGGTGATAATGACTCTCTCCACTTATACTGGACTTATACTGGAGTTACTGGGAATATGATATTACCGCTACCTGCCAAAACGCCTGTGTGGATAGTTTAATTTAGCTCGTTACCAAAATTCACTTGCGGCATTTTAAATTCTCATCATCACCACCAGTGCGGATTGGTGGAAGAATGGTGATTAGTTGAAATCAAAGTCTGTTTAGAAACATACTATATTATTAAAAAACAAAAATACCCACTTTAACATATTATAGGTCTTAACTATCATAAATTATACCTATAATTAGACCTTATTAGTCATCATTTAAGTGGATCTACTAAAATTGACAAATACATCTAAATTACAAAAATGGCATATCTATGTTAACAATTTTTTTCAATTTGTTTTCATATTTTAGCCATTAATAGTTATTTTCTTAACAACTAATTTATAAATATGTTTATTTGGTTCACTTTAGTGGTTAGTTGGATCTTCACTGCATTTATCATCTACATTTTCTTTCTTTTTTCTTCTTTTTCTCTTTTTCTTTTCTTTATCCTTACTTGTTTTACCATCTTCGCTAACATCGTCTTCAGTTTCGTCCATATCGCTAGAATTACGGATACAAGTAATTGAATCTTTAATCTTTAAAAATTTGCTTGATGTAGCATTATCTATACTATTTGCATCGTTCTCTTTGATATCTCTGATTTCCTTTATGATAATTGGTTTTGTGTCTACATCATCACCTTGTTGATCATTAGCAAGTACAAATTCCCAATTTTCTTCAGTATCATCGTTGATTTTTAAGTCTTTTTCAACATTGTGGCTACCATCAATGTGAACATTGGGTTGTTGATCACTAGCTGGTGTTTTTCTTCTTTCTGCAACTTGTTCATCCAAATACTCATACTGTGTAGCAACACTACTCATAGAAATATCGTGAATAGTTTCTGCATCCTTCATAATTTTCTTTGTCTTGTTTTCATCTTTGTCAGTAATTATATCTTTAACAACTTCTGAAATAAGCATCTTTGCTGGTGTATTTAAGTGTCGTTGATCCGTTTTGTCATCATTTGTGAACTTAAGTTTTTCACCATCAATATTTTCATTTTTGCTATTGCTGCTTTCGGTATCTATGTTACTGCTTGTTGTCTTTACAGGCATGAGGTTAGTCGTTCCTGGTATATTTTTGACTTCATAAGCTGTTGGCTCAGCAGTATCAGGCTTTATTTTAGACATATCTTCACTATCGATTTGATCTATATTAGTCTTTTTTGGTGTCTCTTTTATAGCATCATATTTCGCTTTAATATCTTTAGAATTAACGGTTGGAAAATAATCAAGAGCATTACTTTGTTGTTTGTTTCTTACATCTTTTTCGCTGACTTCTAAATCTGCAGAATAACCTTGAAGATTTTCAGAATCTTGTTCTAATGTTCTATCGGTCATCGTTTCACTCAAAATGCTCCTGGCAATATTATCTTTCGTTCTACTTGTATCATGAATGTTCTTATTTTGACTACCAACATTTCCACCTTTTGTTATTTCATGAACAAGTTTTCTTGCAGGTTCATTTAAGTGTTGCTCATCGACTCTTTTATCTTCTTCTTTGCTTCTATCTACTTTGATCTCTGCTACTGTTAAATTATTAACGCTATCCTTTTCATCGATTAACTCATCTACTCGTGTTATGCCTGGTATATTTTTACCCCCGTAAGGTGAAATAAAGGTAGAACTTACAGAAGTGGGATCAAGCTCATCTCTTGGATTGAGGATTAACAGATTGACTGTTTCAGGTGGCCTATTGAGAGTTGTTCTGCTACCACCAAGTGACTTAGTAGTTGACTCCGCTTTTGACGGTGGAGCAGTATCTTTTCTATCTTCTGATTTTATAGGCATACCTTTTTCGTCAATCAAACCCTGCCTTTTTTGCTTCTCAATTTCTTTCTCCCACTCTTTCTTCTGTTTCACTCTTTTCAAACGAAAAACCTCTTCTCTTTCTCTCTCTTCCAATTCAGAGTTAATATAATGAGTTGTTTCGTTTAACCGAGGCACTATTATTCTTCCCAGGACATTTGATTTTCTGTAAAAGTGAAAATAAAAGTATTTGAATATTTTGGGAACGTACTAAATTGCGTGTCACGTAATTGTCTATTACCATAACCATAGTGTTTTAAAGGTTATTTTGAATGTATTGCCTAGTTATTTTGCATGCATATTTAACTTGTCTAGACGTATTTCGTTTTTGAACCGCTCATAGCACGGTGGATTGCGACAATTCTAAATAATACAGCAACTTAAGCAAATGTGAGCGATCGGCAGATGGATGGGTGAGCGCTAGTGGCAAAAGAGTCTTGTAGCCGTGCTTTGGAGGGCACGGTAATCCGTAGGTCCCGAACGTTTATAGTGAAGCCATTTCGGAGGCCTTCGAGCTACATTTATTTATTTATTTATTTATTATCGTAACACCTTACATCTAACATTACAGGTTAAGTCCCTAATGCGTCACATGAATTGGCTACTACTCTCTCCACTTATTCGCTATGGAGCAGCGTGGTGAAGTTTGTTCAAAGCCTACTGATGAGTTGAGGAGAGATCTGTGCTCAATAGTGGGCCATTAGTAAACTGAAGCAAAAGACACTTCATCACTTTAGAAGACAGCACGTAAACGACCTCGCTTTGCTTTGAAAAAATTAAAAATTTCCCCTATTTCAACCCCTTAGGGCAAAAAAGATAGCCCGTGTTTGACCTTGCTACATCAACTGTTTTCCAGACAAAATTCACCAAAATCAGTCCATCGGCTTATAGTTTTCATACAAACTTTCATCCCCTATTTCAAATATTTAGGGGTTGAATTAAAAAAAAGTAGCTAATGTGTGACCCTGGGACTTTAACTATTTTCATCCCTAATTATATCCAAATCGGGCCGATAGTTTAGTCGTATAAACATCTCAGACAGACATTCGCATTTATAATATTAATACGGATTACTCCTGACACGCGGAAAGATAGACGCAGAAATGTATTAAATATCTAATCCTTACTCCAAATATCAAAAGTTCCACTCTAACCGCTGTATTTAACACAAAACTAAAAATACCTCCCTAATTGACTGTGTGAGTGACATGTCTATTACACTCAGCTAAACTTTTGTCGGATCTATTCGAGGGCACATTTCTCGTTTCTGCAGTGAATTTCTGCTTTGCTCTGCGTTTTGGTAACACTGGCTTTTATGTCAGGAAAACATTAAAAAAGTAAAAAGCTATAGAAATATAAATATAACTGGAGTAGTCAGTCACTAAAATTAGGTACTTTTAGATCCTAAGTGGACATTCGTAGTGATTAATAATTACATGAGACAAATCATTTACATCCGAATTTGAACGTACATATTTTGTATTTTCTTTTAGACTAGCTGACCTGGCAGGCGTTGTCTTGCAACCATGAAGATCCTTCATACCCACGTTTAACTTTTATGAATACTAGAATGGTTACTAATTGATTGTGATACCAAATACATGTAGAGAAATTGGTCCTGATACCATATTAGCCCATAGTCCCATACTTCAACGAACATTTGTCCTCCCCTGAGAACCGAACCTAGGACCTAGATACTCCAAGACCCTGACAATCACACTACCCCAGTACCCTAATGACATCTGGCCATTATCAGAGGTAATTATGTAAATCCAAGATGGCGGTCGTTTAAAAACGGAATACAAAATCATAAATAACAATAGGGCGTGGTCAAGCCGATAGGGGCGGGGCCAGGCCCCGTGCGTCTTCTAGCACGACGAGGGAAATGCTCATGGCTATATTATTTCTCCATAGAGTCATTGACGGACAGAATTGTCGCAGTCGATGTTAGGGTGCTATCGCAAATCGTATCGATAATGCTTCTGGTGTTGTCTTCAAGCGTCGCAGTACACCTGTGATAAATAAGAACAAGGCTCTCATTAAAAAACACAAATTAGACAGGTACTAAATACATGTCCCTGTGGCTCGGGACCAGAATACGAGCTTCGGTATCCCCTGCCTGTCGTAAGAGGCGACTAAAAGGGGGCGTTCGGGGTTGCGGGCGGCTAGAGTGGGAGCTCGAACCGCCCAATGGCAACCCCGGGAAGAACTGCTCTGTGTGTGGCCGCACAGAGCCGTTTGAGATGGGTCCGTACGGGACATCGCGCTTGGAGGGCACCGGTCGCGTTCCTTTGGAGATCCCGGAGTCCTCCACAAGCGTTGAGGCAGGCCACCGGGGGGGTTTTAGTGGGTAAAAGTCCCACATAACCCTGTGTCGCTCCCACGGCACCGGGTACCTTTTGAAGGTTTCCCCCTCGATAAAAAAAAGGTACTAAATACAACTATCCCTAACAGTCCCTGTCCAAACCGTGACACTAACGAAATATTTAAATAAAAAAAATAACCAACCAACATTGGATAATATCAGAAGTGTTACAATTTTCAGCATATCAATATTTAGTTTTCTAGGCCTTCTTAAAGTTCCCTAGGGGAGTATGTTATTGAGCGACTGACTAAGTGATTGACAGACATAGATGTATCATACACTGACGTGTTGACAGACAATACAAAGCCGAAACTACTGAAAACAACCTTAGGAAGGGCGTAATAGCACTAAGAAATGATTTTTAAAAATTCACAATTTCACAAAACAAATTCCACGTAGATGAAGCCGTGAGGGAACAGCTAGTTCGATATTTCTAAATAGCCTATCTTATAAAAAAGCAGAGACGTGAAAAACATAATTATGATTACAGGTTACAACTACATGTAGGATAGACTCGAATAAGACACCGTGAGCGCCTTTCCAGAAAAGATAGAGCAGGTATTTTCTTGCCTGCTGATGTAATTATAATCCGCAACGATGATTATATTTTGGGCAAAATGTCATAGGACAAAATGGCATACAATTCTGCCATTTTGCCGTTATTTCTTCCCAGTCATCAGCCATGTCTAGTCGCCCCTAGCTCTACGGTTCCATCTATTAAGTTTCGCACCCCAGCCGAGTGTTAGATGGCAGCGCGCTGCACTTCCTCACGTGGCTCGATGCCTCATGTATTGAGGTGGTGCGCGACTCGCTTCCATGGAGCCGGGTTCCGTATGATAAATAATCGATTAATCGTTGCTACTTCACACATCTTTCTTCACAATAATTGATGTTTCCAAAAAATAACTTCAATAGCGACAAGGAGAGAAATAACGCAAAAACTAGATATCAGATGTCGCTCAAATTGAAATGGAACCACACACACCCCCAAACCGCAAGCAGCACCTTTCCAATTAAATAAGAATAATAAAAATCGAATAACTCAGTTAAAATTTATAAGGGAAAAGTATTATTTATAAGTTGTATTATTAAACGTATTTATAAATCGGCCTTGCCGTGGACAACAGCTAGTAAATTAAAATAAATGAATAGTTTGAAAAACTAAACATACCCATGTATAAAGCTACCTGAAGTATAAATGCAAGGTTATAAATGCAGTCACTGTGTAATTAACTATTTGAAGTGTTCCTCGTACCTACCTCTGTGCAAATTTTCAAATAAATCAGACTTCTTGTCAACATTAGGCCCGAAGTTTCAGTCACATATACATACAGGTCAAGCTACTTAAAAGATGTTAAAAATAGACACACGTCGCTCTGACTTGTTAAAAATAGATTTCGAATTGCAATTTCATTTACGCAACCCTAATACTAGACTAGCGGTCCCCATATGACAGTACAGGGCGTTGAACCCACAGCTAACCGGGCTAGATATTTCAGCGTTACGCGGAACTAAAACCTTTACAATATGCCATAGAAAACCGTCAAAGCCCCATAGAAACTAGTTAAAACAATGAACTTCTAATAAAAAAGCTCGTGTTTTCTATGGGTTCGTAATACGATAAAGTTGAATGATTTGCAAAAATAGAAAAAAAATATGATTTATTTTATTTCTAAACCTGTGTTTTTCTTTTATAAATCTGTGGAGAAAAAAAAGTATAGGTATATTTTTTTTGTAAAAACGCGATTAATATTTATTAGTTTGAGTTCAATTTTACCATTTTTGAAATTTTGGCTATGCCCCGCTATAACTCAAAAATGGCTTGACCGATTTTAATGGGATTTTCGGTAGGTGATACAAGTGGTATTAGGGCAACAGTTAAGCATCTACAATACAACTAGGGATAGGTACATTTACGAGCCTCCAAATAATTACATCCCGAAATAATGAATCCTGGAAATACCTACGGATGTAACTTTTTCCGTCTGTCTGTCTGTATGTAAGGATTTCACGACTAAGCCACTAAACTAACCCACTTTCATTAAATTAGTACAAATATAAACATAGTTTACGTCGGGGAAGAACATAACATACCTAATTATTTTAATCCCTGTAATTATTCGTTGGCGGGGTGAAAACGGGAGAGGTACATTAGTACGTAGCATTTTTGTAAAATGTCGGCACCCATGCCCATAACATTACTTATATTTTTATTTTTTATTAAAATAAAGGTTGGTGGCTGGCACCTTCAATAGATATTTTGACAACATTGTTTTTTAATCTAATTCTGACATATTTGATTTATATTTTAGTATAATTATGTTATTTATTTTAAGGTATTTTTAAATGGAATGGTTAAATAGGATTACTGTAATTGTTGAATGAAATATAAATATTCTAATTTTCACGTAACTAGCGCATTAGGAATTCCTGTAAAGCTAGTTATAAGAGTTGAAATAAATAAAATAAATAAATAAAAAAATAAACATTTGTTTCTCACGCGGGCAAAGCCAGGCGCAAAAACTAGTAATAAAAAAGTAGAAAAAAATAGAGGCAAATTCTAAAATTTGTCAACTAACCTATTGCTCGTGTTGTACAAAGACATGGTATATCTTATATATAAAATTCTCGTGTCACAGTGTTAGTTATCTTACTCCTCCGAAACGGCTTTACCGATTTTTACCAAACTTTATTTATGCATATTCTGTAGGTCTGAGAATCGGCTACTATCTATTTTTCACACCCCTAAGTGATAAGGGTTTTTCACCCTTAACATTTTTTTGGCAAAACAACGTTTGCCGGGTCAGCTAGTTTACTATAAGTACCTATATAGCCCAATAGTGAGACAGACACGGCTTATAATTACAAATCCTGTAAGTAGTCCAGTAACGAACGACACATGTACAGTCCCACAGACACGGAAATATCAAACGCAATTAAAACAGGCCGGACAATTACGACTGACCGACGAAACCTTGCATAATGTACGATCGCCCGCACAAGTGTTTTACCGGATAATAGCTTTCATAGCTTACGACAAATCGCGGCGAAAATACGCTCGCGAATTATAGAGTTGCAATCTTTGGGACCTGAAAAACACAGCGGGCATCCACTGGCTTCAGAAGGCGCAGGACCGGTTAGAGTGGCGCAATTAGGGGAGGCCTATGTCCAACAGTGGACCCAGAATCCCAGAAAGGCTGATGGACGGATGGATGATCCATTTAAAAGTGTCTTCAGTTGTGGTTGTGTAAAATTAAAACAAGTTCCTACCCTAACTTTCATTCATTCTTAAATTCACAATGTAAAGTTTGTATTGTTCCTATTTGCAAAACTATACTATGTAAAAATCAATTTTAATTACGACCGAAATTGCTCCTATAACAAGTTCACAGTTGTCATGAACGGCAGCTAAAGGGTGGTACTAAATGATTGTTTCCTCTATTGTTTCCAAAAAAAAAACAATTCAAAAATTTCAACATTAAATATCATAATTAAGTTTGAAAATGGATTAACACTTCGACCATTCTATTATCGTATTTGTCAGTCATTTTATTGAGATTAACTTTTTCCATTTCACAACATAACCAAAGTCGTGTCGTAACCGCATCGTACATTATAAACGCGACAAATATTTTACGATTCCCTTTGACTTCACAATCCGACTAGTAGATTATGAATATTATATTATTCCTGAATATCGATTATGTATCGAATACTGGGAAATGTCCGATATTATTAGACGTTCGTGGAAGGTAATTAAAACTTGATTTTAACGGAAAACTTTGTATTTAACCAAGTTTTTTCACGTGATTGTACTTATATCTTAGTTGCCAAGAATAGCAAAGTGGTATGAACATAGGACAAACAAAGAGGAATATCTCGAGGCAGTATATCGAGCAAGCACCTTGGGCAAGTAACTCGGGCAAGTGACTCGGCTATTGACTTTAATACGTATGTATCTCGAGCAAGTGATTCGGGTAAATATTTCAGGTAAGTGACTCGAGTGAGTATCTCGAGAAAGTGACTCGGGCAAGTAACTTGTACAAGAGACTCTGGCAATTGACTTGGGCAAGAAACAGGCGCAAATAATTCGTACAAGAGACTGGGGAAGTTACTCGAGCAACTGACTCAGGACAAGCATCTTGGTCCAGAACTCGGGTAAGTAACTTGGCCAAGTAAAAATTATCCTTATTACCTTAATTAACCATTCTATCCGGATACATCCGGATTATGTTATGGAACTATTCGATTTATCCGGATACTAAAATAAGGTCAAATTGAATTACCTAGTTATGTCTAATGGTGCGTGACAGACTATTTATAACAAAACATGTTATAAAACAAGTTATATAACATGTTATTAGTTTGTGAAACAATGTTAGATGCTATATTTTAAGAAATGACACGCATTGAATTGTTATATAACACTGTTATATTACACTGTTCTTTTAATGTGTACGGTCGTGTTACATGTGTCATTGTCAACAATGTTAGATAGTGTGGACGTGTTATAAAACAGAAGTTATATAACATGTTACATAATCTGTACGCACCCTAACAGTCCACACTTGGGAAGTGTGGTATTTAAAATTCTCGGTAAAGCGGGTCCACCTGGCCAGTCGGGGCCCCGGCCCAAAGGTGGCAGCAGTACTCCATGTGAGGTCGGACTTGTGCTTTATAAAGCAACATCCTATGCTCAGGCATGAAGTACCGCTTAGCTCTTGAGCACTCCCAACTTCTTTGAGGCCAGTTTAGCCTTACTCACCAAGTGGTCCCGAAACTGAACTTCGTTCGAGATATCAGCACCTAGGATCCCGATACTCTTGGAGATGTTAAGGGGAATGTTCTGAAACCGTGGTGCTATGACTATGACGAATGGGGTAGGTACCTTAATTACTGAAGCGAAAAGCTGGCATTCGTGTGAAATGCAATTCACATAAATTCAATATCGAACGTAAACGTAGTATAATATATCATACAAATTGTATATTGAAACAGATTGTTTTTCCGTCTGTATGGTGTTCAATAACCAACAAACCAAATTATATTAGGATTCATTTGCATTACGACACATTTCGGAACACCTGTGTGCGACCCAGTACTTGGTGTAGACACAGGGAAGAAAACTTGTAAAAAAAATATCTTAGTGGCTTTGATGATCTAATGTCTAGATGGAACATCGAATCCGCGCAAATGTGTCAAAAAATTGTGGCTCAGGCACTATTCTCACACAACGCATTTTATGAGCTACGCGACTGCAACGCAATCCAAAATTTGTATGTATCTGACACTTTTCACTTACGAGGTATCACATAATAACTTACTATTTACAGAAAAAATATGGGATCAGACGACTACAGCTTTCGATAAAAAAATATAAAAATCGGGACACCCAGCCAAAAGTTACAATTTAAAGACCATAAATTATATACGCAAGAATAACTCAAAAACTACCAGTGAGATGTCGGTAAATTTATTAGTGATGTACTAAAATCAATTCAACCAATGCAAAGTTATAAGGTAATTAATACACGTATCAAAAAATATATAGAATCGAATTGAAAACCTCTTACTGTTATGAAGTCAGTTAAAAGTTGCTTCTTTTTTTAATCCAGTTAAAAATTCATCATCATCATCATCTCAACCCATCACGGCCCACTATTGAGCACGGGTTTCTTCTCAGAATGAGAAGGTTAAGGCCATAGTCCACCACGCTGGCCAAGTGCGGATTGGCGGACTTGACACCTTTGAGTTTTGCGAACTCTCCGGCATGCAGGTTTCCTCACGATGTTTTCCTTCACCGTTTGTAGCAAGTGACATTTAAATGCTTAAAACGCACATAACTCCGAAAAGTTAAAAATTACTAAAATTACTAGTTAAAAATCATCCGCGTACAGATGATATTTGCAGTGCTGAATGTTTTTGACAACATCAGCACTGTAAATAGCAAACAGCGTTGGTGCGAGCACGGAACCTTGAGGGGCGCCGGTTTGTATAGGTTTCGGATTTGAATGCAATATTGATCCTGTATCATTGTTACTTAATACAACAGTTTGAGCTCTGTTTTTAAAATAACTGTCAAACCATTGTATAGTGCCATTACCAAACCCATAGTATCTTAATTTAGACAAAAGTATAGTTGTGTTAATACAATCGAAAGCCCTGGAAAAATCAAGTAATACTAGGATTGTACCCTGCCCATTATCTTGAGCTGACAGAATATCGTCAACAACATGTGCTAAGGCGGTTGCAGTGCTATGATTCTTTCTAAAACCAGATTGAAATACCGGTAGTATGTTATTATTTTCTATAAATTTTATTAATTGTTCTGACACCAGTTTTTCAATTACTTTTGATAAGCACGGAAGTATACTGATAGGTCTTAAATCATTTTCACACGTCGGGTTTGTCTTCTTTGGAATGGGTTTAACCAGTGCGTGCTGCCAGATTGTGGGGTAAGTCCTGGTCGTGATAGATGTATTTATCATCTTAGTAATAATTCCGAGTGTAAAGGGTAATGTCATACGTATCATGTCTAAAGAAATTCCATCGATTCCGACAGCATTTGATTTTAAAGATTTTATAATTCTTATGATGTCTGCTTCTTGAACTTCCATTATGTTAAAAGTAGCATTCGTTGCTGTGTGGAATTCGTAGTATGTTAGGTGTGAAATCTGTATATCTTTATTGCCAGGAACGTTCAAGAAGTGTTCATTAAGTTTATTTGGATTATCGAATATCTGGCAAGGGATCTCGTTATTGATTTTATACCTCACATTTTGTTTAATATGTTTCCACATACTGCGAGGGTTATTTATATTATTGTTGACATAGAATGTATAGTAAGCCTGCTTCTCCCTATGTACCGCCTCACTGCATGCCGTTTTTAAATTTTTGTAAAAATCCTTTTTTGCTTGGTTGTCTGGATTTTTTCGCATTTTATTGTATGCTTCGTCTCTTTTTTCCATCATTAACCTGATATTATAGGTTATCCATGGAAATTGTTGATATCTAATGACTTTTTGTTTAAGTGGCGCATGTATGTCAAATAAAGTAGTAATAAATGCATTAAATAATTTAACCTGTTCATTTACATTATCTAAAGTTTCAAGTTTAGTCCAGTCGATCGAAGCGATATCATTGTTGAAAGCTTGCTCATTAATACCTTGCAGTGTGCGTCCTATAATTTTTAGAGGTGGCAGTTTTTTTTTCTTAATGTTAAGTTGACACGTGAGAAAAGCATGCTTGCTTAGCTGCGGTATATGGTTGATGGTAACTTTGTTAGCGTTTATATCCGTGCATATTAGGTCGATTAAGGTCTCGGAGTTTTCGGTAAAATGGGTTGGGCTAGCGACACACTGGTTAATTACTCGCTCCTAAGCCTTAAGGAAATTTAATATTGGCTTCATTGGTTACCAATTACCAATTTAATATTGGTTTATATGATAAGGTACCCGCTAAACAAACCTTTGTAAACTAAAAAGGAAAATTCTGGGAGTTTTTTTAGACGCCCACCTTTTCAGGAAATGAAGTTTCCTCAGTTAAGTTGAATTCCACTTTTGCAGATCTATTCATCATTGTTCGTTCATTTAATAAAATTTATTGCTGGTAATTATAAACCTTTATAATACATACATAGATCTATACTTATAATAAATCTGTAGAGAGGTCAATTCTGTACATGAAACATATTTCCAAAATAACTATCAAGGGGTGATTACTGATGATAAAAATGCAATCAGTAAAATTTTTGTCTGTCTGTCTGTATAACCGTTATAGAAACAAAAACTACTCGACGGATTTTAACGAAACTTGGTACAATTATTTTTCATACTCTTGAGCTGGTTATAGGTAGTAGGTATACTTTTCATCACGCTACAATCAATAGGAGCAGAGCAGTGAAGAGAAATGTTGGGGAAACGGGAGAAGTTACTCCATTTTTTAAGCTTCCGTAGCGTGTGCAACCTTAATGGTTAAAGCTACACAGAAATCATGTATGACGGAAATGTTCTCCTTTAAATTATATAAAAAATATCCCACGACAGCATAATATGTCTATCTTTTATGGTTGACTCACAATAACACGTGTAACTCCCGATAGCTTAGCAGTTCGAAGCTTTCTGATTATAACGCAGGAAAAACTTCGTGACACACTGAGTTCCACGCGGGCGAAGCTGCGGGCACAGCTATGATAAATAAAATTGAAATGTCTTTCTGTGATTTCAAAATAACGGGTTTTTCAAGTGCATAATATAAGTAGTTATGTACACGGTAATAAAACTACCTTTGTTTAAATGTAATATTATTGTTAAGTTCAATCGTAGCGAGAGTCATAACGTAAGGCGGAGTAAAATTGTAAAATCAGTTGCGAATAAACGAGCTACCGATCACACGTATAGTCAGTCATTTAATATCGTCCCACAAACGTCAAAGTATAGTGAACCTTAATCCAATACAACAATTATGTTATCGCCGTTCGATGAGCTCTAGATTCGATTCACAGCGAAGCGGAAATTTCAATGATGAGTTTAAATTTTCGTTCTTAGTCTGGGTGTATGTCCTTATTTGTATACTACTGCTTATAACACCCACGACAAGGCAATCTAAGTGCTCATTCATACTGACTCGCGGGCGCGGTGGCGGGCGCGGTCACGAAATATCAAACATATGGTGTAATATCCAAGTGTTCACACAGGAATCGCACGTGCGGTCTAAGTAGCGGGCACGCTCGCGACGACGCGCGCGGCGCGCTCGCGGCATATCAAACGCATGAGATGTTTGTGTGTGTTCACATCGAACTAGCGGCGGAGCGCGCTATTCAGTAGCGACGCAACTGAACTCTCGCGCAAAACGCCTGGCGGTCAATGTGAACACGAGCTCGCCACGTCCACCGTGCCCGCGTGTTCAGTATGAACAAGCACCTAGGCTATGAGTAGGTATGTAGCGTTCTCGAAAAAAATGCCATAAAAACATAATTATGAAAATCAGATGTCCTAGCTCCAGGAATCGAATCCCGACCCTTTCGCTCTATAATCACTATCACTGCCCAATTATTTTGAGAATTACCAACCAGTATCACAGTAAAATTTTATTGAAAACTATTTTCAGATACTTGGACATCATAAACCATTCCACGGTAGCGAAGAACAAAGGTGACAGCTTGTCTCTTTCCCACAACGTAATATGATCTAATCGGTTTGTTCTAGTAATTTCTTTGCTTTCTACGCTTTAAAGACTAATTTCGTTATGCGAGGAAATCCTTTAGGCTGACTGCATTTGAAATTACTAGATAGAGTATGTTAAACTAATAATTAACTTAAAAATAATACGACTTTAACATAGTCATTTATAGATAACTCAAAAATTACTCTTCAGCTGATGTCGCTGAAATTTTCCAAAACAGGAGGTGGTTTTCAAATAGATTGTATTTTTAAGGACGTATAACTTTTTACTGGGTGAACTGATTTTGATAATTATTTTTTCATTCGAAAAATGAACCAGACGGTAATCTGGTCCAAAATGAAGCGACATTTGACAAGTAGTATCTCTAATAATGCGTATTTAATTGTTTTTTTTTTATAAAAGTTATCGAATCTGTAAGTTGTAATCATGGTAACTTTTGACCCAATACCTACTTATTATATACACTCCATTGGCGAAGGCACACAAATTACAGCTTTTTGCCCCTGTGAATAAGGTTCATTGTAGATTGACGATGAGAATAATACATGCATTAACTAAATTTTGCTTACAAGCTATAGACGGAGCGCCGTGAACAAATGCGTGAAGCCGGCAAAAGTCAGCCGAAAGCACACATCGAAACCAATAGAATGCCCTATGTTGACAGTATGAACTAGAACAAATTTAAACTTTATTTTTTGGAACACAAAGCTTCATTCATTTTTTATTATTTAGAACATGTGAGTGCCGCCGTGTGTATTACAAGGCTAGGCTGACTTTTTTCAGGCTTCATTCACTCTTTTGTTCCCGGCGCTCCTTCTATAGTTTATTGGTCTGAGGTAATAAATTTGTATTTAGCGGGAAATAGCAATTGAATAAATTAGTATCTACGGTTTAAACGCCAATTACACTAATTTATACACAGTACCACAGACATACCTAGTAACTATAGACGGAATGCTGGGAATAAAATATTGAGGCCGCAAAAAAGAAGCCTAACCTTGTACACACACGGCGGAACTCACACATCGAAAAAAAAGGAAGCCCAAATTGACAATTTGAATTGTCATTCGTATTTAATAGACGCAGTTACAATAATTTAATTTGATCGCAAATATGACGAAATGCGTTATAAAAGGGTGCGAACATCAAACTGCTAAAATTAAAAAGCTGGATGGAATCACATTTCACAAGTAAGGAAACAAAATAATTCATATTTACATTAAATCAAAATATAAATATTTCTTTATTATTTTGACACAAAATGTCAACCAATGCTGCCATGAGTACATTTTAGATACTCCCCAATTTATTGGAAGCTTGGAATATCATATTGGAGTCAGCCCAAAAACGAACACCTTTTCCTTTATTAGTACTGAATGATTCGTGAGTGTTTGAATTCATTTTACGTCTATCACGCAGCTTACCTCACCTTTTCCTTTGTTACTCCTTTTTATTTTCCTTCTCTTCGGGATCTTAGATTTAAGTACCTATCTATAATATTTGTAAATTATTTTATTGACCACTGTCAACGATAGGGAAGAGCGGGGCCCCCCAACAGGCATTTATATTTATATTATTAATTTTTTTTTTCAGATTTTTTCTACGACTTTTTTGCCATTGTTAATACTCATACCAAATTACAGCTTTCTACAACTTATAGTCTCTGAGTAAAACAGCGGACGGACAGACGGGCATGGCGAAACTATAAGGGTTCTTTGTTTACTACGGAACCCTAAAACTGCTCCATAAAACTATTATTACAGCAGTAGAAACACTTCAACTTCGCAAGTGGTTCTTTTTAGGTATTGTGCGAATTGATCGACTGATGATGGCGGTGCCTTTGTTATTTTAATATTTTATTAAATTGATTTAATAAATTTATGAACTGTTTTATTTTTGTTGTAACACCTTACTCTAAACCAACAATTGACAATAAAGTATAAACAATTAAAATTTTATTATACTAGTTTGGGTAATTGAAATCCATAGTATGGCAATACTGACAAACGCACCACATGCAAAGAGAGCCTGCCTCACTTTTGATTTCATGAGATTCTGTCTATAGTTACTATGTCTGTGCACAGTACGATCATAAAATTAACAAAATAGAAAGTTATTCTGTGAAATCCATTCCAAGTGTGTTGTGAGCCTAATCATAAAAAAGTAAAACTATCCACCCTATTCCAAGTGGTTAACTAAATTGATGGTCGTCTATTATTACTAACCAAATTGATCGGATCGTCATGACTGCGGTTACGTATTAAAGAAAATTGTCGTGAATTGTCATCGGACGCCATTTTGTGACGCGTCGGCGGCCATCTTAGGGACGTTGACATTTTCGCGTCGTTTTAAAAAATGCATGATTTGTTATGCTAATGTGACGTGTTTAGTGGAAGCTATACACTTTTGTGAAGGATTTTCAGGGGTAGCAACACATCTGTGACTGAATTAGAGCAAGACTCTTTAATCCACTAACAGGAGTAATTAAGAATAACTAATTAAATACTTACTTATATGTACTTATAGTATACTTGTGGGAATTTGAGCACAAGTGTTTGTTCCTTTGAGTGCTTAATTGAGTGTCTCAGTGTAATATTATTAGTGTGTTCTTTCCACAGACTTACTTATAAACATTTAATATAAACATTTTCATTCTGCAAGAAGCCCGCATGTATAGTCCTAGTCCTACAAGGATCTTTTGGCGCATGACTGACGTGAGGGTGACAGAGACAGCGCCTTACAGTTTGCCTTCCCTGTAAAGCACTGTCTCTGTCACCATACGTCATCCACGCACTAAAAGATCGTTGTAGGACTCTAGCAGCATGTATTTTGTAGAGCACAAATAATGTCTTCTGTGGGGATTGTCAATGTGTGCAGTTGTTAGATAAGTAAACCAAAAATGTTCCAGATTAGAATGTAATGTCATATTTGTATTCACTAACGATCTAATTTCTAATGTTTTGATTGTAATCTCGTGTCTTCTCATAGTAATAAAATCCATAAGAATTACTGCTATTGGCGTGTATTCATTATCACAACCCTTCAGCAGTATTTCTATGACATTGTACCTGGCATGCTTACAACAACAATGATAGAGACCGAAGCTTTACGTGCCTTCGGAGACACGGAAGTGCTTAAGAAGTTTAGCCACTAGCGGTCACACATCCACCTACCGACCGCACGCAGTTGCTTAGCTTTGTCGATCACTTAACTCTGTAGGTAAAAGCCTAGTGTTCACCCGGGAAAGTACCACCGCCCGTCACGGTACTTACCTACTACCATTTCTGCCGCCATAATAATTGCTTTAACAGCAACTGTGTTCCGGATAGACAGGTGTGGAGCCCGTTACACTTTTTTAGAAACACTTTTCAAGGGAAGCAACGCATCTGTTACCGAATTAGAACGAGCCTCTTACTAACAATAAATAACTGGAAGATCTCAATTAATTAAGCTAAATTAAGTCTTGTTCTGGGTCGGTCACAGTTGTCATGGGCGGCAGCGGAAGGTGCTGCATGCTCGTTTGCTATCTTAACCCCATAAAAATAATCAGCACCATAGCCAAGTACTTTAGGTCTCTTAGTTATGAGAAGAGACCCGTACTCAGTAATAAGCCATTAATGGGTTCAAGCCGTGGACATTATAGAGGAGTGACTAAGTCTTAGAGTTCTCCTTAATGTCCTATATAAATCACCCAGGTCGACCTGCCTTAGATACTTACAAAGCCATTAGGAAATCTTACCTAACTTTGGAATATCACTACAAGCAATTTAGCTGTAAAATTCTATTAAATCTATTTCTATATTAATTCTGTTTTTTTCTTAATTTCCCCTAAATTTTTCGTGTACTTTACCTCTCTTTACCCATTATGTTCTATACACCTTGTGGTTATCTAGAAGAGTTCGGTATGTAGCGATAAAATCGCCTTTTTTACTTTATAATGTCTTTATATTTTGTGTACATAGGCTAGTAAGTAGAGACTTGCTTGCAAAGTAAAAGGTTATAAGTTCGATTCCCTCTGTTATTAAACACAAGGTATCATATCACCAAAAGGAAATCCGATTTCACGATCAAAATAAATCACTTCACAAACTTCTAATCAAGATACAATACTCATCACAAGTTCAACACTTAAAATCAAACTTAACATCGTTATGACAAGGGATTAGAGTTCATGTTAGCATTAAAATAGCTGTCAAAGTCATTGACCCGGAGCGTAGTGGGGATGGGCGTGGCTACGCTAGTCTGCAAAAGTGTTATTTATATCCCATCATCGATCGAGCCCGGACGTCTTTTAACGCGCTCGCTAATTGCTAACGTCCAATATTTATTTTTAATACGTCATTTCCTCTCCTTGTCGCCGCAATAGCTCTTTATTTTAAGGTGAGGCAACGTCTTAATGATTTATATGAATGAGAATATTTATTTAAGAAAATGATTATGATTGATGAGAATGATTTCATTATTTCTATTTTAAAGGATGAGATTGTTAAAACGATTGTATGCTTCAAACTACGTTTTTAAGATGTCTATAGATTTAGTTACAAAATAGGTATATTTTCTGAGTTAGCGTGTTTTACCATCTAACGGTGACGTTGTCACGTACCATAAGGTGGAATCATAGTCAAATGATACCTTACATAGAGTGTAAAAATACCATTATTTTTAACCGGCTTCAAAAAAGAAGGAGGTTCTCAATTCGACAGTATGAATGCTTTTTTCAGGTGATAAAGGCCTAGAGCTCACACGGGGAAAGTACCGCCGCCGCCCGCCACGGTACTTAGTTCCATTCCTACCGTGTAATAATTGTTTTAAGAACAATTGTGTTCCGGATAGGAAGGTGTGGAGCCGGTTACACTTTTTTAGAGGCGACTATCTCAGTCCTCAGGGGTAGCAACGCATCTGTGACCGAATTAGAATGAGATTCATACTAACAATAACTAACTGGACCATTAGGTACTAACATTAACTAACAGGACTAATTATCCTAGCATTTTTTAATAAAAAATTCTGCCTCGCCGGGAATCGAACCCACCCTTCCAGCGATCTGGCTCAGCAGCGATCTGATCCTGAGGGCATTCACTTGTGACCCGGCCGCCCCCCAGGTATGTTGTTTCATCTACCGGGATCCCTTTGCCAAATCAGCAATGCATCGGTGATGCCATTGTAGTTGCTAATGTCCATGGGCGACGGTGACCACTTACCATCAGGAGGATAGCCTGCTCGTTGGTCATTGGTGTTGGTTGGGTTGGCTTGTTGATGGTACGTGCCCTGGGATTCGAACCCGGACCCTCCGAGTAGGGGGCGAATTCTTAACCACTAAGTTATCACCTTATTATTATTAGGCTATCACCGCCTTACTAGGGTATCACCGCCTTAAGGGTGCCTTTCCACCAGAGATGTGCTTTGCTACGTTGCTAAAGATGCGTTTGAGATCTACAAATCACATATATTGGCCCGCCTAGAAACCCCGTAAGGGCTGAATATGATTGGTGGATGGCAGACGCATCCATAGCGACGTAGCATAGCACATCTCTGGTGGAAAGGCACCCTAAGCCTCGCGGCCTTAAAAGCTGACTTCTATGAACTAAAAACTACCTCCCTATTAAATTTCATGATAAGTAAGTGACGTGAGTATAATGTTAAGATGTGTACAATGTGATGTGATGAGTAAAGTTTATATTCATCAAAAAGAGAAGTCTCTCGTCATGACGAAACATCCCAGTTGGCTGACAACTTCATCCACCGTCTCCATGTCTCGAAGTATTAACTAGCCGAGAGATATTACACTAATATTTACTCCAGGCTGCCTAACAGACTCCACACGCGAGTGTTTTAGTGAACACCGTTTGTGTATGGTGCAAGGGAAGAGCGGTGAGCGGGGAAAATATAAACAGGAATAAAGTTTACGTTTTGGTAAAATCTATGCGTTTTAAGTTGTCTGGACCGAACTTTTTTATGGAATTAAAGTACCTAACACACGAGCAAGCAGCACCACCCTTCCGCTGCCGCCATAACAACTGTGACCGACACAGAACAAGATCCACATCGGGACTAGAATGTCACTATAGATATAGAATGGGACTAGAAAGTCAGTTAGCGGAGGGTGTTAGAATATTAGCTGGTTAGTTTGTTAATAAGTCTGAGGACAGAGACCAGCTGTTAGTGATAGTTGGTCCTGTTAGTTGATGTTAGTAAAAGTCCAGTTAGTAATTTGTTAGTGTGAGTCTCGTTCTAATTCGGGCACAAGTGCGTTGCTACACCTGAGGAATGTACTTAGTTCATTAATAAACAATTGGAGAGTTATTATGATCCAAGTAAAAAAATAATACCAATTCAAAGGCCCGCCCCCGAAAAATCCAATTTACACGCCAAAATCCCAAACAAAATTTAGAAGTAAATTCCCAAAACACAAATTCTAACATAAAAATCCTGCAAAAACCATAATATATTCCCAACTTCCAAAAAATCCAATTCAAACGGCAAATTGCCAACATAATTCCCAAATTAAATTCCCAAAAATCAAATTCCCGAACTAAAAACTTCCTGAAAGAATTAATGTCAAACGCCTGACCCTGTCCCATCGCTAAGCAAACGCTCTCGGGTCATATGCTCATCATCTCATCATCAACATCGGCTGCAACTCTTGCCTCTCACCTACTGCCAAAAATCAATTCAAACGCAACATTTCCAAAAATTTCAACTCAAATGCCGAATACCTAAAATTACCAACTGAAACGCTAAAGTCCCAAAAAAATTAATTCCCGAATGAAATTCCCAATAATATAAATTCCTGAAAAATTACCAAAATCCATATTCCCCTGCTAAAAACCATCAAAACTCACTTTTTACTACCATGAAATTTTCTGTCAAACGCCTCTCCCCTGTCCCATCGCTAAGCAAACGCTCTCGCGTCATGTGCTCGTCATCTCGTCTGTCCGTAACCCGATCGGGGCGAAGCGCCCAGCCGGCAACGTCGGCGACTCCGGCCTAATCCGCTCCGCACACAGGTTCGCGTCATCACTTCATTAGTGACGAATGCGGAATTGGAATTTGAAATGTCAACTCGATTATAGGTTAGGTAATCTGTGTATCAAAATAACAGTGTTTTCCATTGCATAGGTAAAGATAGGTATTTACATGATACTGAAACTTAAACGATTTTAAAAATTTTGTCTGCTTGTCTCTTCAGGTTATTTTCGGAACAACTGAACGGAATTTTATAGAATTTACACTGGAAGACAATAGGGTATGACTTGTAGAGCAAAATATAGGCTACCATTTTATCCCGAAAATTCCACATTCTAAAACGCGGGTAGGTACAGCTTAGAATAAATAAAAAACGATAGTTTACGATTCAAACGACGGCCGAGCCAACATACAATAGCCGTCGGCTAGGGTTCAAGGATCGAGGGGACAGGCTGGCCTCGTCAACTGACCCCTCGAGATGCGAGATGGGGTACAAGGAATAGGTACTATACTTTCTAGTTTCAGAATGGGTAGTTTGTTTTGCCAAGTCTCTTGTGTCTATGGAAATTGTATTGGACGTCGTCTTTTGATGCATTTTATTTAAGTGTTCCATTTTTTGAATTTTTTTTTTAATTTCAGTTCGCCTTTTTTGATGCGCTAATATTGATCTGTATGAATGTATCTATGTAATGGAATCTTTCAACCAAATTTTCAAGAATTTCAGAAGTTTGATTTACTTGAAAATTTGAACAAAGTCAAAGGCCGATGTCAGTGCAATTTTATGACAAACGTGACCGATATTATTCTAAAATTTGACTCCAGATAAAAGTGTACTCCTCAACGTCTAAGAACACAGTCACTTTGTTTTGCATTCACAATTCACTTAGTTTCTTAAAAGCATAGTTTTAGATTTCAAATAATATTTATCATTTAATTAATTAGCGACTTTTTTCAGCTTATCGGTAGACTCAAAAAATACGTACATAGGTAAATTGACAAATTACGTACATGAATAAGCTTTAAATTAGAATTTGAATTCCTCAAAAAATTCGATTTAATTGCATCCCACTAAATAACCAGCTTTCCTCGCCCGTAATTAAAGCTCATTGTAGATTGATTGATTTTTAAGCATTTAAATGTCACTTGCTACAAATGGTGAAGGAAAACATCGTGACGAAACCAGCATGCCGGAGAGTTCACAAAACTCAAAGGTGTGTGAAGTCCGCCAATCCGCACTTGGCCAGCGTGTGGACTATGGCCTTAACCTTCTCATTCTGAGAAGAGACCCATGCTCAATAGTGGGTCAGGATGGGTTGAGAAGTAGAAGTAGATTGACGACAAAAATTTAAAACGTCTTAATTAACCTTTCCCTCAATCTAAATCAAACTATGAGCACATGTAATAATTAATTTGTTTTTAGACAGTAGCAATTCCATATTTTCCGCGACTCAATTATAGCCTCAACGAGTCTTGTTCTGTGATTCTGTGTCACAGTTGTCATGAGCAACAGCAAAAGGGAGGACTATATCATTTCCAATCTGAAATCCATGAAAAAAATCTACAAATTAAAGCTCATTTCATTTATTACACAGAGTTAATATCTCTCCAGAATTTCTATTAAAGCGGGCCACACTAATTTAATTTCACCTTTCTGGATCTAAAGAAAGCGTTTTGGAGCCAACCTCCAGCCATCCAGTATCCGTCTGGAAACGCCCAGCGTTCTATTTTCCTTATTATTTATTAATATTACGTGTAAACGCGGCTCAGTTAACCTACTTTGCCTTTCAATGACTTGTTTTACACTCGGCGGTTGAATATTATCATCGCTTGGGTTACCTTAGGAGATTGTCATATAAAACTTCAAATAAATGAGGAGGTTCTTATTTAGAGTTACCAGGCTGGATAGCTGCGCCAAAGGTCCTGGGCTCGATTTCCAGTGAGGCGGAAATTTTAATGATGAGTTTAAATTTCCGTCCTCAGTCTGGCTGGGTCCTTGTCTTGTGTTGTCCATGGCACCCACGACACGGGGAATCCTAGTGTGGGGCTATGAGTGTGTAGTGTTATTGATTTATAATTATTTCCATTGTCTATGTTGACATTGTTCTCACTTTATTAGTAGGTAGTCAATGTGGAAATTGTTATTTTCTTAATTAAAGTTACAGTGAATAAAATTAAAGCTGAACTCGCTAACCTTACGAAGTTGACCGTAAGACGCGTCATTCAATATTCCATGAAAAATTTGTAAAATAGATGCCAACGCGCTCGGTAAACTGTTGTTCGGAATGAATTATAATAAATTGTTTATTGTACGGAACTCTTTATCATTTTGAACATTTTTATACCACAGATCCATAAAATAATTCACCAATACTTTGTAACGATCTTGGTGTAATAGTTTCTTATTACCAAAGTTAAGGAAAATAAGTTTTACAGGGTAGAGAAAGATAGTCCTTTTATTATGTTTAAAAACAAATGAATATTGTTTGGATAACTACGTAAAATAAAAATTAGGTATTATAATGGTGCGTACAGATTATGCAACATGTTATATAACTTCTGTTTTATAACACGTCCACACTATCTAATATTGTTGTCTAACAATGAAACATGTTACAAGACCGTACACAATAAGGGGCTTCTAAACGGGCAATGTTTTTCGGCAATTTGTGGCTGCATCATTGGCTACTTATTGCCGGCTATATTTATGGCTGAGCAATCCATGGCCGAGATATGTGTTGCAATATGTCTGCAATAGTATGGCTCATGTTACAGACGCCTAAACGAGCTACACAAACCGACAACAATCAAGGGGTATCACGGCGTCACTCACAAACTTCATATCGCGCAGAAAAGGATGCACTATACCATATTAATAGAGAGCGACGGAAACAGCAATAAAACTCGCTGGGCAATATTGCAGAAATATCGATCGCTCAGCGATCCTCTGGCAACCTCGGCCAGCAATATCGGTCATACCAAACATGTGTGGCTATATGGCTGGGATATTACTGCAATATTGCTTAGTCTGGCTGGTATTGCCAGCAATGTTGCCAGCCACTGTGTTGCAGCCACAAATTGCCGAAAAACATTGCCCGTTTAGAAGCCCCTTTAAAACAACATTGTTGTATAACAATGTTTTATAACAAGGCACAAGTAGGTAACTCGTACGCAACAGTTATACAATATTGTTGCACAAACTAATAACATGTTGTATAACTTGTTTTTGTAACACATAGCGTCCACATTTGTAAAACATGTTATTTAACTATGTTTTATAACATGTTTTGTTACATAGTCTGTACGCACCATAATATGTAACTAGCTGACCGGCATACGTTGTCCTGTTACATACTCATATCTATATTCCGGTTCATATTATGCTACTAATATAAACCGGAAGAGTTTACCTATTATTATTATTTTCTTTGAACGCGCTAATCTCAGGAACTATTGATTCGAATTGAAAAAATATTTTTGTATTGAATAGTCTTTTAGTTTTAGTTTTGTTATGTTATTTTTATTTTATTTATATTTTTAAGAATGTATGTATGTACCATAAAATACTGTAAATATCATGTGACAATAAATTTATTTATTGAGTCTATTTATTGAGGAAGGCTATATAACATCATGCTACGGCAGGACGCTGACGACGTCTGCCGGGTCAGCTAGTTATTTATATCTCAGGACCTTTACGTCATATGAATATGAAACATACGCTAGTTTTTAAATTAGACCTCATAAAACACAACTGCGAGAACCGCATTCATTTTTATTCAGAGGTTTTATGTGATCGCGGAAAAACTTACAGACTAGACGGTATGTCTTCTTCTAATTCTTAAAAATATTTTGGCTTCAGTTACATTGATAAAATAAGTATACACAATTACGTGTTACAAATATATTTATTAAAGAAAATATTAACGGTCATGGTATCGATGTAAAGTAACCCTTTGATAGAAAGAATTACGGTCGAATTTCGAGTGCAGAGAGCAGCTCTAACTTGTAATTACTTACTTTTTGGTGTATTATGATAAAAAAATAATTTTAATATCTTTATTAAAAGTTACAATGATTACTAAAAATATTATTAAAATAGTCAATACAAAATACTTAACAGACCACCCCTTAGTAAATCCAACATAAACTAAAATCTATTCACAGCGAAAGCTAATATCGCTGTTAACATTCGCGTTGTTTTCGTTTATTTTCATTTAATACGTAATACAAGATAATTTTCTTGTCCTTCAAGAAGCGTTAGACACGCTGTCGAATGCTTTTCGCCCGTTCCTTATTACGCTTCGTCCACCCCACGAGGTTGGCGTGTAAATATTCTCGATGCATCTCGTATTACCAATGTAACCCGATAGAACGGTCACGCAACGGCTGAATCGGTGGTGCGATTAATTCGTCAGGAAGTCGAGTGGAAAATGAGCGGAGACAGTCGGCGAGAGGAGTTCATCAGGGCGGTTGTACGGGCCCGCTGTTATTTATAGTGATGAAATTTGCAAATTAGGTTTAATATTTCATGATTTTTTTTAAATTAACTTCATAGGCTCATTATGTTAGTTTGACAGACGACATAATTATTGTTTAAGGATAATATTTACACTAAAATGTTGAAAATTTTAATACGAAATTGTTATTAAATACTTCGTAACGAAATTGAAATTAAACAAAATTTTATTTTAAATTCTAGTGCGATTACTTCAATAAGTACTTACGGTTAGTCGTCTTGGGAGAAGCAGCAAGAAACTCTCAAGATTTTTACTACGTTTTACTGAAGAAGGTAAAATGAGAGTTTTACATAACAAAACAAAAAAAACCAATCTGAAACACTTACACTATAGGTAGATATACATAAGTACTAATTAAGTTCAGCTACATATTATATAAATAAAAGACGAACCCCCTTTCCTAGTTGTTAGTGGTCATGACTCATGACTGCAAAGAGGCCCTTGGATGGCCCTGGGTTCGATTCACGTGTTTCACGTGGTAAAGATCAAAAATACTTTGTATTACTCATAATTATTTCACTCTTTGAGTTAGTCAATATAGCATTAATTGAGGATTTCCCTTGTCTGAGCCAATTCTTAGCGAAGTATCTGGTTATGTTTGTCAAACAATTGCATTATCATCGGAACTAAAGCAATATGCTTAGCTAATTTTCTATAAAAGTTGACAAGTACGTATAACTCGAGAACCACTTGGCAGATGTCGTTCAAATTGATGTTAAATCGGTTCACCCATTGCAAAGTTATGAGGTAACATACATAAATGAAATAACATACAGACCAATTCGTCTGTATGTTTTTTTTTCATATGACCTCCTCCTATTTTTGAAGTCGGTTAAAAATATAGCTTTTGAGCTTTATTCAATTATAAATAACAATTTTATGGTACATGTGTTGCGTGTTTGGAAGATGGCATGAATGAATGGAGGACGACGTCTCTAAATTTTCCTTCAGCATTACATTTACAAAGAGCTTGGGATGATTTGCTTTGTAAGCATACTTTCGATTATTTACTAAATAATACTCAATCAGATATCAGTAGAGCAAGATTGAGAGCTGTGTCAAGTTGGGAGTCTGGTCAGTGGTTACAGGCGCTTCCATCTGCTTCCATTGGCACTCTCTTAGATCCTGATACTTTGCGCATATCTGTTTGTCTGCGTTTAGGTGTCAAAGTTTGCTCGCCTCATACTTGCTCCTGTGGTGCAGTTGTTGATGCTTTGGGGCTCCACGGTCTCTGCTGTCAAAAAAGTGCTGGCCGCTTTTCCCGTCACGCCGCTTTGAACGATATTATTAGAAGGTCTCTTGTCACAATAAACGTTCCTTCAGTGTTAGAACCTAACGGTATTTTTAGGAAGGATGGCAAGAGGCCTGACGGTATGTCGATCGTGCCGTGGACTATGGGACGGCCACTAGTGTGGGATGCAACATGCGTTGATACACTGGCTCCTTCTCATATCCATGGTACGAAAGTCAGAGCCGGTGCTGCGGCGGAGGCGGCAGAGAAGAGTAAGCACTTGAAATATGACAATATTTCAAGTGCTTATTACTTTTTCAAAGCATTTGGAGTGGAAACTCTTGGTCCGTGGGGTCCTGACGCCCACTATATTTTCAAAGTAATAAAAAATAAATTAAAGGAAAAAACTAGTGATCCAAGAGCTGGCAGTTTCCTCGCTCAACGTATTAGCATTGCTATACAGCGAGGAAACGCTGCCAGCGTATTGGGGACTGCACCACAGGGTCCTAGTTTATTTAACTTATTTTAGTTTTAGTTTTGTTATGTTATTTTTGTTATGTTTATATTTTTATGTATGTACCATAAAATTGTTAAAAATATTAGGTCACACAGATCACACCTCGGACCAGCCAATAGTAAATTTAAATCTGAATATAATTCAACTTCGATGTGGCCAACGTGTGCGCGCGACGAATCGAAATTTGATTTGCGATTTTAAAACAATTAGTTAATTAGTACTGGGTTTACTTTATCAATGTTGCCAGTGCTGCGAATGGTTTTATTTTTAATTTTTTACAATACTCTGTTCGCGTTTGATCTCGATCTCGACCCTACCTATAGCTACTAATAATATGAAGCAGAAGATTTGATTTGTTTGAACTCGCTAATCTCAGTAGCAGTAGTTCCTACTGGTTCTAATTGAAAAATTATTTATGTGTTGAAAATCCCTTTTATTGAGGAAGATTATAGAGTATATTTATAACATCACGCTTAAAACAGAAGAATACAGAATCATCACCTCAATTTAGCGAGATCTGACATTTAGTTTGTGAGTTATTCTCAGAAATGCGTATTTAATTTATAGACACTACGTCATAACTTTTTATTGAGCATTCCATTTTTTATGATTATTTTTTATGCAAAAGCAAGTAGGTACTTGTCGCGTGTGGTCCGATTTAAATATGAGCGACGTTTGATGAGTACTTTCTGTTCCTGTTCTTGTCCTGTTCTTGTCGATGTTGAAGTCGATTTTATTTGTATATAAATAAATAATGGGAGGTCGCTCTATAGAGATAAAATAGGTACGTGTTGCGTGTGCATCTGGACTGAGGGCCCACTTTTTTTTTCTTGGCGTAGCGAATTGAAATTGATAAGGGAATTACTTAAAATTAGTTAAAACTTAAAGCAAACACTCATAAATTTCTTAAACGTAAATTAAAGATGTTATGGGCAAATGTTTTGGGCCCTCAGTTCAGATGCCTACAGAAAGTGGCATGGTGTAAATCTCAGAAAGTACTACCTCTGTGTCAATAATTTTTATTCCTGAATTTAGTTAAGAATTTCTTAAAACGATTTATGTAATTCTCAACTGACTAGAGAACAACATTACAGATCTATCACACGTTTTACTTGGGCCCTCAATCCAGACGTTTATGAACTGAGGGCCCAGGCGAAACATAGGTTTAAAAGAAGAAATACACAAATTTTCCTTGAACACCGCCTAGATAACATCCCTATGAATTAGTAAAAAAAACAAATAGTGAAAAAAAAGTAACGGCTGAATCGTAAAACGGATTCGAATTTTCGGAAAACGTCTGATCTGAGGGCCCAATATTTTTGGCTTTATCGACTAGGTGCAACCTCTTACTTTGAAATAAATGAGCTGAAAAGTTGTAAGAAATTCTTAACTAAAATTCTACATACGGGTTTATCTTCTAAATGCCATATTTTATGAGAAAATTAACTTTACATTTTTAATAGGAAGAAATTTTGTAAGGTAACCATGATTCCAGAATAGGAAAATAACTAACTCAGTTTTGTAAAAATCTAATTACACTTCTGTGCTGTTATTTCTTAACCTTTACATTTTCAATATTAAGAACCAATAAAAATATTTAAAGTGTATCAAATGACTCTTCTCGAAAATTGTTATGTAATGACGGCACAGCCATCTTGATGATTATTGTGGTAAAAGGAGTCGTCGAACTGAGCTATCTTTTTATTTTTATTATTTCGAATACGTCGTAATACTACATGGGTTGAATTGAGCGTCACTGTTGAAGTCGGTATTTTTTTTTAAAGTTACTGTTAAATGAGAACACATAGTTGCTGGTAAATTTTATGTTTATCTAATTGTAAGAAGTAGTTTTAGTTCAAATAAATACTTACTTTTTTTCTTCTTAATGATGCGTTTTACTAAAACCCTTATTTAAATATCTTCCTTTATAACGTCTTTGACGAAATTAAATGAATATTGGTTATTAATGACTGTTTACATACAATCAAATGTTATAATTATTTATACACGCGATAGCGTGTAGCGATACCTGTCTCCCTTGTAACTGTCCAATAACAGCTAGTTACAAGTTCTGTCGTATGGAATTCCTAATGCTGATATTGAAAATGTAAAGGTTAAGAAATAACAGCACAGAAGTGTAATTGGATTTTTACAAAACTGAGTTAGTTATTTTCCTATTCTGGAATCATGGTTACCCTACAAAATTTCTTCCTATTAAAAATGTAAAGTTAATTTTCTCATAAAATATGGCATTTTGAAGAAAAACCCGTATGTAGAATTTTAGTTAAGAATTTCTTACAACTTTTCAGCTCATTTATTTCAAAGTAAGAGGTTGCACCTAGTCGATAAAGCCAAAAATATTGGGCCCTCAGATCAGACGTTTTCCGAAAATTCGAATCCGTTTTACGATTCAGCCGTTACTTTTTTTTCACTATTTGTTTTTTTTTACTAATTCATAGGGATGTTATCTAGGCGGTGTTCAAGGAAAATTTGTGTATTTCTTCTTTTAAACCTATGTTTCGCCTGGGCCCTCAGTTCATAAACGTCTGGATTGAGGGCCCAAGTAAAACGTGTGATAGATCTGTAATGTTGTTCTCTAGTCAGTTGAGAATTACATAAATCGTTTTAAGAAATTCTTAACTAAATTCAGGAATAAAAATTATTGACACAGAGGTAGTACTTTCTGAGATTTACACCATGCCACTTTCTGTAGGCATCTGAACTGAGGGCCCAAAACATTTGCCCATAACATCTTTAATTTACGTTTAAGAAATTTATGAGTGTTTGCTTTAAGTTTTAACTAATTTTAAGTAATTCCCTTATCAATTTCAATTCGCTACGCCAAGAAAAAAAAAGTGGGCCCTCAGTCCAGATGCACACACGTGTTGCGTGCCTCCTAGATCATGTTTACTGCAGATATTACTAGGAAAATCTAAGTCTAAGAAAAAGTGCCTAACAGTGACTCAGTAACGAAGAGTTTTACTTAAATAGATTGTGGATCAAATTCTTTATTAATAAACCTTCATTTGTGTGAAAGGCTACTCACTCCTCGCAAGATATCGAAAACCGCCTGGCATAGATATAAAGGCAGGGAGGTAGTTCATAGTTAGTGGTAGACTTCCCGATTAGGATGTTACCACGCCAATCGATAAATCGTCGATCGACTCCATCGATCGATGGCGAATCCACTAGTCGACGACTAAGAACGGATTTTGTCGTATTCCAAAAAATAAAGGGGTAAAATAGGAATGATTCATGATCAGTATGATTAAAAGTCAGACATACCTCAGCTGACCTGACGACTGGCACCTTATTGGCTGCAATTTACGAAACTAATTGACCAATAAGCGCGCAAATATGACTGGGCTCAGCCACTCGCATGCTTGCAAATTTCGTATTACTAACCAAGAAAAAAAAAGTGGCGTCCTCTTTGATGGCCAGATCGCTGTTCCAAGGTTCCTGGGTTCGATTCCCAGTGAGGCGGAAAAGTTTAAATTTCCGTCCTTGCCTTGTATGTTGCCGTTGACACAGGGAATCTTATTGTGGAACTATAAGTTTTTAGCGTTTTTTGTATTGCATCTAAAGACGTAGAATAAATCAGTAATTACTTTAATAATCTGTTTTTTAGATTTATTAATTTGAGTACCAAACCCACCACGACATTATAAAACGACCGCTTTCTTTCCACAAAGGATGTGGTTCTTGTTTACATTTTGAGCCAATATAGAGGTGTCCAAATAGATAAAAAACCAACTTGTCTATGCCCATCACAGAGTATAAAGTGACACTGACGTGTGGCGCCAGATTGAGACGGTACAGATTAAATTACACATTTGATATGAAAGATTCACTTTAATTTTAATAATTATAACTTGCTAGAATGTGTGTTGAGGCTAAATTTTAAATTATCTAAGATCCAGGTCCAGTCAATGAACCTTTATACAACTTTTCAGAAAAGGTGTCTTTAACAAGACATAAAAAAGTACCTAACAAAACGCGTCCTCAAGTAACTCATAACCTTGTACTGGGTAAACCGATTTTTAAGTTTTTTTTTATTTGATACTTTTTATTTATTAGCTTCCATCCGTACCATGTGATATCTAGGGTGCGTACAGATTATGTAACATGTTATATAACTTCTGTTTTATAACACGTCCACACTATCTAACAAACAATGAAACATGTAACAAGACCGTACACATTAAAATAACAATGTAATATAACAGTGTTATATAACAATTTAATGCGTGTCATTTCTTAAAATATAGCATATAAAATTGTTGCAAAAAATAATAACATGTTATATAACTTGTTTTTGTAACACATATCGTCCACATTAAAAAAAACATGTTATTTAACTATAATAATAATAATAATAAACGCTTCACAATCAAAGCCCCACACTAGGATTCCCTGTGTCGTGGGTACCTTGGACAACACACAAGACAAGGACACACACTCAGACCGAGAACGGAAATTTAAACTCATCATTCAAATTGCCGCCTCGCTGGGAATCGAACCCAGGACCCTCGGAACAGCGATCGGCGTGTTAACCATTGCGCCATTCGGGTCGTCACTAAACTATGTTTTATAACATGTTTTGTTATATAGTCTGTACGCACCATAAGGGTAAATCCTAAACCAAAAACGCCCGAAAATCGAACCTAGGACCTCTCAAGCGATCAGTCACCGCTTACTGTCGTATTAACTTAAAGTTAACTCGCTCTCAATACCGGTCCCCCGTAGCCCAGTTAATAAATAAGTCAATATTATAATGTCTCAATAGATCCAGTGAAGTCTAAACGTTACCACATAAATTATAGACTTGAGCCGATTACACACAAGAAACAAGAAATATGTTTTTACCTACAAAAGTCCGTAAAAAGGATTTATAGTATATACACGTGATAAAATGAGAACATCATCAACGTAGTCACAGTCAATTAAATGCGCATTCTCAAGGATAACTTAAAAACTAATCAAAGCGCGCACCTCGACCTTAGATTAGTCTCCCACACTTTCGTGAAAACATTTTGTACAATGTACAAAGGTTTGTGCCCATGTGAGTGACTAGGCACGCGTCTCTCCTCATCATTGAAGAAGCCTAGAGCCTAATGTGGATTGGTGGAGATTGGTGAAAGGCCAACCCCGTATCGAAAGTTTTCACACCGCCCGAAGGCCTCTCATGGCTTAACGACTGCTATCTATCGATAACCACCAGGACTCGAGCGCTCAAGATATAGGGGTAGCCTATCCAATTACCGACCGCCCGCAGTAGCTTAACTTTGTCGATCATTTATCGACGCAAGCCGCCGGGTTATGATGCGGATTGAAACCCAAGTCCACGTCATACGTGGTCAATTTCAATACACTATAACAATAGACAGTCTGTCCGTTGCAACACGTTGGCCGCATTGTTGCGTACCGAGACGCATGCGGCATGCGGCTTGCGGCTGCGGCTGCGGCGCGCGGTTATCGCAACTTTCAGTTTTAAGCTTTTAGTTGTTATACTTGAGCTTAAGGAATTGCCACTCCCTGCTAAAACCAAACTTATTACCGCCGCTCACAGTTCAATGTAGCTTGTAAGAAGAAATTACTAAGGACATTTTTAGTTCCCGCCGTCAGTCTGAAATGTACCTTAATCGCATTGTCGGAACGCTGGCATTTGTTCGCCATGCAATTATAACGAATTCCAGATCGAATTCAAACGGAGTATAACTTCTCTTATTAAGTATGGTTTAATGAAAACCAGCATCTATGATTCTACACGTTCCATAGCCCAAGCTAAGAGCAGCCCTGTACCTATATAGCCTCCTTCTTAAAAAGAGGGTGTTATGTTATAAATTTAACCTGTCTGTCTGTGTGTCTGTGTGTTTATCTGAGGCACCGTAATACCTGAATGAACCGATTTCAGTGCGATTTTTTTATTAAAAGCCAGTTTACTTGCGGTGGTTTTTAGCTATGTTTGGTTTAAATCGGTCCAGCAGTTTAAAACAATTAGCTCTTTTCCAAAATGATTCAAGGCATTTTTTGGCACACTATAACATTTTACAAAAAAATACCGACTTTAAAGCAACTCAAAAACTTAACTCAAAAACCACTCACGAGATATCGCTCAAATTAATAAGGGATCACATGACAAGCACTACCTTTCGAATAAAAAAATAACAGATCTGTTCGGGCGTTTAATGATTATCAGCTCATCAGAGGATTTTCGTAATCTGGAGGTTTTTTTCAATTTAAAAATTAACTGCTGTCGTCTATTTTGTGAATGAAAACTTAAAAACTAAAAGCCTAGCAAACTCGATATCTAGACAATCATTACGCGTACCCGTATTACACAACAATAGAATATAGAACGGCCAGTCGTGAGGTCAGCCAATGGTGACCCGGCTCGACAGTCTCCGATGTAACCTTGAAACATCGATAAGCGGTGTTGCTGAAACATTCGTCTCGTACTGGACCGTATGACTAAATAACAATGGAGTAAGCCTACACCACCTAATTTAAAAACAGTTGGTAGCGAGGCTTTTTCATGAGTGCAAGATGTATTTAGAAACTAAGGATAGCCTAGCCTCAGACCTTATAGAATTAAAATTATTTATTGAAATTAAAGGTGGCAAACGAGCATGCAACACCACCCTCCACAAGACTCAATTTAAAGACTAGGATAGTTAGTAGATGGTGTAAGTTGGTTAGTTAATAAGCGAGAGGACAGGGACTGTCAGTGATAGGTAGGTACCTATTAGTTAAAGTCCAGTTAATATTTGTTAGTTAGTATGAGGCTCCTTCTTATTCGGTGGTGATGCATTGCTACCCCTGAGGACTCTCCACCGCCTCTAAAAAAGTGTATAGGGAACAGGTAAATTTGGTGATTGCGAGCCATGGCGAATTCTAAGGGTCCTGGGTTCAATTTCCAGCGAGGCAAAAGTTAGAATGATGAGTTTAAAATTCCATTCTCGGTCTTGGTGTGTCCTTGTCTTGTGTAGTCTATGGCACCCACGACACAGGGAATCCTAGGATGGAGATATAAGTGTAAGACGTCCATGGATATTATTATAGATTACTAGGCACTTCATCCAAGATCAAAGGGTGGCACCTGCATAATCCCTTAGCCCTACCTGGTTACGCCCACAGTATACATTTTCCTGTGCGCGTGTGTACCTACAGCGGTTGCCAACTTATTACAATCTACAATAGGAATGCATGACGTCACGTCTGCGTACTACGGTGCGTGGCGCTGAGCCAACTAGAGAATGCGTAATATAGGGCTGCCACTAGACTAAAGGAGAACAACAGATTTGGGCCTGGAGCGAACAGCTTGTTCAATACCCTCAAATAATCTTGCATATTTTAATACATCCATTTCATATTTAAAAATCTAGTAACAACATATCATTAAAATATTAAACGACAAAAGTAGATTCTATGTGTGCGCGGTGCGTAAGACGACTATATTTCATTATTCCCATCATTTTCCGCAAACACGGAATATGCACAATGTGATGTCTCATGCATGTTCATATTGCAGGCCCAAGGTCCTTAGGAAAGTTGCTGGTCTCCTTTGTAACGGAAGGATTTTATGCCTCTGCTAAAACAGCTGTGAGGAGCAAGATCAGTAGAAAGTGCTGAGATGAGATTTGGTGAGGCGAGGCGAAGTGACGTTTAGCGATCTGGCGAGGCGATATGTGGAGTGGAAAGGTGCTATAGAGAGGAGCGGTGCTTTAGAGGAGAGGACAGGAGAGATGATAAGGTGGACTGGCCAGCGACCTGGCCGGTATCTATTTGAAAATGGAAAAACGACGGGAAAGGAAGATTTGTTCTTGTCAATGCATTCATTGACTAAAATAAATCTGAAGTTGTAACAAGAGTCGTGTTTTATTTTGTCCTTTTATAATTATTAATGACGAGCGAACGCGAGTGATCCCTCCACGTATTCGGTCCGCTGACTTCGTAAAACTGAAACGAAATTTTCTAACTAATCACAAAGGCAATACCGTTTTAAAGCATGTCTATCTATGACTTCAAACTTTTCTTTAGAAAAAACGAAACGTTGATCAATAAAGTTCTTTTCAGTTTTGAACCTCATTGATAAAACCATAACCCTTTTCTCTATTTAGAGTAACTTTAACATTTATAATATTAGTAGGGATTCGATAGATAGATAGCTCACCAACCCTGGCAAAGACAAACGCGCAGAAGTGCCGCCCGACAAACAGACCAAAACGCTCCGCCAACCTCCCCCCTCCCCCCGCGCTAATTGTCGACATCGAATGCAAACAATTACAACCACGCGCTGGACGTATTTTTATCGACAGCCGTCTAGACGGTGACCTGAGACGGTCCTGACGTGATTCTGCCAAAGATTAAGCATGATAGTAGGTCAATTATATTGTATGACTAATTGAAACGGAGAAATTCTATACGCCTACCTTGTTAAACTGTGGTGAGAGACAGGATCAGTAGAAAGTTGTAAGGTAAGGTGGAGTGAGACGAGTGAGGAGAGTAGAGGAGAGGTGGTGATGAGGAGGACGTATTTTTATCGACAACTGTCTAGACCTCTAGACGGTGACCTGAGAAGGTCTTGTCGTGACTCTCCCATAAATTAAACATGCTATAGGTCAATATTATATTAATTTTGAATTGATTTTATTTATAAACAACTGTAATGGATAAATTGTATACCACTACTAAAATAATAGCGAGGAGTAAGATCAGCAGGCAGTTGTGATGTGAGATATGGTAAGAAAATAAAGGAGAGGAGACATAAATATGATAAGCAGGAACAATTTTTATCGACAACCATTTAGACGGTAACCTGAGACGTCCTGACCTGACGTGATTCTAGCAAAGATTAAGCATTTTGTTAGGTCAATTACACCAAACTTGAATTTATTATTTGTTAACTATTATAATAGCCACTAAAATTTGTTGGGACACGGGCCAAAAATTATGAAGACTGGGTCCTCAACCTGACAGATAGGGGCAGATTTATTGACAGCAAATTCATTATTTTTGTGTCAGTGTGTTTGAGTTTAGAGAGGATGTAAATTTTAATTAAATTGTAATATTTTAATTAACGATAAAAAAATTGCTGTGAGTTATGATAACGGATTATGCTCATGCTGTCGCGGACTTGTATCGAGGAATCTCTCAATAGAACGTAGACCAGGGACCAGTAGACCTGAAACCAGCCAGCTACCACGCTCTTGCTGGAGTCAGAAAAACGTCTTATAGTATTCCGGTTGGGGGTTTTGAGTATTTTCTTTCTTTTTTACTTCTTCTCTATTATTTAGCCCACAACCCAATGCAAAAAGATTTACCTTGATACTTCATAAATTTTGAAATCAGGAAAAATAACCAAACAGCGTCCATTCTTTTATTTTTTCCATGTGTAAACTTCGTTCATTTTAAAGTTTTTGTTTCCGAAAAATTTTTTTTTTATACTTATTGCCCTAATTTATTTATTTATTAAATAATTTTTCACCGTGTAGGCATTTTATCATCTATGACAAATCTCGATTGCACAAAAGGAGTGTGTTGAAGCAATGATTATAGCCAATTATACGTTTAATTGAGATCGAAGTACCCTCAAAACTCGACCAGGATCGATCGGAGAAGATCGACAAAATTATGTGATATCATAGGAGTTTAATTATAAGAATACAACATTTCATCACAACCCATTACTGTTCCACTGCTGGACACGGGTCTCTTCTCAGAAAAAGAAGGTGAAGGCCATAGTCCACCACGCTGGCCAAGTGTACTGGCAGACTTCACACACCTTTGGGCGCATTCAAGTAGAACGCTGGTTACCGGCGCCGATCTGCCAGCGCTTATCGGCGCTTATCCACGCAGGTAGTCGGCGCAGGTAGTCTCTATACTTTGTGCCGAACTAGCGCCGATAAGCGCCGACAAGTTCCGACCTGTCACGACCGAGGTTATGTCAACGGACCAGTACCGATAAGCGCTGGCAGATCGGCGCCGGTAACCAGCGTTCTACTTGAATGCGCCCTTTGAGAACATGGAGAACTCTCAGGTAAGCAGCTGGTTTCCATGATGGTTCCATGATGGCTGGTTCACCATTATTGATCACCGAAGTAAGTGATACACGCTTTAATGACACATTAAATGCTTATATGCTCTTTTTACAGATTTACCCGTAAGAAAACAAATAAGCAGCTGCAACTGACATAGAACAAGACTCACATCGAGACTAGGATGGTTAGTTTAGTCCTGATAATAAACGGGGTTAGAACATTATTGGATAAGTTTCTTAGTAAGTATGAGCACTCGCGTAGAGACTGTTAGTGATAGTTAGTCCTCCTAGTTGTTACTAATAGTACACTTAGTACCTAATTGTGTAAGAATTTTGTTATGATTTGGTCACCCATGTAAAGCTACCCCTGAGGACTGAAACGGTCGCCTCTAAAGCAGTGTAACCGGTTCCACTCCTTTCTAAAACTGAACACAATTGCTGTTAAAACTATTACACGCTCAGACTAATAAACTATAGACGGCGTGCCGTGAAAAAAGCGTGAAGCCGGCAAAAGTGTGCCTAAAACACACATCGGAACCAATAGAATGCCCTATGCTGACAGTTTGAACTATAACAAATTTAAACTTTATTTTTTGGAACACAAAGCTTCATTCATTTTTTATTAATTAGAACACAAAAGTCGTTTTGGTGTGAATGCCGCCGTGTGTATTGCAAGGCGAGGCGTACTTTTTGTCGGATTCACGCTTTTGTTCACGGCACGCCGTCTATAGTTTATTGGTCTGAGATTACACGATAAAAACATTACTAGGTACTGTAGCAGTTGGGGTGTATTTCATATATTATTTATCGATAAACTGTTTGCGGTCAACTGGCCTGACTTATTTACATAAAAAACCATTTTGCGGAAAGTCTAGAACCCGGATACAACCTATTTTAGGCATAGCATCTTTACTCTTGCAGCAAACAGGAAGTTGCTTATTTAACGAATTTATAGTTAAGCTATTTACAGTTATGTAAGGCTATAACTAATCAGTAATAGCAAAGTAGTTTGAACGTTGCACTGCCATTCCGGGGGGCCCAGGTTTGAAATCTTGCTTTTTGTGTTTTTCTTTTCTACAACAATATCTTAATCTAAATCAATTCCAGTATTTTCCTGACATTTAACTTATTATATCTGGATCAAATTAATTAGTTTTGTTTCTATAAAAATACATGCAATTAAATTTTTAGAAACAATAACGTCTCACACTCCTATGAAAATCATAAGTTTCCAACCATCTTAAATTCAGTACCTAATTTTCATAATGGCAACAATTCATAATTTTTCTTCAATAAACTTTAATTTTAAAGTGATGATTTTATTGTGAAAAAAATTTTACTCGCAGTATTTTAATAGTCACATGTTAATGAAATAATAACAACATGTTAATGAAAATGTAAAATACTTTCCACATCTTTATTGCTGGTAAAAATAGTCATAATGAGACATTTAACAATCAAAATGTATCAAATTTCAGAACTTAAAAATTTCATTTCTTTAAGCGCAATAATCAGAATAGTCTGTATGGTAAGACATACAAGATTTGCATTTCTTTGGTTCCTGAGGTCTCGTACTTTGAAGAAGGATAGAATCCGACTGACATGTACAAGTTAATTGCTTCTGCGGCTGCATCAGCTTCAACGGCCTCACGTCATACCTATCTGATCTCCTAGTCGACGTTGAAGCGTCTTTCTTACTCACTTCTTCATCACAACACAACTTTACCTTCGGTGTAGAACAACAAGACTCCTCTGACTTAGTTTGTCTTCCATTTGTAGATTTTTGCTCATCACACACAGGACATGACTGGCTATTTTTCAAAATCGTTCTAGGACATTTCGTTTCTTTATCATTTTTACTTTGCGCTTCATTCATTTGACATTTTCCTTTAGTTGCTGATGCTTGACTTTCACATACTGCACAAAAAGGCTCAGATTCCTCTAGACACGAAGGACAGGAGTTACTTCCTGATGTATTTTGGCCATAACGCGAACCGTAATGTACTGCTTTTGATGAATCATTTTGCCTCGAAGTCATATTTCCAAGGCTATGGGACCTTTGATGGGCTGTTATCGGTTTCGGTTCATTCTTCCCGCAAAGAGGACATGATTGGGTTTTAGGAGGGCTTTTATTTAAAGATGAACACGTGCTACAAGTTTTTCGACTATCAGTTTCTTGTGCTTCAGAGGATTTAGTATCATTCACACCCGCGCCAGGCATAAGTATTTGTTTAATTGCTTCGAGTATATTTCCTAAAAATACAAATTCTTGGACCGTTTCTTGTTTACCTCCTTCGTTCTGCTTCGAAATAATTCTTATTTTACAACACTTATCTAAATTATCTTGCTTATTTTTATTTTCATTATTTGCGTCACACTCAGGACACTTATCAACATTAGGTTGGGTCTCTTGTTTTGCACCACATTGGGGGCACTTTAGACAGGTAAATTCGCTTTCTTGGTTTGAAGCACACTTAGGGCATTTTAAAGAGCTTGCCTTGCTTTCTTGTTTTGCAGGGCACTTGTCGGAGCTTGATTTTGGTTCTTGCTTCTCAGCGCAGTGGAGGCATTTTCCAGAGCTTGGTTTGGGTTCTTGCTTCGCAGCACAGTGCGGGCATTTCCCTGAGCTTGGTTTGGGTTCTTCTTTCGCAGCGCAGTGGGGGCATTTACCTGAGCTTGGTTTTGGTTCTGGCTTCGCAGCACAGTGGGGGCATTTATTTGAGCTTTGTTTCGGTTCTTGTTTCGCAGCACAGTGGGGGCATTTTTCAGAGCTTGGTTTGTTTTCTTGCTTTGCACCACAATGTGGGCATTTCTCACAGCTTGCTTTGGTTTCTAATTTTGTAGAGCAATGAGGGCATTTTTCAGACATTGGTTTGCTTTCTTGTTTAGCGGGGCATTTCTCAGATATTGGTTTTGGTTCTTGCTTGGCAGCACATTGGGGGCATTTCCCAGAGCTTGGTTTGGGTTCTTGCTGCGCAGTGCAGTAAGGACATTTGCCAGAGCTTGGTTTGGGTTCTTCTTTCACAGCACAGTGGGGGCATTTTCCAGAGCTTGGTTTGGGTTCTTGCTGCGCAGCGCAGTGAGGGCATTTTCCAGAGCTTGGTTTGGGTTCTTCTTTCGCACCACAGTGAGGGCATTTCTCACAGCTTGGTTTTGTGTCTAGTTTTGTAGCACAATGGGGACATTTATCAGAACTTTGCTTGCTCTCTTGTTTTGCGACACAATGGGGGCATTTGTCTGAACTTGGCTTAGTTTCTTGCTTCCCAGTACAATGGGGACATTTGCCAGAGCTTGCTTTGGTTTCTTGTTTAACAGCACAGTGAGGACATTTCTCAGAACTTGATTTGGTTTCTTGTTTAGCACCACAATGGGGACATTTTTCACCGCTTTGTTTAGTCTCAACTTTTGCATCACATTCAGGACATTGCTCGGAGTTTTGTTTAATGTCATTTTTGGTAGCACAATGAGGGCATTTCCCTGAATCATTTCCATCCTTACATTCACATTCATCAGCCTTCGGATTGATTTTACTATTTGCAATACAGTAAGGACAATCATTAGAGATTGGCTCAATTTCTCTTTCCGAGTTACAGGTGGCACACTTCTCCGTTTTATTAAGCTTGTCTTTCGATTTACACATTTTAATACTGAAGATGAGTGATGATTTCTTCTTTTTAACTTTGTCGCTTTTTTTATTACAGCATAATGTTTTATTTTCCGGTTCGTTTGTGTCAGTATCTTGCATACAAATGAATTCTTCCTCAGTTTCCTCAGAACTCTCTGCTAGATCTGTAGTAGAACAGCTCTCATCTTTCCAAACAGGATCACAGCATGCTGACTTGGTTGGTGCTGAACAGGTACATGAAGCATCTTTCTTTGATATTTTAGGGGAAATTTTACAACATTTTTTGCTAGATTTTTTAGATATTTTTGATTTATTGCTACCTGTTTCGGATGCACACTCCTTATTACAACATACGTGTGAATTAGTTTTTTTGTATGACTTTTTTCCTGATTTTAATGACTCTTTAGATTTACTTTTACCAGTTTGTGAAGGGCATTTTATATTGCAACATACATTCTTGCTAGATTTTTCAGATATTTTCGATTTACTGCTTCCAGTTTGAGAAGGACATTTCGTATTGCAACATATACTTTGTAAAGATTTTTTGGATGATTCTGATTTACTGCTAGCAGTTTGTGAAGGGCATTTCGTATTGCAGCATATATTTTGACTAGATTGTTTGGATAATTTTGATTTACTACTTCCAGTTTGTGAAGGACATTCTCGGTTACAACAAACATTTTTACTAGATGTTTCGGAAACATCAGAATTATCATCTTCAGATTTAATAGGAGATTCTTTGTTGCAGCACACATTTTGACTCGATTTTTTACCTTCCTTTGATTTCTTATTTTCAGCTTCAGACCCAATATCACAAACAGTATAATTTGGCTCAAGTATCTTATTACCGTCTTTTTTGTCAGTATTTGTGTCTGAAATACATACTCTAAGTTTTGATTGTTGCGGTTTGCACGATATATCCTCTGATTTAGTTGTCTTAACCTTGTTACAACAAATTTCATCATTTTTTCCACTTTTACTTTCCAATCCTAACCCACTATCAAAAGAATCTATTTTACAACATGGACGTTCACACAATTTACTTGTCTGATGTGGATGCTTTCTCTCTGTTTTAATTGTTATCACTTGCTTTTCTTCACTTATAGTACCATCATCATTACGGGTCTTTATAATTTTTACTATTTCCTTGAATTTTGTTTCAAAACAACCTAATAAATCACTTGAGTCTTGGTTATCTTCGGCGCAAACTTTACAAGGTGTATCTTGTGCTTTAACAACCTTTGTCTCATCGCATACATTGCAAGTTATATTTTCAGGCTTTTCATCTTCTTCAATATTACAACATATATCTTGATCTGCTTTTGCTTCATCTATATTGCATGGATTTTGGTCCGTTCTACTTTGTTTGGAATCTTCGCAGAGTTCACAACATACACCTTGAGAGGCTTGTGCGCTATTGGTATTACACGAATTTTGTGGTTGATCTATTTCTTCTAACTTGCCTCTTACTTCCTTACAAGCATACACAAATGTATCTGCGCTCGGCGACATCAATCCTTCTGTCTTACATTGATTCGTCAAGCTTATTACAATTTCTAAATGTGCAGTCAGTTCATCCAAACGTTTCTGGTTAGCTGTGCTGAGACTAGAAGGTTTATCACCTATAATTTCTGAGACATGAGACTTAGATTTTATGTTATAAGTAACATTCTTCTTTTTTCTATTTTCTTCTTCTTTCTTACACACTGCACATACGAAATCATCTCCTTTTCCTGGTTTTTTGTCACAATAACATCGAACATTTGAATTATCATCACGTTTGTTTTTCTTCGTTTTCAATTCTTTGAATCTCTTCAAACGGAAATTGTCCTCTCTTTCCATCTCTTCCAGTTCAGAAGTAATATATCTGACACTTAGCATCACTTTGGGCGTGATCAATTTTGACAAAACATTCCATTTCCTGTTGGTAGAAACCATAATCTTAATAATCATATCTGGTTAAGCTGCCGATTATCACCCTTCCGTATGTATATGCGATCATTCATAGTCTGGTCGATATCCGTGATTAGTTAATATATTTTTAGGCATACACAAGTTACTTACTTACTTTTTATAAGTTACTTACTTTTCTAGCGTACGATTTAGGATTTTTCTAATTCAATTCAATAGTTTTATAATTTAATTCTTTAATCATTTCTCGAGACAAAAATATTAAAATTGAAATGATTATCTTTCATTATAATTAATGTAGTATGATGCACTCGTTTAACTATCGGCCACGGTTCTACTATCGCAATTCAAAGAACAGAAATCCAGTTCGATAGAAATGGAATCTTTTGCTATTGAATAATCGTTATCTTGTACATTAAAGCAGTCATATGAAATGCATTGTTTAAGAATTGGCGCAGTCATTGGAGATGCTCGAAACACTATTTCTGATTTGGCTTTATAGTTCAAGTATAAGAAACCTCTTTGATTTTGGTTCGGAGTAGAACACACAGCCACTTGCTTTCCATCATCACCTTCTAGAGAATCATAGGAAACATCGTATTCTTCGTTTTCATCATCATCCAATAATGTAGTTTCATTAGGATCATGCTTTTCTTGTTTTACAGTGATCGTCTCTTTCTCCTCCCGTATCGTTCCATCAGGATTCTGAGTTCTTTTGACTTTTGTTATCTTACGAACTTTCTTTTCAAAGTACCCAAGAGAACTGTCAACTGTTGGCGGTATTATTTCTTGTGGTTCAGTTTCAACTTCTTTTTCTTTCTTGAGCATTTCACATACTTCGCATATTTCAGATTCTTCTGGAGATAGAGTCGGCGTAGGTTCAGGGGGTAAAATGTATTCCTCATATGGACTAGAACAAGTTCCGCATACTGTTTCTTCTGATGGGGCTTTTTCTTTTACTTTATCTCGACAGGAACCACATGGAGCTGGCCCAGATCCGGCGTGTGATACGGCATTACCCATTTGTTGACATCTTTCACATTCACCAGTAGAAAGACTTTCACGTTCACAAACACAGCTTTCACTACAGTCAGGATATATCATTCTTTTTTCTAATTCAGTTTTAGGAAACCTTTGATAAATATCAATCTTCGCTTTTGCTGTTTCGCAAGATTTTAACAAATGATCCATGCTTGGAGTTGCAAGATTTGCAGATTTTATCTTTGTAACGGATTTAATTATATTGTTTATCTTCGATTTAAGTTCATCTAATACAGTAGGTTCTTGTAAATTTTCTTTGATATTATTCCGCTCTTCCGGATTAAAACGTTTTTTAACGTCTCCGATGGAGTTTATAAAGTCTTCAATACTGTCTCCTAGAAGACCTTCTTTTTGTGCCTCTCTTCCTATGTTAACAGTTCCATCAATATGCCCAGATAATTCATGAACTGCTTTCTTTGCTTGAAGCTTTTCTCTGTCTTGTTCAATTTTTGTTTTAAATGCTTTACACGTGGAAATGAACTTTTCAATACTTGCCGATGTTACTTTATTGTCTTCGATACCCACAGTTAGTTCTTCTAATTCACTGATATGATCTTTCAAATGATCCAACTTTTCTTCGTCAATGTCTTTTGTAGTAAAGGAACTTACTGGTTTTCCTTCAATTTTTGCTTTGATTATACTGCAAGACCTAAGAAACTCATCAACGCCGGGTGTAAGTAGCCCTTCAGATGTGTAATCTTGAGTCATTTGCATTACATCATCAATATGAGCCGTAAGCTCATTAGTTCGACTTTTTAACTTTTCTTTATCAGGTTTTTGTTGATTTAACTTGCTGTCAATAACTTCGCAAGCTTTTATAAATTTATCAATACTAGATGAAACAAATTCTTCCTTTTTTAAATCTTTTGTAACATCAACCACATCTCTTAAATTGCATTTGAGACATTCCAGTTGATTTTTTAAATCAGAATCAAGTTGACGTGGTGATTGTTCTGTTTCAAAAAACTCTTCTATTTTATGTTTAGCACCTTCGCATATAATTAGGAATTCTTTAACGTCAAAACTATCTATACCTGCCGCAATAAAGCCTTTGGTTATCGTAATGATATCAGTTAATCGCTTTTTGACAAAGTTCAACCTACTGGTAACATCACCAAAACTCCGCGTAGTAGAAGCAAAAGGTGAAAGAGCTCTGATTGAACTTGTAACCTCAGCAACTGGAGGCTGTAGTAAAGTTGGCTTAATCGTTTCTCTAGGAGGTTCTGTTTCTTTAGCTTCCAAAATGTACCCCGAAAATTCTTCTTCTTGAAGAGCCACTTTCGTTTTGTCAGTTCTTTTATTACATATTGGGCAGAAATGTCCCTCAACATGATCATGTTTCTTTTTACCCTTCTTTTTCGCTTTTATTTTTTTGAGCCGGGAAAACTCTTCTCTTGCCAGCTCCTCAAGTTCTGATATTATATAAGTAGCAGTAGCATTCGTTCTTGGTATAACTATCTTTTTCACTACGTTCAGTCGCCTGTTAACAAATACAATTGTCGTTTCAGTAATTGTCATTTCATTCCATTTTTATAGCTGCCGTGAACCACCACCCCTCTTTGCTTCTTATTAGAGTTCGTTTACGTTTAAACTTACGTACATGAAAGTTTATATAGATAACTGTATTCGCATGAAATTCTCAGTAATTAAAACTAATAGTTTACTAATTACTAGCATTTAAAAGTTCGGTTATACTCTTTTTTTGATATACAAAAAGACATCTTGGATAATTTAAGTTTGCTAAATGTTACGCATTAGTACTTTCGTATTCTTCATAATCAATATAGTTGTGTATTAAACTTGGAGTGTACTCTCCAAAATCCACCGAAAGTAATGTAACGGATGACATGCAATAACGTATAACTGGATCTGACATAGGCGTTGGTGAATTATATATTTCAGATTTTACACGTCTTTGAACTACGTCATGTTTTGGACTAATCTGGAAACGATCCAAACTTTTTGTTGTAACGACACCAATGGTCCTCGAACCAGAATATGGATTGGATTTAGATGAACCACCAGATTGACCCGAGGGCTGATAAGTAATTCTACCAGACCGATCTTGATTAATAGGATTTGGCTGCGGAATAGCTTGAGGTTTGATAGGCGTTCTAACTTCTTTTTTAACCTTTATAACTTTCTTTTCTTCTGTAATAGATCCATCTTCTTTTTTAACTCTTATGACTTTAGTTATTTCTTTAATCTCTGTTTCAAATGTACCGAGTTCTAAATCGGGCGTTTCATATACCACGGGTTTCACAGGTTGTTGAGGTGGTGGCAGAGGTGGTAAAGGGGGAGGTGCTACTCGGACAGGTTCAACTATTTCAGGCTCTGGCTCTTCTTCTTTATTTTTCGCGGCTTTTTCTTCTAAATATATTTTCTTGCAATCCTCACACAGGTGGTTTAGATGTTCATCATAGGGTTCTTTCTCCCCTTCTTCCGGTTGTGCTTCATCAGACTTTTGCTCTAATTTGTCTTTTAGCTGTTCAGCAGTTTTTATAAATTCTTCAACGCTAGCAGCTATGAAACCCTGTTCATCCATATCTTTGGTTATGTTCAGAATTTCACTCAAATGTGCTTTGAACTCTTCAATTTTCTCATCGCCCTCTTTTTCTTCTTTCTCTTCTTCGGGAAGCAATAAGGCATCGCACATAACACATCTTTCAATAACACCCCACTCTGGTCCAGCCTCACAAGTAGTACACATAACCGGCTCTTGTTTTTTGTCTTTTTTGCCCCCACCAAACATTCTCCTCTCAATTTCCAGGACTTTTTTAAGTCTGAAAAACTCTTCTCTTGCCATTTCTTCTAACTCGTTCAAAATGTACTTTGACGTCATATTCGTCTTTGGAATCACAATTTTCGCTAGTACATTCATTTTCCTGTTGACAATTTTGACATTTTTACATTCAATCCGTTTGTAAACTGCCGATTACTCTTATCTGTAAGGACTGTACGATTCAACTACAACTTTATTTCCTTCGAGTACAGTTCTCTGTTAATCCACGTCATTAATAAATTTCTCTTCATTCTAATAACACTTCATATTATTAATGTTACATTATAAGCTGACGATGAACCATTGGTTTACTGTTAATTCCATCCATTTCTACTCATGAAAAATTACTCGTGATCATAAGAAATAATAGTTTGTAAAATTAGAGAAAAATTTCAGTCTATTTAGCTTGGTCAAAATTATTCTTAAAATGATAAAACCACATCGAACAGACTTACAGCAGAACAAATGTCTATGCATGGAAGATATTTGAGGAATACTATTTCTGAGGATATAAATTAACGTAACAGATATCATTACAATAAATGTTTATAAATTTTGTTTGTTGGAACTCATGGAACTAATTTGTTTTACTGGCAACGCTTAGTTTCTAAACGTCAATCGTAAATTACTTGTCAGTGGGTTTGAATGTCACAGTTTGTCTCATGTTTGTCTTTTTACTTGAGTGTCGTTTTTTGCTAAAATGACAAAAACTGTTCATATTCGCGAAAGAAAAGTGTCTTTCTATGTGCTAAAACAACATTTCGTGTAAAATAACATTTATTTCCTTAAATAACATTTTGGACATAGTTGTCAAAATGACATTAATAACATGAGCGTTACTATAGTTACTGTTGTCAGTTGGTTGTCAGTGCTGTTGCCATATAAAAGGAAACTTTAGCGCCCTCATGACAGGTTTTCTATTTTTCTGGTCAAGCAATAGTTTGATAATACAAAAAATTGTCCTTATTGAAATTTTAAACACAAGTAGGTTCAGTCGATAAGGTATCATAATAATATCATAAGGAACACTGTCTCGATAGAATTTATTAAAAACTAAAGAACCGCCCGCGCTTCGCTTCGGGACCCGTAGGTAACAGCCGCGTAGGTCCCGCTCCCGTAGGAAACTCAGCTAAAAAGTAGCCTATATAATATTTGCCTATGACTTAAGTAAATTACATGTAGTATTTGATAGCGTGATTCAGAACTTGCAAATGAATTTTACTAACGCCATCTATTAACAACTCCGGAACTAAATATCTAGCAACTAACAAAACATGGATCTTCCCATGGGAATGAGATGTTTTCCGCGGTAAAAAGTAGCCTACGTCACTCTCCACACTCCTAACTATCCCCACACACATAACCATACCATAAAATGGCCATGTTGCGACGTGAAAGAGTCACAAACAAACAAACAAACAAACACACTTTCACCTTTATAATATTAGTAAGGATTTACGTAACTGAAGAAAAATAAGAGCTTTATGCGATAGAAAACTAATCCTCATATTTTATTACGTTACTAACAAACTAACCAACTCATATTCTAACTCCATCTAGCAAATGCTGGTATCTGGAATAACCATCCTGTTGACTGTGTAGTCACAGTTGTCATTATTCTCATAGTCATTAAATGGATCTTCTTAGAAGCCAAAAACATTGATTTTAGAAATGTTGTCTCTCAATCTAAGTATATGATATTCTTCCAGGTATCACATTAGAAGAACATAATTAAATTTCATGCGATTTTCATAGTTAACTTACTTATAAGCTCGTACATTTTTCATCTTTACACGGCGCTTAGGACCTGAGTTAAAATATGTTGTAAGCAAACGCCAGCCAGGTCAGCTAGTATATTTTACAGCGCATATTTAGGCAAAAAAATAAATTATATTTGGGGGTCTTTGTCTGTTTTCGTAAAATTAAAAATAATAGTTTGAAAACGAAACGGTATAACGACTCTCCACTACGCTGCTATTATGGAGGGGTTAGTGGCCAACCCAGTATCGAAAGTTTTTCTGTCACCCGAAGGCCTTATACAATATACATGGCTTAACGACTGCTATCTAACGATAACAATCGGGATGTTATGTGCCCTTTGAAGCGCAGAAACGTTCAATAATTTTTTGCCACTTACGGTCACCCATCCAAGAACCGACCGACCGCCCGCTATTGCTTTACTCGATAAATCATTAAACACCGCCGGGCTATGACCGCTTCATATGCGTACTTTACGACTGACTAACTCCCAAATCAATTAATAAACTGCTACTGAAGACTGTATAGATCCGTGGTCGTTACAGTCTTACAGTGCAGCCCTAGGCCAATATCTAGTAGTATGATGCAAAACGGTATTGCACATCATGCAAATGACGGCTGCCCTAATGGTGCATAAATAGATAAACCCTTGGCCCGAAAAATGTGACGTGGTATAGATGAATAATAAATCATACATTTTTATAGCAAAGTATCCTATGTAGTTTAATTTAGCAGTCGAATTCCAATAAAAAAAGTTGAATTAAAGATAAGAAATTGATTAATTTTATACACCTAGAGAAAAGATAAGAAAAAAATAAGAAAAACAGAGATAGATAAAGGAATGGCGATTAAATTAACAAACAACCGTCCAGTCCTTTGACAGAAGGGTGAGTTCATCGGCAGCTTTCAGACGGTTAAATTAACTACACAGTTAACTACACGGTTAACTACAACTAACATTACTGCCGAAATAACTACACGTTTAATTACAACTAACATTACTTGAACCAATTATTCAGATGTGGTTATTAGATTGTGTCTTAATCTTATCATTATATCCCTTCTTTTCCCTTGAGTTTGTTTGTTTGCTTGTTTGAACGGGCTAATCTCAGGAAATACTGATTCGACTTGAATAAATATTTTTGTGTTAGACAGTCGATTTATCGAGGAAGGCTTAGGATATATAACATCACACTACTACCAATAGGAGCGGAGCAAAAAGGTTCCTGAAGCTAAAAGAGGACGTCTAGTATATAGAAAAGGTAAGTGAGTTATATCTGTACCTACATAGAAGATATTTAAGTCATATATGTAGGTACATCCATAAATGTGACTCTTTAGCTATGATGATAATGATGACGTTTTGAAACATATCATTGGATATTTGTGAACCCGTCAACAGGTTTGAATTAATAGTTGTAAGCAATTACTGTGGAGAATATTGTGAAGGTAAAACTTTTTTTTTTTTTTTTTATGGAATTAAAATAGCAAACGAGCATGCAGTACCACGCTTCCCCTGCCGCCCATAACATCTGTGACCGACCTAGAACTAGACTCAAAGGGACTAGGATGGTTAGTCCAGTTAGTAGATGGTGTTAGAATATTAGTTGGTTAGTTTGTTAATAAGTGCGAGGACAGGGTATGTTAGTGATAATTAGTCCTGTTAGTTAATGTTAGTAATAGTCCAATTAGTTATTGTTAGTATGAGTCTTGTTCCAATTCGGTCACAGATGCGTTGCTACCCTTGAGGTCTGAGATGGTCGCCTCTAAAAAAGTGAAACCGGCTCCACAAACCTTCCTATCCGGAACACAATTGCTCTTAAAAACAATTATTATGACGGTAGGAATGGTACTGAGTACCTTGGCGGGCGGTGGTCCTACCCCGGGCGAACTCTAGGCTCTACCACCTATTAAACCTTACACCTGACTATAACAATAAATTCTACCACACAATCTAAGATTATTTCGTGGTTTTGACATCTGAATAATTGGTTTTTATCAAAAACGTATCTACACATCTGAATTGAAATTGAAAAAGCGAAATATTTCAAAAGGATTGCAAATGATTTCTTTGAATTGCATTTCATATTTCACATACAGACGTGTTTATAATAATAAAAAGAACACTTTTTACATCTTTCTTGAAGAACCCCAAATCATAGCGTGAATACCTTAGAAGGAAACTCATTCCACAGAGGAGAATGAAAGAATTTTATTTATTTAGTCATGTGTTTAATATATCTCATTATTTCTGATGACTGTGCTTAACCTCGTTCTAAATTCACAATCAACTGACCAAGTCTACCAAAAGGCTAGGTTTTTACCGTACTACTAGAATCCCTAATCCCCAATTTTGACTCACGATACCCACGATATCCCGCACTTTCTCCCAGTCAGTAATAGACTGACAAATATTACGTAAAACAAAAATATCATCACATTTTAGAAGGAAACTTACGCAATTATTTTAGCATCGAATATCAAATAATAATAAATATTTTTTCCGAATTAGATTAATTAATTCATTCATAATAATAATTTTATGTTCATTTAATATTATTCTTAGTTAAAATCAAAATCATTTATTCCCCATAATCTTTTCCTGCGTCATGAAGATTTTCTATAGCACAATAATCTACTTTCCACTAATTACAGTAAGGCCATTTATACTCGGCTGATGTGAACTTCGTTTTCCGAGATGTTTGCGCAGGTACAGTAACTGACCAATCAAAACACGGCGGCCATGACAGTGTTTTGTGATGCGCTACTTCGTATTGACCATAGACGTAAATACGGTATTGGCTAACTAACCTACCGCCCGCACTCCCCGCCTCCTACCACCATTTTGGCCTTAAAATCGACATCTGCGCAGCTACTCGTAGCCAACTTCATATCAGCCGAGTTAAAATGACCTTACTGTATTTACTACGCTCGACAATAACGCAAACCACACTCACTTGGTAGCGCTCTTGTTGGCCATATCCACCATCATGAAGCTTTTCCGCAGCTGCATCATGAGCACGAGCTTCTTGAGCAGCTCCAGCCACTCCTTCTTCGTCTCCAGGATCGCTTGCCCGCCCTTCTCCAGGCCCAGGTGCTCGTAGGGCTGCGCCCCGGACTGAAGAAATAAATAATAAATAAGTAGCGCTGCACCCTAAACTAAAGAAATATTTTTTGCACTTACTAATAATGTAAAGCGGAATTGTTTGTTTGTTTATTCGTTTTAACGCGCTAATCTCAGGAACTACCTACTGATCCGATTGGAAAAATTCTTTTTGTTTTGAACAGTCTATTTATTGAGAAAGGCTATAGGCTATATAACATGATGCCCTTACCAAAAGAAGCGGAGCAACAAGTCTCCGAATGCGAAGCGTTGACATAACGAGACAAGGACATACCCAGACCGAGAACGGTAATTTAATCTTACATTTTTCAAATTTCCTCCTCGCTGGAAATCGAACCCAGGGCCTATGGAATAGCGCTCTGGCGTGTTAACCATTGCGCCATTCGGGTAGTCATAAAATATGAAATTGAAGAAAACAAGAAACACATACTTACGGAGTTTCTTGCCGATTCTCTCCTCAAGATCACTTAATATAAAGGATTGTTGTCGTTGCTGGACTTTCGAAAATTGTTTGTAAAAAAATCTACTTCGAATAAACTTCATAGGCAAAACCCAAGGGTAACAAGTTAGCAACACATCAGTACCTAACAGAAATGAAACGAGATGATTAGAGGAACAACTAACTGGACTATTACTAACAACAACTAACAGGACTAACTATCACTAAACTCGGACCTATCAACAAACTAACCAACTAATGTTCAACCACCGTCTACTAAATGGACTAACCATCCTAGTCCCTTCGAGTCTAGTTCTAGGTCGGTCACAGTTGTCATGGGCGGCAGCGAAAGGTGCTGCATGCTCGTTTGCTATCTTAATTCCATAAAAAATAGTTATTTCGACGACTCATGTGACGTAAAGGTTAAAATGCCGGATTGCCGTTCAAGAGGTCCTGAGTTCGATTCCCAGCGATTATGAAATTTGAATGATTAGTTTAAATATCCATTCTTGATCTGGATGTGTGGCATAAACATTAACAAGACAAGCAAAATGTAATGGAACAATACGTAAAACTAGTTAAATTTTTGAATTAAAATAACAAACTGACTTAAAAATAAATTACCTCTATTATTTCAAACTGCGCGATTTTAACCGCCGTTACCGTGTGTGTCTTCTGGGCCACAGTGACGCATGCCTGTAAAGAGATTTTCATTAAATAACTAGCTAAAATCTATTTCGACATCCACAAGTACCAGATAAGTCAAAAACTACCCGACCGATGTCGTCCAAATCGTAATGTGACCAGACGACAAACACTACCTAAATAAAAATATATCAAAATCGGTTCAGCCAGAACCTTCCTGCAGAGTTATGAGTGAACATACATAAAAATACAATCCCTATTTTTTATTTATAATAACAGTTACAAAGGGCGATAGGTTATCTATAAGTAGCGATTAGTTAAATATTTCTGATATTTCGATTTATTGGTAAGATAAAAAAGCAGAAAGTGACACGGACAGATAAATAATAATTAATTATCTATAGCTACTTATTATAAAACTGTTACAGAACATCTGTTCATATAATTGGTATCAAGGCCACGTGAAGAGTGAGCTCTATAAATGGAAAAAAGGTTCCGCACAATAAAAAACTGTCTAGTCCGAGTTAGACTCGTACACGTAGGATTCCGTAATACAGAGATCTATATTAATTCAAAATATTAGACTAACAAAATATACAATAATAATAAATATTCCTTTTTATTTTAATGTACAGTGTAGAAAACCCTTTATTGTAACCCTTTAGTGTAGAAAACTCTTTAAAGGTATTTGTATGCGGACCCTGTTGAGATAGATCGCAACTAATAACAAAATAGTAAAAAAATACGATTTAGCAATATATTATTCTAATAATCCTACTAATATTATAAATGCGAAAGTTTGTAAGGATGTATGTGAGTGAGTGAGTGAGTGAGTGAGTGAGTATGTGTGTGGGTTTGTTACTCTTTCACGCAAAAACTACTGAACGGATTTTCATGAAACTTTGCAGTTATATAGCTTAGACATCGAAATAACATAATTTGTTAAAATTTATAGAGATTTTTGAAGGGACTGGTTTCCCGAAGCGAAGCGGCGGATTTACTAGTATATTATAAAGCAGTCACAGTAACATACATTCAACGTATTTTTTTCAGGAAGTTTAAGATGGTTATTTCCATTCAAGAAATAGAACCCTGAGACAGACAAACAGAAGGTTTTAAGTTTATCATCCTTTGTGTACAGCACCCTTAATATCCTAAGGGTGCGTACAGATTATGTAACATGTTATATAACTTCTGTTTTATAACACGTCCACACTATCTAACATTGTTGTCTAACAATGAAACATGTAACAAGACCGTACACATTAAAATAACATTGTTGTATAACAGTGTTTTATAACAATTCAATGCGTGTCATTTCTTAAAATATAGCATATAACATTGTTGGAAAAACTAATAACATGTTAAATAACTTGTTTTTGTAACACATAAAATGTAATAAATGGCTTTTAAAACCCCTGCTCTTGAGATACAGAACCCGAAAATAATGACGAAATCACAGACGCGTGGGCCAATAAATCTTAATACCTAATTAATTTCTATCTCGAGGTTAAGCATTGTATTAATAGATGGACAAGACAAAAATCATTTTATTGACATACATAATTGAATTAACGTATTGGCTTCGACCAATAATGGCCCACTGTAGGCCCCGATTCTCCTCATTACTGAGGAGACCTATACTTGAGTCGGTGAGAATATGAAATTGCTATTCCCCGCTAAACATAAATTTATTACCGGGCTTTGAACTAAACTAAACATAATTAGATATAATTAGGTACTAAAGTTTTCATTAAGTTGTAACGTTATAAAGGGTAAGATGAAATAAAAAGAATTTTTAAGGAAATAAAAGATTTACTTCTCTTTCTTAGTGGGTCACAAGTCACAATAACACTGTATAAAAATAAGCGAGTTAACCAAGAAACAGTCACAAAAGAAAGTCACTTAAAGCAAGGGAGGGGAGACGACCTGGAGTGTTCTCACAGGCGGAGGCGGAGGGTCGGAAGCACCGACTCGAACGGTGGAGGCCGGCGTGTCTCTCGATAAGATCAGGTGGTCGGGAGGCGTAGAGGCTGGTGCGCTACCACGCGCACAAGAGGGTAGCGCGACCCTGGCGCACAGCACTGCGCGCGGAGCCTCCCGACGTAGTCGACGGCAGCAGGTCCAGGGGCGCTCCAAGCACGCGCCCGACCGGAACGATATGTGAAACGAGATAGATACGCACGCGACCGCGAAACAGGGACACGGGTCGGCCCTGTGTACGCCACCGAATCGGAAAGACCTCGCCCGTAGAAGTCTTCCGAACACTTCAATGTCTGTCTCCACACTGCCCTATTGACCCGATTTCTTCAATCTTCGAGGGCCGGCGTTCTTCTTTCAAATCTGATCAAATTTTGAATTTTTAAAATAAGTAAGTCTAAAAAGGTTGGTAGATTATACAAAGACATACAGAATATATTTAATTTAGAAAAAGCAAAGACCAAAGAGACGTCACAGTTACATTGACATAATGTCATCTAAGTAAACAAACATAAAAATCAAATTTAAAGTTACAGAAATTCATCAAAATAAAGAAGGAATAAGTACTAAAACATTAAAGAAGGTAACATTTACAATTTACAATTAGTCCTAGAAGTTATTAACAAAGTTACATTATCAAAATTCCTAACTCCAAAGTAGTACATAATATCATTCAATTTCAGCTAATAAAACATTACAAGTGTTATAAAAGAAAGCAAGATAAAAGGATTACAAGATCTAGACAAAGGAAAGGATACAAAAGGAAGGAAATAAAGATGATAAAGAGAACAAGGAAGATAGTCAAAGAAGTAAAGAAATAAATAAAGTAAATATATTACATATCCATACTAATATTATAAATGCGAAAGTCTGTCTGTCTGTCTGTCTGTCTGTCTATCTGTCTGTCTGTCTGTCTGTGACGTTATCACGGCTAAACCACCGGTCCGATTTGTATGAAATTCGGAATGAAAATAGTTGAAGACCCAGAGTCACATATAGGCTACTTTTTTTTCAAAAATCAAATCGGTTCCCGCGGGATATAAGATTTACTGTCGACACGAAAGAGAGAGAAGATCTGATTAGACGTTTGACAATAGAGAAGTACAAAATGACGTCTTCCATCTAATACTTAGGCCGGATCTTCACTACACTGCCGGTCGGTTTGTTCGCGGTCCGGTATCGGTGTGGCAAAATTTTATCATTTTTACATACAATCTGTCTTCGGTTCAGTCACATTGTAGAATCTATTGCAGAGATTTAAAAGACATAAATGAGCCATTAGTTCGGCCTTATATTGTTTTAATTCTATTTGTCTAAAAAAATGAAAAACTACATAGCGTTGCCTCGCTTTCGCTTACTGTAATTGTTTATTCCGTCTCTGTCATACCACATATACCGGGCGTCATTATAACAGAGTACGTAATGTTAAAGTAATAGTGAAAATAAGATCAAGATCAAGACATATCATTACAAATTAGATTCTTTCTTTCGTTGCCGGGGAGTGATGAACCGGAACATGACTCGGAACGATAGTATGAATGCCCTCATACTCATAGTTTCTAAATATAAGTACCTATACTTTACCGTACCGACATCGGACCGAGACTGTGACCTGCTTTAGGTATAGTGGGAATCGGGCCTAACCGAGCAACAAAGATTTTCATGAAATTTAGTCTACAGGCATTGAGATACTATGTACTAAAGGCGGTTTTGGAGGCGAAAAATCGATCTAGCCAGGTTTCGTTTTTAGAAAATATTATTTTATCGATGTTTTTGATGTGATATTTGTACAATGAGAATGACAACAAATAAAGAATTACAATGACAATGGTGTTATTTTCGTTACTAAGGAAACTGATATTAGGGTTGACTTTACAGTCCTACAACGATCTTTTGGCTACAAGGCTAGGCTGACTTTTTGCTGGCTTCACTCTTTTGTTCCCGGCGTTCCGTTTATGGTTTATTGGTTTGAGTTTCGTAATAATTCCCACTCCGTAATGAGCAGTGGGTATTAAGTAAACAATTATTCCATTTCATTTATTTGTTAAACAATTTTCATATTCTTCTTCTAATAAGTTTAAATGGATTTCAAATATATGTACCTATACTTCTTAAAGATGGTGAAGGTCTGATGACGGGTTCTGAAAACATAGAGTGGAACTTCTTAATAAATTGGAGTGGTTAAGGATACTGGTGGTTGGTAATATAAGCATAGTAAAACCAGTCCATATTTGACCATTTTAGGGTCTGACGATGTGTTTCAAGTTATCAGTTTTTCGGAATGAGGTGTATTCTACCAATCAATCCCATTAATTTGATACCCATTCTGCGGTTGTTATGAAGTCCTAATGTGTAACCCGCCATTTTGTATCGGCGCCCATCTTGATTTACAATCATAAAAAATGTATTATCCATACTAATATTAAAAACTAGCGAACCGCCCTCGCTTCGCTTCGGGACCCGTAAGTAACAGCCGCGTAGGTCTCGCTCCCGTAGGAATTTCGGGATAAGCTCCCGATCCCGCGGGATTTTCGGAAAGACAGCCTTGTTACTTTTATATTAATATGTTTGTTATGAAGCTATACCCATACTCGTCGAAGTTTTTCCCGCGTAAAATCGGATCCCGCGGGATTTCCGGGATAAAAAGTGTCCTGTGTTATTCTGGGTTATAAACTATCCGTGTACCAAATTTCATCCAAATCCATTCATCCGTTTTTTCGTGATTGAGGACCAAACATACAAATCTTCACATTTATAATATTAGTAGGATGCCACAGAATTCGCATTGTGCGAGTATTTTTGGCGCGCGAAAATGTTTAATGAATTTTTTCACAACTTCTACAGAGCAGTTGAGTGGAGGGAGTTTTTCCCGTGTAAATCTCGATCTCGCGGGAAGTCCGGAACAAAAAGTAGCCTATATACTGCTCCATAACCTTCTCTACCTTCCACTGAAAGTCCCATAAATATCTGAACCCGCGACCTATTTCCCGAATATGAGTTTTTCCAGCGTGAATCCTGATTCCGCTGGAATTCCAGGATAATAAGTGGCCTATGTTTTGCTCCAGAACCTTCTCTATCTCTCAGTGAAAGTCTCACAAAAATCTAAGCCCGCAACAAAAATGACAAAACTTAAGTCAACTCGAATAAACACTGCACCTCTAATTGTACCAACTTTATCCCCATTTTTGCATCCTTTGCTGGCTATTTTTTAAATACTGATTTTACATTGAAAATTACTTATTTCACTGTAATAATTTTTAAACATGGGGTTAAAATCATTTTCAGTTTAGTCAGAAAGTTACCTTAAAAATTTACAAATTCCCGCATTCTTTTGTGTTTTTTTTTCTTTTCCTTACAAAATATCGAAAAACTGAGAAACAGGTATTCTATTAATTTAAGTGATAACCCTTTGTTGCAAATTTGAAGTAAATCGGACGACGTTATAAAAAAATTCCATACAAACTTTAGTCACCTATCCCTAGGGAACCTAAATATTATTCGAAAAAAAAAGTAGCCTATAATAGACACCAGTATATAGGTAATAACTTTACCAAGTTTCAATGAAATCCATCCAGTGGTTTAAGCGTGATGATCGGTCAGACAGACAGACAGACAGACAGACAATAAATAAAAAAAATATAATTTTGAGTTCTATCTCGATATGTAAGTGCCCCTTAGTCGAAATTTCAAAAAAATATTCAATGTACAGAACACGTGCTCCTACAGTTTTATTATAGTATAGATTCGAAAGTCTGTCTGTATGACTGTGACGTTTGCACGGCTAAACCACCGGTCCGATTTGGATGAAATTCGGAATGAAAATAGTTGAAGACACAGAGTCACACGTAGGTTACGTTTTTTAAAAAAAACCAACCCGTAAAGGCTTGAAATAGGGGATGAAAGTTTGTATTAAAATTCTCTTTCGCGATATAAATGAATTCCACGCGGGCGAAGCCGCGGGCAGAAGCTAGTACTACATATTTCCCCCACCCAAGTAAAAATTTTTTGGGCTGTAACAAAAAATTTTGAGGTAAAAATAGTGATTACCATCCACATTCATTATCCTGTCCATACCTCTCTATCATACTTCAATCTTGCAGAGTTAGGGGCTAGGGTTCACATTCAATGACGCCTACTCCAATGGTAACACTAGACAATCACATAGGCTTATTTTAGGAGTTGTGATCCGCTCGCGCTGAAAACCTAGTAGAAAAGGTTAGTGGAGGCTTATTTTACGAGTCACAACCCGCTCGTACCGTAGGCTTATTTATAGAGTTGTAGTCCGCTCTGTAAGAAATAACCAAGACAGTTATTAAGAGTCAGAATAAGAGGTCTGACAAAGAAAGAGTTCCTAATTCTATAAGGGAGAATTAAGGAAGTGACCGAGCTTAGCTACTCAGTTTAAAAAAAGCATTTCTTTTCAGAAAGAGGAAAAGAAATAACACCTACAACTACAAGATGAATATAAAAATGGACTTCAAGTAAGCCAAAATTCGAAGTCATGAAGTCGATGAAGATATAAAAGAGAAATAAAGAAAAGAAGAAAGAAACATATATATAAGTAGCATAAGATAAAAAGAATGAGTAAATATTATAGTTAGAATAGTATAATAAACATAAATAAATATGTATTAAAGGTATTAAATTGAGAGTCCTTTCCTTTTATATCCTGAAAAAAGAAAATACATTTTAATAAAATTGAAAGAAACAAGATTATAAAAAAGACAAATTTAAGTAAAAAAGGTAAAAAGCCTGTCCCACCAAGAAAGATTTAAAAGCTAGGGAAAAGAATCTCAGGGTCGTTATAATAAAAAAGGGAAAGTTAGCCAAAAGAGAGCAAGCCAAAAATAGAACCAAAATTTTCACTAGAGCTAGTGTTATTTTAGAATTTAGAAAAGTTACAAGGGAAGATTTTTAAAAGAGTAAAGCCGAAACAAATCCTAAAGGGCGTCACTTGTGTAAGTGTTATTTTAGAATTTAGAAAAAGATTTTAGTTGGGCGCCAAACTGTAACGTTATAAAGGGTAAGATGAAATAAAAAGAATTTTTAAGGAAATAAAAGATTTACTTCTCTTTCTTAGTGGGTCACAAGTCACAATAACACTGTATAAAAATAAGCGAGTTAACCAAGAAACAGTCACAAAAGAAAGTCACTTAAAGCAAGGGAGGGGAGACGACCTGGAGTGTTCTCACAGGCGGAGGCGGAGGGTCGGAAGCACCGACTCGAACGGTGGAGGCCGGCGTGTCTCTCGATAAGATCAGGTGGTCGGGAGGCGTAGAGGCTGGTGCGCTACCACGCGCACAAGAGGGTAGCGCGACCCTGGCGCACAGCACTGCGCGCGGAGCCTCCCGACGTAGTCGACGGCAGCAGGTCCAGGGGCGCTCCAAGCACGCGCCCGACCGGAACGATATGTGAAACGAGATAGATACGCACGCGACCGCGAAACAGGGACACGGGTCGGCCCTGTGTACGCCACCGAATCGGAAAGACCTCGCCCGTAGAAGTCTTCCGAACACTTCAATGTCTGTCTCCACACTGCCCTATTGACCCGATTTCTTCAATCTTCGAGGGCCGGCGTTCTTCTTTCAAATCTGATCAAATTTTGAATTTTTAAAATAAGTAAGTCTAAAAAGGTTGGTAGATTATACAAAGACATACAGAATATATTTAATTTAGAAAAAGCAAAGACCAAAGAGACGTCACAGTTACATTGACATAATGTCATCTAAGTAAACAAACATAAAAATCAAATTTAAAGTTACAGAAATTCATCAAAATAAAGAAGGAATAAGTACTAAAACATTAAAGAAGGTAACATTTACAATTTACAATTAGTCCTAGAAGTTATTAACAAAGTTACATTATCAAAATTCCTAACTCCAAAGTAGTACATAATATCATTCAATTTCAGCTAATAAAACATTACAAGTGTTATAAAAGAAAGCAAGATAAAAGGATTACAAGATCTAGACAAAGGAAAGGATACAAAAGGAAGGAAATAAAGATGATAAAGAGAACAAGGAAGATAGTCAAAGAAGTAAAGAAATAAATAAAGTAAATATATTACATATACTACAAAGTACATCTAGATATCTACGCAATATAATCCCAAAACAAAGCTTTTTCATTTTATCTGTTTATCTGCATGTTTGTGCACGCTAATCTTAGAAACAACTTATCTAATTTGAATGCAGTTTTCAGGATTATATTGTGATTAAAGTCACCGAATATTTAGTGTTTTTCTTTCATTCATATCGATTAACAAATTTAATAAAAAGTTATATCAATCATCACTCAATAAATACTATATGTTGTAGGACAACGTCTGCCGGGTCACTTAGTATTAAATTTATTTTACAAAACTATTTTTCGATGCCACTAAATCAAGGCGGGGTATAGAACAGATATACGAGTACTTCATATTAAACAAAAAGTTTAAAACTTTATCCAGACCTATAAAGTAAATTCATAATATGATTTCGTATAGCCTCCGTGGCGCAATGGCTAGCGCGTTCGGCTGTTAACCGAAAGGTTGGTGGTTCGAGCCCACCCGGGGGCGTCTGTTTTGTTTTATATTGTAGGGGGGTTAAAGCTAAAGTTTTTATATTACGAACATGTAATCACAGCCTCCGTGGCGCAATGGCTAGCGCGTTCGGCTGTTAACCGAAAGGTTGGTGGTTCGAGCCCACCCGGGGGCGTCTGTTTTGTTTTATATTGCAGGGGGGTTAAAGCTAAAGTTTTTATATTACGAACATGTAATCACAGCCTCCGTGGCGCAATGGCTAGCGCGTTCGGCTGTTAACCGAAAGGTTGGTAGTTCGAGCCCACCCGGGGGCGTCTGTTTTGTTTTATATTGTAGGGGGGTTAAAGCTAAAGTTTTTATATTACGAACATGTCATCACAGCCTCCGTGGCGCAATGGCTAGCGCGTTCGGCTGTTAACCGAAAGGTTGGTGGTTCGAGCCCACCCGGGGGCGTCTGTTTTGTTTTATATTGTAGGGGGGTTAAAGCTAAAGTTTTTATATTACGAACATGTAATCACAGCCTCCGTGGCGCAATGGCTAGCGCGTTCGGCTGTTAACCGAAAGGTTGGTGGTTCGAGCCCACCCGGGGGCGTCTGTTTTGTTTTATATTGTAGGGGGGTTAAAGCTAAAGTTTTTATATTACGAACATGTCATCACAGCCTCCGTGGCGCAATGGCTAGCGCGTTCGGCTGTTAACCGAAAGGTTGGTGGTTCGAGCCCACCCGGGGGCGTCTGTTTTGTTTTATATTGTAGGGGGGTTAAAGCTAAAGTTTTTATATTACGAACATGTCATCACAGCCTCCGTGGCGCAATGGCTAGTGCGTTCGGCTGTTAACCGAAAGGTTGGTGGTTCGAGCCCACCCGGGGGCGTCTGTTTTGTTTTATATTGTAGGGGGGTTAAAGCTAAAGTTTTTATATTACGAACATGTAATCACAGCCTCAGTGGCGCAATGGCTAGCGCGTTCGGCTGTTAACCGAAAGGTTGGTGGTTCGAGCCCACCCGGGGGCGTCTGTTTTGTTTTATATTGTAGGGGGGTTAAAGCTAAAGTTTTTATATTACGAACATATGTAATCACAGCCTCCATGGCGCAATGGCTAGCGCGTTCGGCTGTTAACCGAAAGGTTGGTGGTTCGAGCCCACCCGGGGGCGTCTGTTTTGTTTTATATTGTAGGGGGGTTAAAGCTAAAGTTTTTATATTACAAACATATGTAATCACAGCCTCCGTGGCGCAATGGCTAGCGCGTTCGGCTGTTAACCGAAAGGTTGGTGGTTCGAGCCCACCCGGGGGCGTCTGTTTTGTTTTATATTGTAAGGGGGTTAAAGCTAAAGTTTTTATATTACGAACATGTAATCACAGCCTCCGTGGCGCAATGGCTAGCGCGTTCGGCTGTTAACCGAAAGGTTGGTGGTTCGAGCCCACCCGGGGGCGTCTGTTTTATTTTAAAATTCGAATTCGGTTATATTTTGTGCTAACAAGACTAAGTGTTTAGCTGCTCTTATTAACACTAAAGAATTAAGTAAATAGTAATTTACTATTATCTACTTAAGTACGTAAACATTCATCTCTTGTATTCTGAGTATCTTGACAGAACACTCATCGTAGACTATAAACATTGGGATCAAATAAACTAAGTACCTATTTAAATATTAAAAGTATTTTCTGAACTTACAAGTCAAATTGTGATGTATGGAAAACCATACGCATTTATTTTACGCAGTTATGGCCTGTTCATCTGATATCGTTACAGAAGACCCATGGCCAGCAGTGGGACAGTTTTACGTTGCGATGATGATGAATATTAGTATCTAATAATATTCTCCAGCAATATTACTCATTTTTTCTGGCTGATTGTCAATTTGAATTATAGCACAAAATATCAATCATGTCAATAAAACTTAATATTAGTACTAGTACTTACCATCATTCATATTCCAAATGATTGTTCATTCGAACAAAGTACAAGATAGCGATCATGTCAGTAACAATACTAATGTTCGTTACAATATTCATATTGATATTCTCCATACTCGATAATATCAGTAACAATATTAATATTCCTTACAATATCCGTATCGACATTCTCCAGCAATACTCACGTGATGTCCGACATTCTCCGTGACGATCTTGTTGAGGTCGGGGCAGAAGTAGCGCGCGCGGGCGAGCATGATGAACGCGTTGCGCATCTCCTCAGATAAATCCTTCGTGTCTCTGTTGGTTGAATTGAAACATACATATTTCATTATTTTATCAACTCTTGAAGCTTAAAAGGGATGCTAACAGTTTTATGTGCGTCTTGGCATCGGAGCTTCGAAACGGATAGACCTAGTTTGATTATTTTTATTGATTTTAAGGTGAATAATTGATGCCGTGTTATTGAGATACTTATACTTAAGTAACTCTAATTTAAATTTTAAATGTTAATGTGTTTTATCAATACAATTATACACGTCATTGTTTGGAATTTAAAATATAATAAATTCACACTCTTCTTGAAAGGTAAACTACACTATCATTGCAACAAATCTCTACCGTGCGTGAGTGATCTTGAAAGTGGAAGCGGCGAAAACTCCCTAAAGATTTTTTCCTATTCAGGGCCTTGCCTTTATTCATTTTTTTCCTTTTTATGTAAAGGCTATCCCTAAAACTGCTCGCTATATTGATACGTTACAAAATCACAATGTTGAAAAAAGAGTTTTCCAAAATTTTAACAGACAGATTTTTAAGTTCTTTACGGCATTCGACGCGCACGCGCACACTCATACACAAACACATACACAAAACACACACCGCCGACCACAACACACAAAACACACACACACATACACACAGCACACAAAACACAAACCACCCACAACACAAAAAAACACAATTTCCACGGTTCACACACAAACAACAATGGAACCAACTCATCCAACTCCACTGCGATCTTCCGCAGCTCGCGGCCGGTGGCGAGCGCGGTCCACTTCATCGGCTTGCGGCCGAGGTGCGCCAGGTGCAGCCGGTTCCTCATCTGCTGCAGTGCCACCAGCACACACACACACACACACACACACACACAAACACCAATGGAACCAACTCATCCAACTCCAGTGCGATCTTCCGCAGCTCGCGGCCGGTGGCGAGCGCGGTCCACTTCATCAGCTTGCGGCCGAGGTGCGCCAGGTGCAGCCGGTTCCTCATCTGCTGCAGCGCCACCAGCGACGGCATGCACGCGTACCGCGTCACGCCGAAGGTGTTCTCCTCGTCGTCTGGGGGAAATTATATAATGACGCTATAACGCTCCACACTCAAAGCCCCACACTAGGATTCCCTGTGTCGTGAGTGCCTTGGACAACACACAAGACACACATCTAGAACGAAAACGGAAATTTAAACTTATCATTAAATTTTCCGCCTCGAATCAAACCCAGGACCCTCGGAACAGCGATCCGGCGTGTTAACCATTGCGCCATTCGGGTCGTCAAATAGGTTGGATTGAAATCATTTGTGGAAAAATAACATTTGGAAGAGTTTATTTATTTAATGGCGCTACTTCCCATTTGCACAAACGCGAACCCGCGTGTGTAGGACGGACCTTCATAAATGACTAGTTATTGTTGATCGAAGATCAAATCATTTCTTAACTTAATGGACTTTGTACTTCTTTCATAATATTAATTTGATGTAAGAAGTTAGGAACAATAACATTTTTTAAATATAATAGCACAAAAATGAAAAAGCCATTAGGACATATTTATCAAGAGCCACAAGTAATCCTTCTATGAGCCGTATGCGGCTCGCGAGCCACTATTTGGCTCCCCCTACCACAGACAGACACAGAGACAGATATGTGAAACTTATGACACCCCTCTCTTTAGGTCGGGGGTTAAAAACTATTATAATTAAAGCTATAGAAGCGCTCATAGCCCGGCGGCTTGCTTCGACCGTCGATCCTAAATGATCGACAAAGTTAAACAACTGCGGACGGTCAATAGTTAGATGGGTGACCGTTGGTGGTAATATTTTTTGCGTATTTACGAGTATACAGCGGTATCTATTTTCTTATTAGCGAACTTGTTATCAATAAAATATGTTACTCGTTCTTACGTAAAAGTGCCAAACCTGAGCAAGATTCGAGTCCTGTACTTTTATATGATAACTAGAGAACCACCCGCGCTTCGCTTCGGGACCCGCAGGTAACGTCACGTCTACGTCGCCTACGTCACTCTCCACCCTCCTAGCTATCCCCACACACATAAATCATACCATCCTTATCCTTACTAATATTATAAATGTGAAAGTGTGTTTGTTTGTTTGTTTGTTTGTTTGTTTGTGACGCTTTCACGTCGCAACAAAGCTATTATATGGTAAGGTTTATGTGTGTGGGGATAGTTAGGAGGGTGGAGAGTGACGTAGGCTACTTTTTACCGTGGAAAAACATCCCATTCCCATGGGAAGATCGATGTTTTGTTAGTTGCTAGATATTTATTTTCGGAGTTGTTAATAGATGGCGTTAATAAAATTCATTTGCAAGTTCTGAATTACGCTATCAAATACTACATGTAATTTACTTAAGTCATAGGCAAATGTAATAGGCTACTTTAGCTCTGCCTCGAGAACTCCCCGCTCCGGCTGTATTCAGTGTACCGCCCGCCCGCTGGCACTATCCTGTTGGCTGATGTCCGCAAGTTGCTGGACTAGCCGACACCGGTGGTGGGCGCGGGCGACTGGAACTGCAAGCATCCGGGGTGGAATAGCCTAGCTGCCAACAGAAGTGGAAGGCTACTTTTTGATGCCGCTGAACAGCACGGCTACACTGTCGAGGGTGTTGCACACCGTTACCGCGGCTCTGAATAAGACAGAACGCGTGTGTGCAGTATTCCTCGACATGGAAAAGGCGTTCGACCGTGTTTGGCACGACGACTTTCTCTACAAGATCTCGCAGTCGTCGGCGCCCCGGAGTGCCGTTAAGGTGATCTCCAGTTTTCTCGAAAATAGAAGCTTCAGAGTAGTGGTTGAAGACGCCGAATCCACCGAGCGTCCGATCGCAGCTGGCGTCCCGCAAGGGAGTTGCCTGTCCCCGGTCTGCTACGCCTGATACACCGACGACATCCCGGCGGCAGGGGGGCGTCGCTTGCCCTGTATGCCGATGACGTGGCGTACATCACCACGTCGCTGAATAGAACCCACGCCATCGTCAAGATGCAGCGTGCGCTTGATGCCCTCCCCGAATGGCTCGCCGCGTGGAGACTGTCGGTGCATGTCGGGAAGACGCAGGCCGTGAACATAGGAGGATACCTCAACAGGCGGGACCCTACTCTGGAGCTTCACGGACAAGATATCCAATGGGCCCCACAGGCCAAATACCTGGGGGCAAAATCGACGGAAGACCTTCGATGAAGCCACAGGTTACGAAAGCCGTCGCGAATTCCAGAAGCGCGATGGCAGAAACCAGTGCTCTCCTCGAGCCTCCCTCTCGGACTGAAGCTCGGGGTCTACAAGACCTACATCAGATCCCGCCTCACGTACGCGGCACCGGCGTGGTACGCGCTCGCCAGCGAACCGCAGCGCAAGAGGATGCGCGCGGTTCAGGCGATTGCGCTCCGCCGGCTGACTGGTGCGCCGAGGTACGTCAGGAACGCCGTCATCCAGAGGGACCTTCGAGTCGAGAGCCTGGACGACTTCATCGAGAGATTGGCACGCAACATGTTCGGGCGTGTCGACGCGTCGCGGTTCCCGCATCTACAGGACCTGGCGCCGCTCCACACCCGTCCACCGGACCGCTGGGCCTTCCCGCGCGACTTGCTGGTTGCGCGGGACGGGGCTAGCACTGACTGATACTGGGGCTTCGTAAGTCGTCGCCCGGCGCTGATCGGCTCCTGCTGGGCTTCCCACCAGCGGGATTCACCCGGTAGGGCCTCGATCGCCTGGGCGGCGCGAAGATGAACCCCATCCCGTTTAAGACTCTGTGGCCTGTAAAAAGGCCACCACTCACCGGACTTGACCTATTGGTTAACCACAGATGGACAACCAAGGGCCTTAGGGCCCAACCCAAGGACCGGCCCGTTTTAACGGGCCGCGAGAGACCCCCCAAAGGGGAACTAACTGTCCCGAGGGCTCCACACACCTCAGACAGGGTGAAGAGAGCGAGTAGTAGGCAACTTTTTAGCCTAAATTCCTACAGGAGCGAGACCTACGCGGCTGTTACGTACGGGTCCCGAAGCGAAGCGCGGGCGGTTCTCTAGTACGAGTATAATAGCCATGTTGCGACGTGAAAGAGGAACAAACAAACAAACAAACACACTTTCACATTATAATATTAGTATGGATATGGATTTAATTAGATAACGCTTGATTAGATAAAGAAAAACGAAAAGTTTTTCAATATGATTGTGAACAGTCTAAAACTCTAAGTCTATCAATTTGCCTAACTATGTTCAATTAGATGGCTAATCCAAAGCCCAGAAGATAGACATTTTTTATGGAATTAAGGTAGCAGCACCTTCCGCTGGCAACTGTGACCGACACAGAACAACACTCACATCGGGACTAGGGTGGTTAGTCAGTTAGCAGATGGTGTTAAGTACGTTCATAATAATAGCACTAATCTATTCTTAAGGAACCCTTCATAAGCGAATGGGACTCGCCTCACTAGCTACTTTTTTAAATCGGTTAATACAAAGCACATACATACCTTCGTCGTCCTTAAACATCTTGAAACTGTACTATCTTCTGGATGGATGGATCAATCTTCTGGATGGATGGATCAACTCAGACGCGGATGGTTGTACATGGTGCACAAGATATGGAAGTATATGTAGCTATCATTGTATCCACTACATGTTGGATGATGGTAAAATAGGATGGATATGAAAATTTACACGAACAATTTATTTTGGAACCATTTTTTCGACAGATTTTATTTTCGTAATGTCATATTCTTCTGTCAGAGAATTATGTTTTTTAAGTTGCGAAGTGGAACTTCTTTGTGGATGGAAATGTCCGTTTTTTTAACGTGATTGTCAAAGGGGATCAATGAAGGACGAGAAAGAATGGCCCTTGCTTCATTGGGAAATTATTCCCTTAGTAGCCACATTGGGAAACTTGACCAGAATCATTAAACTGATAAAACTTTTTTATTGACGAACTGCTTTAAAATAAAATGAATGCGCTTTTAATTAGAGCTTACTACCACTAATATTTGTAAAAACCAAATCTGTTAAGCCGTATTGAGAGAGTAACGTGATGAACAATATCACAAACAAACAGAAAAACAAACGAAAATTCTAAAAAACATCATTAATTAAGTCATCATAGACAAAGACATCAACTTAGACAAAGGGACCAAACTCTAAAAATGATAATTTTGGGCTCAACTGCATTAATAAAGATGCCCTATAATTTTTCTCTCGTATATCCCCCCCATATACAAATATCTATCAGTAACAGATTTATTATACCCATACTAATATTATAAATGTGAAAGTGTGTTTGTTTGTTTGTTTGTGGCGCTTTCACGTCGCAACATGGCTATTATATGATATACTTTATGTGTTTAGAGATAGTTGGGAGGGTGGAGAGTGACGTAGGCTACTTTTTACCGCGGAAATACATCTCATTCCCATGGGAAGATCGATGTTTTTATAGTTGCTAGATATTTAGTTCCGGATGCTGTTAATAGATGGCGTTAGTAAAATTCATTTGCAAGTTTTGAATCACGCTATCAAATACTACATGTATCGTTAATTTACTTAAGTCAATGTTCCAGTACCTATAACATATAGGCTACTTTTTATCCCGAGAATCCTACGGGAGCGGGACCTACGCGGCTGTTACCTACGGGTCCCGAAGCGAAGCGCGGGCGGTTCTCTAGTAGGTACATGAATAAAGCAGTAGACGCTATCTTACCAAAGCCACTATCCACCGTGGGGGCGTAACATGACCTACCTCAACATGCAGAATGTATGCATTTGTAGAGCTGTTGTAGCGATGGGGACGCACAATGAACGCCCTTAGAGCAATGGATCGCAAAGTTATGTGTTCATATCTAAATACATAATATGTACATAATAAAAAATTAACAAATATACCTACAAAGTCAAATTCAAAATCGACAAAACAAGAAAAATTATATGGCACAAAATAAATTGCAATTTCAATAACTATTTCAATGCTTTAAAATCAACGTTTCAAACAAACTCTCAACCCATACTTTACTCCCAAAGGATTCTTGAAGCGAAAAGGTTGAGGAACTCTGCTTTAAGGTACCGACACTGCATTATAGGCTCGCGTCAAAAAAATTGGATTTCGGCAAAACTAACAACATTCTTTACAAAAATCCTCATCATCGTCGCAACCTCTGTCGGTCCACTCTCGCCTTAACCTTCTCGTACAACGAGAAGGTTAAGGCCGTAGTCCACCACGCTGGCCAAGTGCGGATTGGCAGACTTCACACACCTTTGAGTTTTGCGAACTCTCCGGCATGCAGGTTTCCTCACGATGTTTTCCTTCACCGTTATAGCGAGTGACATTTAAATGCTTAAAACGCACATAACTCAGAAAACTCAAAAGCGCATGCTTTGGGATTCAAATCCGGACCCCGAGTAGAAAGCCGCATTAACCACTATGCTATCACCGCTTTACATATCCTAATCATCAGATTTATAACAACAACTGATAGGTACATTTGTTATTTAATTTCATCAGGCGTTTGAAACTTTCACCTTTCCCGTAGTTGTTTGGTCTTGGATACTGACGTCAATCTTATATCTAGGCCAGGTATTAAATACAGAGATCACCACTGCTAGTTGGTAGACCTGAAGCCAGCTACCCATCACCCTCTTGCTGGAGTCAGATATACGACTGTCGTGCTCCGGCGTGGAGCCAGTATTTTATTTCTTTCGTCTTCCACGCTCATGTAGGTACCCTACTAAGTTAGTGTAGAATGTAAGTTTCTCATGTAAGTGAATTGTAAAATTCATAATGGGAAATAAAGTTTCTAAAACCGTTCCTTCTATCTTGGCCAGCAATGTATTGGTGATGCTAAACGTGCTTCGGAGGGCGCGTAAAGCCTCTGGTCTCGGTTTTTGTCATTGACATCTATTGAGATAGCAGCCGTCAAGTCATGTCGGGAGCCTTCGCGCGGGCTGAAAACTTCCGATACTCGGATAATGGGTTGGCCACTAACCCCTCCACCAATCCGCACTGGAGCAGCGTGGTGGAGTATGCTCTAGGCTTCCTCAATTATGAGGAGAGACCCGTGCTCAGTAGTGGGCCATTAATGGGCTGTAGCCACAAACATGTGGAAAATATTCGTTGGTGAAAAAAACAATTAAGTAGGTATCAGAAATATCGGTGTTAAAATTCAAAATCGTGAGAACTTATCTGCATTTCAAATATTTGATGCCCGTACGAACTTAAAATAATTAAGTATGTTTAAATATCTTATACCAGATTATAAAGTGTCAGGTAAATGAAAGATTTCACGAATTCTGTGTACAAAGTTTTCAAATTAATTTGTTTGTTTCTAAATTTTAATATGTTTTAACTCTGCATAGAAAGTGTAATTACAAGAAAGCTAATTACAAGTTTTCACTGATTGGCAGCAACATAATTAGGTATATGACAAGTTTAAGATTAGATTAAGTATACAGTTAAGTTAGTAGTTAATAGTTTTATAAGTTTTAAGTGATTTTGTTTAGTTTTCTTAACCCGCACTCGCTTCGCTTCGGGGCAACAGCCCCTTAGTAGAAGCTCTCGGAAGACTGATTTTCCCTGAATTACTTGACAGTTATCGTTATATTATGATCATGATCAAAAATTATGTATTACAGATATCTCTATAAATTTTAACTTAAGTTATTCCGATATCTAAACAATATTACTGCAAAGTTTCATAAAAACCGGTCAGTAGTTTTGCGTGAAAGAGTAACAAACTCACACACACACGTCCTCACATATTTTCGCATTTATAATATTAGTAGGATTAAATATTATTTTAAATTATTGAGAATGAAAAAGTTCCGTTAAGATCCGTTTTAATTTACGGGCATTTATGTTGCAGATATAAGTCAATATCGCATACCTTAGATTTAAACATTAAGATTCGTGCTTGCTCTACTAAAGAATGAGGTTTGCCTGTACCAAATTGGTATCAACTGAAGGAACACAAGACTAAAACGTATTTTCAAACTCAGTTACATTACTACATAGTATAAAACAAAGCCACTTTCTGACTCCGTTTGTCGTGTTTTTCTACGTCTTCTTCTTCTAAACCACTTAACGGATTTTGATGCGGTTTTCTGCATTAGGTAGAGTATTTCTCAAGGTATGTATACTCTTATAAAATTTGACTGATAAATACGAGACCGGACCTGGGCTACGTAGATTCCATATTTAATTCAGCGAAGCGATGTCGAGTCGCTAGTCTCGTATAAAATTAATAATATCAAAGTGCTCTACACATTAAAACATCCCTAGCATTAAATCATGGTGCAACAACCTAGAGAGAGACGTTCAACATCTATTTCATTCCAGCTCAAATAATTTCAATCCCCTTCCACTTTGAACCCCTTTCTACAATAATAATTCCAGCCAACCTAACCTGAACCCTCACTCCTCTTACGATCCTTCGCAAATCATTCCGATCCGCGTCTCAGGAGGAGTTAGAGGTAGGGCAGGCCCGTCACAGAACGTGTCAAAAGTCTACAATGCCTATTATAAAGCACAAAGACCTATAGAGGGCTCCTTCACACCTTAATTTCTTTCATTCCTATCATTCTTTCTGTTAAATTAATGTTAAGTATTGTGTTTCGAGGATTGAATCCTTTCCTGCGATGAAAGCCTTGAGATTCAATACATGTCTTTATTAAATGATGGTCAAGATTGTCTTGGAATTAAGTCATGGGTTCCGTTGGCTACTTATAGTATTATAATTATCAAAACTACTGGATCGATTTTAATCATTTTTTCAGTGAGTGACCATAGGCTATATATGTTATACCCGTGCGAAGCCAGAGCGGGCCGCTATGTTTTTATAAACAACGTTCACAGTTTTTCTGTAGTGTATTTAGTATCAGCATTGCACCCGTGCGAAGCCGGGGCGGGTCGCTAGTTGAAGATAAGTTGAGAAGTTGACTAATTCCGAGATACATAGTACCTACCTACCCTATATGTTGCTCAGGTTGTGAAGCAACAGAGCACACCTCTATCTTTCTGTAAAAGTCCCATAAAACACCGGTTCAGCCATTCCGGAGATAAGCCTAGACACAACAGAAAGACGGAGAAATTTTTTAAAATTCTGCATTTTTTAACAGCGAACTCAAACAATGCAATTTTTTACTAATTGTTAGTTTTGACAAATTATTGCTGATGGCATAAACATTTCTCATTCAAATCAAACGATCAGAATTTATCATGCCGCTAAGGCCTTAGACATGGCTTAACCGGGACCGATGGTTTTACGTGCCCTCCAAAGCACGGAAGCGCTCAAGTAAAATTAGCCACTAGCGGTCACCCATCCAACTACCGCACGGTATATAGTTCTCAACAAGGATTTTAAAATGATTACAAGATAAGATTTGTTTGAGATCAAATACTCGTATCACAACAGTGCTACTAAACAGTTTTTCGAAAACACCTACTTAACCCTAATATTTAATTACACCGAGACATAAAAGAAGTGGTTGGTATGCGCTTCTTATTATTAATCTTCTTCAGAATTAGTTTTATTAGTAGTTTCATTATTTTTAAACATTATTCTCATAGCTTACTGATACTTACCGTGCCCATAGATAAATAAAATCATGATTTTCACAACCTTTTGCCAATACAGCCTGTCTCCTTTACATCATAGACGTAAGAAAAAAAGACAATTGTCGATATTGAGCTCGGTTTTGCTGTTGATAAACGACTGCAATATGGATAATCAGAGATAACTCAAATATTACACGTTAGATGTCGCTTTAATTTAATTGGGACCAGACAACAGGCACTACCTAACTACCTACATGAGAAGCTTCTCCTTTTTTATCAAGTCCAAAAAAGGAGGTTTTCATTTCGACTATTTTTTTTTCAGTTATCAGTACCTACTTGTCGATGCTGAAGCCGGTTATTTTTTTAATAAAATCCATACTAATACTACAAATGCGAAAGACTTTCTGTCTGTAATGCTGGTCCGATTTGGATGAAATCAGAAATGTAAATAGTTAAAGACACAAAGTCACATATAGTTTTGCAAAATCAACCCCTAAAGGATTGAAATAGAGGTTGAAAGTTTGTTTGAAAAATCTATACCGCTTGCTCGATTTTGATGAATTTTCACAAAAAAATGGTGTCGCAATGTCAAACATAAGCTTTCTTTCTATTCAGCCGCCGAAATAAGGAAAATCCTTGGGAAAATATTCAAATTTCCCAAAGCGAAGCAAGGCTTTGTTATATCGCTACACTTCACTCAGTGTAACCAGACCCTAAGAGTCAACGCCCTTGCTGCAGAAGCCGACGTTGCCATCAAAATGGTCGCATTTACCCTGCGTCGGTTACCATCTGTCAGTTATTTGAGTTTTTACCCGGTTATCATTAATATAAGCGATGCGTATTGGCTGTCCGCCAAGTGCGGCCAGACGGACGATGTGTCGTGTCGTGACGTCGTGACGACAAGTCGTGTCGTGGGTGTAATCGTATCAAATAAAAAAATATAACTATAGATTGTTGCCTTCGTGAAAAATTAAATCTAAATCGATTCAGCCATTATTTTTTCATTTTGATTCATTAGTATGGATGGTACAAATCTTAAGGAATTTAATGAATAGAAACTTTTAACAAATTTCATCACTATAGAATAGACCCGCAAACCCTAAATGCAAATTTTCAGCTTTCTGGGAATTTATGCACGGGAAAATGTCTAATTCGATCAAGCTATAAGGTAAGAAAATTTGAACGACTACTAACTGGACTATAATTATGTATAATCATCCTAGTCCCGATGTGAGCCTTGTTCTGTGTCGGTCACAGTAAGTTGTTATGGGCGGCAGCGGTAGGTGCTGCATGCTCGTTTGCTACCTTAATTCCATAAAAAAGTTTATCTACACTAATGTTATAACATTCTACTTATGTTTCCAATACTTGACTTATAATGAGGGTAACCGCGTGTGGATTCGCCGCTAGAGGCCGCTAGTGTAGAGGGTGGTCTGTCTGTCACTTCTCTCTTGTCTATTCACTGAATAGTATTCAGACAAGTGTCACTTGTCAATGTTTATGTATGGGCGGGCTTTGACAGCATGACCGCCGTCTGCAGTGGCGCCAACTGGTGAGCACAAAAACGGTTACCCTCATTACTACTGTTATAGCGCAGATAACAAAACACTCAATTTAAGCAATTTCACATGATGGTATAATATCCACATCGGTATCGTAAAATCTCATTATAACACAATGATGCAATAAATAGGTAGATTGAGCGTCGCCCTACAATGAAGACAAAAAAAACACGGCAACAATATCAAGCATGTGTGCGTGCAGGCGATGTTTTTCACGTTCGTCTAGTGTCTATGTTGCGTGATCAATGATACCAGTTACTAAAATTTTCCCATAAATCACACATTAAACTTAATTTATGGAGTGGTTATTTTCATGAATAAATAAAAAACCCTACTTAATTTAATTACAGTTGTTTATGTTAATGTTGTAATAAACCAGCTAAGTTAATTAAATTAATATTTTTTACGCAGTTTGTAGTTGGAAAGGAGACGGTCCAAAATTGTATGGAGTCTGGGCCTGGTTTTGTACCAGTGATAAAATAAAATAAAAAAGAAAAATAAACCATTTTTGACTAATCAAATCCACGAACTCATCTATATTTCAGTGCAAAAATTATTTATTAACTCCACGTGACGCAATTATTCTACATAATGGCGGGCAGCAGACCAGAGGATTCATAATTTTTGACGTATGACGTTAGCTGTCAATATGCCTTCTCTATGCTTGAACAATGGCTCGAACTCAGAGTGAAGGACGCCATCTTGCAAGTGTTGCAAGTAGTACCTACCGAATAACTCGAAATTAATTTTATTTTAGCAAGTCATTTATTGCGATTTGTGAATTTATTATATTTTTAATGAACTTTCTGTATTTTTTGGTTTTTCATGGTTTAGTGTACAAGATCAGGCCCAAAATGGACCATCTCCTTTTCTAAAATTGTAAAGTTACCGTCTCAGATTAAGGTGAAAATTTGAAGGGAGGACGGGTTCTACACTCTCATTCGTCCCCCCAAACTAAATATTGCTCTCATAAAGTACTTACTTTTTTAAAATTATTTTTCTAAATCTCTAAAAATTTTAAGGTTATGTGGTCTCATTGGTTAATGTGTAAGCGCTCGAAGTCTTAAGTGTATGTTGAGGTAGTCACTTTATAATTTTTGGAAACTTGATTTTTTTATAATAAAAAAAGTATGCATTTCCTAGATTTAAAAATGGTGGGGGGAAGATGTGAGCGTCAGCCCCCTCCCCCCCTCAAATTTTTAGCTTAATTTGAGGTGGTAACTTAATTAAAGAAGAGCCAATTATTTACGTTACCTATCTAATTTAATAAAAAAATTACTTGGAAAGTTAATTACATGCATATCATTAAAAAAAACTTCAATGAATAAAGGAGATGGTCCATTTTGGGCCTGATCTTGTACACTAAACCATGAAAAACCAAAAAATACAGAAAGTTCATTAAAAATATAATAAATTCACAAATCGCAATAAATGACTTGCTAAAATAAAATTAATTTCGAGTTATTCGGTAGGTACTACTTGCAACACTTGCAAGATGGCGTCCTTCACTCTGAGTTCGAGCCATTGTTCAAGCATAGAGAAGGCATATTGACAGCTATCGTCACACGTCAAAAATTATGAATCCTCTGGTCTGCTGCCCGCCATTATGTAGAATAATTTCGTCACGTGGAGTTAATAAATATTTTTTGCAATGAAATAAAGATGAGTTCGTGGATTTGATTAGTCAAAAATGGTTTATTTTTCTTTTTTATCTTATTTTATCACTGGTACAAAACCAGGCCCAGACTACATACAATTTTGGATCGTCTCCTTTTCACATTACTCTTGTACCTTTAAAAGTGGTTTATTCGACCCAATGCAAAAATAATCATTAAAATGGGCTCATAAACATACAAATATTAATGTTATATTATTATAAATAAACACAAACGTATTGGTAAACACCACCTTTCTTTAATCGATTTATAAAAGTACATGAACTAAATAATATACACGTAACCATAAACCAATTTATATACCCACAAAAATGATGTTAAGTCGGGAGCATAAAAATAGAAACTAGCAACACTGACAAAAAATGACGTAATTTGGTTACAATAAAAATCAAAATTGAAATTTAATTAAAAATATGTTTATTGGTTACTTGCCTATGATATGTGATGTTTTTTGAGCTTTTTACCCTTCCTTTATAATTCCGGCACAGTTTAATAGCACATTTCGTCATGTTATCCCTCTTATTTGTTTATTTAAATTGCGCGCGTAATACGTAGTGACACGAAAGCGGCGCGATCGGCACTAATTGGCGGGAAAGTACTTCTGCGCCAATAGTTGGCGCAGCTTTTTTGACAGGTCTTCGCGGATTCGATTATCCATCTAGATACTTATACATCAATGTTATAACATCAATAAAACGCGACCAATTAACCTGGCGAGCCTTATGTCAAAATCCTCATACAAGTTGTATAAAATTTTGATATTAGGCTGGCTTTTGAAAACAGTTGGTTATACGTGAAAACTTCGTCGAAACTACTAAACTTACATACACAAAACTCTTTGGTAAGATCTTGTGCCAATTAAATAAAAAACGAACAGCGCGCGCTCGCTCCTGATTGGCCCTGCGCGCGCAGCTGCGCTCTCATTGGTTAGATTTTAATGGCGGCAAGTTCACTGTGACAATACACGTACGCGTGAATTTAATGTTTCGCAATGTGTTTTGTTTTTAAAATACAAATTAAAAGTTAAAAATGGATAGCGACGATGATATTTGTGTACGCCTCCGGATATTCTAGAATTGGCAACAAAAGTAACTCACAATTAACTTTCAAAATTGTACCATCCAAAATTTGAACAATTATTATAAATATTGTCAGCTTTTACTCTTGTTGTTTGATAAATTGCATTAGTGAAGATAAAGTAGTGTATGCAACTGCATATAACACGGGTATTAAAACACTCGTTACTATTATGAAACTCGCTGCGCTCGTTTCATAAACTCACACTCGTGTTTTAATACCCTTCATTATATGACAGTTGCATAAACTACTATTATAGCATTGATGTATAAATACCTAGATTGAGCATCGCCCTACAATGAAGACAAAAAAAACAAGGCAACAATATCAAGCATGTGTGCGTGCAGGCGATGTTTTACACGTTCGTCTATTGTCTATATTGCGTGATCAATGATACCAGTTACTAAAATTTTCCCATAAATCACACATTAAACTTAATTTATGGAGTGGTTATTTTCATGAATAAATAAAAAACCCTACTAAATTTAATTACAGTTGTTTATGTTAATGTTGTAATAAACCAGCTAAGTTAATTAAATTAATATTTTTTACGCAGTTTGTAGTTGGAAAGGAGACGGTCCAAAATTGTATGGAGTCTGGGCCTGGTTTTGTACCAGTGATAAAATAAAATAAAAAAGAAAAATAAACCATTTTTGACTAATCAAATCCACGAACTCATCTATATTTCAGTGCAAAAATTATTTATCAACTCCACGTGACGCAATTATTCTACATAATGGCGGGCAGCAGACCAGAGGATTCATAATTTTTGACGTATGACGTTAGCTGTCAATATGCCTTCTCTATGCTTGAACAATGGCTCGAACTCAGAGTGAAGGACGCCATCTTGCAAGTGTTGCAAGTAGTACCTACCGAATAACTCGAAATTAATTTTATTTTAGCAAGTCATTTATTGCGATTTGTGAATTTATTATATTTTTAATGAACTTTCTGTATTTTTTGGTTTTTCATGGTTTAGTGTACAAGATCAGGCCCAAAATGGACCATCTCCTTTTTGAAGTTTTTTTTAATGATATGCATGTAATTAACTTTCCAAGTAATTTTTTTTATTAAATTAGCTAGGTAACGTAAATAATTGGCTCTTCTTTAATTAAGTTACCACCTCAAATTAAGCTAAAAATTTGAGGGGGGAGGGGGCTGACGCTCACATCTTCCCCCCACCATTTTTGAATCTAGGAAATGCATACTTTTTTTATTATAAAAAAATCAAGTTTCCAAAAATTATAAAGTGACTACCTCAAATTAAGCTGAAATTTTTTGGAGGAGAGGTTGGTGACTCCCCCAACTTTCCCCCCAAATATGGCTGTAAAGAAGTGCATACTTTTTTTTGAATTATTCTTTTAAGTTTCAAAATTTTTAAGGTTATGACGGAACTAAAATACTGTACAAGGTTCTTTTATCTTATCTAAATTATTTAGATAATTGCTACCTTTTAAGGCAGGAAGTGTTGTAAATAAATGTCGAAGGGACCCCCTTCGGGCGTCCCTTTTTCCGCTTGGTTATTATACAATCCAAACTAACCTATACCTACCAATCCATAGTGCGTCGACTTGTTTTATTCTTTGAGGTGTTTTTTAAAGACGCGATTTGCGGATGGATTACTGACTCTTGGCTTAGTTTGACAGTGCTACCAATATAATAAGGTTAGTTCGAAACTACTTTTTCGCTATTGTTAGTCCTGTTTGCCTGTTTGGCTGCATCTTCCGCAGCGCCGGAGATGTCACGATTCAAAATTAGGCCCAAAAATCAAATTAGATCTACTTAAGTTATTTATTTTTTATAATGTAGTTTAAAACACACACACACACACACACACACACACACACGTCCACACACACATATACATACACTTAAGACTTCGAGCGCTTACACATTAACCAATGAGACCACATAACCTTAAAATTTTTAGAGATTTAGAAAAATAATTTAAAAAAAGTAAGTACTTTATGAGAGCAATATTTAATTTGGGGGGACGAATGAGAGTGTAGAACCCGTCCTCCCTTCAAATTTTCACCTTAATCTGAGACGGTAACTTTACAATTTTAGAAAAGGAGATGGTCCATTTTGGGCCTGATCTTGTACACTAAACTATGAAAAACCAAAAAATACAGAAAGTTCATTAAAAATATAATAAATTCACAAATCGCAATAAATGACTTGCTAAAATAAAATTAATTTCGAGTTATTCGGTAGGTACTACTTGCAACACTTGCAAGATGGCGTCCTTCACTCTGTTCAAGCATCATTCAAGCATAGAGAAGGCATATTGACAGCTAACGTCATACGTCAAAAATTATGAATCCTCTGGTCTGCTGCCCGCCATTATGTAGAATAATTTCGTCACGTGGAGTTAATAAATATTTTTTGCAATGAAATAAAGACGAGTTCGTGGATTTGATTAGTCAAAAATGGTTTATTTTTCTTTTTTATCTTATTTTATCACTGGTACAAAACCAGGCCCAGACTACATACAATTTTGGATCGTCTCCTTTTCACATTACTCTTGTACGTTTAAAAGTGGTTTATTCGACCCAATGCAAAAATAATCATTAAAATGGGCTCATAAACATACGAATATTAATGTTATATTATTATAAATAAACACAAACGTATTGGTAAACACCACCTTTTTTTAATCGATTTATAAAAGTACATGAACTAAATAATATACCTACACGTAACCATAAACCAATTTATATACCCACAAAAATGATGTTAAGTCGGGAGCATAAAAATAGAAACTAGCAACACTGACAAAAAAATGACGTAATTTGGTTACAATAAAAATCAAAATTGAAATTTAATTAAAAATATGTTTATTGGTTACTTGCCTATGATATGTGATGTTTTTTGAGCTTTTTACCCTTCCTTTATAATTCCGGCACAGTTTAATAGCACATTTCGTCATGTTATCCCTCTTATTTGTTTATTTAAATTGCGCGCGTAATACGTAGTGACACGAAAGTGGCGCGATCGGCACTAATTGGCGGGAAAGTACTTCTGCGCCAATAGTTGGCGCAGCTTTTTTGACACGTCTTCGCGGATTCGATTATCCATCTAGATACTTATACATCAATGTATTATAGGTAAGTAAATGAGAATGGCTGCTTACTGTAGGTATCTAAGTCAAGTAAAAACATCAATTCTTTGGTGTTTTGACGTGAGACGTAGGCGTTGCGACAATCAGAATATAAGATGACCTGAGCGCTTTTCATGTGCCCTTCAGACGACATAAAAATTTCCTTCGATAAAAATCTTCCAATGAAATATTATATTTATAAATCATTCATTTCTTGATTAATTATAATTTATTTTTGTTTTTATACTTAATAATGAAATTCAACAGTAATACCAAAGCCATTTCTGATGTGATATCAGTTAGGTAATTAATATGGAAGAGGAAAGAAACAGAAAAGAAATAAATTATTACTATGTTTTTATAGTCAGATTTTACAAAAAATAACAGACTCCCAAAATCGATAATAAGCGTTAACTCAAAAATTACCCTTCAGATGTCGCTCAAATTTAAGTATATGGAATCAGAAAGGCACCACAATGTTGATTTAAAAAAGAATTATACAAATTAGAACACCCAGTCAAAAGTTATGAGGTGAAGACCTATTAATTACTATTTACATCCAATATTGGCATTATAGCGCTCATCATCGCATCACTTCAGTTCCCGCCTAAAATGTATTTTCCCGCCTTTTAATGACACTTGACAGGGCCCTGTGCCGTCGCGTTCAGATAACCAATTCAAATTGAAACAATGGAATTTAAAAGGATTTCAGCCCTTTCCAATATTTTTATTCTATGTGCGTAATTGCACTGACAGCCATTATATTTTTCAATACTGTATTGAAGAAAATCAGTCGAGTGTTTTTAACTATAGTCCATATCATCGATCAATGATAAAGACCTTTTTAAAGGAACTTTTTATTAGTGATCGATGATCTATACAAATAAATAACACAATAGTTTGGAAGGAATCGATTCGACCATAGACGTGGATGTAAGTTTTTGGATTCGACAATAAACGTGAAAAAAAGATCTCTTGTGAGCTTGCCCAACACTCGGAGGAATTATATCCCAACATGAGACATAATGTCTGTGGCACAAGGACAATCACGCAATGCAAAACAAAAGATTAGATAGTCTATTTTTTCAATTCATTTTCGTATGTCGCTTATTTTTTTGTGTGAATGCGATACATTTAGGTAGGTACACTATTTATTCGTCTTGTACTTCTAAATCTTTGGATGCGACACTAAAGCAAAGAGAATAGTAGATTGTATGACAAGGGTGCAAAGTAATATTTTTTCGGCGAGGGCGTTTTTTTAATCCAGAGCGAAGTGAGGGATTCTAGAGTAGAATCCCGAGCGTAGCGAGGGATTCTTTAGTAGAATCCCGAACGTAGCGAGGGATTCAAAGTACGTCGCCCGAGCCAAAAATATACTTGCACCCGAGTGATACACTCTACTTTTCATCACCCACTATGAGAAAATAATATATATTATATATAATAGAAAATAATACGTAAAAATGCACGAAAACTTAATTTTAATTTGAAAACGAAATCTTAATTTGATTTCTTTTTTTTATTATTCAGCTGGCGGGGCCCTCGCGTCGTACCAGACATTCTTTATTCAAACAATATTTGCGTTCGATTTCTTTAGTGCAAAATACTAAAATGTTCTAAATTCAAAATAGGACGGAAAAGATCTAGCCGGCAGGAAAAGTTGTATGAAAATTCATTCCCGCCCGCTGAATAGAAAACAGCAACTTTGGAACCCCGTAAGTCCGAACCAAGTCGTCTTTTTCGAATAGGTGTGATGAAAAATAATTAGTTTTATATAGGTTTGTTTGTAAATCCCTATATAAATAGAGAGAAACCTAACAGCCCAGGGTAGATATGGATGTTTTGGCCTTTTTCAAACTTCATTTTCTTATGCATTTCCATGACAGGTCGTTAAATTAAATTTTATTTCCCTTCTGTAAAAGCAAAGCATAAAATATAGTCTGTATTATTTGCTTTTAACTCCGACGTTTATTAATATAATGTAATTATATCTCACCCGCGTACGGAATTAAAACGCATAAAAAACGCATAAATCTCTTGAGTACTTTCCTTTTCTAAGTTGGAAGTTAAAAGGATTATTATACTAACTTATATGTCTTTGTGCGGTTAATCTTAAGGCAACATTCATGTACATAGCGGCTATATGTTGTGTTATGTTGACATGCTTCTACAGGAGTGCCAAGGAAAAGAGTGTTTAAAAGGTAAAGACTCGGCCAAATGTAAGCTTTTGACGGTGTGTAATGTAGCGTAGCTAAATAATAAATAAATAATGTGCCTAAATTATATGCAGTCTGGATTGGTGGAGAAATTGGTGGATAACCCAAGCGTCAGAAGTTTTTAGTCCTGTTTTATTAAGTGTGTCATTCTAATTCGAACACAGACATTTGCTATTCTTCAGGACTGAAACGAATCTACACTTTTCCGATCAGAAGATAATTGATGGTAAAACAATTATTACACGGTAGAAATGATATTTATACTTCGTACGCGTTCAATATGGAATTTGTTTTAATTGCAACAAATACCAATGTCAGCGTTCCATTACAGTGATTAAGATTCATTGTAGGTTGACAGCGAGAATTTAAAATGCCTTAAGTAAATATTGCTTACAAGCTAAATTGAACTGTGAGTACACATAATAAAGTTGTTTTTAGCGGGGAATGACAATTCCAAATCCTTAGCGACTCAAGTTTAATACTGTGCCTCTAAACTCGATCACTTAAGTATTTATTTTTATTGAAGTTCGCTATCTCCCGCTAATACTTACCCGTATCCTTAAATTACAAGCACAGCGATGCATAATCTGTACGCACGCGGTAAGACAACATGGCTTCTACTTGACATATTTCTACCCATTTAGATCAAACGAGCTTGGGGCGCGCCCCCAGGCTAGGCTATGTAGTACATGGCTCTAGGAACCCTAGGCTAGGCTAGGTCGTACCCATCGACTGATTGCGAGGGTTGGACGATCGATGGTGGATGGCTGCTAATGGGGTGATGGGGACTGTCAAAGATGCGTTGTCTGTCGTGGTGGGATAAATGTTTTTGTTTATGGAAAACACTTTTGCTATAATGGAGGCTTTACATTATACAATTTTCAGAGCGCTAACTCAGTGCACTAACTAGTGTTATCATACATTACGCTGCACTAGATACTGTCTAACTGCCTTTACACTATGCGATTTTAGCACGCTGGCTCAGTTAGCGCTCTGCAAATTGTATAATGTAAAGCCCTCATAACGGGTGCTCACGATACTTCGTAGATTTATTTTATCATAATAAATTAAATGTGTTTTTAATAATGTTCACTATAACATGACTTCAAGCAACTATTCAAGCGCATGACGTCATTTTCCGCGAAATATAATTTAAATACTTTTTGACAGTTCGCAAATGATAAAAATGACCTACTTATTAGCGGTTCCAAACGTCTTTCTAAATTACGCGATTTGGTTACAAAAAAATTAAAATAAGGTATATAAAACAATTAAAGCACATTCTAAAACTTATCAAAAACTCAATTGTGCACAAGTGGGAGACCAATTTTAATTCGGGCACAGATAATATATACGAGTATTGCTACTATGCTAAGATTGCCGCTAAAAATGACGTTTCACGCCGGTAAAACCCTCTCTACACCGCTCAATACCGGTATATTCCAGATTAAAGAAGTAAAAAAGAACGAAGGTATGAGCAAAGTACAACTTTTGCTATATTTTGTGTTCAGCGCCTATTCAGCGGCAGAGAACGGCCTTTATACTCACAATAACCCTTGTATAGGCGCATTACACGTGGAAATTTGAATAACTTCGCTATATACGGACAAAAGTGAGTTCTACAGCCAATGAAAAGGCTCTAACTGGTTCTATAACGAGAGAGTTTGAAAACAGCGTCAAAGGTGTTTTTTTTTTAATTCCTAACTCCGATTTAATGAGACGAACTTTGGGAAGAGAAGCCGGGGCAGTTAGTAGACCTGCCAGTACATGATGAACTATGGTTAACTTTGGATGTAATGTTTGGAAAGTCGATTTAATGAGCTATCCATGTATTGTGCTCGATGTCATGAATTTCGATGTTGTGCAACTCGATGTGGCGAATAGAATTCGTGGTTCTTGTTTAGAATTGAAGCCAATATCCAGGTGTCCAAATATATTAAAACCCTTTTGTCTATGTCCCTCACAGATCGACGTTTTGGTGCCAAATAGCGCGATATGCAGCAGTGTAGATTCACATTTTTTAAATTGAAACTTGGAATGACAAGTGGAGCATATCACATTAAAGGTACATTCGTGAAAACCGCAAAAAAAGTCCGTTAAGCCGTTACCAGGTACAAAACCACAAAAAAAAACAATAATTCTAAAAATAGGTAAGTACTAGTTTTAGGTTTTATTATTTCGCTGGAACATCTGGATTTTAAAACCTCCCTCCCCGTCACATCTCTCCTATACTCTAGTCACCACTAAAGCTCCTTTCCTTCCTATAGCACCTTTCTATTATCTCATCTCTCCATATCTCATATTATATAAAACTCTTCCGTTACTGATTGGCAGAGTGACTGAAGGCAAGAAGCTGAAAGGCATTATATTCAATGGGGTATGCTGGGAAGGACTCAGCTTGGATTTTTGGAAATTCCCTCAATTAAGGGATAAAAAGTGGGATAAAGGAGTATATGATTCCTCTGATACAAAAAGGTTGCCCTTTTCAAATCCATTCTCTATTGCCGTGGACTACATGATTATGCCGGTAGAAATACCGTTTCTGCTTGCTCCGTAAATGACGCTAAATCATGGGCTAAGTGATTTTGTTTCTCACGTGAGCTTATTACGGGGAGTTTGTTCTTAGTATTGCTTTATACTGAAGTTATAAAAGTTATATTCAGACCATAAAAACCATAGTGATATTTACATAGACCGGTATGGCGCATCAAAGTCTAGAACAAAGATGTATAAAATTGACATCATTGGTCTAGAAATAGTAAAACTGTAACTGATCGCTATTTGTGCACGCTAATCTCAGAAACGGTTGAACGGATTTTTACGGGACCTTCACTGGGAGATAGAGGAGGCTGTGGAGCAACATATAGGCTACTTTTTATCCCGGAGTTTCCGCGGGATCGGGATTCGCGCGGGAAAACTCCTATGCACGAACGAAGTCACGGGCACAACTAATAATACGTAATTATTATTATCAATTAAAAATCACCGAATATCTTTAGTATAAAGATAGCCGAAATAAATAGAAAATTATAGCTGAGACAGAGGAAAGACGAAAGAAAAAAGATACTGGCTCCACGCCTGAACACCACAAGTCGTATCTATATCTGACTCCAGCAAGAGGGTGGTAGCGAGCTGGCTGGTCTATCACCAACCAGGGACCGACTTCTCCAATCTCATACAGCACTAAATAATAGTCGCAGATAAGGATACTATTCAAATATTTCGAGGCGGTTATAAAACATAACAATACCATGACAGTACCTAAATAATAAAATATTTGCCATTAAATGTTTTCACCATGTTTTCACCATGCTAGAGTATTTGTCATTGATAGTCCTTTTATTTTATAAATCCTTTGGAATTTTTCGCGCCAATCCTTCCGCGGCCATTTTTCGGCCTTTTCTCCGACCGCAACGTAATCCTAATCCATAGGTCGCTGGTTCATATGCGGCTCGAAGGACCACTTCGCTATATTTAGTAAAACACGCGAGGAATAATGGTAAGTACTGTATTTCCCAAGCACTGGTTTAACAATATTTTAAATTATGCACAGCAGAGGATATTACAGTTGATCGGACACCCGGAACAGGAAAAAAAACGGAAAACATTCATAGACAAAAGTGTTTACATATAAAAAAGTACAGATTATACACGTAGACAAGTAATTGCACTATTATCGCACAGATAACCTATATGTTGAAAAATTTATTGAACAACGTCTTTTTCTCAGACCTTTACTTTACAGACCTACATCTCTCATCGGTCGATGGCCACAGAGCTGAAAAATTCCTGCTCGTAGATGGTTTAATTACGGCAGCACATTACTTTAACATACCCACTCATTTAGTGGATATCCATTAGAAATAATTGCTAACTTTTCATAATGGTGGCTGTAATTAATACAGTTATTAGCGCAGGGACGAGGTACTGTTTGAAAGCATCCATGTGTTCTAATTCAACTACAAAAGTGTGAGCCTAGTTTACCCCCGTGATCAAAGGGGTCGCAGACCAACGAATGTTTAGACAGGGATGCCGCTTTCGTTCATTCGTTTATGTATGATTCGGAAAAAGTGCTTTCGGTATTAATGGGCTATCCCGACTTATCGGTGGCCTTCTTAAGATTTTTCATAAAACACATTTTTTCTGACAAGCGTCTATATTTAGACTGACTGTATATTCACATAATCATCAAGCAACCCATCTCATTCTCATTCCAATCATTCATCTAAAAACCCTGAGGCCCTGGTCAGTTCCGAAAAAAGTACAACGCTTATTTACAGGCGCTTATTTATGTCGGTAGTATATAACAAAAAACCGTAGCGATAATAATAATAATATATGATACGTCACTTATGTCTGGCTCTGGGACTTAATAGTCCGTCGTCTAAGTGCCAAAGACTCAACTATAAAACGTCGCTTACATCGCCGATTAATGTGAGATGTGTCTAACATTGTGATTTGCCCCCATTTAGAACATTGCCCCCTTCGGACCTTAAAAAATCCCCTTCAAAAATCCGATCTGGATCAGGCATTCATGACTATGTACCAGGGATTAAGCAGCTCTTAAGCTACGCCCATTCATGCAGTCATACGCTTATGAACGTCTGCAAAATCGAGGTCTGTCTATAAACGATTAACGCCTGTCAGAGGTCCTCGCCCTGTAGAGGGGCGCGTGTGATAGGTGCGAACGCGTACACTCCGCGACGCGAATCAACGCGCTAACCTGGTTACTGATCCGCCATTTTGCTATTTATTATCTGTATCGATTTGAGTGTCATCCAATACACGCGTTTGATATGGAGTTGGTACTCCCTGCTAAAAACAAATTTATTACCTGTGCACACAGTTACATTTAACTTGTTAAAAAATTTAATTAAGGCATTTTAAATTCTTGGCATCAATCTACATTACCTTAATTACAGCGCGTAAGTAGCATTTTTGTAGGTTGCCATTTAAACGAATTCCTTATCGACCGCGAAAACAGTATAGCTGTCATTAGTTTCATTTGAATTTGTTGGCATGACAGGAAAAATATTCAAATCAGGATTGAAACACTTTTAGAATAAATCTGAGTGTTTCGCATCAAGATACCCACTCACGATCGTAAATGAGTGGGTTTGGAAAAAGAGGCAAGAAACTGCTAATGAGGTTTTTCCTACTCTACTATAGTTTCTACTAGTGGAATAGTAATAGGACTAACTGTGCTAAAGGTTTTGCTCCATTTACCATACCTACTAACGAATTGATAAACTAAAGTTCCAACACCATCTGCTAACTGACTAATCACCCTAGCCCCGATGTGTCGGTCACAGTTGTCATGGGCGGCAGCGGAGGGTGCTGCATGCTAGTCTGCTACTTTATTTACCTATATAAAAAGTGCGAGGGATAGTCCTTAGACTTTCAACGAAAATCTTTATGTGACCATGTAACCATAAATTTTTGTGACCAAATTGATGTGAGGTTCATGTCCTTCCATCCATCCACCCTTTGCAAGCCCACTGTTGGACATTGGCCTCCCCTAACTGGTGCCACTCTGATCGGTCCTGACTCCTGTAATTCAGCGGCTTCTCTGTGTCTTCTTCAGGTCATTACTTCCCTTGATCAAGGGACTTCCTATAGGTACTCCTTTTTTCGAGAAATAAGATGTTCATTATTTATTGCTTTGAATGCTACCTACTATTTCTAAACATAGTATTTCCTGAAACGAAGTACTTGTGTCATAAACGCATTTAAAGTTATTTTACAGCAAAGATAAATGTGACTATAGAGCCATGTGAGTCTCAGGCGAAGAATTATAAAAACAACTTCATACGAAGGTGCTCGTATTTTAATACGAGAACCTCTCCGCTCTGTCTAAAAAAAACAAGAATTATTTTTCCTTACACCTCGATTTTAAAAGGGCTCTACAGCCGCATAATATTTTACACGGTTGGTGATGAGAGTACGGATGTAAAACATTTCTTATCTGTTCCCCTTTTGGCGCGAAAGATGACAGCATAAGTGGCTGTGGTGTGTTTTTTATTTTTTCAAGATCGAGCTGTATTCAGTGTTCTGACACCCGTTTTTTGATATTTAATTACTCAAAATACTTACCTACCTAAAATAATAACATGCGTAGCTTATTTATTGTAAGTACATCATTCCAACAACAATATTTTACAATAAGCAGTTGTGTTGAAGTTTCTCTGGGATGAAGTTCGTTATTATTTTTGTGACACATGGTGTCATCTAAAGTTGATTGAGAATCTCGGTTGAGAATAAATTAAATTCGTTCTTCAGTGTGACACAAGTTATTTTTATTTCAATAATATTTAGGGTAATTTAATAATTAACCTTTTTTACTTCCGAAGCTAATATTTGCGAACCGCTTTTAGGTCCCATTAACACCAAGTCAGAGTATGATGATGGAATTCTAAGAAATTCGAGGGAACTCAAATTTTGTAGGCACATATCAACGTATTTCATAACTTGTTCATATATCTATACTTAGTCGGATATGTTTTTGTTAAAAATATTGCATACATTTTCCGCTGTGTTTGTTAAAGGAGACATAAAAGTTTTAGCTTTTGTATACAAGGTAGGTACCTATATCTAATTATAAGTTCGAGTTAATTGGTCAACAGTGTAGAGTAGTGCAACTTTTAAATTCTGTTTAATTTGTGATCAAATATTTTATGTTAATTTTGATAGAAAAACCCATAAAGACTTAAAAACTATTTATTGTTGTCTACATCATAATATTATTAATTTGCAGACTCGCTGTAGCTTACATTAATTTAATATTTTATTGAACGTTGTTTATCCTAATATTTTCAAACGTTTAGAAACTGAAGTACCTAACCCAACAATACAAACTCTTGAGATACTCACTGAATATAATACCGAGAAACGTAAACAAATCCTAGCTTCAAAAGAAAACAACTTAGAACCTAGACCGTAACATAATAGTTCAAATATACCGTTTATTTTATAACTGACCATTAATTTCTCAAATACAATGAAAAAAATTATTAATATTTACACATTCAACTCATAAACTGGACTTATAACAAGTAGTTGTAACCTACTCATAGGTTATTGCTGTTAAAAAAAACAATTCAATAAATCCATGGCCGTTAGAAACCTAGGTATTGTTTCAACAAAACCCACTTGTACATTGGTCAAGAATGCCCTCAACTTCAGCAATTAAATTGTTTAAAACAAATCATACAATTCTGATTTTTATAACCTTGCAATAAGGCCGCAACAAATTTTCGCTATGGCAATAAAAAGACAACAACGTAATTTCAGACAGGCCATGCGACTTTGATGTCTGTGGTTCAGAAATAAGGCGCGAAAATGGTTTCGCGCGCGAACAAAATGGCTGAATATAAAATGACCCAACCCCATGTTAGGTTGTAGATCGCGAACAATCAAGTTTTTTGTAAAACATTGGTCGCCAGTGCGGTCCGAGCTAATAAAACACAGTTTATAGTACGCATATTTAAATAGAAACGACTGGGTTGCCATGGATATAAAATTTTATTGAGAACGAGCTGTCGATGACTTCGTTTACGTGGCTATCGTAACATTTTTGTTGCTTAGATTGTAATAATTTTTTTAGAATACAATTGTTAGCTTTAGTGACTAACACATGCCAATACATTCCTATTATGTTAGATTATATTATTTATCTCTTGTTTGTGTTAATTATATCAAATGTACTGACATGTTAAAATATCAATCACTACCGAAGTTGAGTAATGTTTTAATTTGTAAATGACGTCTCTACGTACTCTGTGGTCTGACGTTTATGCTACACTAATTGTGATCTGTGGAAGAATGTCAGGATTAGCGATGGCGCAATACTTACGAGAGTTGAGATATATTAAATTTTATGTGAAGCTTTGTACATGATAGTTTATAATGAGGATAAGTAATATAATAATTTAAATTATGATTATCAAATGTTTTATTTCCTGATCTGGAGCTAATACAATGATTTTCATGAAAAAAAAACCTTTAAAATATTGCATTTAAAACACAATTCTAGAAATTACGATAATTTTTATTATTACTTCGTCTTAATCCCCAATTTATCGTTTTCCAAATATATGAGACATTGGATTTTAAACCATAATTAGGTATTTTACTACGGTGGCAATCCAATTCGATATTTTATTTATTTATAAATTGACAGCAAATTGACAGTTACAAATTTTTATTTCAGCCGATTTATGTTTACAAATAATCTATATTTAATCTATCTCTAAAATTCTACAATAATCTACTGTACAAAATTTAATCTTATTCTTTAAATTTCAACAAAGTTTATTTGAGAAAAAAATCCTTTGTTTCGAGTCTAGCCTTGTTGTCGACTTTTTACCAAAAACCCTGCCGAGCGGCGTAACAATTAGGCTGCCCGAGCCGTTTACTTCACTAAAGTGGCTTTTACTCAGCTCGCGATGTCAAAAAAATACGTGAAACTTAGTTTACAATGCTTAAAACACTAAAAACGGTTTAAGAGGACAAAGATCTGTGAAAATTAAATCTAAATTTTAGTTTTTAGTAGCTGGCAAAGCGAAATGTGAAGGGAGTAATGGATTATTTGACTCTAAGACAGGACTAATAAAATAAGATATCAAAAACTTAAAACCTGACAACGTAGTTAAAAAGCAGTAAGAATGGCTGTCTACATAATTAAACAATGTTTAAATCGTTTTATTGTAACTGATTTTTATGGAATTACGATAGCAAACGAGTAGCGCTTGTCAGTTACCGTGACATCTTTAAGAACTTTATGAGAAATCTGAAGATAATTTTTAACACCTCTTTAAATTCTACGTTAACAAACTCAAGATAGTTTGTAGAGCATTTCCTTCGCATTGGAAGTTTGATGCCTTTACAAAATCCGATCTAAGCTCAACCCTTGATCGGAAATACAAGACCATTTCCCCTTTCCTCTCCCCTCCCTGTATACCCCGATTTATTGACATTGTTTTTGTCATTACCTATTACTTTCCGGGTACTGTACCTACGCGCAGCTTATCTCTGAAATGGCAAAAATTGGAACTAACGCCGTCATGTCAAAAAGTCATTCATAAGTACGTTATGGTCATTCATCTGTCAGTTACTATGTGCAATGATTGGTCAAATGCGTCCGACAGCGTCTCTCTTCATTTCAATCAGCTTATAGAAGCAAAACATATTATGCATTCACGTCAAAAAGTTTGGAGTGACACATCCAGCCGAAGTCACGATCAGTGATGCCGGACCTCAAATATACGAAGGGTAAACAAATTAATTATTAAACACCGCTAGTCGAGGGTTTTGATGGACGCAGCTGCGCGAAAACTTGAGAGGATGTTTGATGATGCGATTGTGTCGGGAAAAATCCTAGACTCTAGTGTAGAAAATCCTACTCCTTAACTCTTAGCTTAGTAGCGGTGACAGCCTAGTGGTTAAGAAATCGGCCTCCTGTTCGGAAGGTCCGGGTTGAAATCCCGCACGCACCTGTGACTTTTCGAAGTTATGTTCGTTTTTAAGCATTTAAATGTCACTTGCTACAAACGGTGAAGGAAAACATCTTGAGGAAACCTGCATGCCGGAGAGTTCGCAAAACTCAAAGGTATGTGAAGTCCGCCAATTCGCATTTGGCCGGCGTGGTGGACTGTGGCCTTAACCTTCTCATTCTGAAAGAAGACTCGTGCTCAATGGTGGGCCGTGATGAGTTGAGATGATGATGATGACTCCTTGACTCTTGGCTGTAACCCTTTATCTAATGGGCCACTACTGAGCACGGGTCTCTCCTAATTATTCAGGTGACCTAGAGCATGATCGATCACACTGCTCAAGTGCGGATTGGTGGAGGGATTCGTGGCCAACCCAGTATCGACAGTTTTCAGCAGTACTAAGGCCTCCGACATGGCTTAATGATTGCTATCTATCGATAAAAACCAGGACTGACGACTTTATGTGTGTTATGATTTAAAATATATGCACCAATTATGGCACCAATAATATTTTTTATTAATTTCAGTTCCTACGAATTTAACTACCACTTATTTTAGCCTTCGTCAACATAATAATTATTATAGATTATACACTGTAATACAAATATGGCTACCATTTTATAAACGAATTTCGGGGGCAAATTAAAAATATGTCAATTCGCGGGAACACAAAAGCGAAATCAATTATGGTCTTTGGCTTTTAAAAGTATTGAAAGCCATGACATGTAGTAGGTACAAAGGTAGACGGATATGATGGGAAAATGTAAAATGAAAATGCTATTGATTGTTTTATATCTCGCTGATTTTTCGTAACGAAATTCTGTATCACAAGGTAAAGATGGAAGCTAGAAAATGAAAAATGTAAGATGTTTGCGTGTCAGATGTGGGAATGTATGCTATTTGTTGAGCCCAGTCATACTTATTGGTCAATCAGTTTTAATAACAACGACTGCCGAGTCGGCTAGTATCTATACCTACTTATAATAAATCTGTAGAGAGGTCAATTCTGTACATGAAATATATTTCCAAAATAACAATCAGGGGGTGATTAGACATCGATACTGATGCCAAAAATGCAATCAGTAAAATTTTTGTCTGTCTGTCTGTTTGTATAACCATTACAGAAACAAAAACTACTCGACGGATTTCAACGAAATTTGGTACAATTATTTTTCATACTCCTGAGCAGGTTATAGTATACTTTTCATCACGCTACCATCAATAGGAGCAGAGCAGTGAAGGAAAATGTTGGGAAAACTTTGTGACACACTGAATTCCACGCGGGCGAAGCTGCGGGCACAGCTAGTAGTCTAATATAACTGAAATGACAGACGAAGCAACAGAAAAAATTAAGTATGCCATAATATCGCTCAATCGATTATCAATTAAATATTAATGTAGGCCTTTTGAAAGGCATACCTAACATTACTTTCAGCTTTGACTCGTATCAAAGCTTTATAATAAGTACGGTACTTAGGGGAAATTAAAAATATTAATGTTTGAAATTAAAATGTTATGAATGCTTGAAATATCGGGTACAGTATTTTTTGCTATGTGGTAAAAGGTAATACACCCACTTGTATCAAGGATTCTTTTTTATGAGGTCGACAAACGTATAGACGGCAGTAACAATAAATGTAGGTAGGTACAGTCTGTTTTTTTAGCTACGGACTAAATTGACATAAGCTGTGTTGCTACTTTTTTGCAAATCATTAATAGTGATGTGCCACGACCGTAACCTTACGTAATTTACAATCTAGTGTCGTTTTTCAGTATTATTTACAAAAATGTGTCTTTAAAATTTTAACAGTGTGGCGACAACCGTAATGTATTGTTATTGTTGTTAAATGTATGTTATTACGTATTCTTCAATTATAAATAAATAATTGTCGTATTTACTAAGTGAAATAAGTTATTAAAATCAACAAATATATTTTTTTATCTGTAATGCTCCAAATTCACCACGACTTTTAAAAGATTCGTCAATTGTCAAATAATAATAAAATTATGTGGTAAGAGTAAAAAGTTACGATTCATGAAACCGGTATCTTAGTACAACACTATATCTAAAAAGCTGGTAACATTATTTCGAAATTTGACATTTGCATGTGTCAATTTAGTCCGTAGCGAAAAAAAACGGACTATAGGTAGGTATTTATTTATTTCCACACAATATCTAACTAACAGGATTCTCTCTAATGCGCTAGTCATATTAGAACTAAGCTAATCATATTATATCTATATTCATACACAACATAATGGAAACAAATGATACAATAACAGCTATATAGTTCGTTTAAAAATAAATCAAAATTCAATGCGACAAAAATTTTAAACAGTAATAAAAAACAAAATTGAAAATTTAAACGTTACTTAATAAACATAGTTACCTATCTATGTTACAATAAAATTATATCGTTGTAATACGAGTATAATAATCATAGGTATCTACTTTGAAAAAGTAATATTTTTTTTAGAAAATTAATAAAAACACAACAAAATAAAATTAACCAATTCAAGCCTAGCTGAAGCCTAGCGATTCATTTTTATTTTACGTATCGATGTTCAGACATAAGTCACATTTTTACTATAAATGTTGTTTTCTCAAAGTACTGACAATGACAATATTGATCAACAAAAGAATTCAGAAAATGTTTTGAAGTAATAAAAAAATCTCTTGTCTCTGCTTTCAGCAACCTATTCTAGAGTTACTTCGTCTATGCAGCTATTATAATATTTGCGCGGGAAAACAACTACCATTCCATTTTCCACCTTATCCCAAAGTAATAGAAGCTTACGTTGTATTGGATGATGAATTTTGAATAATATACTGAGGGTTCTATTATTGCATAGGCGTTGAACCATTAGACAAAATCTATTGTCCAAACCCTCACTATTAGAGAAAAGCTTAGTCTTTAAACAAAAGTTCACGAGAGGTCATTGAAACCTAATCGCACTTACGTTATAAATTAACGCGAGTGCGAGAGAGAATCTATTTCTACTGTTCTACTTCAGTAAACAATTGGTCAGCTGTATTGTTATGTTCAAACAACGAGTCATTGATGCATTATTTATTTGTTTTATTCGCAGGGAAAAAACAGACGCCCCCGGGTGGGCTCGAACCACCAACCTTTCGGTTAACAGCCGAACGCGCTAGCCATTGCGCCACGGAGGCTGTGATTACATGTTCGTAATATAAAAACTTTAGCTTTAACCCCCCTACAATATAAAACAAAACAGACGCCCCCGGGTGGGCTCGAACCACCAACCTTTCGGTTAACAGCCGAACGCGCTAGCCATTGCGCCACGGAGGCTGTGATTACATGTTCGTAATATAAAAACTTTAGCTTTAACCCCCCTACAATATAAAACAAAACAGACGCCCCCGGGTGGGCTCGAACCACCAACCTTTCGGTTAACAGCCGAACGCGCTAGCCATTGCGCCACGGAGGCTGTGATTACATGTTCGTAATATAAAAACTTTAGCTTTAACCCCCCTACAATATAAAACAAAACAGACGCCCCCGGGTGGGCTCGAACCACCAACCTTTCGGTTAACAGCCGAACGCGCTAGCCATTGCGCCACGGAGGCTGTGATTACATGTTCGTAATATAAAAACTTTAGCTTTAACCCCCCTACAATATAAAACAAAACAGACGCCCCCGGGTGGGCTCGAACCACCAACCTTTCGGTTAACAGCCGAACGCGCTAGCCATTGCGCCACGGAGGCTATGCGAAATTTATTCGATTTTTAAGATATCAAGCAATAGCAAGACACTAGAAAGAGTTCATGGAAAGAAAATAATACCACTAAACTTAAACAAGTGACAAAGCACTAGCGATCTAGCGAAGAGGTCAGAAGTCGCCTCTTTCGTTAAGGAATTAGGCCGAATCACTTTTTATTATCGATAACGCAGAGGGTTTGTGCCTCTTAAGGTACCATTCAATGGATATGCACAATGGTAGATATACACAGAGAAAGAAAAGATAGATAATTATAGGGACAAAATTATTTTATGTTTCGAATTTTTGTCTCCTGTATAAATTGAACTATCCTAAATATAATAACTAACATTTTTGCATGCCTTAACAGGCGGAACTTGGCGGATTTAATAAATTATAATGTATATCTGTGCACCTACCCTTGTTCACGCAAATAAATATTTTGAATTTGAATTCGTATTTTGTATACCTAACGCAAAAATTATTAACAGATTAGGTCAAAATATTTTCTTTAATTATAATAATTGCAATAAATATTTTACATGAAAAATCTACAGTCAAAAGAAAATTAATAAAATCTGAAGCGCCTGACAAAACTAAATAGCAATATTCTGTTACGGGTACCATTTGTTATAACAATTGTTTCTCAAATTTAAATGCTGTTTACATTGTGTAACTCAATACACATTTTAAAAGTAATTATCATATTAACAATTACTTAAGTCGTGGGAACCAATTGTGTCAATATAATTTATCTTTGTTTTAATAAATTAGTCCGAGGCTTTGATGATCTAATGTCTAGATGGAACATCGAATCTGCGCAAACGTGTCAAAAAATTGTGGCTTTATATCACTGTATCATTGATCACGCACACATAGATAATAGACGAACGTGTAAAACATCGCCTGCACGCACACATGCTTGATATTGTTTCCTTGTTTTTTTTTTGTTTTCTTTGTAGGGCGACGCTCAATCTAGACATTAGATCTTCAAAGGTCCGAGGATTACTTTCGTATTTACATCTGTCTATGACAAAGAGCTAATGGAATTCGGTCACCAATCCCTTTTGGGTCAGTAACACAAGTTTCTCACTTAATTAAAAGATTTATTTTTTAACCGATTTCAAAAATGGGAGGATGTTTTATATTTTACGCTTATATATTTGAACGTATATTTGGACGCCCAGATGGTGCAACGACGCCGGATCGCTGTTCCGAGGGTCCTGGGTTCGATTCCCAGCGAGACGGAAATTTGAATGATGACTTTTTTCCGTTCTCGGTCTGGGTGTGTGTCCTTGTCTTGTGTGCTGTGTTGTTGCAGGAAATCCTAGTGGGGCTTTGAGTGTGTAGCGGTAATATTATAATTACATATTTCGTTTCGTTATTATTGTATTATTCCTACATCCCAGGTGGTACCAATGCCTCCAAGTGGAAATCTGATGATGGAATCCCAGGGAAATTGAAGGAAAACGCTAGACCTTTAAAGGTACGTACATAGGTACGTCATAAATCAACACGTCCACATATTAATATTCAAAATGCGGAAGTCTGTCTGTGACGCTTTTATTACTGAACCACCGCGGCACCGGCCCAATATGGATGGAATTGGGAATGTACATAACTTTTAACAAAATAGAACCGACTGTAACGCTGACAAGTAAAAATCGTTTCAGTTAAACGCGGTTAATATTCGTAAATCTTTCTCCTAAGTCTGTTAAACACGATGCTGAAAACCGTATCAAAATCGGTTCAGCCAAACAATATGCCTAAAAGCTTCTCCTAAGTCTGACAAATACCTACTAATCGCGCACAAATTACATACATACAGGTCAAACTGAGAAACTCCTTTTTTGAAGTCGGTTAAAAAGCAGCGTTAAAACGACTTCGCTGTCACAGCACTAGCTCGCAGAAATTTTGCGTAGTGACGATTAATTTCTATAATTCCGAGCATTTGCTGATTAAAATTCAATTTCTTTACAAAATACACATTTCCCAGACCCTCTCATTCGTTCAAAGATCGTATCTTGACCTCTTTACGGTCTCTTAGTGGACATTAAAGAAGTATGAGGTTCCCCCACGGAAAATTGTTAAGGATTTTCCGACGTGCAGTTAGAAATTAATAATATTTGGATGCGGCGTTTTTGATGCGAATTTCGTTTTATTTGGTCGTAATTTTTAGCAAAGTACTGTAGGCACTTCTCACACAACGCTATTTGCAAGCGACTCGGATGTTGTCAACGTATGAAACGACGCGTCTACGATGCGTCTCCTGTCAGTGAACAGTGTCAGATACAGCGAATTTTGGATTGCGTTGCAGTCACGTAGCTAATAAACAGGCCAAGTGCGAGTCGGACTCGCGCACAAAGGGTTCCGTACCATTATGTATAAAAACGCCAAAAAAATCTGGTCTGTTGTATGAACGCCTCACTTAAATATTTAATTGTTTTATTGTAGCCACATATTACGCACAATGCCATCTCTCGGACCGAAAGGTAACTAAACTATCGCATATCGTATGGGCGCCCACTTAAATATTTATTTTATTCTGTTTTTTAGTATTTGTTGTTGTAGCGGCAAAACAAATACATCATCTGTGAAAATTTCAACTGTGTAACTATTACGGTTCATGAGATACAGCCTGGTGACAGACGGACGGACGGACAGCGAAGTCTCAGTAATAGAGTCTCGTTTTACCCTTTGGGTACGGAACCCTAAAAATAGAATTGTGTGAGAAGAGCCTTAATGCAAAGACATAAAGCGAGCCACAGACGTTTTAGAGGCGTCCATCTCAGTCCTCAATTGTAGCAACGCATCTGTGACTTAGCTAACTGGACTATTACTACTAACAGGATTAACTATCACTAATAGTCCCTGTACTGTATTCACTCATAGAGACATGCTATCGCGGACTTTATTGTAGTATTTGTAGATCTACAATTCCTACATTACCCACTTTAGTAAAACTGTCGGAGTCAAATTTATACAAAACCAAATTTAGGTACACACCTAAACCTTCCATTTGACGCCCTCTCCACTGGTGAAAACCGCATGAAAATCCGTTCAGTAGATTTTGAAAAAATCGATCACATACTTTAAGCTACTTTGTTTTAATAAGTATGGATTGTTCTTTACAAAAGTCAAACATCATTAATGTACAGACAGGCCTCTGTCACTCGATATACTTGCGCGCGATAATTACCTAAAGTCGTACATGGATCTTTTGGCGTGTGGGTGACAGAGACAGCGCCTTACAGGTAAGGCAAACTGTAAGGCGCTGTCTCTGTCACTCACGCGCCAAAAGTTGCTCTAGTGGCCATGGAGTGAAATATCTGTAACGAAGTAACTATTTTCTAATCTGTGGTACAGATGACATGTAGAACTCGGTAGGTACAGTCATGTTTGAAGAAGGAATGAAAATGCCACATCCATTTAATTTGTACATTAGTAGGTACTGCTGTTTCAGTATTATGTATTGCATATTCAGTAAGAAAATAAACTCCCCAACCGGAAGCCGCCATCTTGGTTTTGTCAAGTCGATACAGCCCCAGGAATATACATGTTTTCTTGGAAGGTATTTTGAAGAAAGTTTTTTTTTCTTTCTCATTATGCCACAATTTGTTTTTTTAAGTTTTAAGAGGTCGTTGTCCGGGCCATCAGTAGATACTACCGAAGGCATGAGGTACTGACGCATTGCCGACTGAAAAGGAAGTGAAGGTGTCGCTCGATAAAACAAGAAGAAACGGCAAGAAACTCCTAAGGAACTTCCCTTACTTCTCACAGTTACAGATTGCACTAACTACTACAGACTATTAGGTACTTATAAATTTAAGACAGTCAACGAGCACGCAGCACCTTCCGCTGCCGCCATGACAACTGTGACCGACACAGAACAACACTCACATCGGAGCTAGGATGATTAGTCAGTTAGCAGACAGTGTTATTATTATTAGTAATTTTTAACCGACTTCAAAAAAGAAGGAGGTTCTCAATTCGACCGTATATATGCTTTTTTTTTATGTACGTTCAGCGATTATTTCGTCGTTTATGGGCCGATTTTGATAATTCTTTTTTTGTTGTAAAGTAGATATGCGCAGTGGGGTCCCCTGAAAAGGAAACCAGGATCTGATGATGGCATCTCAGAGAAATCGAGGGGAACTTTCGAAAATTGTATGGACCACTAGTGTGTTTGTTCATGTTATCATAAGTACATTAAAGCGCTACCATTTCATGAAGATCTGGAGTCGATCTGATGAAGCCGAAAGACAGTCGAGGGAACTCCTCAACGATTTACTGCAGTTATCTAGTGTTTGGGCTTCATTAATTTGTAGTGACGAGAACTTTACACTTACATGTTGAATTGAGCGCCATCTGGCGAATAGTTTTTGAGTTATCTCTACTTATCAAGATTGAAGTCGGTTATTTTTTTTTGTAAAAAGCAATTATTCTAATAATGTTCTGTGTTATTACTTCATTCTAGTTCTATTGCAAATAATGACCGACAAAGTTAAGCAACTGCGGGTGGTAAGTGACGCTAGTGGCTAACATTACTTGAGCGTTGTTGGTCCAGGTTGTTATCGATAGATAGCAGTCAATAGGGGTGCGGTTCCACTGAAGCGGAGCGGAGCGGAGCTGTGCGCGATTCACCAATCACTTGGCTTGACATCGACACGAGGCACAATGAGATGTGGATTTCAAGCCATGTGACTGGTGAATCACGCACAGCTCCGCTCCGCTTCAGTGGAACCGCAACCTAAGCCATGTCGGAGGCCTTCAGGCAGCATGAAAACTTCCGACACTGGGTTCGCCACTAACCCCTCTACAATCCACACTGGAACAGCGTGGTGGAGTATGCTGTAGGCCTCCTCATGAGGACAGAATCGTGCTCAGTAGTGGGCCATTAATATGTTGTTTTCAATTGAAAATGCCCCAATCAGGAATTGAATACCGAACTTTTCAACAGACGGGACTAACAACTGGAAGAGCATTAGTTTATTGATAATGATATTAATTAAGTAGTTGAAGTGTCTCATGTCTTCAATAACTTAGGTACACCCTTACACAAAACGAAATATACCTAACTCTATATTCATTTCTTTATATATTTTTTATTTAATTTCCTACAGAACATAAAAACTGTTTTACGGATACTGGCAGTCACTACTACATTAAAAACATTTTTCATAAATTACCGCTACGAAAATGTGAAATTAAAAAAGGGGGAAATTATTTTCAAATGAAATTAAATTAATATCGTTTATGTGAACTCTGTCAAGTGTCATCCTTTTCATTCCTTACAGGTCATTAAAAAATAATCAACTGACACTGGCCATCACTGCATCACTTGAAAAAAAAAACAATATTTCCGCGCCAATTTTCAAACCCAACTAGAACGTGCCTTATTAATGTCCTGTAATCATTAATTAAAGCGTAGAGGGCGCTGTTAACACGGTAACATAGCGAGCCCACTCGTAAATATTAAACTTGCAATGAGGACGCGGGAAAGAATTAATAATCTGCATTTCCACGCACCGGGTTAGGCTGCTGTTGCATGGTACGACTGATCAGTAAAAACGAATGGAAAAGTATTACCTGACCACAATAATTAGGCGCATGACAGATAGCAGTCACGCGGGCCCCCCACCCCGCTCTAGCCCCGCGCGTCCCCTAGTGAGGCGCAGTCGTGTACAATTGTACATTAAGGTCATTTTGACTAGGCTGATGTGAACTTCGTTTTCCGAGATGTTTGCGCAGGTACAGTAACTGACCAAGTACAGGTGGTAGGGCCTAGAGCTCACCCGGGGAAGTACCACCGCCCGCCACGGTACTTTGTACCATTCCTACCGTGTAATAATTGTTTTAAGAACAATTGTGTTCCGGATAGGAAGGTGTGGTGCCGGTTACACTTTTTAGAGGCGACCATCTCAGTCCTCAGGGGTAGCAACGCATGTGTGACCGAATTAGAACGAGACTCATTGAGTCTAGTTCTGGGTCGGTCACAGTTGTTATGGGCGGCAGCGGAAGGTGGTGCTGCATGCTCGTTTGCTATCTTAATTCCATAAAAAAAATTGTACCTCCATTAAACATTCACCATGGTACTTTTGGTACTACTGCAGAATGTACTACGTATTCCCATCCCTAGTTCCAATGACGTCTTAAGTGACATGCGCCTAATTATCGTGGTCGGCTAGTAAATTGGTCAACAATTTGAGTGTCTAAGACTTTTTTTGTTATCTCGGTCCTGATGTGTTCTACTTAATAAATAGGTAGCCAATCCTTTCATGTATCGTTCATTAATTATTTGCATAAAAATTGTGGGAGTCTACCCATGCCCAATGGTGAGAAATTGATATGAGTATGAGACGTAATGATGTAGGTGATATGTAACTCAGTTGAAATATCGGCATACAAAATATAAATAACATTTGGACCTTACGTTGCTGTGGTATAATACTAGGTGCACGCCTGAGATATTATTATATCAATAAAATAGTGACAAGTGACCATATGGCCAACATACACCTGCAATATTATTGACAATAACACATCCATACAAATATTAAAAATAAGAAAGTCTGGCTGTGACGCTTTCACGGTTAAACCTCCGGCCCGGTTTGAATGGAATTCAGAATGAAAATAGTTGAAGGCCCAAAATTACACATACGCTACTTTTTTTTGAATATCAACCCCTAAAGGGATGAAAATAAAAAAACAAATTCCGCGCGGGCGGAACCACGGGCCGACAGCTATTTGATAATAATATTGCGTGCGTGCGACTAAACTTAGTCGCACAACAGTCTCACAGTGAGGAAAGGGCTTTAAATAGAAAACGTAGTGTCGGGCGCATGGGTTGACGCGCGAAAGTTCACGCCCGGCGCAGGGCCCCTTTTTTTAATTACTGCACCGCAGCGCCATTGTCACTGGGGAGGGGGAGGGAGGCAGGGCTGGTGTGTGATTAGAATAATATTTAAATGACGTCGGAGAACAACATATTTTTTTAAATAAGAACACGGTTTTTAGAAGTTTTTTTCGTATTTTCGGCCTGCAATGTTTTTTTTTAATTGTGCGTAGGTACAAAAATTTGACTTGGTCGTTTTAAATGTGATTTGGAATGGAAGCTGAAAGTGATATGAAAAACCTTTATTCAGTTATTTTCATAAAATTCATACGTACGTACGTTTGATATTTCACATCAGTGAAATTAATTACATCTTCCTAACACGTGTCTTAAAGTAAATACTTAAGGATTTTAGACAACACAAAGTCAAGTCAAGTGAAGTCAATACGAAGGGCTGTTTATTTACCAAATTATGTTTTTTTGGAAAATGTTAAAAAATACAGTTTTAAATTAGGTAAACAAGCAAGTGTTTAAACGCTCTTATAAATCAAAAAACTTTATTTTTTCAATTACGATGTGGAATAGCTAGAAACAAACGTGGTGCTTTTGCTGTTACCACCCATCTTTCCTTTTCCTTATTTACATAAAATAGAATTAAAATTAGGAGTCGGTGAGCGCAAATTCACCCTCATCAAATTTCCATAACGCGCCAAAAGAAGTATAACTTCAAAAACAATAAAAAATACTAGTAATTTAGTAGAAAATTTGACCACAGTGACAACCCTATTATCATATATCGAACTAGGGGTTCATCAAAGCGCAGCCCTAGTACTTCGGTAATAAAAATATACCTAACGCACCCCGTATTCATACTAAACATAACGTGTACTTAGAAACTAAACTTTAATTAAAAGTATACATTTTTTACAAAAATTACCACTGCAAGACAATAAAAAACAAATAAACGGTTTCATGCCGGACTGTCATTTAAAGGGTTAAAGTCCCAGGGAGGTGGGAATTTGAACGATAAACTTTAATTTATCTTTTGGTGTGAATGTGTCTCTTAGTGTAAACCAAATACAACCATGATTATAGATTACTTACAACTATACCTGGAGCCTGGAGGCCCTAAATGTAAGCACCTTGCAAGAATTAGTAGTTAGAGCTGTCCTTGCCTGCAGATGTAGATAATACTAGCTTCCACCCGCACCGTGTTCTACTCCCAGCCAGTATGCTACTGGTTATTAGGCTGACTAATGCAAAAGGGAGCTACTTATGAGCAAAAGTCTACACCATATAACAGCAAAATGTTTTCGGATCGTAGTTTGGCATCCATGCCAGCCGCAACACAAGTTATCCTAATGCGGGAGTACTTATAAGAGTGAAAGCGTTGTTTTTTATACGTACTTCTATCTATCTCGATTCTAGATCAAACTCGAAATAAATCGATTTTCTCATTTTTATTCTTATTTTTTAAATGTATGTACCTAATATTTATGTTGTGGTTTAGAAATTTAAAGTTCAAGCGTGTACTACCCTATGAATACGGCGCGCCATGCTTTCTCTCATGCTCTCATGTGACTAGAACTCATAATTTAAACAGTGGTGAAGTCAATATTACTAAGTTCAATATTTCTCGCATTTCTATTACTTAAAACATTACTAACGAATGAAATAATTTGCAGAGGAAACACCGGTAGATAAGTTTATTTTAAATGCAACGCGATGCGTTTCGTTTTTGATTAAATAATTCTAAACAAACTTAGATTTGTTTGGTTTAATCTTAGGCACTTCTCACACTACGCTATTTATGAGCTACGCGACTGCAACACAATCTAAAATTCGCTGTATCTGACACTTTTCACTGACAGAAGACGCACTGTACATAGCTACGCGTCGCTTTCATACATTGACAAGATCCTAGTCGCTTGCAAATAGCGTTGTGTGAGAAGTGCCTAAAGATCAGAGTTAGATACTTTTAGATACTATAAATTTAATAATCTATGGTAATGGAGAACTGTCAAATATAAACAAAATCATTTTTTGCAGCGACCGTATCGCCGATAACTGCGAAACCCCATTGGTCTGAGTGCGAAAAAGAAGACGTGTGGCACTCGGAGACTGCCGCGGTAAAGCTATTGCAATAGCATTATATATAAATTAACAAAACAAAAAATAATACTGCATTTGTGATAATAATAAAATTGTTACGTCATAATGGGCGGACATCTCACGGGGCGATTTGACATAATATGATGAAGAGTAAAGCAAACTATACAAAATATATTTCTGAACGCACGCAATACAACAACCAAATGTCATTATTTATAGTGTCATTATTTTATGTCATGTATGATGTATGTCTATGTTATTTTGAAATAGAAATAGAAATAGAAAAGATTTATTTCAAGGCCACAAACATTACAGTTAAACAAAGATTACAAATGTAGACACAGAAGTTAAATAAAAAATAGAAACACTATAAAAACGACAGTGTGATTACAACACAACAAAAATACACTATTATTGCAAAGCTACATCACGCTCGCATGCTTCTAGTGGCCTAGAAAAAGGAGCCCACTCAGCTCGATGCCGTAGTGTAGACTACGGCGCTGATTTTCAGTGGGTCCTTTCTATATACGCACGTCACGGACGCCAGTGTTCGTCACCCGGCGCGTACAGGGGGAGGGGTATGGCGTTGCTGAAACTCGCCCTGAAACCCGTTTCATTAACTGCTGCGCCGAGGCAGCTATTAGTCACCTGTACGTTTACCGTTTTTTTTGCGAAATGCGTACCATACCAGTAAACTAATAGTTATTTTAGGTGATATAACCATAATATTATAGTGCTAAATACTGCATATGTACACAGTCGACTGTTATTATTATCTAATATTAATGACTGTGACTGCCATACTGCGTTATGGTATTATAAATACCACAATTGTATAAAGCCGCATACAAGACTCATGGAGATAACGCTTGAGCCAATTCATGCCTATAGTCTACAACCTATTTGGTAAGTTTTTTTTTCAATCCTGTATTATATTTTAGTAGTTATTCATTATTTTTGCGTATTGTAAATATTATAAATTATGAATTGTGTTGTGAACTAAATTATTGTAATCATAAATTAGTTAATTGTTGATTATATTTAATAATTGTTGCATTATTTGTTCCAAATTGCAAATTATCATTGATTTACGAGTAGGTATATCACTGGTTTTATGAAGTTAGGTGGAGTTAACTTGCAGGTTCATAAGGTGTATTTTCAGTTTAGTCTTAAACGATTTTATGGTTTTCAGACTGACCACCGGCGGCGGCAAGTCGTTCCAGATCTTGGATGCGGCAAATTTAAATGTTCCCTCAAAAGCGTGAGTTTTATGACGGGGAATGTACAACGTGCCGCGCTTTCTAGTTTTATCGGACTGGATGTCGCGTGTCCACGTCAGTTTTGCAGCGAGATAAGGAGGTATTTGATTTTGTAGAACACCAAACAGAAGTGTAGCTAAATGGAGTTTCCTTCGAGATTCCATTTTAAGAATGTTTGCATTATTTAAGTAGGGAGTGACATGCGTGCGGGGGGGAATGGAGAAACAGAATCTTGCGCACGCGTTCTGTACCTTCTGTACGAGCTGGCGACTGCGGGCTAGCAATCTGGGACCATACACTACATCCATGTAGTTAAATTTGGATAGAATTAGGGAGTCACACAGTTTGATGCGAATATCAGTGTATATATGTCACGTATAGATGTCACGAGTAGGGGGGGTGTTAGGTTTTTTTTCGTTACGAAATTTCTGCATTCGGTCTCCGCGCCAAGGCCCGCGATAGAAGCTATGCAATAGCTTAAAATAAAAAAATATAACAAATAACAAGAAAAATAATTAGTAATAAGTAATAAGTAGGTACCTACTAAGTAACTTAAAATCGTGATTATTATAAAAGCTTAAAACATCAGTTTTTAAATATACGTCCAATGAAATGATAACTCACACAGGTTCGACGAATTCAATTAGGTAATTGGTTATCCACAATGTGGCATTTGGAGATCAGACTACTATACCTAACGTATTTAATGGTATATACCTACATACGTGCAAAATCGACTCATTTATGTGCAATCAAATGATATTGGCATAGTCAATAAATAAAATTAAATGTAACATCAGAGAAGAGCAACCAAAACGACATTATGACTCAAAAAGGAGTACCTATACCTAAGTAGGTATACATATGCCACTAAGTTTAGCGCGGCAAAAGTGGGACAGCAAAATTTTGCTAATTGTCTTACTTTTCACGTAGCTACTCTAAACTCTTTCTGTTTCTTTATTTCTACGGAATTATCCATCAACTCTATTGTTACGGTAATTTCGTCGGAATCCAAAATGGCAACTTGCGGTAATTTTTAACGAAATTAAAGTAGAAAACGAGCAGGCAGCACCACCCTTCCATTGCTGCCCATGACAACTGTGACCGACCTAGAACAAGGCTCAATTTAGGAACTAGGATGGTTAGTCCAGTTAGGTGATCTTAGGGTTTATGGCCAGTTCAACAGATTCCCATTTCTACAAATTCCCAATTCAACAGATTTTAGTTATAGTTTCCCAATTCTACACATACCCATTTCTACAAGAGTATTGGTTAGTTTGTTTATGTGTAAAGACTTTTGAAAGTTATTATTAGTCAGGATCCTCGTTCTCATTCAGTCAATTATTTATTTATTTATTTATTTATTTATTTATTTATTACTTTATGTACCATACAAACGTATAGAAACAAAGGCGGACTTAATGCTAAAAGCATTCTCTGCCAGTCGACCTTCGGGAAGTGATAAAACGACGATGGCGGTATACAAAATATGGAAAAAATAAAACTCGTAATGAATACAATAATCCCTATCTCATACATAAATACAAATAAACAATATAATCACATATACAAATACATATATAATATACATATACAAATCCATATATATACCTATATACATATATATATACATATATATACACTATACACATACATATACATATATTATATTGATGATGGATTCGAATGACCTATAACTCCAAATTAAGGTAATGAGCTCGTAATTTATTTTTAAAGCTTATTTTGCTTACCTGCTTTCTGATATCTTCAGGAAGATCATTCCACAGTCTTAAAACAATTATTACAAGTAGATATAATTATACTAAGCACCTTGGTGGGCGGTGTTACTGCCCAGGGTGAGCTCTACATTACCGTGACTCTAGACTCTACGACGTAGCACTATCTATAAGTAGTTTTATTTTTTTAATGATAAATGATAATTTATTTGCGAAAATCTGGTAACAAACTGGTCTTGCATCAAATATTTAGAGACAATAGTGGCATGCAAATTATTCACAAAATATTTAATTACATAATTAGTAGATTAATAATTTAATACAATAATTTGCCTACAACTCACATAGGGCGCGTTCCAGTAAAAGACCAAAACGCTCTAAACCACACATTCTATAGAAAATTGTGCGTTTTGAAAGTTTTCAAAACGCACAATTTTCTTAAGGAAGGAGTTAAAGAAGAAACGCACCGTTAGACTACTAAACCCATTAACCCTTTACAATACGCGAAAGGGTCGAAACACCACAAAATTGGCATTCGAAAAAGCAAAAGTTAACATCCTAAGCAGGTGCCTTATGAACCTGCATAAGGTACCTAATCACTCTTGCGTAAATTTCGGTGACCCTTCAAACCCGAATTTTAAAGTGGCCATCATTTTCAATGGCACTCCATTGTGAGAATTCGCCCCTTTTAAATCCCCATGTACTCCTGTCAGGTACATCGTCTATTCTATGATTTTTGGGTATTTGTATGGGGCTTAAGCAGTTTACTTTACCAATAGATTTACCTTTTCATTTTGCCCCAAATCTTTACCTACCAATAGTTATGACTTTGTAGGTTTCTTTTACATTGAAATTTTTGGAAGGAAATCCTCAATCATCAATGTATGTACCTATATAAAACTCTTACGATATTGAGTGACAGAGAGAAAACGCACAGCCGAAACTACTGCACTTGGAATTTGGAAGCTGAAATTTGGCATAGATACATTATGTTACTTAGGGAGTTCCTTTGGGTTGATTTCATATTGGGCGCACTCACCAGAGGAGTTTTTTTTTATTTTCTTCGATTATACGTCTCCAATGAACATGAATATCCTGTTAAAATGTCAGTCTGTAAAAAACTTATGCAATAACATTATGTGCGTTTAGAAAGATGTCCACAAACTGCAACGCAAAACCACGCATTTTCCCGCCATGTCATAAAAATCCCGCGCTTTTTCCTCTCAACTTCAGCGTTATAAAAAAAATTCTTCCGCTTTTTAAATCCTCGATAACTCAGCATTAAACGTCGCATGGAGTGACACATTTATTTTCAATTCATTCTAGTAATTCCCTCTAACGAATGATTCTGTTCGCTACAAAGGTATAGGTACCTCCAGCCGGTACGGTGGTTACTTAAAAACCTATTTAAACCAGCACATAAATTGTGTGTGACGGGAGTGGAGGTGAATGTATGCTAGAAGGGTGCGTGGCTCGTTAAGAACAGATGTGTGTGTCCGTTGTAACGGCGATAATTTTGACGTGTCGTCCGGCGTCAATAAAAAATACATGCGAGAAATGTTGTAAGGGTTCCGCAGATTGACTGCAGCCACCGGCGGCTGTGGCGCTTCTTTTTAGAAGCGTGATTCGGCCAACAGCCAACAGCTCCAATAACATTGAGCAGAATTCAGCCGAAGCGGCTGTTGGCCGGACCGCGCTTCTAAAAAGAAGCGCCACAGACGCCGGTGGCTGTAGTCAGTTTGCGGAGACCCTAAAACAAACAGAACGTCACGTTTTTAAAAAAGAAGTTAAGTACAATATAAATTTTCTTAAACCGGATATTGCATACTGTGTCTGTTTTTTTATTTTTTCATCACTTCTATAACATAAAGTTATGGTGTATGATTTAATTTAGTGCTTATTTCTGTGTTTATTGAGTGAAAAAAGTTTAAATTGACAATACTCAAATCAAATCGGGATTGGGATGGTGAGTCTAGTCAGCAGAAAATGATTAATAATGTTGATTAGTAAGCAGTGCGTGGATTGTTAGTGATAGTTACCTAGTAGTTGTTAGTAATACGAATCTTGTTCTTTTTTGGTGACTTAATGTATTGCTATGCTTGAGAACTAAGATGGCCGTCTCTAAAAAAAGTAGAACCTTATCCACTTTTAATCGACTGTTTAATTTCTTTCTGCTCGGCGATCGGGCTTTATCTGTCAATTACCGACAGCGTTATATCTAAAGTAACCTTTAAAATATTTACTATTCTAAGATTCTAATTATAATTATAGTATACTTATTACCTAATATACTAGATACCAATTCTTCACGGCAAAAAGGCAGGATGCGTCACATCAGAGACACCGCAGTGACAATGGAAACGCGGACTCGTCTTGAAAAGTGCGTATCATAGAGCTCTCCCTCAGCGTGTTTACACACGCCACGCTCCCGCTTGTAACTAAAAGGATTATATATCAAAAAGTATATAATTACAACAAGTACAGCCTAGAACGTTCTACAAATGCCTAGGAAATATTATATTAAAAATATTAATTGAGTTGGCTGAATGAAAAAACTGTAAGGATTGTCTATGAATGTTTCCTTTTCTATGATTCGATTTTTATTAAAATCCCAGTAAAGTACCCGACCACAGATAGGGAAAAAATAAAAAAATATATATTTTGGCGCCGAAATCCGCCGGAAGCTGATTTCATTCCTACGTCTGAAATAAAAGATATAAGGTACAATAAATGATTAGATATTAGTACTAGCTGACCCGGCAGCCGTTGTGTTGTAACAAACCTACTTATGTGATTTATATCTCAGGTTCTAGACGGGATATCAGAAGTAACATACACAATTCTTTAAGTTACACCCTCAGTAATACAATCGCGAAAACCGCTTATGGCCAGACGTAGAGATCATAATTTAATGCTTTCGTTTTACTTAGACCAGTGCCGCGTCGTTGTTGTGCGCAGTCCTATCTGGAACACGGCAGTGCCCCCGCCAAGTCGAGCGCGAAGCAACACTGCCGCATGCCGTACCATACCATCTTTTTCTAGAACCATTTCGCCGCATTTTTCGGCTCCTATTTGAGAAAGAGCCTATTAGAGCCTAGAGTTCGCCCAGGGTAGTACCACCGCCCGCCAAGGTACTCAGTACCATTCCTACCGTCATAATAATTGTTTTTAAGAGCAATTGTGTTCCGGATAGGAAGGTGTGGAGCCAGTTCACTTTTTTAGAGGCATCTGTGATCGAATTGGAACAAGACTCACACTAATCATTATTGGGTCTTGTTCTATGTCGGTCACAATTGCCATGGACGGTAGCGGAAGGGTGGTGCTGCATGCTCGTTTGCTACCTTAATCTAGTAAGCTATAATCACACACTAGAAATCCAAAATTTCAAGTCTGTAGTTAATTTTAGTTCCGAAGTTAAGCTAATGCAAAGTTTCGCATTTTCGACACTGACTGACTCAGGATAATCAAAATAAAACTAGTACTTCCTATAGACCTAGAGCGCTAACGTATTTTTAACTGATTATAATAATTATAGACCAATATCCTGAAAGCATTGGGTTCAAATTAAAATACAAAACGTAGTAAATACTAACGTAAGACAAATACGTGAGTGAGGTATGGGTATTTTTTTATTTTGCGGTGATAACCAGACTTTGGCCTCCTACTGGGAAACTTCGGGTTCGAATTCCAGGGCACGCAGTTCTGACTTTTCGGAGTTATGTGTATTATAATATGCATTAAGGGGCTACTACCAAAATACGTAAAACCGAATGAGCGCAGCTCAAAAACAGAGATGGAATGATTTCATTTATAGAAATAGTAAGATACTCGTAGCGAATGTTTTATTTTAGCTTTAATATTATTGACGTATGTAAGTGCCAATTGCATTATAATTTTTTCTTTGAAAACTGTTGCGGTTTTTGAGTGTTTCATTCTTATGAAAACTTAGCTTTGATTATTTACTATGTTTCAAAAATATTTTCATCAAGTAATTATTAAAACTTTTGTAGTAAACTTGAAAACCAAAACTATTTGGACCTAATTTTAATTTTTTTTTTCTATCGAGGAAACTTGTCATTTTACTGGTTTTGCTCCTATGAGATTGTTTATTATATAGACAGGAAGCTTTAAAAACAAATGTATCCTCTTAACCTGCATGCCGTAGTGTGCAATATTGGCCAGCTTGGTGGACTATGGAATTAACCTCCATTATGGGTTGAGAAGTAGATTTATTTATTAATTTATTAAGCACACTTTATTGAACTGAACGTAGCAATAAATAAGGTGGTTAAGCTACGATTCATATTATTTGTAAGTGGACAAAAGGCAATCTTATACTAAATTGCTAGAGCAGCGAATAATCACTTAATAGCTAATAGCAGATAACCTTTGGGAAGATGTAAGTATGTCACATGTCACATGGGCGGTATTTGTATAATTTTCATCTAAATTATCAGGTGATATTTTTAACCGACTTCAAAAAAGGAGGTTCTCAGTTTGACCTGTATGTATGTATGTATATTTAGTAGATTTTGATACGGTTTTCAACTTCGTAGAAAACTTACACCTCGGACGCAGACTTAGGAGATGGATTTAGGAATATTAACCGCGTTTAACTGAACCGATTTTTAATTTTCGGCTTTAAAGTCGGTTCTATTAAATGTTAAAAGTTATCATCTGAATTATCAGGTGATATTTTTCATTTTATGACTTCTCCAAAGTCAGTGTGCTATTCTTTCTCTATCGCTATCGCGGCGTTAGCATCGGTGGGAGTCACTGCCCTCGCTACTGTTGCAGGGGCCCGATCCTCGGGTTGTAGAGAAAAGTCGTAACGAATGAAAAAAGTGTGTCGACTCCCTACGCGCAGATAAAAGGAAGCTACGATATTAAAAAATTCAGATTGGCTGCAACCCATTCATGGCCCAATACTGAGCACGGGTCTCTCCACATTATTGAGGAGGCCTTCGTAAATATCTAATATGGTACTTGAGTCGCCAAGGATATGGAATAGCTACTCCCCGCTAAAACAACAAGCGTTCACTGTTCTATTTACGTGTGCACACAGTTCAATTTAGCTTGAAAGCAAAATTTTGCTACTTTTAATGTATGGATATATTCCCTAAAATGCACCAAATGAGAATTAAGAATTATTGTAATCTGAAATCACGATTACATTAACTTAGATTATCTCTGGCTGCGGAGAACTTATGCTTATCGTTCTGATTCAATCACAGATGTAAAAGAGTCCAAAAAAGTATAATATATCTCTACGTGAGATAATATCGTGTGGTTGAAATATTCCCCAAGTGCGTACGTACTTTGTCGGCCACGACGTAAAGAGCACTCGGAAAATTACGCGTAGGTAATGATGTTTGTGTTAGCTTTTAATAGATGCAACGTTGAATGTTGAATGGGAGTTATTTTTTAGTTTTTCATTTTTTATTTGTATTCAGTTAAAGCTTAGGTAATGAAACTGCACAGAATACTGTTGCAGGTGTTTTTATAGTGAGCACTAGTGATTTCAAAGTTGATCTGCCGTTTAGAATTTTTAGTCCGAATACACGGACCTGTAATGAAGAATTTTGTGTTGCTTAAATCAAAGAAAAACGAATAACATCTTCTTTATTTGAATAATTAAAGACACGCTTGTGTAGAAGGAAATGTTAATGAAATATTAAAACAAAACAATCAATTTGGTCTCTGTGCCGTTAACCGTCTAGGAGTTCTCTCGTCTGGAGACAATTCTGAATTTGCTATTCAGCCATTTTTGTCAAAACACTGCATTGCCATCCGCCCTTGAGCTCTGTGCATCTTCATTATGGTTGCTGAAAATACTGAAAGTTCCGTTACTTATGGTGCGTACAGACTATGTAGTAAAACATGTTATAAAACATAGTTAAATAACATGTTTTACAAATGTGGACGCTATATGTTACAAAAACAAGTTAAGTATACAACATGTTATTAGTTTGTGCAACAATATTATATAACTTTTGCGCACGAGTTACCTACTTGTGCCTTGTTATAAAACATTGTTATACAACAATGTTGTTTTAATGTGTATGGTCTTGTAACATGTTTCGTTGTTAGACAACAATGTTAGATAGTGTGGACGTGTTATAAAACAGAAGTTATATAACATGTTGCATAATCTGTACGCACCATTATGTACTCAGGTCAAGCTAATAGGGCTTGATTAAACTTAATTATATTTTATCAATTCAAATATTTATTTTGTCTACTCGAACACCAGCCACCAATGATAGAACATAATTTTGTAACTGTGTATCATGCCTATACGTTTAAGCTCTGTAACCGGATTTATTCCATCAGAAATCTCGTCTAAACGTTCCCCAGATAATAAAAAAGATTTAGGAGGATTTTAATCTGCCCGTAAAATTACAATTTTTCGTTATCTGATTTGGAACTTCCGGTAGGATTTGTATATGAATGACACCCATTTATTCCGCAACGGGAGGAATGGGATGATGCGGTACCCAAAACCCTTGGGAGGAGGTGACATCGTCTGGTACACAGACGGCTCTCGCAAGGGAGGATATGCAGGAGCGGGAGTGTATGGAGATAAACCCAAGACAAAACTGAATACAAACTTCGGGAGCTATGCAACCGTATTCCAGGCAGAACTTTACGCGATCATTGATTGCGTGCACAAAAATCTGAACAAAGGTTACGTTAATAAACGTATAACAATAGATACTATCCAGCAAGGCAACGCTCCTGGCACTAAAGTCTGAGATAGTCAACTCCAAATTAGTATACGACGGTATCCAAGCAATAAACAAACTTGGGTACAACAACAAGGTCACCCTAGGTTGGGTACCTGGTCATAACGGTATACGAGGCAATGAGAGGGCAGATGAACTAGCAAGAAGGGGTGCAGAGGCGCCCACCACGGGTCCCGAACCCCTGGTGGCCGTATCAAAGGCGGCAACTCGAGCTGTTCTTAGGGCATTAGCCCTGAGACAGGGCGAGGAGCTGTGGAAAAAGGCACCCTTTATGCGTCAATCAAAGACCCTCATCACTGGATACTCGCGAAAATACTCCGATAAAGTGCTCAGCCTTAACCGGACTGAGATTCGAATATTAATTAGGCTGCTCACTGGTCATTGCAGACTTAACAAACACCTACACACAATAGGCTTAAGTAACACTGCAACATGTAGATTCTGTGGTGGGCAGAGGAAACCTCCGTCCATATCCTCTGCGAATGCATAGCAATTACCCACTGCAGGAGTCTTTTATTGGGAGGGCATTTAATTACACCCGACCAAATCAAAGAACTGGACCCCAAAAACATACTACGGTTCGCCTAGACCGTAGGAGTAGGGGATCAGATCTAATTTCAATGGGATGGCCACAATAGATCAGAAGGTCGCAGTGGCCTCACGGGGATACTTGTTCCCCGTGCCCTATACACCAAATAATAATAAAACCCATTTATGAGGAAGGCTTTTGGTATTGCAAACCGCGTAGACCAGTGGTGAAACTGCCTGTAAAACAAGGTGTCTTGTTCTCGGGTAGCAAGTGTTAGTGATGTTGAATTGGGTCAAATTGTCCATGCTACCCGCATGGAATCAAAGACCCCGACACAACGCAACGCACCGTGTGGGCGCCCGTTTAAAGGGTCGTGGGCCTCGTGGGTTCAGTTTCCAGCGGGAATTTTAAGTTTGAATCTCTATTCTCGGCCTAGGTGTGTGCTGTCCATGGCACCCACGACACAGGAAATCAAAGTAGGGTTATAAGCATAGACGAGGGTATGTGTGTGTGGATTGAGTGAGCACTCAATCCACACACACAGAGACGAGGTAGGTTATAAGTTTATGAATCATTATTTTAAGAAATACAAAAAAAATTTACAATTGCTATTCATGAATTATCTATCAGTTATGCGTAGATATTTATGTCACACCATTTTCTTTTCCCATACCAGTGAAGCAGAGTAATTTCCAATATTTTCCCCGTTTCAAGGAACATAAGAAAGCCGAGAAACCGAACGACGGTTGGCTTTGTGCGGAGTGATATACCTACAGCCGCCGCGTTTGTAGGGCGGGTGGAGAACGGGCTTGTATCACACCGTGCCGAGCATGATCAGTCGCATGATGAGGTTTGAAATGTAATGTACGACGACCCGAATGACCGGTGAACACACTGGATCGTTGTTCCAAGGGTCCTGGGTTGCATTCCCACCGAGGCGGAAAGGATACTGAGTTTGAATTTCCGTTCTCGGTTTGGACGTGTGTTCTTGTCTTGTGTGTTGTCCATGGCACCCTCGATATAGGAAATCCTAGCGTTGGGCTATGAGTATGTGGCGTTATTTGTAAAAAAAATCCTGATTACATTTAAGTACATCTGGTGCATAGATAAGCATAACGTAATAATGATTACGAATTACGATCATGAAAACGATCTCATTAAAAATTATTAAAAATCTAAAGCCTAAACATAATAGTACAAAGTCCAAAGTAAGTACAAAAGCTTCCTCAATTCTTTGGTGGTAATTGCTGGAGCTGAGCTCTAAGCCATAGTTAAACGTAGATCACTTTAAACATATTTGAGACTCTAGACTCCGTCAGCCTACAATTTACCATAATAACGAGGGCAGTAAGCTAGATGGCATACAGTTAAAACGAATTAGTTATTGAACGCCAAAGCAACGTAGTAAAGGAACGGTTACCAGTAACTTAGGACTTGATCTAACGCATCATTGTAACAGTCAGCCCGTATGGGAGCACCACAAGTCCACAACTAAGTGCAGCAGCGCGCGTTAAAACGCAATTCACGCCGCTCGCGCCCTTTGATGGCTGTTTTATTATCTCTGGATGCACCTGCATTGATTCACTGATGTCATTTTTGCATACCTACAACTACATTATAGGTACGGTAGGAAGAGGTACGTAAATTATATCACGAATCACGATATTTTGGTTCCACAGACCTAAATATAATGAAGGAGTAACTGGTGAACTGTGAATGTTATTAAATTAGGTAAGTATATTATATTTATTTAATGAAATCAAAATTATATTTTTGTTTCAATTTTACATGAAAATTATTTAAATATTTCTTTACCTGTCTAAGTATCAACAATATTATTTTAATGTAGTCATTAGTGCTAGTATCACAATAGCCTAAACTGAATAAATCTGATTCATTTTCATTTAACTTTATAATAAACTTTATTTAATTGATGTTACTCTTATTTTGTTGCATGAGAAAAATATCGATATAAGCCACATCACTAGAAAAGTGCCATGTCAATTGTCAATCTGTCGCGTACTAATAGTAGTAGGTAGGTTCTCTCTAATCGTAGGTATCCTGAATAAATCCTAAATGTCCGGTCTCGACTAGGTGCTACTGAATTTAGTAGGAGAGGAACTTACGCGATTGAGACAAAGAAGCAAGAGTACCTAAGTATTGGTGGTAAGGCTGCGCTCGGTGACGCTGCTGCCTCGGTGGTATTCTTGGTAATCCAGTGATGTTGCGGCTACAAGCATTACCTATTAATACCTATTGATTATGAGAATGTTTTAGATAAAAATATCCATAAACCAACTTTGAAATGAGTATTTGGCAAAAATCACAGACAAAAAATAAAGCCCGTGTACAATACGTGGGTGTACCTACCAAATTATTTTATTTTAAGATTTATTTTGTTGGCCAAAACGTTTAAATACCAAAATGAGACTTCTTGACTTTTAAATACATTCTGGCCTAAGGTCATTGTTTAATCGTGAATACATAAAAAAAGCCATTTCATAACAGTATTACAGTTTTTCCACAAAAGAAGGATAGGTTTTTCTGTAATAATATTGTGCTATTTACCTGGAATCCAACGCCAAGCGTCAACGTCAAAGTCAAATATTCAACCATAGACAAAGTCAGTGCCTACGTCAATTCTGTCAATAGAAGTGTCAATCAATGTCATTCTTTCATTCATCTGCCAAACAAAAGTGCCATTAATCAAACATTGCTCTAGCTGCGTATAAAAAAAAACAGGGCGTCAAATTCTGTCGTGTACATTTTTCCAAAAATTTGTTGGTTCTTCTTCGGACAGGATACAAGGTAAATTTCAATAAAATTGTAATTGCTTCTTTTATGCAACTATAAAATCTTATCAGTCTACGTTACCTACCTCATTTCTATAGAGATTTGTTTCGTAGGTTAGTAACTGACATTGCTCTGCTCATGTTCAGACCGAAGTATTTGAAGAAATAATTCTTCGTTTAAGTCGTGAGCTAGATAATTGTGGAACAGTTGGCCTACATTTATCATTTTAATGGTATTAGTGCCGTTGGGTTCGGACATTCTGTCTTACAATTTTAACTACTTGATGCCTTACAAAACACCGTTACTGCCGGCAGTTATAAATCTGTTCAAGTATTGTGCAAAATCTACCTAGGACTAGTACAAGTATTGTGCAAAAACTAGATAGGACTAGTACTCCTTCACCCGTAATTGAGTCGAAAACGACAAAGTTACAATAAACTCATTTTATTCATGTAGGTATCACTGATACACTTACGCAAGTAAATTTTTTATTCTATCAAATCTATCATTTAAAAAGTAATTCTATCCTAAAGAAAGCATTTCCAGGGAGAAAACTTCCAAAATCTGAAACAAGTGATGGAGGTTTTCATCTCAATTTGTGTAGTAGTTATTGTTATTTTAATTATTTTTGCATTAATAATATTAGTACCAATTCCAGTGAGACGACTAAATTACCAACCACATTGCGGCTGTTAATAAAAGATAACTACATCACAGACCACCTGGGCAGAAAAAAACAGCTGTTTCGTCTGGTCCTACTATTTTGTCCCACTGTGACGTAATAGAATGACCATGATGAATAGGTTTCCTTGTGGTCCTACTATTACATCACATTCATGATGTGTTGAGATGATGATGATGATGAATTATAATTTAGTACCTCAATGGTTTATTGTATTTTGTTTTGTCAATTATCTTAAACATATGTTGATTAAAGATTTAAAAAAATAACGTAGATATTAAAAAAAGAGAAATTAAATGTCACCTGTAACGAGGAGGGGGAATGGGCGGTTACAATATCCTCAATTTATGTATTGTGTTATTATTAATTAATGACTCCTAATATTAATGACTTCTATGCAAAAGGTTACATATAATATAACTGAATATGAACTGGTTTCCAGATGTCTGGCCGTGAAGGAGGCAAGAAGAAGCCGTTGAAGGCACCAAAGAAAGAGGCAAAAGATATGGACGAACATGACCTGGCTCACAAACAGAAATTAAAAGAACAACAGAAGGCATTACAAGTAAGGGAACATACTCCTACTACGTAACCCATTTTTTTCTATTTTTTGGCATTTTCCCCCACTGTGTGACCACCCATAGTATTTTCGAAGACCCGCTTCCCCAAATGTTCAAGTACTCTTATTAATACGGTTTTAAATCATGTTTTGCAAACAGAAACTGACAAAAACAAATTCAATAGCTCGGAAACTCGCCAGTGTTCTCTGAAGTATATTGATATTTTTGATTGTGTGATAATAACCTAAGAGAAGGGGTCTTAGAGTGGTATTTTGGAAGACTATAACCACTTGATTTGAATGTTGGACACCCTACCGAAGGCTGAGGTTTATATCTACATGCAACTCAAATTTTCAAAATCATTTTTTTTGTTTCAGGACGCAAAGGCGAAGGCGTCACAAAAAGGACCCCTCACGCAAGGCGGCATAAAAAAATCGGGCAAAAAGTGACAAAATATGATTTCCATTAACTTATTTAGGAACTATATCTTTTTGTAATATAAGAAAGCGAGAGATCGTTTTATTTTTAGCATCGTTAAAATTAATACATTACAATCTCGCATTACTTTTAAGTTTTTTAATTACGTAAAATTGTAAACATTCTCACTACCTAACTCAGCACTGCCCTACAGGCTGAACCGATATTTATAATGTGCATTTTGATATGTTTACAAACATAATCAGTTAAATAAACAGTAATAAATAAATATTGTCTTTTATTTAAATTATGGTCCACAGAAATTAATTAAATATTTATAGTCTGGCTGTATTGCATACAGCCAGACTAAATATTTAATGTATAGTTGGGCCATTTTAATAGGTCACATTTGACAGTTCGTCAAAATTTTCCAAAGTAACCTTGTAAGGGAGGCACCCCATAGTATCTAATACATTCCATACTAGATATTGTTAAACTCTTTAACACTTAAAAGTAAGGAACTGACGTCGTTACAAAGTTACGTCAGTGAACTCTTTTTCTTTTTAAATATCAGGGATGGTACCGAAAGAAACAGATGAGTAGATAAGTTGAATTCGAGAAGTCGAACTAATCGTCAAAAAGTATTTCACGAATACAAAATAAAATGTATTTTAATACAAACAAAATTAATTTTATTACATTTTAGGGCAAAAAATATGTAATTATTCATTTATATAATAACGTCTGGCTCAAAAGTCAGTATCTAGAAAAGTGAAATGTTACAAAAAAATCATGATTTCATTTCGCGCCATTATTTGACGCATTATTTTTGTCATTTTTTTAGTCGTTGTGTGAACTGTGCGCTTATTAATACTTTTTATAAAAATCGCATTCAATTTACAGATGTTTGAAGTCCTTATCGATTTATTCAATTTAATCGATGTTTTTCAGCAGGTTATCCTCACTATGAAGCAGAGACAAACTGCAGTTGTCAAATGTGGCCTATTAAAATGACCGTACTTTAAGCATTTGTATATTCTTTACTTTTTCATAAAAAGCGAAAGCCCGCCAATTTTTGACAGGTACAAAAAGTTTACAAAAAATGTGAAGTGGATATGAATCCTCTACATATAAAATAACTTTATTCGGAAATGTAGTGAATAATATTGTGCATTTATTAGTTATACTTTGAAGATTCAATACATTTTAAAATCTTATATATCCTCACGCATTAACGTAAGTATAGAAAAATTGAACTTGTTTATATAATTGTTGTAATTATCTTTAGAAGATTAACTAATTAACTGGTAAATTCTACGATGATAAAATTCACTGGTAGCATTGGTGATTTGAAATTAGTAGGCAATGTTGACCACTTAGCCTAGGTCGAAGTGTGCGACCTTGTTGGTTGATATATCCATTTGTAAAATTTTAACGTCGTAGGTACTCTTTGATGTTTTAAATATCTAGATTGAGATTGAGCGTCGCCCTACAATGAAAACAAAAAAAAAACAAGGCAAAAATATCAAGCATGTGTGCATGCAGGCGATGTTTTACACGTTCGTCTATTGTCTATGTGTGCGTAATGATATAAAAATTGTGGCTAACAGTTAGCCACAATTTTTGACATGTTTTCGCGGATTCGATGTTCAATCTAGATATTTAAAACATCAAAGGTCGTACTATACAAAATATTCCATGTCATACTTGGTTTCATTTGAGAATGGTAAAGAAAAATAAATGGTTTTTACAAAATACTTAATTTAGGTAAAACCCATTAGTGGTCTACGAGAAACACAATTCTCAAAACTGAGGAGGCCAAGAGCCTACTTCATCAGCCGATGACATGACTGAACGACTATATTCTGTAGATAACAACCGGAACCTGGATTTGCTTGCCCCGCGAAACGCGTCAGCGTTCAAATATTTTTTACCACTAGCGATAATCTATCCAACCATGCCCGTAGTTACTTAACTATGTTGATCGATCATAAGATGAACACAAACCACCGGGCTATGAGCGCCTCACTATAAATTAATGCCTTTCTATAAAATCAACTGCATCAGACTATTTTCCATGTTCCAAGTCGTTATTTCCATATCACAATTAATTAGAACAAGCATATTTACAGTTGCAGGGCCTTAATTGTACCCAAAATAAAAATGGATGACACAAAAGAAACCGTTTCGGATAAGGAATATGAAGAATATTTGGCTATGATGAATAAACCTACGTGCAGTGAAGTACCTACACCTAATAATATTAATAACGACAATGTAGAACACAAAAAAGGAAATATAGATTACAGTAAGGATACTGAGAACGTTAATAACGATGGTCATATAATACAAGATAACAGTCTCAAGAAAGATTTTATAAAACCCGAGATACATGAATGTTTGAGTGTTACAGACACTGAAATTAATAATATTCCGTATAAAAATGATTCTGTAACACAAAATGAGAAGTCTTATCTGGAAGAATTTGAATCATATCTAAACAGATACAGTGACAAATATGATAACCATAACACTAATGTAGGCGACATACCTATTACTAGTGAAACAGAAGAATTTATTAACTTTTATAAATATTTAGATTTTGAACAAATGTTGGATTCATGTAATTCATATGTTAATTCTGAAAATTACTTGCTTGGACATGGACAAAATAATGAGACAAATGAATACATCGAAGACATTTGTAATCCTAGTAACATGGAAAACAAAACTGCTTTTGAAGTGGATGGTATTAATTCATTTAATGAAACTGAAGTAAATATTGAAAATTACACTTATGACATTGTTGATGATTTCAAATGTGATACCAAAAAAAACAGATGCTGTTATTGAAGAAAACAATATTCTTATAATCAGTTCTGAATGCACTGAATTATTATCAATAGACACTAGTGCAGAAAATACAATAGCTTCAAATATCGATTTTTTAAAAACATATAATGTTGAAACGGAATTAAATTGCGACAGTGAAGCGAAGAAATACAATTATCACGCTATCCCAAATTTTAATGGTGATATCAAAAAAGCAGATGCAAATTGTAAAGAAGACAACGTTATACTAATAAGTTCTGAAAGTGAATTATCAATAGACGATATACAAATTGATCCTTCAGAACATTATTCGATATTAAACAAGATGGACATTGACATTATTGATGAATTTGAACCTGAAACCGATAGCGACGGGTACAACTCATCAGATTTTGAATTCATTGACGAAAAGGATGCCCGTCTTGGTGGCATAATAAACAGGACTGGATGTAATATAAACTATGAAGGTATAATTGGCGATAATTTAAACGTTATTGAAAATAGAGTTAATAATGAACCAGGTCCTAGTAGGATAGGATATACACTAGACGGTAACACAGTTTCAAGATTAAATTCTAGAAATACTAGCGAATTAGAAGTGGAACAACTTGATCATATAATTCCCGAAGGAGAACAATTGTATGAACTCTTTGCTGAACCGTGGGCTATGTTTGACTTCCAAGCAGAGAACAAGGCATTTTTCTCTAACAAAGCAATGCATTTAGAAGCTGATAACATTGGATTTAATGTAGAAATGTTGCATCAACGTCACGAAGAAAACGAAGTGGATGATGCTAGTGAGTTTTTTCTTTCTCTTCCAATAACCTATTAGTGACCCGGACTACGAAGTGGTGTATGCCGGCTTCTATTTTCGACCGAGGAAGACATATTTTATGTAACAGATAAATGTTTGTTCTGTGGTGTGTGTGTGTGTGTGTATGTCTTAGTGATTCTGTTGTGTTATTCATGCCATATAACACAGGGAATTCTAATGATAGGTTATAAGGATGTTAGAATAAAAATTAAAGATTGTTGAATTCAAGTTAACTAAAAAAACAAGGGATTTATATCACACAACGAATTAACAAACCTCGCACAACTTCAAGAGCTATGGAAACTCTCAGGCTTCCTGTTTTCCTTTAAGGAAACTAATAATAATAATTTCTTAAATTCAACATTATCATGGAATTATAAAACATAATTTTATTGACATTTCAGTAAAACAAGAAGCAATTGAAAACGCTCGGAAAATTGTTACGATGTATCCGGCAGAGAATACGAAACGAAGACGACGAAGATTTTGACTGGCGTTACGATGTTGCATTGAGAAGAGGAGTTTAGATAACTATTTTTTTTTTACTTTTGATGTTTATGTTATGCTTGTGTGATGTTTTATTGTTAAAAGTATTATACTTTAAGTAATAAAAATAATAATATTTAAATTAATAACTATGATATTCTTTCTTTGAATTAATTCGTAAAAGCGTGATATTCTGATAGTGAAAAAAAAATCATGGAAATATAAAACAAAAAATTCTTTAGTATTAATAGGAGATTACAAATTAATAGAAGAGAATTAACAGTCAGTACTATTTTTACAGTATTATTTTTAAAGGATAAAGGTACTTAATAAAAAAATCATAAATCTAGAAAAGAATCTTTATTCTAGGATAGATATTTACAACTTGTAAAAATAGCTTATTTAGGAGTCTGTAGCTCTAATATAATGAAATGTACTTTTAGTAACGTAACATAATTTATCTACGTAGTTATAATAAAAGGAAGATTCGTAAAAGTCACCAAACTTGCAACGTCAATACTATTACAAACTTTAAAATATATTAATTAATGCAGATTTTATGAATATATTAGCTTCTTGGGAGTTTGTTATTGGACTCCTTAGATCAACTCCACTCTATGAATATAAAATAAACTATAAATTTTAATAAAGTTTAAAAATTTTGGGAACTTCATACATAGCAACGACAAATAAAAAAGTTAAGTCACAATATTATAAACATTTAAAAAGTATCATTTAAAATGAAATAATTTTAAAAGTTGTTACAATATCATAAACCTAATATGCAAAAAGGTTTACAGTTACATATAATATGAAGCATTGTTGTTGCGTTGCATCGTTTTATAATCATCATTAAACGCATCAGGTCACATAGCAAATGCGTTAACGCAACGCAATGCTCTAACACTTATGACGTCGAAGTTGAATAGTAAACTAGTCTATTTTCTTCGATAGTACAAGTTTTTACTTAATTCTGCAATGCCTACACTCGGCAACGCATGCAATTACTTACGCCAGTGCAACGCATCGCATGAAGACTTTGACATCACAATATAACTGTTCTTGCTTCTCAGCGCAGTGGAGGCATTTTCCAGAGCTTGGTTTGGGTTCTTGCTTCGCAGCACAGTGCGGGCATTTCCCTGAGCTTGGTTTGGGTTCTTCTTTCGCAGCACAGTGGAAGCATTTTTCAGAGCTTGGTTTGTTTTCTTGCTTTGCACCACAATGTGGGCATTTCTTACAGCTTGCTTTGGTTTCTAATTTTGTAGAGCAATGAGGGCATTTTTCAGACTTTGGTTTGCTTTCTTGTTTAGCGGGGCATTTCTCAGATATTGGTTTTGGTTCTTGCTTGGCAGCACATTGGGGGCATTTCCCAGAGCTTGGTTTGGGTTCTTGCTGCGCAGCGCAGTGAGGACATTTGCCAGAGCTTGGTTTGGGTTCTTCTTTCACAGCACAGTGGGGGCATTTTCCAGAGCTTGGTTTGGGTTCTTGCTGCGCAGCGCAGTGAGGGCATTTTCCAGAGCTTGGTTTGGGTTCTTCTTTCGCACCACAGTGAGGGCATTTCTCACAGCTTGGTTTTGTGTCTAGTTTTGTAGCACAATGGGGACATTTATCAGAACTTTGCTTGCTCTCTTGTTTTGCGGCACAATGGGGGCATTTGTCTGAACTTGGCTTAGTTTCTTGCTTCCCAGTACAATGGGGACATTTGCCAGAGCTTGCTTTGTTTTCTTGTTTAGCAGCACAGTGAGGACATTTCTCAGAACTTGATTTGGTTTCTTGTTTAGCACCACAATGGGGACATTTTTCACAGCTTTGTTTAGTCTCAACTTTTGCATCACATTCAGGACATTGCTCGGAGTTTTGTTTAATGTCATTTTTGGTAGCACAATGAGGGCATTTCTCTGAATCATTTCCATCCTTACATTCACATTCATCAGCCTTCGGATTGATTTTACTATTTGCAATACAGTAAGGACAATCATTAGAGATTGGCTTAATTTCTCTTTCCGAGTTACAGGTGGCACACTTCTCCGTTTTATTAAGCTTGTCTTTCGATTTACACATTTTAATACTGAAGATGAGTGATGATTTCTTCTTTTTAACTTTGTCGCTTTTTTTATTACAGCATAATGTTTTATTTTCCGGTTCGTTTGTGTCAGTATCTTGCATACAAATGAATTCTTCCTCAGTTTCCTCAGAACTCTCTGCTAGATCTGTAGTAGAACAGCTCTCATCTTTCCAAACAGGATCACAGCATGCTGACTTGGTTGGTGCTGAACAGGTACATGAAGCATCTTTCTTTGATATTTTAGGGGAAATTTTACAACATTTTTTGCTAGATTTTTTAGATATTTTTGATTTATTGCTACCTGTTTCGGATGGACACTCCTTATTACAACATACGTGTGAATTAGTTTTTTTGTATGACTTTTTTCCTGATTTTAATGACTCTTTAGATTTACTTTTACCAGTTTGTGAAGGGCATTTTATATTGCAACATACATTCTTGCTAGATTTTTCAGATATTTTCGATTTACTGCTTCCAGTTTGAGAAGGACATTTCGTATTGCAACATATACTTTGTAAAGATTTTTTGGATGATTCTGATTTACTGCTAGCAGTTTGTGAAGGGCATTTCGTATTGCAGCATATATTTTGACTAGATTGTTTGGATAATTTTGATTTACTACTTCCAGTTTGTGAAGGACATTCTCGGTTACAACAAACATTTTTACTAGATGTTTCGGAAACATCAGAATTATCATCTTCAGATTTAATAGGAGATTCTTTGTTGCAGCACACATTTTGACTCGATTTTTTACCTTCCTTTGATTTCTTATTTTCAGCTTCAGACCCAATATCACAAACAGTACAATTTGGCTCAAGTATCTTATTACCGTCTTTTTTGTCAGTATTTGTGTCTGAAATACATACTCTAAGTTTTGATTGTTGCGGTTTGCACGATATATCCTCTGATTTAGTTGTCTTAACCTTGTTACAACAAATTTCATCATTTTTTCCACTTTTACTTTCCAATCCTAACCCACTATCAAAAGAATCTATTTTACAACATGGACGTTCACACAATTTACTTGTCTGATGTGGATGCTTTCTCTCTGTTTTAATTGTTATCACTTGCTTTTCTTCACTTATAGTACCATCATCATTACGGGTCTTTATAATTTTTACTATTTTCTTGAATTTTGTTTCAAAACAACCTAATAAATCACTTGAGTCTTGGTTATCTTCGGCGCAAACTTTACAAGGTGTATCTTGTGCTTTAACAACCTTTGTCTCATCGCATACATTGCAAGTTATATTTTCAGGCTTTTCATCTTCTTCAATATTACAACATATATCTTGATCTGCTTTTGCTTCATCTATATTGCATGGATTTTGGTCCGTTCTACTTTGTTTGGAATCTTCGCAGAGTTCACAACATACACCTTGAGAGAATTTTGTGGTTGATCTATTTCTTCTAACTTGCCTCTTACTTCCTTACAAGCATACACAAATGTATCTGCGCTCGGCGACATCAATCCTTCTGTCTTACATTGATTCGTCAAGCTTATTACAATTTCTAAATGTGCAGTCAGTTCATCCAAACGTTTCTGGTTAGCTGTGCTGAGACTAGAAGGTTTATCACCTATAATTTCTGAGACATGAGACTTAGATTTTATGTTATAAGTAACATTCTTCTTTTTTCTATTTTCTTCTTCTTTCTTACACACTGCACATACGAAATCATCTCCTTTTCCTGGTTTTTTGTCACAATAACATCGAACATTTGAATTATCATCACGTTTGTTTTTCTTCGTTTTCAATTCTTTGAATCTCTTCAAACGGAAATTGTCCTCTCTTTCCATCTCTTCCAGTTCAGAAGTAATATATCTGACACTTAGCATCACTTTGGGCGTGATCAATTTTGACAAAACATTCCATTTCCTGTTGGTAGAAACCATAATCTTAATAATCATATCTGGTTAAGCTGCCGATTATCACCCTTCCGTATGTATATGCGATCATTCATAGTCTGGTCGATATCCGTGATTAGTTAATATATTTTTAGGCATACACAAGTTACTTACTTACTTTTTATAAGTTACTTACTTTTATAATTTAATTCTTTAATCATTTCTCGAGACAAAAATATTAAAATTGAAATGATTATCTTTCATTATAATTAATGTAGTATGATGCACTCGTTTAACTATCGGCCACGGTTCTACTATCGCAATTCAAAGAACAGAAATCCAGTTCGATAGAAATTGAATCTTTTGCTATTGAATAATCGTTATCTTGTACATTAAAGCAGTCATATGAAATGCATTGTTTAAGAATTGGCGCAGTCATTGGAGATGCTCGAAACACTATTTCTGATTTGGCTTTATAGTTCATGTATAAGAAACCTCTTTGATTTTGGTTCGGAGTAGAACACACAGCCACTTGCTTTCCATCATCACCTTCTAGAGAATCATAGGAAACATCGTATTCTTCGTTTTCATCATCATCCAATAATGTAGTTTCATTAGGATCATGCTTTTCTTGTTTTACAGTGATCGTCTCTTTCTCTTCCCGTATCGTTCCATCAGGATTCTGAGTTCTTTTGACTTTTGTTATCTTACGAACTTTCTTTTCAAAGTACCCAAGAGAACTGTCAACTGTTGGCGGTATTATTTCTTGTGGTTCAGTTTCAGCTTCTTTTTCTTTGTTGAGCATTTCACATACTTCGCATATTTCAGATTCTTCTGGAGATAGAGTCGGAGTAGGTTCAGGGGGTAAAATGTATTCTTCATATGGACTAGAACAAGTTCCGCATACTGTTTCTTCTGATGGGGCTTTTTCTTTTACTTTATCTCGACAGGAACCACATGGAGCTGGCCCAGATCCGGCGTACGATACGGCATTACCCATTTGTTGACATCTTTCACATTCACCAGTAGAAAGACTTTCACGTTCACAAACACAGCTTTCACTACAGTCAGGATATATCATTCTTTTTTCTAATTCAGTTTTAGGAAACCTTTGATAAATATCAATCTTTGCTTTTGCTGTTTCGCAAGATTTTAACAAATGATCCATGCTTGGAGTTGCAAGATTTGCAGATTTTATCTTTGTAACGGATTTGATTATATTGTTTATCTTCGATTTAAGTTCATCTAATACAGTAGGTTCTTGTAAATTTTCTTTGATATTATTCCGCTCTTCCGGATTAAAACGTTTTTTAACGTCTCCGATGGAGTTTATAAAGTCTTCAATACTGTCTCCTAAAAGACCTTCTTTTTGTGCCTCTCTTCCTATGTTAACAGTTCCATCAATATGCCCAGATAATTCATGAACTGCTTTCTTTGCTTGAAGCTTTTCTCTGTCTTGTTCAATTTTTGTTTTAAATGCTTTACACGTGGAAATGAACTTTTCAATACTTGCCGATGTTACTTTATTGTCTTCGATACCCACAGTTAGTTCTTCTAATTCACTGATATGATCTTTCAAATGATCCAACTTTTCTTCATCAATGTCTTTTGTAGTAAAGGAACTTACTGGTTTTCCTTCAATTTTTGCTTTGATTATACTGCAAGACCTAAGAAACTCATCAACGCCGGGTGTAAGTAGCCCTTCAGATGTGTAATCTTGAGTCATTTGCATTACATCATCAATATGAGCCGTAAGCTCATTAGTTCGACTTTTTAACTTTTCTTTATCAGGTTTTTGTTGATTTATCTTGCTGTCAATAACTTCGCAAGCTTTTATAAATTTATCAATACTAGATGAAACAAATTCTTCCTTTTTTAAATCTTTTGTAACATCAACCACATCTCTTAAATTGCATTTGAGACATTCCAGTTGATTTTTTAAATCAGAATCAAGTTGACGTGGAGATTGTTCTGTTTCAAAAAACTCTTCTATTTTATGTTTAGCACCTTCGCATATAATTAGGAATTCTTTAACGTCAAAACTATCTATACCTGCCGCAATAAAGCCTTTGGTTATCGTAATGATATCAGTTAATCGCTTTTTGACAAAGTTCAACCTACTGGCAACATCACCAAAACTCCGCGTAGTAGAAGCAAAAGGTGAAAGAGCTCTGATTGAACTTGTAACCTCAGCAACTGGAGGCTGTAGTAAAGTTGGCTTAATTGTTTCTCTAGGAGGTTCTGTTTCTTTAGCTTCCAAAATGTACCCCGAAAATTCTTCTTCTTGAAGAGCCACTTTCGTGTTGTCAGTTCTTTTATTACATATTGGGCAGAAATGTCCCTCAACATGATCATGTTTCTTTTTACCCTTCTTTTTCGCTTTTATTTTTTTGAGCCGGGAAAACTCTTCTCTTGCCAGCTCCTCAAGTTCTGATATTATATAAGTAGCAGTAGCATTAGTTCTTGGTATAACTATCTTTTTCACTACGTTCAGTCGCCTGTTAACAAATACAATTGTCGTTTCAGTAATTGTCATTTCATTCCATTTTTATAGCTGCCGTGAACCACCACCCCTCTTTGCTTCTTATTAGAGTTCGTTTACGTTTAAACTTACGTACATGAAAGTTTATACAGTTAACTGTATTCGCATGAAATTCTCAGTAATTAAAACTAATAGTTTACTAATTACTAGCGTTTAAAATTTCGGTTATACTCTTTTTTTGATATACAAAAAGACATCTTGGATAATTTAAGTTTGCTAAATGTTACGCACTAGTACTTTCGTATTCTTCATAATCAATATAGTTGTGTATTAAACTTGGAGTGTACTCTCCAAAATCCACCGAAAGTAATGTAACGGATGACATGCAATAACGTATAACTGGATCTGACATAGGCGTTGGTGAATTATATATTTCAGATTTTACACGTCTTTGAACTACGTCATGTTTTGGACTAATCTGGAAACGATCCAAACTTTTTGTTGTAACGACACCAATGGTCCTCGAACCAGAATATGGATTGGATTTAGATGAACCACCAGATTGACCCGAGGGCTGATAAGTAATTCTACCAGACCGATCTTGATTAATAGGATTTGGCTGCGGAATAGCTTGAGGTTTGATAGGCGTTCTAACTTCTTTTTTAACCTTTATAACTTTCTTTTCTTCTGTAATAGATCCATCTTCTTTTTTAACTCTTATGACTTTAGTTATTTCTTTAATCTCTGTTTCAAATGTACCGAGTTCTAAATCGGGGGTTTCATATACCACGGGTTTCACAGGTTGTTGAGGTGGTGGCAGAGGTGGTAAAGGGGGAGGTGCTACTCGGACATGTTCAACTATTTCAGGCTCTGGCTCTTCTTCTTTATTTTTCGCGGCTTTTTCTTCTAAATATATTTTCTTGCAATCCTCACACAGGTGGTTTAGATGTTCATCATAGGGTTCTTTCTCCCCTTCTTCCGGTTGTGCTTCATCAGACTTTTGCTCTAATTTGTCTTTTAGCTATTCAGCAGTTTTTATAAATTCTTCAACGCTAGCAGCTATGAAACCCTGTTCATCCATATCTTTGGTTATGTTCAGAATTTCACTCAAATGTGCTTTGAACTCTTCAATTTTCTCATCGCCCTCTTTTTCTTCTTTCTCTTCTTCAAGAAGCAATAAGGCATCGCACATAACACATCTTTCAATTACACCCCATTCTGGGCCAGCCTCACAAGTAGTACACATAACCGGCTCTTGTTTTTTGTCGTTTTTGCCCCCACCAAACATTCTCCTCTCAATTTCCAGGACTTTTTTAAGTCTGAAAAACTCTTCTCTTGCCATTTCTTCTAACTCGTTCAAAATGTACTTTGACGTCATATTCGTCTTTGGAATCACAATTTTCGCTAGTACATTCATTTTCCTGTTGACAATTTTGACATTTTTACATTCAATCCGTTTGTAAACTGCCGATTACTCTTATCTGTAAGGACTGTACGATTCAACTACAACTTTATTTCCTTCGAGTACAGTTCTCTGTTAATCCACGTCATTAATAAATTTCTCTTCATTCTAATAACACTTCATATTATTAATGTTACATTATAAGCTGACGATGAACTCCGAATATATGTATTTAATGATCAAATTTTACTTGTTCCGTTGGTTGACTGTCAATTCCATCCATTTCTACTTAGGTATGAAAAATTATACATGATAAGAAATAATAGTTTGTAAACTTGGAGAAAAATATCAGTCTCTTATCTTATCTTGGTCAAAATGATCCCATTACAATAAATGTTTAGAAATTTTCTGTCTGTCTGTTGAAAAACTCCACACACCTTTGAGGATATTATTAAGAACTCACAACTGTGCAGATATCAGAAATAAATGAATACGGATTCATTTTGCAGAATTCAAACCTAGACCCCCTTTGGCGAGTTCGAAACTCCAAGGTTTAAACCACTGGGCTATAACGGCTTAACTAGTTTGATAATACAATAAAATTGTCACTATAGAAATTTAAAATACCTATGTTTAATAGTTTCGCAGCGTGGATTATCTTACTATCATAATAAACTCTGTTTCGATAGAATTTGTTAAAATCATACGTTTCTTAGGAAAAAAATAAGAGCTTTAAACGATAGAAAACTAATCCTCATATTTATCACGCTACTAACAAATGCACCAACTCATGTTCTAACCCCATCTAGCAAATGCTGCTAAGTAACTAACCATCCCAGTACCGATGTGAGTGTTGTTCTGTGTCGGTCACAGTTGTTATGGACGGCAACGTAAGGTGCTGCTTGCTCGTTTATTACCTTAAGCAAAACATCACAATATAACTGTGTTCACATTGCAACGCAACAACAACGCATAAAACCTTTTGTGGAGATGATCCAAGACTGAACATCTTATAATAGTTATAGAAAAAACCAATGTCCTATTACATTTATACACGATATATTTTGATATCGACTTAATCTGTCTACATAGTAAAGTCAAATTTCGCGTGAATATTGTACATACTTACAACAATTTTCTTTCGAGTTCCTGATATTTTCACAACTTTTGTCAATTCAATAAATTGTAATTTTCGACACTTAAATTTTAATACGGACACAATAAAACGTAATATTGTAATGCGTTGAAATAACGTATTCGTCTAACTTAACTGTAATTTAACAATGTAACGTAATAATTTGAACAATACATTCGATGTCAAAGCCATGCGCTCATTGCGGACAAGGTCAAACGTTGCGAAAATAAAACTATTCTAAATAACGTTTTTAATAAACATAAAGTTGAGTTAAATAACCATTTGATCTTTTTACATGCATAAAAATTTTTATACAAAAAATTTTACCCCTTTAGGAGATAAATTTCACAAACTTTTTTTGTGTTCAGTTATGAGCAAACAACTTTCAAGTAAATCGGACGACATAATTTTCATACAAAATCTCACCCCCCTATAAACCTTTTAAGGGCTGAATTTCAAAACAATTTCTCACCTACTCACCTCACACTCACCTACAACGCACTATAACTTGTGCGTTATCTGTCAGTCAAATCATCATTACCATCATCAGGAAGTAATTTTACTTCGATAAACGCAAAATTGCCAAAAAATATTTTGTTTCTAAATAGAAACATATTTTACAAACGATTGTGAAACAAACATAATAATATATCTAAAGCTTCGACGACTTTAAAATTGGTGTTTTAGCGATCAAATCGCTTCAAAATCCCTAATATTTCGTCAAAAAAATCGGACTTTTGCATAATTTGCAATCAAAACATTTTATGCAACAAAATTCACTTCGACACCGCGCGCAATGAACGCTAGTCTTTCTCGAGCCAACTTTACATAAAATAAACTCAGTAGATAAACTACAAAATTAGTTTTTAGACTTTCTTTTCGTTGGTGATCTCGGTGGAACTTCAGTCTTCTTAGTCTGAAAACATACATTTTAAATTAAACACAGGACTAAGCATCCTAGTCCCGATGTGAGTCTTTTTATGTGTCGATCATAGGGAGGGTGGTGCATACCTACTCGTTTGTACTTACTTAATTCCATAAAAAAGTAAATATGTATTTATATTATAAAACTTTGAAACAACAAAATTTGAAACAACAAAGGGGTCGTAATAAACAAAGTTAGAAAAGGCTTGTCTCAAATCTATTTTATCAGTAACATGAGTATTGATTGAGTAAAAGGACTGTTATTGGTAAATTATGAGTTTTACATTTAACTTGGTGATTCCTGTCTAAATAATTAATTCCGTGCTGTGTAAAAATGTGATTTTTTTAACATACCTCTCTCGATCGCTTCGCTCTAGGCTCGTCTTCTTTTTCCTTCTCTTCTGTTTTCTCTGACTTGTCTTCTTTACGAGGTTTATCTTCTTTAGACTTCTGTTTATCAGCTTTATCTTCCTTCGTTGACTTGGCTGAATCATTTCCTTTACCTTCTTTTGGACTCTTATTATCCTTGTCGTTTGGACTTGGACTTTTGGATTTCGACTGTTCTTTATTCGAATTATTTTTCTTGCTAGCTTTTTCTGAATCACCTTTAGCTTTACCTTTGTCCGATTCATCTTTTTTGTTGCTCTGCTCTGAGTCATCGCTATTTTTGTTACCTTTTTCTGATTCATCTTTGTTTTTGTTAGCTTTATCTGAATCGTCTTTACCTTTTTTTGTTTTTTCTGATTCGTCTTTACCTTTTTTCGCTTTTTCTGTTTCATCTTTATTTTTGTTAGCTTTCTCTGATTCATCTTTATTTTTGTTAGCTTTCTCTGATTCATCTTTATTTTTGTTCGCTTTGTCAGAATCATCTTTAGTTTTGTTCGCTTTTTCAGTTTCATCTTTGGTTTTATTACCTTTTTCTGATGAATCGTTTGTTAATGTTGTGTCTTCTTTGTCGCTATTTGTTTTGTCTTCTAACTCATCTGTTTTTGTATTTTCATCCTGAGTATCTTCTGAATTTGTTTCTTCATTAGAGTTAACCGTTTTTTCTGTACTTTGTTCGTCTTCTACTATATCTTTCTCTGCTTCTGTATTTTCTGTATCCTGAAAACATGTAATATAGACAGATATAATTAACGGAGGCTTCTAGAAGTTTAGTATAATTTTCTCTTCTTTGAATAATGTTTCTTTAATTTTATTTCTGACAACGTACTTTATCAAAGGTACATTGTATAGCAAATAGAATATAATTAATATAATAAAATTTATTGATCACTATTTATTATTCACTGTATTACCTTTGCTTCTTTATCAGGAGTCTCTGTAGGAGCTTCTTCATTCTTCTCTTGCTCTGAGTCTTGTTCTTTCTCTTTTTCCTTCTCTTCCTGTTGCTTTCTAGAAGATTGTCGCTTCACAGCAGGCTTCGAAGGTGTACTGTTGTTGGTGGGTTTCTTTTGTTTGGCTACACAAAAAAATTCAATATCTCTATAAATATGCCATCGCGGACTTTTCTTTGGAAATTTTTGTAAAGATCTAATTACCTGCAGGTTTTTTCTTGTTCGCATTATCGTCTTCCATGGCCTCCTCTTCATTTGCGGCTTCGATGGCCGCCTTCATCGTGTGCGACGTGGGGACGGACATTTCTAGAACATAAACTACCTTTCAGCACTTCATGTACAATTTTTATTACAAATCTCACAAAAGCTAGAAATAGGGAAAGAAAGTTTATATATAAAAATCTAATCCGCTTGAACAAGTTTCATTTATTTTCTCAGGAAGATTGTTGATGATGCAAGGTCTAACATGGGCTACATATATTTATTTCAAACCAACCCCTAAGGGGCAAAAATAAGGGATGAAAATGTTAAAAAAAAACAATTTCCACGCGGACGAAGCCACGGACGGATAAATAGTAAATAAGTTCACAATTACAACGTGCCCTACAGAGACCAAACATTCTCCTCACCTAAGGGTTCATGCACCAACTCCAGCAACTCATCAGCACTCAACTTAGCAGTGGCTTTCTTGAACTGTTCCACTCGCTCCGAGAAGAACTCCCAGAACGACAGACCCTCGGGGACGGTGAATAGCTCCTGAAACAGATAATTAAACTGTAAGTGATAATTTTAACAGACTTCAAAAAGAAGTTGTTAAATCGATTGCAGTTTGGTAGAAATCGGTCCATCAATTTGAATATTATCAGCTTTTTAATAAAAGCTTTTTTCTATTTAAGGCATTTGGCATTTCAACGCCATCTAGATGTCGTGCAGTGAAAAATTTTAACAGTCTATTTGATCGGAGAAAGCTTAATGACATTAATTAAATTGTAATGTTATCCTATTACAGTTCACTCACTACTAAATGGCGCTAAACAAAATATCGATAGGTATTTAAATTTTCAATCTACATTTCTTAATTTTATTCGTTCATTCATCGTATAACACATAACTGAGCTCCCACGACGGCGCGTTGGTCTCTCACCCGAGCACAGTACACACACACACACACGCACACAGACACACACGAGCCACCTTAACCCTGCGGTAGAGCTGGTCCGCGCGCCGGCGGATCCGGTGCGCCTGGCGCGCGAACGCCAGCGCCGCGCTCTCGCTGAGCTCCCACGACGGCGCGTTGCCGAGCACCTGTCTGTCTGTCTCTCACCCGAGCACAATACACACGCACACACACACACACACACACGCACGCAGACACACACGAGCCACCTTAACCCGCCGGTAGAGCTGGTCCGCGCGCCGGCGGATCCGGTGCGCCTGGCGCGCGAACGCCAGCGCCGCGCTCTCGCTGAGCTCCCACGACGGCGCGTTGCCGAGCACCTGTCTGTCTGTCTCTCACCCGAGCACAATACACACGCACACACACACACACACACACACGCACGCAGACACACACGAGCCACCTTAACCCGCCGGTAGAGCTGGTCCGCGCGCCGGCGGATCCGGTGCGCCTGGCGCGCGAACGCCAGCGCCGCGCTCTCGCTGAGCTCCCACGACGGCGCGTTGCCGACGTACGCGCGCAGGCGCTTCACCGTCTCGCCGCACGACGGGTGCTTGAGGAGCATCAGGGGTTTTATGTCCAGTTCTGCGGGGGGAGAGGGAGGGAGTGTCATCATCGTGAACATTATCGTGGTCATCGTCATTATCGTGAAAGCTTCATGATAATAATGATGTTGATGATGATGACGATTATCACCCTGATCGTCAATGATCATCATGATCATCGTCAAGATCATCGTCACAATCATCGTCAAGATCATCGTCAAGATCATCATTACGATCATCATCATGATCATCATCAAAATCATCATGATCAATGACAGTGGACTACAACAGCATACCTGTGAACTCGTCCAGTAGTTTGAGGCATAACTCAGTGTCGGCCTTCTCCAAACACAGACAGGTTTTGATCTTCGCCTCCAATTCTATGAGCTTCATCTCCGTCTTCAGGAATTGAACGCGGGACTTCTTTTCCTCTGTAACAAATTATTAATAAACTTGAAAACAGGTTTAATGTTAAACAAACAAGCAGATGAGCCTATTTATGTCAGGACTATTAGGAGAACATAAGACACTACGTATTCCAAAATACTAAGTACGTCCCGTGAGGGGCGCTTAGGTTTTTGTAACATACTTTAGCGTAATATCGCGCGTTTTCGAGCTATCGAATACATTTTGTTAATTTTCTGTTATCAATTTCTTTTTAATCTGTCTTTTTATTTTGTTATTGATTTATGTTGAATCTGTCGCCTCTGAAAAAGTATAACTAGCACCACACCTATCTACCCGTTACTAAGATAATATCTGAACATAATTACATATTGTTATACAAACCAGTTTCTCTCTCCTTATCCAACGTCGCCTTCTCTTCATCGGTGAGATTGAGATCCAGCACCAGTTGTGTGATCACCGATTGTGATGTGATTTGAGCCTTCTCTGTAACAAAACAAAATATATTTTTAATTTTAAAAAGGCAACGAAACACTTTTTTGTACATCAGCTCTCCTCTATCTAGATTCATATAGACCTCATAATATTGGAATATGAACTTTATTTCGTGCCCCTTATAGACGAGTTTTCAGCTGGATTCTCATCGCCACAAATTCGCCATAAATAAACAATGAATCAACACAGAACGACTCACCGAGCTGATGTTACAAGGCGACACAAGGTGACGGTAACCTGTGTACGATCGCCACTTTCCTACAAATCGAAACTCAACCTTATACTCCACGTAATAAGGCTCAAACTCCAACACCAGCGCACCAACTCTTGAGACAATAATGTCCGACGCGCCACTTTCCTACAAAACAAAACTCAACCTTACGCCCCCAGGTAATAAAGCTCAATCACCGAGCTGATGTTTCAAGGTGACAGCGTGCTGGGCTTGCTGTCTGTCCCACTGCAGACGCGCCGTGTCGTTCTTGAATACACCTTATGGCCTCACTTTCCTACAAATCTAAACTCAACCTTACGCCCTAGGCAATAAGACTCAAATTTCACTCACGGAGCTGATGTTTCAAGGTGACAGCGTGCTGGGCCTGCTGCCTGACCCACTGCAGACGCGCCGGGTCGCTCTTGAAACACTAAACCTAATGCGATGCCCTACTTCCCTATGTATCTAAACTCAACATTACGCTCCACATAATAAGGCTCTATCTCCAACACAAAAAAACAATATAGGCTCTATCGACAAGCACTACAGCACCAACCTTGTGAAATGTGCTAAGTGCCACATTCCTACGAAGCTAAACTGAACCTTATACTCCACATAATAAAGCTCAAACTTCCCCACCACTCACCGAGCTGATGTTTCAGAGTGACGGCGTGCTGTGCCTGCTGCCTGTCCCACTGCAGACGCGCCGCGTCGTTCTTGAAACTAGCCGGCCTGTTCTGGAACACCTTGATGCCGACGTACTGGCCGTGCGGGAGGTACGCTATCAGGATGTTCTCTTTGTCGTCCGCTGTGGACACACGGACGGACGTTATGAAAATTTATATTTAGTACAGTAATGTCATTTTAACTTGGCTGATGTGAACTTCGTTTTCCGAGATGTTTGCGCAGCTACAGTAACTGACCAATCAAAACACGGCAGCCATGACAGTGTTTTGTGATGCGCTACTTCGTATTGGCCATGGACGTATTTATGTCCATGGTATTGGCAAACTATATTACCGCCCGCACTCCCCGCCTCCTACCACCATTTTGGACTTAAAATCGACATCTGCGCAGCCACTCGCAGCTATATTCATATCAGCCGAGTTAAAATGAACTTTCTGTATAACTGGGTTAACTGGGTAAGTCAACCTAGACCTGGGAGGAAGTGGTAGTACACATCACTTGTGAATGTAGGGGAGATAATTTATAAGAACAAAAATGGTCTGGGTATCTTTTTCGATATCAAACGAATTATAAGCCGTTGGTCTAGCAATCTTTTACACAATAATGACTTATCGAATGATCAAGATATTCAGGGTGCCAGACAAATGTTATTCAAAATAGGGATAAAATACACTATATTTTAAGGTTTAAATTTTTCTCGTACATCTTGAGGTTTACAAAAAAAAATGGGAACCAATTTTATAAAAAGAAATTGGTCAAGTTACAAATTCTGCTCTGAATAGAAAGGTTCGTTTCGTTTAAATCCTCCTTAAAAACAACAAAAAAGAAGAAAACAAAATAGAAAGAAAAGAAAACAATGCGAACAGTAACGAATGACAAGGTAGCATTACTAAACTCTGAAATATGATTTACCTGTTTAATATGCTCTGTTTTGATTTCTTCATGTTTGAAAAGTTCATAATATTAGCTTTTATTTTCTTTTTAAAAGTGCGTTCCTATATTCACGTAGGGTTAATTGAGGAGTAACTAGTGACCGTTTAGTAATTGGCCACTTGAAATTTCAATGTTTTTCTGAATTTTGCTGTCGAACATAGATCTCATTCCTCTTTTTAAGTCTGTTAAAAGTATGATTATACAAAAAAAACTCTCTTTTCATATAGTTTTCTGGTAAACCTAATCTCAGTATTGCCAAATTCGAAAATTGTTAGGCGTGATCTTTAAACTGACATTACTTTTATATTAAATTTATCAATTGACTGATTAAAATAAGACAAACCCTAAATTTCAAGAGAACAACAATACATTAGTGTTAAAATTGATTAAGCCATTTCTTAGATAGATGCAAAAAATGTAAAAAACTGAAAAAAACTAACAATATTGAGTTCCATTGTGTTAACAAAGCCCTAAAAATGTAAGTTTTTTTTTCTTTCATATATTTATGTACAGAAAATTACATCTTAATATAAATAATTATCAGTTTACAAAATAAATTTTAATCCATTAACATTTCATTTATTATTCATAAGTTTATTAAACAAAAATACATTTTCATTAGGATACATCATCAAAATTTTCTCCGTATTATCATCTTCGACCATCAAATCATCATTTAAATTACCAAATTGTTTGATATATTCTGAATATTTCACATTAAATCCCATATCACCGAATTCTGTTGACATCGCTACAAAATTATTTGCATTCAATGTTTCATTAACTTTAAATAGATTAAAAAAGTCTTCGCCTTTTGGTATTGCATGAGTCGAATTATCTATATTATTATTATTATCTTTAAGTTCTGTAATAATATCTTTATTTGAATCAATACCTAAATTACAATTTTCAAAGCTTTTAACATCTAAATCTTTGTAAGTTTTATTCAAAGTAATTACCGACTTATTTGAATCAAAACTACTTTTATGAGTAGAAAAATCATTCGAGTTCAATGATCCATGCGAGAGATTTCTTATAAACGAATCATTTTCATTTAATAAGTTAACAGAATTAAATATCATTCCATTTAAAGATAACATATTTTTGTTAACTTCATGTGATATTTGTAAATTGTTTTCATTTAATTTAATATTCTCATTATAGTTATAATCATCAGTCTTATCTACTAAATTCAATAAATTTAAATCATTTACAATTATTTCATCGTCATTATCATTGATATCTAAATTACTATAATTAGCATTAGATTCGTATATATTTTTATTAATTACAGGTTTATTTATATCATTATTACTTACAATTGTATCATTAAATGAATTTAAAGAATTATTTACAGACATAACATCATTAAATTGATGTAAATCATTGAATTTTTCAGCAGATTCCACAACATTTGATTTATTTTCAATAATCTTTAATGACTGTGCATTTTTCTTTGCATCATTATTATTTCGGAGAACATCCATTCCAGTTGTTACTTTATTCACATCTAATTTTGTAATCGAATCTTTAGTAATGCATATATTTTCGTGTATAACAGGTAAATTCGAATTTAGTTCATTTGTCATGATTAAATTATTTTCAATAGTTTTCGTAGTCTTTATAGGCGGTACAAATTTTCTACATTTTGATGCTGATTTTTTCTTAGGAGCAGAGTTTGTAGTATTGTTCATTATATCTGAAAGTTCATTATATTTCTGTGTGTTATGTTTATCAGGTGGATTTTGGTTAGTGGATCTTGCTTCAATGCAATCTTGTACCTTAGTATTACATTGAGATTCTTTATCTGTAAGGCAATTTAAAATTACATGATAATTATGTCGTTTTATAAATTATACTTTTGAAAGATTTTGATTTATATTAAATTTTTCATTACCATAATTCAATTACTCTAATTTCAACACATTTTTTGAGTTTATTTACAGACAAACGGAATTATAAGTTTTTTCTTGATTAGCCAACAAACGTAGAAACGAAATATATGCAGTAAATGTGGTCACCATCGCCCATTGACATGATTAATTACTAACATCACTGACGCGTTGCCAATCTACAAAAATTAGAAGAAAGAAAGTACTGGCCGTAGAGAAATTTTAAAATACCTTTACCTAAACCATTCTTCAAATTTAAGAAATTGATTGGACATTCATTTATAGTTCTTTGATTGTCAACATTATAATTTGGATATATTTCTGAACTTAAAACATCCTCGGCAAATGATTCAACATTTTGACTAAATATACTTTCGTTGAACAAGTAGGTGTCCATGTATAAATTATTTATCTGAAAACCCTGTTCAGCTGAAAATTAAACATAAGAAAAAATGTGAGTACTTTTGATATTGTTAAATTTCAAGTAGCAAAGGTTTTATTTATTTACGCTTTCATAACAATTGCAATAAAAAAATAAGCTTCACACACGCACATAAGAGCAAATGATAAGGGTCCATTCAGACAGACCGGCTCGGAAAGGAGAGCAGATTTTTATCACGATAGAAACAGAGTTTTGAGCAATAGGTTTATTTTTGTATGTGCACTTCTTTTGTCAAGAGGAATGCCTGAACGCGTTTCGTGTGAAATAAGATTGCGTGATTGCGTGCTCTTTCTCGCTCGCTCGGCTTTAAGATCTTAGATCTTTTCCACACGGTCTATGTGAAATAGTCGGTGGCTCCGCTCCGACCAAACACGATCCGGTCCACGAAAAACGAAAAAAAAGAAAAAAAAAATTGGTTAGATTCCGTGTCAGAATAGACATTTGAAGTGATAGATAACTGCTTGTTTTGGAGACGTGGGTATTAGTTTTTTTTTTTGGAATTAAACTGTTGGATTCCAACGACATGCATGCATGTCAAGAATGCATAGTGTCTATTATATACCTGGAATCCAAAGGGTGGAAGCAAACGAGCAGGCATTACCTTCCGCTGCTACCCAAGACTACTGTGACCGACACAGAACTAGACTCAAATAGTAAATCTCATTCTACTTCGCACACAGATGCGTTTCTACGCTTCAAAATTGAAATAAGTGTCTCTTATAAAAATGAAACCGATTTTAGTCCACCACTAGCCAACTATAGATTAGCAGACAGCATACATAATTCAAAACATAGTGTTAAAAATGTACATTTGTGCACATTGCCTGACAATATTTAACCAACAAGTGATAATTATATAAATTTTAATATGCACAATGTTTGAAAATTTTGTGTTTTAACCCTTTGAAAGTCCAAAAAAGTTCAAATCACTTGTTTATCTCCTCTTCGTTCCGCAAAATGACCATATAATCGTTTACTTACGCAGAAAAACACATTAAACTCACCTGAATTGAATGGCTCCTTCAAATCTTCTAGTTCAGCCTGAAACAGAGACAAACATGTTATACATATTATTTTAATTTTATGAGCCAGGAGTGTCTAAACCAGATAACTGAACATGAACGACCGTATAATCTAAAAGATAGTAATCTTGCAAGTAAAACTAAGGGCCCAGAGTTTGATTTCTGAAGACAGAAATGTGAAAATTAATATATGTACCACACACCACATCATTTACACACATTTATTCTTAGAAATTTGGCATGTATGTTCCTTGGGGAGTGTATGGGAGCACTAAGAGAGGATTTTTGGAAATTCCACCCCGAAATGGGTTGAAATAGGGGGGTGAAGTTTAAACGAATTCTACGCGGGCGAAGCCAGCGGGCGGAAGCTAGTACAGTACCCGGCAAGAAATAATGCACATCGGTATTCAGAAAGAGATAATCGGTTAGTATCGGCTTTGTAGAGCGTAGTAAGGCTACACAGTCCTTACCGGTGACATATCACTTATCTTTCGAATTCGGTAAAAGACGGTTGCGTTCACTCATAAGTAATATAAATGATAGAACCCTTTACAACACCAACCTGTGTAACAGTATTCAACACCTTCCCGCTCTCGCTCTTGTTCTTGGCCTCCGGTTTGTCAGGTCTATCCTCTCTATCAGTCGGGGAAGCCCCGCGTCGCTTCTTCGGCGCCGGCGACGGCAGCGTTGTGTTCTCTTCGGTTTGTTCGTCTATGTATCTGTAATGAATGTGAATTTTATTAAATGTATTTATACTGTGGTATGTGTTATAGGTTTTTCAAGTTAAGACTTACTAACACACCATTAGTGATACGTCAATTTTTCATGTAAAAACTGTTAGTAAACCTATTTAATCCTACTATCCTACTTCTTACTAATATTATAAATGCGAAAGTTTGTAAGGATGTATGTGAGTGAGTGAGAGTGTGTGTGTGGGTTTGTTGCTATTTCACGCAAAAACTACTGAACGGATTTTCATGAACCTTTGCAGTAATATAGCTTAGACATTGGAATAACATAATTTGTTAAAATTTATAGAGATTTTTGAAGGGACTGGTTCCCCGAAGCGAAGCGAGGGCGGATTTACTAGTTCTATATATTATAGAAGAAACTCCCTTGCCGCAACTGTTTCTTCTATTTTTAAACGCTCACACACGGGACCGCCGCTAGCTGCATGAGCGCCCGCGTGCTATACCGCTTTGCACCTCACCCCCGTCGTCGCTTCAACTACGAAGTTGATACACACAACCTCTAGTGCTGTCTGCACTATTCATCGAAGTTTAATCGAAGTTTTCTACACCAGTAACAAAGATACAAGTTTCGACCGTGAACAATCGAAGCACGGCCGATACCTAAGCATGTCGTCTTGCCGATCTCTTTTTGTTAAAGCTGTCAATATATTAATAAGACTTATGTATGTCCGTCACAATCGCAAGCTCAGCTTACACCTTGAGAGCTACGCTTCGGCAAGTGACGGTTTTATATATGGATCATCTATACAAATGATTCAAACTTTACAATCATTGTAGTAAGGTAATCCAATATAGCCTGTGGGATCCCATATTGTGCTTTGGGACAGTCCAATAGTGGGACATTTGTGGAGTTATGATGGATTAATATTAACACTATATATTCATAGCCCCACACTCCTTTGCATTGATAACTCAACACGAAAGATAGGGATACGCAAAAAGTATCGATACCTCGGGATATCGATCAGTATCGAATTAAAATTATCGACACCTCGAGTATCAATTTTTTTATTTCATACTGTTTGTAGCTTCATTCCTTCCTCACTTCACTTTTCTCCTCACTCCCAAATATACGACACAAGAAACTAAAACACAAAACGAAGGTTTTAAAATTTTTGCCTGTCTGTCTGTTTGTCTGGGATAATCTCCGGAACGGGTGAACGGATTTTATGGGATTTTCACAGTAATCAGGTAACAGGGATCGGGACTTACCCGGGAAAAACTCCTCAACTCGTATTTATATAAAATTCCGCTTACCTCTTAGGCCGTATCTTCCGCCCACTGCGGCTTACAATCTCTTCATCTTTCTTCTCTTCTTCTTTATCTTCTGCGTCTTCCTTCTTCTTCCCTCTGGGCGTCTTCGGCTCCTTAGTCACCTTCGGAGTGGCCGGGGCCGGCTTAGCAGTGGATTTGCGGCCTTTCTGCATGAAATAAACGTCGGAATTGGTAACATCTTACACTTTTGTAAATTTACATCCCTAAGAAATGCGTATGTATATCACCATTACGCACATAACATCATTTATGTATCCTTTTTATATATCCATATAACATATCTTAAAGTTTCTTTTATAATGTTTAACTGTTTTTTATTCACTGTTTTATGTGTAAACATATTTACACCGTCATTTCTATCTATTTTGACCGAAGGTTTGACTGATAGAGAGTGTTTTAACATTTAATGCATCTTGTATACCTCATTTTCATGATTATAATAAATGTTAAACTTATAAATATATATTAAAATACCTTGCCCTCATCAATGACCAGCGTGCCAGTCTCATCGGAATCCTCCACAGCCATCGGTTCGCTCGGCGTTGAATTCTCGCCCGCCTGACAAACAAACAAACAAACATTACAATATTACAGTAACAGACGACAGCACTGGACATTTTTTTATGATAGGATTCAGGTAGTCCCTTAATGAAAATGGGGAGATTATGAAAAGAAAAGTGGTAGTAAAAGAGGCTAAGTAAAGAGAAGAAAGGGAGAGCAGAGTGGAAGAGGTGATAAAAGACGAGGGAGAGAGTTTAAGAGAAAAAAAGAGTAGTCAATGCAGAAAGACCGAGAGTGCGATGAATAAAGACAGAGACAGAGAGGAAGGAAAGGCTAGAATTAGAGGGAGGATGACAATTACAAGATAACAAAGATAACTTTTAACAAAATAGAACCGACTTTAACGACGAAAAGTAAAAATCGGTTCAGTTCAACGCGGCTAATATTCCTAAATACTTCTTCTAAGTCTGATAAACACGATGCTGAAAACCGTATCAAAATCGGTTCAGCCAAACAATATGCCTAAAACCTTCTCCTAATTCTGACAAATACTATGCTGAAAACCGCATCAAAATCGGTTCAACCAAACGTGAGATAATCGCGCACAAATATACATACACACATACATACAGGTCAAACTGAGAACCTCCTTTTTTGAAGTCGGTTACAAAAAAACAAGGTCTTAACGAGATGTGGAGCGACACAAAACAACAAGGAAATAAAGTTGTCTAGCTGCAAAATTGTGCACACTGTGGCACCCTATAATTATGGGTACACTTATGCTAAGATCAATAAGTAATTGTAATTGTAGCTTGAGCCCTGTGTTATCTGTGTTGGGTGTCCTTTTAATTTATTTATTTATTTATTTATTTATACAGTTAATTAACACGGATAAACCAATTACGTTAACTAACAATCAATTGTTCATAGGCAGTCATACAATTACAATTACATTAAATACAATTAAATTAATGGCACAACATAATTAAACAGTAAAACAATCAATAAAATAAAATAAAAATCAAATCAATTATTAATAAAATCAAAACCAAATAAAATCAAAGATATAATCGCGTAGACAATAATAAATAACATAATTAATTAATTCAGTTGTCAATAATATAAAATTGGATACTTATCAAAACTAAAATAAAATAAAACAAAATAAAATGAAACGAAATAATACCCATACACGCATCACACATTCATTTCACAGTAACGCAAGCACTCCGACAAAATCACCTTCCATTCATCTGCAAACAAATCACAATGCGGACGCGCGTCCAGGAGAGCATTGAGCGCGCTAAGCGACCGTGGTATGGGTGACATCGCACGAGATACGGTGCGGCATTGTGGAACAGCGAGAAGCGTGTGTTTTCTGGCTCGATAATAATTATTTGGGGCAAATAGTCTACATATTTCTGTATGTAAATCGGGAGCATCCACTATACCTCGGAGAATTTTACAGATTATTATTACTTGATCCCTCCGTCTTCTAACCTCCAGGGAATTGAAACCAAGGCAGCCCAAAAGGAACTCAGTTGGATACATGTGCGGATAGTATCCGTAGGTGCGCTTGTATAGGTACCTTAAAAAGGCCTTCTGTACCTTCTCTAGTAGGAGCGCATACGTGCTTTCATAAGGATGCCAAATGCATGAACTCGCCTCCAGTTTACTACGGACCAAAGCATTAAAAATAAGTTTTATGACCCCAGTGTCACTAAAGTCCTTTGAATTTCGGAGGACGAAGCCCAGGCGCTTAAAGGACTCTTTAGCTACCGCAGCTATGTGGTCATGAAAGGTAAGCTTTCGGTCGAATGTTACGCCCAAATCTTTGCATAAGTTCGACCTCGATATGGTGTCATTGGCAAGTTTATATTGATAGTCGATTGGATTTCGCATTCGACTGAAAGTCATCATTGAGCATTTAGAGAGATTGAACTCCATCTTATGGCTCACAGCCCATTTGAAAATAGCATCAATGTCCCGTTGAAGATGAAGACAATCCTCCCTCGTTCTTATTTCCATAAAGAGTTTCAAGTCATCAGCATACAAGAGACATTGTGCATGCTTGGTGACTGTGGGCAGGTCGTTTAGCATCAAAACGAACAGAAGAGGGCCGAGAATTGAACCTTGACTTACTCCGGAACGCGTCTGATAGGGTTGCGATTCATAAAGGCCAAGTCGAACAAATTGTTGACGATCACGCAAGTAATCAGCAACAAACCTCAGCAGGCTTGGTGTTAGGCCGAGATTACTTAGCTTTTCGAGAAGTATGTCATTGTTAACCCTATCAAACGCTTTCCGAAAGTCAAAATATATAACATCCACTTGCCCACCCCGCTCGAGACAAGTAGAAATGAAATTCACAATTGTTAAGAGATTGGTATTTACAGATCTTCTCCTTCTAAAACCATGTTGCTCGTTGCAGAGGTACGGTTCAACCTGCTTGTAAATTTTAGCGTGAAGAATATGTTCAAAGACTTTTGCTAAAGTTGAAAGTATAGCTATCGGACGATATTCCTCAACACTTGATGTTTTTGAGCTCTTTGGTATCGGAGTAACTCTAGATAATTTCCATTGAGATGGGTAGTGACCCGTTTTCAGTGCAACATTGAATAAATGGCATAGAGGTGTGATAATGAATTTCCTCCCTTCTTTTATAAACCAGGGGGGAATGCAGTCAGGACCTACCGAAGAACCCGTTTTCAAACTACGGATGCCTGTTGCGACGTCACTTTTTGAGATTTCTTCGATAGCGATATACCTACCAGAATATAGCTGGTTCTGATTTTTTATATTTAATGAATCAAGAATCGGCAATTCAGGTAAGAAAACACTAGAGAAGAATCTCGCAAAGGCTTCAGCCGCTTTAACACCGCTGAAAATGTCTCCATTGTACTCTACTCTAGGCTCAAAGCCACCTCTGGTTCGAAGGCTCGAAATGTGGTGCCAAAATAGACGCGGTTTGGTCTTTATGTTTTGCTCCAAGTTGGCTATATATAAGGCGTAAGCATGGGCAATTCGTATCTTCAGGTCAGATCTTAGGTCAGAAAAGGACTGATAGTCGTCCTCTGAGTTAGTCAATTTCCATTTTCTATGTCTCTTTAGTTTGATTTTTACGTCTCTGATAATGTCTCTTGTAAACCAAATTGGAAACAGAGAACTTTTTGTAGTTTGACGTCTTTTTTTGGGAATACATTCATCAAACATACTATAAATGACATTGTAAAAATATGTCGTACAAAGACGGGCGTCTTCCAATTTATATAAATGATTCCATGATATCTTAGAGAGCTTTTCAAATAATAATTCATGGTCAACCCTTTTGAAATTCCAGTCTCTACTATTGTTTATATTCGTTGGATCAATACGGTCTACCCGACGAGATAAATTAATTAATTAATTAAATAAATAAATAAATAAAAAGGGACGAAAACAGAACGAGAAAGCAACTAGTTGTCTGGAAGAAATTGCTGCTTAGCAATAAGACCGCCGATTGTTTTCTTGTTATCATATCGAGCTTATTTTGTCAAAACTGGTGAACAATAAAGAGTATTAGTATTTGTATTTGTATTCACCTCATCAGCAACAGCAGTGTCGTCCGCGGCGGTCGTGTCGACAGCAGAGTCGTCCATCGTGTCGTTGGCCGTGTCGTTAGCCGTGTCGTTGGCTGTGTCGTTGGCCGTGTCCTCCGGGATCTGGTGAGGGTAAGGTTAACTTTTGATTAAAACCGCACTCAAATTGGTTCGTTCATTCATGAGCTACGCTGCTACAGACGTACAGACAAGACACACAGGCCTCTTTGACTTTGAAAAAGATGCTCAGTATTGTATGACCATTAATAGCCTGAAGCCATTGAGGCCATGGCTACAATCCATTAAATGCCTACTACAGCCCCCTTATTATGAACTCTTAATTCTAGACAGTTTACGTTCACAACGTGTGGGTGACAGAGACAGCGCCTTATTACCTGTAAAGCGCTGTCACTGTCATCCACACGTTGTGAACGTAAACTGTCTGGAACTAAGAGTTCATAATAGGTAACCCCTCAGAGCACGGGTCTCTCCTCATTATTGAGGTGAGGCCTTAGAGCATACTCCACACCACAGCTCCAGTGCAGATTGACAGACAAGTCAGTGGCCAACACAGTGTCGGAAGTTTAAATGCCAATCGATAACAACCTAGACCGACGGCTTTACATGTCCTTTAAATTACGGAAGCCCTCAAAAATTCGGCATCGAAAATCTTTAAGTTTCAAATAAACAATTACCTCCATCCCGACCCCAATGACTTGCTCCAACGGCACATTATTGGTGAAGTCGTGATTGATCTGCTTCACGCCGTCATTGAAGTCGCGGCGCTTCACCGACTTACTCAGAAACTTGTCCTTGTTCTCCGCATAGTCAAATATCATGTTCGGTGGTAGGTTTGCTCTGAAACGATCAATTTTTTTTTATATAATTAAGATAGCAAACGAGCATGCAGCACCACCTTCCGCTGCCGCCCATAACAACTGTGACCGACCTAGAACTAGACTCGAAGGGACTAGGATGGTTTGTCCAGTTAGTAGATGGTGTTAGAATATTAGTTGGTTAGTTTGTTAATCAGGTGAGGACAGGGACTGTTAGTGATAATTACTCCGGTTAGTTAATGTTAATAATAGTCCAGTTAGTTATTGTTAGTATGAGTCTCGTTCTAATTCGGTCACAGATGCGTTGCTACCCCTGAGGACTGAGAGTGTCGCCTCTAAAAAAGTGTAATTTATTATTAGCGCACAGTTTTTCCCGCGTCAATCATGATCCCGCGGGAATTCCGGGATAAAAAATACGTTGCCGATACGTTGCTCCAAAACCTCTATAACCCAGTGAAAGTCCCATAAAAATATGTTCAGGCATTCCAGAGATTAACCCCAGACACAAACAAAACCATTTGTTTGTGTTTTAGACTTTTAGTATTATGTAAACCTATGTCGTGGCCAAAGCGCTTGCAGCACCTCTACCGGTAATTAATGTAACTACTTTACGATATGATCAAAATAATCTTGACCATTTCATGAAAAAGCCGCGCGTTTAGTTGCCCATATCGAGAAACGATTTCTTATCATTGATCTGCTCAAACCACATCATGATGTGGCCAATTGACAGTTGACCATATCATGAAATGCGACCATTTCATGAAATACTCAAGCATTTCATGAAGTGAGCAAATCTACGATGTGGCCACGACACCTATATGCAATGAGAAAAATCACTGCTTTATTTTGAAATCAAACACAAACCCTTCAATTTTATTTATTCTGTGTTTTAACTGATTAATATTTGTATGTGGAATTTATGAGACAGGCATTATAGGGGCGTATACAGCGATTTACGCTCGATTCACACATATCAGTGAAGTTACAGTACCGGCAAATCTTTCATACATTCTCGGCATTATCAGCACTGACACTGCACTGACAATGCCGAGAATGTATGAAAGATTTGCCGGTACTGTGACGGAACTGTGACTTCACTGATATGTGTGAATCGAGCGTTATTAGTTGTATGAGTGTATTTTCATGTAATTTAGATAAAAACGACCATGCAGCTCCATTCTATCACTACCATCCATGACAACTGTGACAGAATAAGACTCCAATATAGGATGTTGGTCTAATTTGGTGACAAATGTGCTGCTACCCTTACTGGTAGTGGTTTAAAAGTGTAACCAGATTATTTATTGTTTAAGGAGACTGGCCAAATAGGGTAAGTCTAATGTCTGACATTTTAATGTTTAAGCATATTTATATCACTGTGATAACACTATAAAATGATATTTATTTTAATTTTCTATGTCATGTTGGAAGCGGTGTGTAGCTTTGATAGTGTAACTGATAAACCCAATCTCCAGCAGTTGTTATATTATTTTTTACACAGAAAATTAACTGAACAATCATTACATGGATTTTTGTTTAGTTTCTATGGTTAAAAATGAATGATTGAGCATTCATTTAGGTTATAACTATTAATTTATATTATATTGCTTTTGGAGATTTGTTCTTTACATTTACAAATGTTAAAGTTTACCCCATTTTTTAACTTTTTCATTAACGCAACACTCCTATTGCTTTTTATATGTTGTTTTACAGCCTAAAACCATCATGGATAAATGCACCTTTGATGATCTAATGTCTAGATTGAGTGTCGCCCTACAATGAAAACAAAAAAAAACAAGGCAACAATATCAAGCACGTGTGCGTGCAGGCGATGTTTTACACATTCGTCTATTGTCTATGTGTATGTGATCAATGATACAATGATATAAAAATTGTGGCCAACAGTTAGCCACAATTTTTTTTGACACGTTTGGTATAAACAAAGGTATAAACAAATGGTAGATACTCACGTTTCCCCCGTCCCGTAAAAATATACAAAGTACTTCTTCCCATTTGGTCTCTGGACCTGAAAGTAAAATGGCATCGTCGTCATCACAACCATAACTATGCCACTGCTAGGCGTCTGCTCCTCTTACAAAGTGGGGTACAAGCCATTGTGCACTACAATGGCCAAGTTTATGTGGCCTACTTCAACAACCTTTGAAAACGGGTTACCCTTGTTTCGTAAAAAACTTTTGATATAATTTTAATAAATCGAACAACGTTTAAGATAATAATCAGTTTGTATAATATTGTTTGACATAATTTTCATTTGATCGAATATTCGTTTTGTGTAATATTGATTGACATAATGTTCATTTGATTGAATATTATTTTATACAATGTTCATTTCATGAAATGTTCAGGTTATAAATGCCCTAAAGTCGGTTCTGGCACTCGCCGGCCGCTGCTGTGGCACGCTCGCTTCGCTCGCTCGGCTCGTGCGATGGTTCCTGTTAACCTAACACGCTCGTCGCTTCGCTCCTCGCTAACCTAATTACTTTAATTAAAATTAGCGCATTTGAACATTCGATCAAACGATATTATTGGAAACAAATGATGATAAGAAATAAAATTATGGCAATCAAATATTCGATCAAATGAATAATTATGTGAAATGACTTTATTCCAACTAAAATTAGTCGAAGCCATTTTCGACGAAAAGTTGTTATACCAAACAAGAGGCACCCTTTGAAAACACTATAGAGGCATGCACTCAGACCAATAACCTATAGATGGAGCACCATGAACAAAAGAGTGAAGCCGACAAAAGTAAGCCGAAAGCACACATTGAAACCAATTGAATGCCCTATGTTGACAGTTTGAACTAGAACAATTTTTAACTTTATTTTTTGGAACACAAAGCCTCATTTTTTTATTATTTGGAACACAGAAGTCGTTTTGGTGTGAGTGCCGCCGTGTGTATACAAGGCTAGGCTTACTTTTTGCTGGCTTCACTCTTTTGTTCCCGGCGCTCCATCTATAGTTATATAATATATTATCTATATGCCCTCAGCATGCAGAGAACACTCAGGCATGAAGATTCACTATACTTTACTATTATCCATTATACTATACTCTGTTCACATTCAATATGGAATTTATTATAAAAACAACCGACATAAATGCCAACCTTCGAGTGTGATTTAAGGTTGATTGTAGATTTATGAATACGAAGTGAAAAATAGGGTTGTTCAGTCTTAGTTGGTTTTAAATATTTTTGAATCTTTTATGTTCGTTTTTATATCTTAAAATAATAAACCTTATTCCAATGGAAATAATTATTTTCTGAATTTGAATTTTATTTTCCATGAATGATTATATTTAGATAAAGGAAGTCTAAAAATTACAATGAATTTTCACTCTGTTAAGTGTTTAATTAATATTATTCAAAGATTACAAAATTACAAGAGAGAAATTAATGGATTTCAATTAGAACAAAGTGCAGAGATATGTTCAGCAAATAAGAAAAATATTCGGTTGCCTATTGTCTACAATATACAAAGTTCAAAAGAGGTAAATAGTTAATTTTTTTGACAACAACACCCTTAACAAATCCATTCCCTAGGCCCGTTGTGTTGCACCGAACGAAGCGTCATACAATATGTCTTCCCGCCTAAAGCTACCTCAGAATAATACCAATTATTTACGGATGCATTCCACTTTCAATTACTGTAAAAACACTTTTAAATACTCACCCTAGCAGGCCACGCTGGATATCCTTTCACTTTAGCAAATATAAAGTCTCCGGCCTTATATTCTCTGACTTTTTTCCCCATTTTCATTTGTCAATCTTTTATCACTAATTTGTATGTAATTCTGAACCAACGCCGAAATGTCAATGGCAACTGTAAACACAAAACGAGTGCCCCGGTTACAAAATATGCTTATTATCACCGAATTTCTGATTTTTCAACCCGAATAACTAGAAAACCGACAAAGACGCCGAGATAAGAGATAACCTTAAAAATTCTTACCGCGGCAAAGATATGACGGAAAGGAAAGAAATAAACATGGCGTGTATTGTAAATTGTAATTGCCATTTAAAATAATTTAAAATACCTAGTTTTTATTGCTACTGGCAACTAACCTCAAGATAGCGGCTGTGCACATTGGGCCAAGGTATTGGCACAAATTAGATATTGGTGTGGTATTGGGCCAGCAGCTTGGGCCAAGATAGTGAATAGGGTACTTTCGGTAGTGAAAAATAAACTTGATTTTCCTAATAAAAAGCAACAAAGAATATATTTCATCAAAATAAACACGCTTTCTCGCCTTAAAATAAAATAAAATATTAATTCTTTTTTTATTTCCGGAAAAACGCTGTCAGAACTTGTCAGCCATTTTGATGACGTAATAATGGCAAATTGTACAATGCCACAAACTTATCTCACCCGGTGGCCAAAATTGGAACTAATGCAAATTTTATACTGTTGTCAGAAAAATACCAAGACAGTAGCGCCACCCTTACCGGGTCAAATATGTTTGTGGCACTGTATGTAAGACCGGCATTCATTCAAGTTGCTAAGCACGAAACTGAACTGACAGTTTGGTTCTTGGAGGAATAGGTTTGCCAATATGACGTCACACCAATGCCTCTCGTGTTTTAGGTCACGTGGCATACCGATTAAAAATTTCGAATTTTAATATTAAATATTGAAATAATTATTTGTTCTAATGATTCAAAATCAGAATATTAAGGTATATTTCGGCATAAATTTTAATTTTTATCAAATTTCATAATTTATTTTTCATTAAGGAAAGTACCCTATTGTAAATGTCTCTGTTTATACATAGGTGTATTTACCATTCCATTCTGCATTGGTTCTTTAATAAAGATGGACGTATTTGTACACTACGTTTAATTATTTTCTTGAAGTGCTCCATACTATTCTATTCGATACATTTCTATCAATAGATATGATAATTTAAGTGGTGTACAAAAAATTGTACTGTACCTCTGTATATAAACAAATCGATAACAAAACCCAACAAAGTCTTTTAAGTTTTCCAAACAAGAAGATAATAAGAATAATCCCCTTAAGATTTCGGCAAAGGGAGATCTCTTGCCAGGCGAGACGACATGCCTGGGGGGCGGCCGAGGCCCCAAGTAATGTTCTCGGGGCCGAGTGTAGTATTTTGATCTTTTGATTAATTGAACATATTTTAAATCTAAAGTTTTTAAATAAAATTAAATCAGTGTTTTAAATCCTTGTAATATTTTATTTTAGGGCAAAATATGCCCTAAAATCATTGAGATATTATGTACTAAAGTACCCTAAAATCATTAAATCTCTGATTATTTGATACTGTCGATGTCGTCACGCCTATTGACAGTGTTTGTCCACGCCATCGTAACTTGGGAACAACAATTTCACGTGCGACAGTACTTACTGTCTTTGCTGACGTATGACAAATTGACAACAAACTGAATAAAGGCCTACGCAGACTGGGACGGCCTGGCAAGGAATTTTGCCGTCAGACAGCGCACACTAGCCGCTTAGATTCCGTGGCATTCCAGCGCCTTGCCATAGCATGCCGCGGCACGACAAAGCACGCCTCGGCAGCTCCTGCTGCCCGATACAATTTTAGTTTTTTAGAGCGCGGGGGTTCTTGGCAAGCCGTTGCCTACCGCATTACGCCGCGGCATCCCGCGGCGCGTATTTCAATGCCAAGTTAGCAATAAAATCCCTTTCGATGCCACGGCATCATTTTGAAACATAGCAATTTGTGTTTTATCTCTATATCAATACCTCAGAATATCCATTACCTAGTAAAAATTTAAATCCCTTGCCATGCCGTACCGGTCTGCGTAGGCCCTATGGTGCCAACGTGTGAACACCGTTTTATTTTATTTTATTTAACGTTACCGTTACCGTTGGCGGAGCGCACCAAGTTCCTTTGATGTGCGCTCGAAAAACCGACAACATTCGCTTGGCCGGCCAATGTCGGCGCCAACTACCAACATACCGCCAAGTAGGTTGGCCCAGGTAGGTACGTCGGCCCAACGTGCTGGCCCAATACCTTGGCCCAATGTGTACAGCAGTGTGCTTAGTACGAGTTGCATCGAAAACTTCACCGACACGCCATCCGTCAAAACGTGAGTGACGGTGACAATCGAAAAGTTGCGAGTACGAGTGTCAAACGTCATAACCAAATCGATCGCGTATCGGCACGTTTATTCACACGTTCATTCGCAGAAACCATTTATTGTTATGTTGGCAACAAAACGTCGTGACAGAATCCTACCAAATAAAGAAGGTTATTCCTTTCTTACTAAAGTATTAATGAAAAGTTACTATTCAAACTGTAATGCTTATATCGCTATTTTTAATAGATAAACATTTATTTGTTATATTGCCATAGAGAAAAGCTAATGTTTTAATTTTAATAGGAACATAGATAAATGTGATTAGTGAATAAAAATTTTGTTAAAAATAAAATAAGGAGCCCGGCTTCATTTGTTTGCCGCGCCGCAATTCTTTTCACCAAAATTAAAAAACTCTTAAGATGTTTTCTTTAATTATGGCGATATCGCCAGATTATAATCCCGCTCATCTTGAGCAGCAGCCATAAACAATTTCTAAGGAAAAAGATTAAAACATTTCTGTCCAAATACAATGCAATACTTACTTTATTAATAATAATAAATACCTCTTATGCATGTAAAGTTTTAAATAGTGAGGCTGGCAACTGGTAGGATAAAAAAAGAATAAGTTTTTGTATTAAACTGTCTGCAAAATTGTGATTTTGTTCTATGTCGTTTATATTACATTGTGTAAAACGGAATAATAAAACCACGTTATAGCTATAAACTAGACTTTTAATACAACATTCCAACAATTTCAGCCATTAAAGCACAATAATTTTAACTATTTTAAGTCAATAATGTACCTATATCTATGATGATATAGAAAAAATAATTCATAAATATTGTAATATGTACATTATTGTCTTTGTTTTAAGTATTTCTTGATTAGATGTTTTTGTAGGTTAGAAAATGTAAATATTCATTTTATCCCATATTTCACTTGTTTTTGGCTGAGTGTAAATACACCAACGCCATATCCAGAAAAAAATATATTGTCTATCATAAAAAGTATTCACCGGAACGCGAACAACACAAATACCACTTTTCTATAATTTCATTCTCTTTGAGATTTGTGGCCGTAATTATGCTCCCAGAAAATATAAATATCCAGACATAATTTTCAACAAACAAAACAAAAGTGTAATTAAAATAATAGACCATCTTTTTTATGATTTCACTAGTAAATTACACGTGATAACTTTTCGACAACGTGTTCCCTGAGTTTTCGCAAGTTAAGTATACGAACTGTCAAATACGCCACTCGTACTCGCGCAATGTTCGAGAAACCATACGTAAACGTGACGTTTATCACTGACAGTTGACTTTACTTTCGTAAACGTGATCGCGTAAACTCGTACTCGCTATTTTGATTCCTTCACGTTTCCGCTAGATGTCTCTGCTTCGATCCCATACAAATTTTAGTTTACGTAGCGAGCACGTTATGTCAAATAAAACTCGTACTAAGCACACAGATCATATCCTTGGAGAAATGATAAACATGGGAGAGCGAGATGGAGAGGTGGTAATAATATCTATACGCTAGGTATCTGTCTTCCTCATAGAGATAGGAATATACCTACTTAGGTCTTTCTCAGACTTATGTTAAGTTGGCATGTACTATTATAAAGTAAGTAAGTTTTAAAAAAGACAACTATACGTCAATTACTCTGTTCCCAAAACGTCAGGCGACAAGTCTCCGACACTGGTGACCATGACCAGACACATTGTATATGTTTATCTCTTTCTGTTACGAGCGGACGTGTGTAAGTTAAAAAAGTACCGCTATATAGAAAACATTCGATTTATTGCTATTACTCCATATCTATCATTCCTCCAAGATCATATCAGGCAGACCGCAGACCTCGGAGCATGGAGGATAGATACTTCTATCCTCCATGCCTCGGAGGAATGCAGAGTTTGGCACATAGAGATATTACACTAGAGTGGGTGAACCATACGGCTACCCATACATTGCAATCAATCGCCCCCGATTAGAAAGAGAAACAACGATAACGGTAATTACCTATCTCTCTCCAATCCCGATGAGCCAGAAAGAGAAAGGTGATTACTAAAGATTCATCTCTTTTTATCCCAGGTACGCTCTGGGCGCTCCGGGGCGATTGCAATGTTTTATAATTATGGGCACTGGGCAGCCGCTACCGCTAGCCGTATGGCTCGCCCACTCTACTTTTAAACTCTTTGTTTGCACCTTAGGTCAAACCACAGAGTAAAAATTGTTAAGTAAAAGTTTAAAAATTGTTCCCACCGTTCCCACTCCTCCTAACGACATTAATTTAATTGACGCACACTTATCAACTCGCAAACGGATTGATGGAATTGAACATTAATTATTACAATATGCAAAATATATCGATACCTCAGGGTATAAAAACTTTTCATATTATTATGTGATCCGTGCCAGTCACGGAACACAGATGTCTCTGTGTTCCGTGGTGCCAGTAGTACGGCATTATGAAAAAGAGATCGTCATAATCACAACCACAGTCATGCACTCGAAAAACATTACCTTCCTTCTAAGGCAGTCGGGTAAAAATAAGAAACAATATGACATCAATTTAAATGTTTATTTATGAGACATGCATGACACGATTATTAGCGTAACTTAAATAATTACGGAGAACATTATTTTAATAATTAGGTAAATCAGAGGGATTTTATCCCTATTGTCAAATAATAAATAAATATTATAAAATAATATTACCGGGCGCGATCCAGTAAGCGATCAAAATGATCAAAACAACGGTTTTATTAGCTTGTCCTATACCAGTGGTGCCCAAACGGTCGATCGCGAGAGGTTTCACGGTCGATCTTAGAAGTTAAGCCAGTACAAGATTTTATTTTCGAAAATTTATAAATTACCTACTTACTGAGCATGCATCTACATCTCGTTAATTTTCCGCCACAAGAAAAATATACTTAACTTGACCTGTATTTATTTTCTTTTCTCATAATATTTTTTCTACAAATGTGTGTACAGAGTAAGAAACTATGTAAAACTGTTTGATTATAATCATATTATAAATCTAATAATTAATAATTACTTATTTTTACACCATAAAATAATAGATAATAAAAAAATACATAAAAATAAATCTGTCGATCTTAAACCCTTAACTTTTTCTCAAGTCGATCTTCACAGCAAAAAGTTTGGGCACCACTGTCCTATACGTAGGTATGTAAAGGAATCTTTCAGACTTTCACTGACTTCAAAGAGTCTAATTTGCTTAAGTCTTAAGTACTTAAGTAATAAGTACTTCAGTTAAATTTAATCAAGTGTTATTTTTTTCTGTATTTATTGTATTTTTTAACTATGAATTATTTAAAACAAAAGGCATTGTGTTGAGCGTTTTAATCTAAGTGTAACGCGCCCAGTGTTATACATAATGTGTGACGTGACGTGTGACTCAACGAAATTATCGAAGAGTCGTGCATTTTAAATAACTATTAAAACAAACTTCCTGCGCGGTTAGGATGGAAAATGAAAAGTGTAAGATTTTTGCATGACGGAAATGGGAATAACTAATTGCTGAGTCGTTTTTTTATTACCTAAAACTAGTCCTTGCCGTCTGATCCCATCTAAATTCAGGCGAGATCTGACGGGTATTTTTGAGTTATCACTATCATTGTTTTTAAAGTTAACCTAATAGAACTGGAGAACGGCTAATAAAGCACTTGTAAATGGCCATAGATGTGGCCATGGGGCTTTTTTTGGTTATTCGATTGCATTTTTTTGCAGCTTCTAACAATGGACCTTCGAGACGATGACCCTTCAGGAGCGCAGCTACATTGTTGTCATTTATGTGCCCATTTTCCATTATGATCTCATTCGCCCTGGTTGCGCAGTACAAGAATTTCCTGCCGATCTCATCATCTTGCAATGTCCCAGCTGGAATCTTCAGAACGTCGCCGTGCTCCAGATGGTACTGGTCAGCGCACCTTGTTGCTCTTCTTATCATTCTATTTAATGTTGCCTGAAAAAAATGTGTGCAACTATACAGTTATTTTTATGTATACTCCGTTCGCGTTCGATGTGGTTCGTTTTAATGGCATCGCACACAGCCATCTTGCTGCGATAAAGGTTCATTGTAGATTGAGGGCAAGAATTTAAAATGCCTTAAGTAAATTTTTCTTACAACCTAAATTGAACTGTGAGCACACGTAATAAAGTTGTTTTAGCGGGGAGTGGCAATTCCATATTCTCGGCGACTCAATTAAAACGTGGGTGTCACCCGATGCAATCCACAAGGTGTCACCCATACAAAGTGTTAAGTTATCCCAAATAATACATATTTAATTCTCCATAGACTCCATAAAAATGTAATCTTAATATTGTCGAAATCTTATGAAGGTATTAAAAAAAATACATAAAATTATTATTACTTAAATAAAAAATACACAATATACAGTAAATATCAGGGAATACAGAAACTATTTTTTATCCTAAAAAAACAGTAGGTACCTTCGGAATAGCAACTACAGCTGTCACGACGCAAAGAAATAAAATAATTTTCATTTTTCTTGATAATTGCACTGATTCGAATAGAAACACTAAGCGACCAGCACTTTAGCTGCCATAATGATGTTAGCAAACCGTTCGTCCTTTTATATCCATTGGTCCGTTTAACCTTTTTATCCTTTTTCAACTCTAAAACAAGTAACATTAATAATCTATAATAAAATTTCTAAAATAATCAAATTATAATAATTGATCAATGTGCATTTGAAAGAATAATTATTATGATAATTTAAAAAAACTATTAAGTAATGGTGCCATCACATAATAGAGGTAGATAGAGATACCTACAGATACAGAGTGTCTTTGCTAGATAGTATGGTACCTAATTGTCTTTTTCTTACAACATTTCTTCGAACTTAAAAAATTCGTTGTACTTATTTAGAGATTTTGAAAATGTTACCTAGGTCTAGCCTAGATTATGTACCTAAGAGACCTCTAAGTTTATAAATCAGTTATAATTAACAAATTAATTAGACACACTAAATTTGATAGATTTACTTCATATTTTATTTACATATTAAAATCGAGGGTCGGTTTGTGATGTCATAGTCATCCCCATTATGATAGCACAGGAAAAAAATTATCGGAACACTAATTTTAGGTCTCATTTATAAGCTGGGCCGGGAGACCACTCGCTGTCAGGGACTTCAACTGGAGGAACTCAACTGGGTAATTGGTGACATTATCAAAATGAGTAGGTAATATAAACGACTTCTTTCTTAATAATTTATCCCGAATGAATCAATAGAGCTTCTTCATTTTTGGGGTAAATATCACGTGTTCACATAACCATGAATTTTTCTGGATTCGTATTCACTGAATGTTCTCTTCGGTGGCAACTCCCAGTTAAAGTCCCATAAAAATTTAAGCCCACATCTTCGCGCATAGGAGTTTTTCCCACATGAATCTTGATCCCACTGAAATTCCGGGATAATAAGTAGCCTACGTGTTGCTCCAGAACCTTCTATATCTCCCAGTGAATGTCTCATAAAAATCTAAGTCCGCAACTTCGCGCACAGCAGTTTTTCCTGCGTGAATCCTGATCCCGCGGAAAGGCCGGAACAAAAAGTAGCCCATATGTTGCTCCAGAACCCAATAAAAGTCCCATAAAAATTTAAGCCCGCCACTTCACGCATACGAGTTTTTCCTGCGTGAATTCTGATCCCACCTGAATTCCGGGATAAAAAGTAGCCTATATGTTGCTTCAGAACCTCCTCTGTCTCCCAATCAAAGTCCGATAAAAATTTAAGCTCGCCACTCCGCGCATAGGAGTTTTCCCGCGTGAATCCTGACTACGCGGGAATTCCAGGATAAAAAATAATAACCTAAATATTGTTCAGGAATCTCCGCTATCTTTCAGTGAAAATCCCATAAAAATCCGTTCAGCCGATCCGAAGATTAGCGCGTGCAAACAGACAAAGTTTTTTTTCGATTCATTTTCTATTACTGTTTCTTAAACCCCCTCTATATTTTGTTTTGTCAATTTCGTAAAAAAGTAGACACGACTTTTTTACGCTCTTATTATATAAGTAGATAAAAAATTAAATTAAATTAAACTCTAATTATGCAGTACCTATCATTGCTCATTATTTTACAACTCCCATCTCGTTACTTATTTATTTATACTAATTAACAACAATTAGGTACAGAAGTAAATGCGTCATAGAAATCAATGTCATTGTAAATAGTTTTAGAAATATGATCTGTAGATACCTATTAAAAAGAATAATATAATAATCTTAGAATAATTATAGTATATAGAAGGACAGTAATTCAACCCAGTATGACCACCGAGAAGCACCCGAAATATCGGCGTACAAAATGCATATCGTGTGTACCCGTATCATAGTAAAATGAGTACAATCCACGATGAGTTAAGTTTAAATTAATCTTAAGCTAATATTGAACTGTGACCACATGTAATAAATTGGTTTTTTGAGGGAGTGGCTCGTATAACATATTAATTATGATTTTAGTAATTTAGTAACGATTTACAGAATGCGAGATGCAGGAATGAGTTACAATAAAAATATACCTATACTTAAGTACTTATAAATTAACCTTCAAAAATACAAATGTCTAGTACCTAATTACATATTTTGTTAATTATTCAAATAGCATTAATTAAAAATTAATTAAAAAATGTTTTCAAATTATAGAATTTTAATGAATGTGTTATTAACTCGTATATAAGAAGGGAAGTTTCATGGCTACCAGCAGACACGGTCAGAGTGTGGTCAAATTATAATTTGGTGAAAATAAACTAAATATGAAAGCATTCGTTATATTTTCAGGTATTATGGTAGCTGTGGCCGCCGGGGAACAGGTGAGTCAATGTAGTACCATTCTTACCGTGTAATAATTGTTTTAAGAACAATTGTGTACCGGATACGAAGGTGTGGAGCCGGTTACACTTTTTTAGAGGCGACCATCTCAATCCTCAGGGGTAGCAACGCATCTGTGACCGAATTAGAACGAGACTCATACTAACAATAACTAACTGGACTATTACTAAAATTAACTACTTAACAGGACTAATAATCACTAACAATCCCTGTCCTCACACTTATTAACAAACTAACCAACTAATATTCTAACACCATCTACTTACTAACTGGACTAACCATCCTAGTCCCTATGATGGACGGCAGCGGAAGGGTGGTACTGCATGCATCTTTTGCAATCTTAATTCCATAAAAAACACTAAGGCGACATCTTGAGACTTCTCTTTTTCGCGATTGGTTACTGAACTTTCTTTGATGTGTTCTTGGTGATCGCAGGCTAACGAGAGGTTAATATACAGAGATAAGTATGTAGATATGTACCGCCTTTTGTACTTTACCGTGTCTTTATGTTGTTGTTAATGTCTTTTTTTGGGGAACAATAGAGAGTTAGGGTGCGGTTCCACTGAGGCGGAGCGGAGCAGAGCGGAGCGCGATTCACCAATCACATGGCTTGAAATTTTCATCTCATTGTGCCTCGTGTGGATTTCAAGCCATGTGATTGGTGAATCGCGCATAGCTCCGCTCCGCTCCGCCTCAGTGGAACCGCACCCTTATTGTATTGTACCTATGTAGTTAGATCGACAGAAGTGCTCATCGACAGAGTTAAGCAAGATAAAGGTATGTGAAGCCGTCGGTTCAAGTCGTTATCTGCAAGGAACATCGTGGTGGAGTATGTTCTAGGTCTCGTTTAGGGTCGAGGAAGTACCTACTTGTAGTCTGATTTAAAATTATCTCCTTTTAAAAACGAGCTGTAATCTGTAATACGTAAAATTTCAAATGTTTTCATTATCTTCCAGTAGCCCAAAAGTGAACCATTCCAAAATTACTCAAGAAACTACATAACCTGTTTCTTGGCATTAATTCCTTATCCGTTCCATTTTTTCAGACCATAGTCAAGATGCCGCAAGAGATCGCCGACAAAGTGAGGAAGTACGCGACCCCGTGCGCCGACGAGAACCACCTGGACCACAGCGTGATCCTGCAGCTGCCGGCAGGGACCGTGCCTGATGACGAGGCCGGCAGGAGGTTCGTGTACTGCTTCACCCGCGCCACGGGCTACGTGGCGGAGGACGGCCACTTGGTGGTGGACAAGCTGGCCGAGCTCCTCCAGGGGCATCCGCTGCAGGACCAGTTCAGAGACGCCCTGAACCAGTGCAACCAGGTCACCAAGGAGAACCCCCTGGCCACCGTGATGGCCATGCACAAATGCTTCGCTGAACGCCCGCCAGTCCGTATAGTGTTCTAATTCACCATTTACCAATACTAAAATAAGTGGCGTAGGAAGGAGGCGTTGAAGGCGGTCCACCATGGGTGACACCAAATGGAGAACAAAGATATGGGACATACGTGAACAAAACCCTATTATAAAAATTACAAAGAGTTACAGTGTTAAATGGAATTTCTGCTTTTTTGTTATATAAATCAATGTCAACTTCGTAGTAATAGTAGCAAAATGGCCCCGTGGGGTGACACCGCTCCGGGTGACACCCATGCTAGCTACGCCACTGGCACACAAATCTACAGTGCCACAAACTTATCTGACCCGGTAAGAGAGGCGCTACTGTCTTGGTCTTTGTCTGACAACAGTAGGTATAATATGTATGTATTTGCATTAGGTAGTTCCGGTTTGGCCACCGGATCAGATAAGTTTGTGGCACTGTAATAAAAGCATTCAACTTAGAAATAGGTTCCTAATATTGTATGAAAGAAGTGAAGTTAAATAAAGCTGGTAGGTATATACAATTTAGTTCGTTTTTAACCGACTTCAAAAAAGAAGGAGGTTCTCAATTCGACCGTATAATATATGCTTTTTTTATGTTTGTTCAGCGATTTTTTCGTCGTTTGTGGGCCGATTTTGATAATTCTTTTTTGTTGTAAAGTAGATATGCGCAGTGGGGTCCTTCTAAAAGGATCACCAGGATCTGATGATAGCATCTTGGAGAAATCGAGGGCAACTTTCGAAAATTGTAGGGACGACTAGTGTGTTTGTTAATGTTTTCATAAGTACATGAACGCGCTACAATTTCATGAAGGTCTAGAGTCGATCTGATGAAGCCGAAAGACAGTCGAGGGAACTCCTCAACGGTTTACTGTAGTTATCTAGTGTTTGGGCTTGATTAATTTGTAGTGACGAGAACTTTACACCTACATGTTGAATTAAGCGCCATCTGGCGAGTAGTTTTTGGGTTATCTCTGCTTATCGAGGTTGAAGTCGGTTATTTTTTTTGTAAAAAGCAATTATCTTATAACTTAAGCGCAGTAATTCGTGAAAAACATTTTTATAATTACCACTAACAAAACTAAGTACTTACCAAATAATAATTAGCACCTAACTTACGATAGCGTTTATTAGTAATTAGCGCTGTAATTATCTCTAAATATTTAGGTATTATGAATGTAATCTAATAAAAATTTATTAGATACTAGCGGCCCGCCCGCGGTTTCACCCGCGTGGATCCCGTTCTCGTGGGAATATATGCATGTATTATACATAAAAACCTTCCTCTTGAATCACTCTACCTATTACAAAAAACCGCATCAAAATCCGTTGCGTAATTTTAAAGATTTAAGCATACAGACAAACAGACAAACAAACAAACAGACGGACAAAAATAGCGACTTTGTTTTATACTATGTAGTGAAGTAGTAGGCCATCGATTTATTTATTTACAGCAGGTCAAGAAAATAATGTGCTTGATAATAATTGTCGTATTACAAAATAAGCAGTCATCATCATCATCTCAACCCATCATGACCCACTATTGAGCACGGGTCTCCTCTCAGAATGAGAAGGTTAAGGCCATAGTCCACCACGCTGGCCAAGTGCGGAATGGCGGACGCAATAATAATGTAATGTACTATTTTATAAATTACTAAGTCTAACTTGATTAAATTGACGAACCTTGTGATGCCTAGATTAGTTTCCAAATACTGGAACACAAAGTATGTGTTGTTTTATTAGGGTTCCGTACCCAAAGGGTAAAACGGGACCCTATTACTGAGACTTCGCTGTCCGTCCGTCCGTCCGTCCGTCTGTCACCAGGCTGTATCTCATGAACCGTAATAGTTACACAGTTGAAATTTTCACAGATGATGTATTTCTGTTGCCGCTACAACAACAAATACTAAAACAATGAATGAAATAAATATTTAAATGGGTGCCCATACATTCGACGTAAGTTTAGTTACCATTCGGTCCAAGAGATGGCGTTGGGCGTACTATGTGGCTACAATAAAACAATTAAATATTTAAGTGAGGCTTTTATACAACAGACCAGATTTTTTTGCCGCTTTCATACATAATGGTACGGAACCCTTCGTACGCGAGTCCGACTCGCATTTGGCCGGTTTTTGTTCGACCGAACACGCCACCAACCATCTCTAGCTGCTCCTCATTCCACTGTAAGCTGATCCATTGCAGACCTCCAACACCTGTGTCGTGGGCGCCGTGGACAAGCACAAGGACCCAGGACCTGTCGAAAGGCGATCTGCCATGGTAATCATTGCGTCATACGAAGCGCATTGTTGTATTGTAAAGAACTCCTTGTGAAGTGTAACATGCAAAGTATACAAGGGCGAAATAAATACCTACTCGTGTTATTTCTTCTAATCCATTTTGTTCAATGTATGTATTGACAAGATTGGCAACATGCATTGAGGTACTAGTAGGCATGTATCTCAATGCTAGTAGGTATCTAATACCTATATCTCAATGACAACATGACACTTATTATTTTGCCGTCGCAGTTCTACTTTCAAATATTTTTGCATTTTTACATTTTGGTAGAACACCTGAAAAGTAAATCCGTCCCTCTTTGTGACATCACTCCTCTCCCGTCCTCTAAAGCAACGCTCGCCTCGCCAACTCGTCAAACGTCACGTCGCCTTGCCTCGCCAAACCTCATAACACCACTTCCTACTAATCTTGCTCCTCACAGCTTTTCGACTTCAAAAAAGAAGGTTATCAGTTTGACCTGTATGTATGTATGTATGTATATTTGTGCGCGATTATCTCGCGTTTGGTTGAACCGATTTTGATACGATTTTCAGAATCGTGTTTATCAGACGTAGGAGAAGGTTTTAGGTATATTAACCGCGTTTAACTGAACCTATTTTTACTTTTCGGCGTTAAAGTCGGTTCTGTTTTGTTAAAAGTTATTTAAAATTCTACTTAGGGAGTGTCCAATTATCAGGTGCAAGTAGTTTGTTCATTTTTTTAAAGTGTGAGAGGACTTGGAAAGGGACTAAACATATTCTATACCTACTAGCGGACCCGGCAGACGTCGTTCTGCAACATATTACACCCACACTTCGCTTTGGGAGACTTGTTGCTCCGCTACTTTTAGTCGTAGTCTGATGTTATGTACTCGTATGTATCCTTAAGTAGTAAGTACTAAGTCCAGTAAGTACTCAAAACCGAAAGAATCTTTCAAATCGGACCAGTAGGTACCTAATCCCTGAGATTAGCGCGGTCAAACGAACAAACAAACTCTTCCGCTTTATATTGTTAGTATAGACTATATTAGACAGGGATAATATTCTAATTAATAATAATAAATAAATAACGCTTCACACTCATAGCCCCACACTAGGGTTCCCTGTGTCGTGGGTGCCATGGACAATTACACAAGACAAGGACACACACCCAGACCGAGAACGGAAATTCAAACGCATCATCCAAATTTCCGCCTCGCTGGGAATTGAACCCAGGACCCTCGGAATAGCGATCCGGCGCGGGCGTGTTAACCACTGCGCCATCCGTGTCATCAGTCACAGATGCGTCAATCAGATCACTCTGCAAGCTACGGCAGGTATGGTAGGTGCATGCAGCATTAGACTTTTATTATAAAAATATATTTCTCACGTCTTATGCATGTTATTGTTCAGAAAAACACTGTAATTAGTTGTATCTACTTTATTTATCTGTACGTAACTAAGTACTTCTGTTATACAACACTATGTATCTACTTTTACAAACTACAACCAGTTTCAGTGTTAATTACAACACTATACGGACTGGCGGACGTTCACCAAAGCATTTGTGCATGGCCATCACTGTGGCCAGGGGGTTCTCTTTGGTCTCTTTGTTGCACTGGTCCAGCGCTTCCCTGAACTTTTCCTGGAGAGGATGACCTTTGAGGAGCTCGGCCAATTTTTCCGTTATGATGTGGCCGTCTTCGGAGACGTAACCCATGGCTCTGGTCACACAATACACGAACTTCCTGCCGGCCTCATGGTCCGGCACCGACCCTGAGGGTAGCTTGGCGATAACGCTGTGGTCCAGGCTGTTCTCGTCGGCGCACGGGACTGCGTACTTCTTTATTTCGTCGGCTACTTCTTGAGGCATCTTGACTATGGTCTGAAAAAATGTACCGTAAGTCAGTAACAAATGAAACTGGTTTGGGTATCTTTAATCATTTTTGGAAAGAAGTAACATGAAACAGAGGAGTTTTATGCCTCTACTATAACTGTGAGGAGCTAGATCAGCAGGAAGTAGTGAGATAAGATGTGGTGAAGCGAGGTCAGATTTGGAGTGGAAAGGTGCTATAAAGAGTTGTGCTTAATGAGGAGGAAGAATTTACGTTTCAAAAGTGTTCTACCAAATTGTTACTGGCCAGCGTAGTGACTATATTTAAAAAAAAACGACGATAGCAAAGGAAGACGATTTGATGTAAATACATGCATTGAATAAAATGGATCGGAAGACGTAACACAAGTATTTTATTTTGCCCTTATAAATACAGTTGACGCAAATCTTAGCGATTGGATCAAACTGGAATATTTGGCATCACCTTGCACAAGCTACAATTTTTTTCCACTTTGACAATTTAAGTTTATGAAAGCCTTTTTACTTCTTACACCATTTTTAAAAGGCGGGAATTTAAATTTAATGTAAAAATTAATAATCTAGAGTTCTATAGATAGGTATAAGAAATATCTAGGTGAAGGGAACACAAATCTCTCCTCATCTTAAACAGCCCTAGAACATACTCCACCACGCTCTTCCCAGGATCGACCCGACTGACTATTAGCGCTGCTATCTATCTAATCATACATCTAGGCTCTTCATCATCAAAACCCATAATTGTATCACTGCTGCACGGGTCTCTTCTCAGAATGAGAAGGTTAAGTATAGCCCACCACACTGGCCAAGTGCGGATTGGCAGATTTCACACACCCTTGAATTTTGCGAACTCTCCGGCATGCAGGTTTTCTCATAATATTTTGCTTACCCGTTAAAACGAGTGACACTTAATAGCTTAAAACGCACATAACTCCCGAAAAGTCACAAGAACATTTTACACGACAAAAAGGGCTATCAAAATCGATTCATCCAATAAAACTTATAAGGTAAAATAAAAAAAATACAGTATTTCGGTACATACCTTTTCCGGCTCGGTGGTAGGTACCTCCTCAACAGCAAAAACAGCGTTCACCACAGATAAAAATAAAATTATTTTCATTTTTTTTTCTTATTGACTGCACTGATTTAAAATAGGAACGCTTTACGACCTTTAGCCGCTCATATAATCATGATGTCAGCAAATCGTTCGTCCTTTTATATCCATTGTTCCGTTTATATAATTATAATAACACATACTATATTATTGTTGTTTCTAAAGCAAATGACATAATTAGTTCATTTTTTTCTATATTATTATATTCTAGAATAATCCTATCCTACTAATATTATAAATGCGAAAGTTTGTAAGGATGTATGTGAGTGAGTGAGTCTGTGTGTGTGTGTGTTTGTTGCTCTTTCACGCAAAACCTACTGGACGGATTGTCATGAAACTTTGCTGTAATATAGCTTAGACATTGGAATAACATAATTTGTTAAAATTTATAGAGATTTTCGAAGGGACTGGTTCCCCGAAGCGAAGCGAGGGCGGATTTACCTACTAGTTAAATTATAATTGACCCATGTGCACTTGTTTGGAAGATAATAGATAGTTATTTTGCACCATGGCAGATTGAAGTCATTTCTCTACAAGACAACCCATTAATGACCCACTAAACATGGGTCTCTCCTTATCATTGAGGAGGCCTAGAGTATCCACCACGCTGCTCCGCTGCGTATTGGTGGAGGGGTTAGTGGCCAACCCAGTATCGGAAGTTTTCATACCGCCCGAAGGCCGACATGGCTTAACGACTGCTATCTATCGATAACAATCTGGACCGACGGCTTTATGTGCCCTCCGAAACATGGAACCGCTTAAGAAATTTTTGCCACTAGCGGTCATACATCCAACTACCGACTCCACTCCATCACTTAGGATCGACGCAAGCCGCCGGCGTCGGGCTATGAGCGCTTCGTAAAAATATTACTGGTACAAAGTATGCAGACGGGTTTTAGACAAACCGATAAATTAATACCTCAGGATTTAACTGTATGAAACAGAGTACATCGAGCTTCGATAATAGGAGGAACGTTAAAATAACGAGGCCTTATTTTTGATATAATTTATAACGGAAGGCTTTTATGCCTCGAGGTACTTTAACAACTGTGAGAAGCAAGGTCAGCAGGAGGTGGTGATATAAATATAAGATGTGGTGAGGCGAGGTCAGATTCATCGTGCTGGTGTCCAGATGTGGAGTGGAGAGGTGCTATAGAGCGGAGCGGTGCTTTGGTGGAGAGGATGGGTGCTTTAGAGGAGAGGAGGGGAGGGGATTTAACGTTTCAGGTGTTATAGTAAAATGTCAAACTGGCTAGCGAGCTGGCCATATTTGAAAATAGAACGACAGCAGCAAAGGAAAGTTTCAATTTCAAGTTGTCAATAATGTATTGAAATGTGTTAAAAAATGGATCCAAAGACGTGCCACGAGGTCCACGAGTATTTTATTTTGTCCTTTTATAAATTACCTACACCGCACTAAGCATCAAGGCTGTGAAATATATTTTTTGTAAAAGAAATTAAAGTTTTTATTTGTTTGCTTTCCTTAATTGACGCATAATAAAAAATATAGTTTACATCAAAAAATCATTACGAAAAGTTTATTTACTATTTTTTATTCCCTTCTTATTCTGTGGCTCGGATCTAATGGATGCAAGCCGAGCTACGGCAGGCGTTTACATTAATTACACTTTTGTTATAAAATGTTCCTAATGTTTTATTCATGTTAAAAAAAAACGCTATTAAATGTGGCTACTTTATTAATCTGTAACTACTTTTGTTATACAATACTTGGTACTAGGTACCTATTTCTATAACCAGGTTGAATGATTTTATTAGTTTTATGTTTTTGCATTGGTAAATTAGAACACTATACGGACTGGCGGGCGTTCAGCGAAGCATTTGTGCATGGCCATCACGGTGGCCAGGGGGTTCTCCTTGGTGACCTGGTTGCACTGGTTCAGGGCGGCTTTGAACTGGTCCTGCAGCGGATGCCCCTTGACGATCTCGGCCAGTTTGTCCACCACCATGTGGCCGTCCTCCGCCACGTAGCCCGTGGCGCGGGTGAAGCAGTACAGGAACTTCCTGCCGGCCTCGTCATCAGGCACGGTCCCTGCCGGCAGCTGCAGGATCACGCTGTGGTCCAGCTGGTTCTCGTCGGCGCACGGGGTCGCGTACTTCCTCACTTTGTCGGCGATCTCTTGTGGCATCTTGACTATGGTCTGGAAAATGGAACGAATACGAATCAGTATCAATGATAGCGGTGATAACCTAGTGGTTAAGAATTCGGCCTTCTATGCAGAGGGTCCGGGTTCGAATCCCAGGCGATCAATCTAATCTCTGACTTATCGGAGTTATGTGCGTTTTAAGCATTTCAATGTCACTTGCTACAAACGGTGAAGGAAAATATCGTGAGGAAACCTGCATGCCGGAGAGTTCGCAAAACTCAAAGGTGTGTGAAGTCCGCCAATCCCCACTTGCCCAGCGTGGTGGACTATGGCCTTAACCTTCTCATTATGAGAAGAGGCTCAATAGTGGGCCATGATGGGTTGAGATGATGATGATCAAATGAAACGGGTTTGTTTGTTCCTTTACCTATTCCATTTGGAAGTAACATTTAAGGGATGGCACAAAGCTATCAGCTTAGCGATTTGCTCGAATTGGAACGATTTGGCATGACCTTACTACAAGCTACAAGATTTATTTTTCACTTTTGCGACAATAGAAGTTGATGAAAGTCTTTGCCACTTTACATAATAGCTACACCTTTTGGTGAGAATTTAAAATCAGACTACAAGTGCCTCCTCGACATTAAGGGTTAAGATAAGCCTCTTCGGCTGAATCCACAGCGCCACAGCCGCCGGTGGCTGCAGTCAGTTTGCGGAGACCCTAAAGCGGCCTCGAACCACCACGATGTTCCTTGCAGATAACTTGGATCGATGGTTTTACCTGCCTATCTCTTGCATATATCTCCGTCGATGACTATATCCACATATTAACCTTTAATGGCACCTGGGTGATAGGTCCGCCATAGATCACCGAAAACAAATCTAACAAGGTCAATTTAACCAATCGCGAAAGAGAGGTCTAAAGCTGCCTCCTTAATCCATATTGGCTTGAATTAAAAAAATATATTAAAATTATGTTAAACTCACCTGTTCGCCGGCGGCCACAGCTACCATGATACCGAAAAATATAACGTATGATTTCATATTTAGTTGATATTTCGTTAAATTAAACTGTGTTATTTGACCACACTCTGGCAGTGTCTGATTGTAACCATGAAACATCCCTTCTTATATACGAGGCAGCTATAACATATTCATTAAAAATCCTGTAATTTGAACACAATTTTTAAATTAATTTTTAATTACTTAACGACATTTCAACAATTTTTAAAAATATGTGAGTAATTAGAGAATATTATTGTATTTTTGAAGGTTACTTAATTAATTAAGCACTGTGTAATGCGTATTTTCTGTCAACTTATCTAAGTACTAAGTACGTCGTTTAAATAAAACTCGTTACTAAGTTAATTTAAAAATCATAGGTAAGTGTATCTAAATTATTCATCTTAATTCTTTTTTTTTCTAAAAAAGTAATTTACCATATGTTTGTAAACAAATATAAGAAGGCAAAATAAAATACCTACTCTTGTTAGGACTTTAATATGAATGTATTGATAACATCAAAACTTTGATAGAACACCTGAAACGCAAAACTTTTCTCTTCTTAACCTCCTTCCTCCTCCTCTCCTCACCTCTCCTCAAAAGCACCGCACCTCTCTATAGCACTTCTCCACTCCACCTTGCCTCGCCAGCTCGCCAAACGTCACCTTGCCTTGCCTCGCCAAACTTCATATCACCACTTCTTAACGATACGTCCATTTGGAATGCTTCTAAATGTATGGAGGTACTTCCATATGGAAATCTTCCATTTAGAAGCATTCCAAATGGACGTATTGTCAATGGCTACCTTTGCTGATGTAGCGGTGATAGCCTAGTTGTAGCGGTGATAGCCTAGTGGTTTAGAATTCCGCCTCCTATTCGGAGGGTTCCGGGTTCAGATCCCAGGGCACTCACCTCTGACTTTTCGGAGTTATGTGCGTTTTAAGCATTTAAATGTCACTTGCTACAAACGGTGAAGGAAAACATCGTGAGGAAACCTGGATGCCGAAGAGTTCGCAAAAACTCAAAGGTGTGTGAAGTCCGCCAATCCGCATTGGCCAGCGTGGTGGACTATGGCCTTAACCTTCTCATTCTGAGAGGAGACCCGTGCTCAATAGTGGGCCGTGATGGGTTGAGATGACTGATCTTGCTCCTCACAGTTATAAGTAGTTTAGTTATAAGTAGTTTAGTAGGGCAAGTTACTTCGTTAAACCAAACTAAATATTTCCCAAAATCCAATTTCATTCAAAATACATGTCGGAAGCCTTCGGGAGACATAAAAATTTCTGATTCTGGGTTGTCTACTAATATTAACCCCTTTACCGTTCCGCACTGGAGCAGCGTGGTGAAGCGGCTCTATGTATCTATCAGCCTATCAAAGTCCACCGCTGGACTAGTGCTAGTAAATTAGTAATGTGAATTCAAGATCTATAAAAGTGCTACAAAAAAGTCCGCGCAAGCACTTACGGTTGACTTACAATAACCACTATTATGTTATTTAGTTTAGTTAATTTTTTAATTAATTAAAAACATTACGTTATTTTCAAAGGTATTTTCTGTAGTTCAGTATTATTATCCAAATGAAATGTTAGTGAGCTTAGGCATTTAATGCAGATCAATTTTGCCTTTTACACTACTTATATTGATCAGATGGATAGTTTTTGAGATATTGACGTTAAAAGTAATTAGCAGCGCGGGCGAAACTGCGGACGTCATATTTAACAATATGTTGCAGAACGACGTCTGCCGGGTCAGCTAGTAATTCATAAAATAGTAATGCAATGCGTCAATTTGAATCTCAGGAAATACTGGCGCTGGAAATATTTTTTTAATATCGATGTAGGATTAAGGCTATAATAAAATCACGCTATGATATAGGAGCGGAGCAACAATGGAAAATGTTGCAAAAGTGGGATAATATAAAATAATATTTGTAAAATTCAAGTCTCCCAATGCGAAGAAAGACACTCTTAAAATCATTTACATTAACAATTTTGATATCTCAATAGGTACTTACAATCTATTTAATTATAGCCCATTGAATTTAATTACCTTATAATTAACGAATTAGGTAATAAACTGTTATAATAATCTTCTTTTAATACTTAGTACCTAATGTTTGATACAAAAACAATCTGGTAGCCATACGATAGGTAGGTACGATACTTTTAGAAGCATTCCATATGGAATGAAGGAATGGTCGTGGTCCTACTGTGACGTCATAGGACAAAATAGAAGGACCACGAGGACGACTGATTCCTCGTGGTCCTAATGTGACGTCACAGTAGGACAAAATACATAGTAGGACCAAGAGGAATCACTCCTCTTTCATTTGATACCCATGTTGTAGGGGTGCATTAAAAATAAGGAGTCCGTCTATTTGCGTATACCGCCATATTGGATTTAGAATGACGTCATATAGATAATGATCATGTGATCTACACTAAACTTGAATACAAAAGTGTGTCTAATTAATTTGTTAATTACAATTTACTGATTTAGAAACTAAGAGGTCTCTTAGTTACATAATCTAGACTACTTAGACATAGGTACTTAACATTCTCAATATCTCCAAATAAGTACAATGAATTTTTTAAGTTCGAAGAAATGTTGTAAGAAAAAGATAATTACCTACTATCTAGCAAAGACACTGTAGGTATCTCTGTCTATCGCACCATTTTTAGTTTTTTTTTATAATAATTATTCTTCAAAGTGCATAGTGATCAATTATTATAATTTAATTATTCTAGAACATTTTTATTATAGATTATAATTAATGTTTTAGAGTTGAAAAAGGATAAAGAGGTTAAACGGACCAATGGATATAAAAGGACGAACGGGTTACCGACATCATTATAGCAGCTAAAGTGCTGGTCGCTAAGTGTTCCTATTCGAATCAGTGCAATTATCAAGAAAAAATGAAAATTATTTTATTTCTATCCGTCGTCACGGCTGTAGTTGTTGCTCAGAGGGTAAGTACAGTTTTTTTAAGGATAAAAAAATACTTAGTTTCTGTATTCCTTGCCATTTACGTGTATTTTTTTATATTACAATAATTTTATGGATTTTTTGGAAAACCTACATAAGATTTCGACAATATTAAGATTAGGTACATTTTTATGGGGTCTATGGAGAATTAAATAGGTATTATTTGGGATAACTTAACACTTTGTATGGGTGACACCTTGAGGATTGCATCGGGTGACACCAACGTTTTAATTGAGTCGCCGAGTATATGGAATTGCCACTCCCCGCTAAAACAACTTTATTACGTGTGCTCACAGTTCAATTTAGGTTGTAAGAAAAATTTACTTAAGGCATTTTAAATTCTTGCCCTCAATCTACAATGAACCTTTATCACAGGAGCAGCAAGATGGCTGTGTGCGATGCCATTAAAACGAACCACATCGAACGCGACCGGAGTTTACCTACATACAAATAAATGTATAGTTGTACACATTTTTTTTCAGGGAATCCAACCGATGCAAGCAGTCTCCAATACAATGATGGGATTAGCAACAGGGTGCACTGATATAGAAGATCTGGACGTCCTGAACCTGCCTGCAGGGCAGGTGCCTGATGATGAGACCACCAGGAAGTTCTTGTACTGCGCAGCCGGCGCGACCGGGTTCTTAGATGAAGATGATAATGGCATCATGGATGAAGACAATGGAGGTGGGCTCCTGAACATGGAGGAAGGCAATGAAGGTTCGCTCATGAACACAGGTGAAGGCAATGAAGGTGGCTCCTCCGGGCTCCTGAATGGTCTTCCACTCCAAGGTCAATTGGGAGGCCTGAACAATGTAGATGGGCTCCTGAATGGTCTTCCATTCCAAGGTCAATTGAGCGGAGTTATTGACCGTTCTCCAGTTCGTCTAGGCTAATAATAATATATCAAATACAATAGGGAATATTACGCCAAACTTCGCGTAGATGGCGCTATCAGCACATAAAGTAAACAAATCATAAGTCGCGTTCCGTAACTTGACCAAAACTTTCAAATGTCTATGAAACAGTTTCGTTTTGGGCGTTTTCGTCCAGTTATGGAACGCGGCGGTGTACGTGCATACGCATAGAGATATTACACCTCTATGTGTATGTGCTAGTGTTGCACTCTGTCGCCAAAATTTGGCGGTAATATCTCCTCTTCTTTTCGTTTTCAATAATTCATAGTTTAAAAATACAATAAATACAAAAAACTCTTGATTGATGCTAACTGAACTCTGTTTTCGTTATTAAAATAATGTTCTTTATAATATTTATGTCACGCTAATAACCGTATCATGTCTCAAAAATAAACATTTAAATTGATTTGATATTTTTTCTTATTTTTACCCGACTGCCTCAGAAGGAAGCCTAATGTTTTTTAGGCACTTCTCACACTACTTACCTACATACTATTTATGGCGAGCGAAACAAAACAATGAATTTACTTACAATATTTTTAAGTTTGTCCATTGTTTAGCTGGCTCTAATCTAAGCAACTGCTACATCGGTTTAGATGCAGTTTTCACTAATTTATTGTGGTAAGCTACACCTAACTAATGATGTGTGTAAAGGGACCACGCCTAAAAATTTCAGAACGCTACTAAGGGACTGGCTACCGAAGCAAAGCGATTACTAGTAAGTACTAAATAAAAACAACAATTTAAAAATTAAATTAAATTTATTGCATTCTAACACAAATACACAAAACTTATTTATCTATAAAAATAGCTTATAATAAAATCAGGGGTCAGTTTGACCCCATATTGAATAAATTACACCAAAACTTTAAATTGGCCATTTTACAGAATTACTACATTTAATTACTCATCACTACATAGTATAAAACAAAGTCGCTATTTTTGTCCGTCTGTTTGTCTGTATGCTTAAATCTTTAAAATTACGCAACGGATTTTGATGCGGTTTTTTGTAATAGGTAGAGTGATTCAAGAGGAAGGTTTTTATGTATAATACATGCACGAGAACGGGATCCACGCGGGTGAAACCGCGGGCGGTCCGCTAGTTATTTATAAAGATAAATCTTTTTTAACTGATGATCCATTTTCGTCTTACTCTTGTAAGCTTCATCAAATTATAGAAGGAAAAAATAATGGTAGAAGAAAGCAGGTACCCATAAATATAATACAAATGTACTTTGATGATCTAATGTCTAGATGGAACGGTGTCATAGTGTGGTGGTGGTGTCAAATGGTGTCAAAAAATTGTGGCAAACTGTTGGCCACAATTTTTATATCATTATATCATTGATCACGCATACATAGACAATAGACGAACGTGTAAAACATCGACTGCACGCACACATGCTTGATATTGTTGCCTTGGTTTTTTTGTTTTCATTATAGGGCGACGCTCAATATAGACATTAGATTATCAAAGACAAATGTAACTGGCAATGTCTGTACTAAGGAAATATTTGAGAAAAATGTGTGAATGTAAAATATATATTTTTAGAGATTTTGTCTGTTTGTATGTTTGTCTACACTGGAGTATTTTTCATTTTAATACACCTTTAGGAACCTGAAACATCCACACGTAAATAATAATTTTGCAGAACAGTTACTAAAAATATATGTTTTACGATTGCTTATTTAACGTCTCTCAAAGTACTCATAAAGTTTTTTGATAAGTGAAGTAACTTTGGTAACAAAGATATTTATGTTTAATTTTTAAATTTATTTCGAACGATTATCAGTTACATAATTTTATATATATTTCTTCAAATACCTACTTTTAAGTCAAACGTTTAATTGGACGTACAAATATTTAGATAGATTTAGATATTTGGTATAAATCTTTTAGATAGATTTAGATATGTGGTATAAAATGTAAGCATTCTGAAAAATGGTCATTTTAATTAATTTAAAAATTATCTTCTAAAGGTTAGCTAGATTCGCGGATCAATTTGACCCCAGTAATACAAATGTACTCTATAAAAACGTTTAAATTGTACTAACAAAGTTGAAATTTAACAGTGAAATGGTATTTTGGTCAAAGCAATAATAAATATTCACTACTCGCTAGCATAAAAATGTTTTAGGTTAGGTTACAAGTTTCCCATATATTGCAATCATTGCTCAGTAAAATATTTAAATAGCAATAACTTTCGTATTCAATTCACAGCCTTATTAAACCAGATTTCAATTGATTTTCATATTCGTTATAAAGCTATGTTGAGAGGTTCATTTGCAATTTAGGAGCCATCTATACATGACACGAATTAAAAGATTTTTGTAATTTTTCATTATTGGGTCATATATGACCCCGTGTTGTGACGTCACATATTTGCAACTTCCATTTTTTTTAAGTTAACACACTTTCAACAGTCAATGTAATAGAATTATTAGTACTATTTCAAATGTCTGTCAAAGTGTAATTTCAGTTTTAGATTTGAAAATTATGCATAATGACGTTTAAAGATGGCCCCTAATCCTCTTTATTGTCTGTTTCTGATATGTATGTTATTTTAAGCCTGTATTATCGCGGACACTAAACATTTAAGATGTAGAGTCGTACAAGGATCTTTTGGCATGTGGGTGACAGAGACAGCGCTGCCGTGCTAACAATAAGAGCAGTAGTCGATTTTTTCAAAAATGAGTTAAGTACATATCCTGAATCGCCACGTAATGCTCTATTAACTGGTCTTACTCCCGTTTTTCTATCGTCACTAGAACCTAAAAATATCATTAAGCCTAACCAGCAGTCTATAAAATGATGTTTTTTCCTTAGCTTATAACCAGGAAATATACTTACCTCATGATAATTATCAGTGTACTTCCGAAATCTTTGTTAGTATTGCTTAGAAAAACCGCTTAGAATAACTTAGAAAATCGAACCTAAAAAAACTTACAAGCTAAAAGAGTAGTCAGTAAAAATTTAATCGAAAACTTTAAACGCGATTTTCTCGATTTCTGAAATTCCGACTTACTGCTCTTACTGTAAGCACGGCAGAGCGCCTTACAGGTAAGGCAAACTGTAAGGCGCTGTCTCTGTCACCCACGCGCCAAAAGATGCTTGTAGGACTTTAGCGGAGACTCAAAATATTTGCGGTATTAAAAAGTCGACACACTAATGACAGATGTCAATCGACTGTCAAATGTCACCTGTCAATCGGTGAGTGGGTCATAGTTGTTGAGTTGCAGGAATTTTGAGAATCCACAAGGCTGCCTGTCCACTGAAGCGGCGCGAGGCTACGGAGCGGAGAAACGGAGAAATAATAAACAATAGCCAGCACGCTAATCTCTGTCCACTGGCGCTGAGCGAATCTTAGGGTCTCCGCAAACTGACTGCAGCCACCGGCGGCTGTCGCGCTTCTTTTTAGAAGCGCGATCCGGCCAACAGCCAACAGCTCCAATAACAGTGAGCAGAATTCAGCCGAAGCGGCTGTCGGCCGGACCGCGCTTCTAACAAGAAGCGCCACAGCGGCCGGTGGCTGCAGTCAGTCTGCGAGGACCCTTATTGGTTAATATTTCTCCGCTCCGCAGCCTCGCACCGCTTCGGTGGACAGGCAGCCTTACTAAGGAGATTCGAGGGTCAAGAAACTGAAAGTCTTTGCATATAGCATCCATTCAATTGTTACCTGACACCGACTCACAAAAAGCATCAAGTTATGAGCTTTATACAACTTACCCTCAGACCAATAAACTATAGACGGAACGCCGGGAACAAAAGAGTGAAGCCAGCAAAAAGTCTGCCTCGCCTTGTAATACACACGGCGGCACTCACATTAAAACGACTTTTGTGTTCTAAATAATAAAAAATGAATGAAGCTTTGTGTTCCAAAAAATAAAGTTTAAATTTGTTCTAGTTCAAACTGTCATTGGTTTCGATGTGTGCTTTCGGCTGACTTTTACCGGTTTCACTCTTTTGTTCCCGGCGCTCCGTCTATAGTTCATTGGTCTGAGCTTTAGGAATTCAACCGTAGCGGACAAGACATAAAGTTCATAATTGAATGCTATCCTTGAAGTAGTCAGTGCTGAGCAATATTCGAGTTGGTGCAATAAGCAAAGACCTTTATAATCTTTCTTATCGATAACAACAAATACATAAAACACTACGTAATGCGGATATTACGTCGCCGACGTAAAAAAACCTTGTAACAATTAAGTCTTATTTCTTCAGTGCAATAACTTAAACTACGAAATATATACGGAGTATTTGATAACACATCAAATCCTAAAATATTGAAACTGAACGCATACTTACACAATAAACTAATCAGAAAACCCCCGAAACTTTTGGGTGTTCCATTGATACATAAAATATCCTTTCATTTCAGTATGTTATTTAAGTTAACATGTTATTGCAATCCTCAAGTAAACAGATCAATAACACATAATAACAGATAACTGCTCCTAAATCTGATATTCTGGCTTCCTGTGACGTAATCACATCGTATACACCATCGCTCACTTGATTGCCTGATAAGACCAACCTAAAGAGCCCAAACATAATATAATACTCCTGCTATGAATTGTTGAGGAGTTGTGTAGCATGAAGACACTCCTAGTTCCAGTAACTCATTCTAACACAAAAGTTTCGGGGGTTTAAATGGTGTAAAGCAACTATACAATTAGCTTAAAAATCTTGCTCTAACGGTTCTGTCAGCCGCTATTTAATTAGAAATTAATACTTAAAACCTAGACAAGTCTTAGACGTTAGCGACACAAATGAAACGCTAAATCAGTAGTCGCTAAAACATTATATTAGGGCTGTATAAGAAACATTATTTAATATTCTAACTCTATTTACAGAGTTAGCAAGCAACCTAGCAAGTTATGTCAATAGAAACACCGAATCAGCAATCTATTTCTATTACGAAAGAGCTTGTATTAGCATAAATAATTGTACACGCGTGCATACTTTTTTTATTGCAACAAATTACACTTTTAACATAACATGCTTTTGAAAAAATAATACGTAACAAAATTATTCTTAGGAAAATTTAATCAGAAAAACGCTAATTAGCACAATATTTTTCCGATTAACAAAATCATCATGTTAACGCCTACTTTATTTCTGTGTTTTAAAATATGCATTAGCATACATTTATTTGATATTTTCAAGTTAAACCCCTTCCTTCTACTCCTTTAAAAAACATGTTGGAAGACTAATACCAGAATTATATCGATCTATACCACAGAAATACACCTTAGAGTTATGTTTCTTTACAAACACGTGTTAGCGGCGTTAGCGTTCCATTTGTGTCCTCTAAGAGGCCTAGCCCTCCACGGAGACCTCTTCCCTGTTCTGGGGCAACAGACCTCTTATGCTCAAATCATAGACAACCTCCTCAATTTTCTTCACGTCATATTTCAGAGCGTCGAATCGCTTGCGCAAATGATCATTCTTCAAATTTAATAACCTGAAAATTTATATTATTTTTACAAAAAATAGTAATTAATTATTGTAATAAAATTTTATTGCATGCATCTCACATAAGAAGTGAGTACAGCTATTATATAACCTCAGGAAGGGGACAATATATGCACACCTTCTTAGGTACACATAAAAACCATATTTGAATTGCTTTCGTTTTAGTTGGTCCGTTGACATGTCTTTGTATTGTGCGTAGTGCTTTAAGCTACTATGGTAGATGGATGGGTGATCGCTGTGTGCACACATTTCTTAAGCGTTTCCGTGCTTCTGAGGGCACGTAAAGCTGTCGGTAACTACAAATATTACGTGGTAACGCTACACATTCATAGCCCAACACTAGGATTCCCTGTGTCATGGGTGCCATGGACAACACAAGACAAACTCATCATACAAATGTCCGCCTGGCTGGGAATCGAACCCAGGAAACTTGGAACAGCGATCTGGCGTGTTAACCATTGCGCCATATGGGTCTTCAAAATATAATAATAATAATAAATATCATACCGGAATCCAGCATTGAGCTCCATGACAAACTTGGATATCTGCGTGGGTCGGTGATAGTCCCCGCGAGTCACCGAGTTCACAGCCAGTCTTGACTGTGGACCACAAAGCAAAACAATAAATAATTTACGTTACTGACTGACTGACAACACAACCCAAATTACTGAATGCAAGAAGCTGAAATTTGGCATGTGTGTTCCTTGGGGAGTGTAGAGGAGTACTAAGGTAGGATTTATGGAAAGTCCCCCTCTAAAGGAATAAAAAGGGGATACATTATTAAAGCTAGTTATTATGTGTTGTCTGTCAGTCACTCAATAACGGTAAAGTTTTATAAACATAATTATAATGTCGCTTTGTGACAGCCTGGCTTATTGATGGAACTACAGTTATTGTATCAAATAGAGATTTTAATAGAGTATAATGATCATACCAGTTCAGAACACATCTGCAACAATCCCACAAGGTAATCTTCTATATCCAAATGGAATCCCTCCTTCTCTTCTGCCGCACTCACTGAAATAATAACAGTCATTAGTTACTGACTCTTCACTCTAAGCAGCTTATAACTGGTTATAGAAGGTTAATCCATTCTTGGCTTATTTAGGCTTAGAGTACATAGGTACGTATGTATTTAATAATTAAATTTAATTGGCAGAAATATTATTTTCGTTACAATTATTAGTATAAACTTAAGATCCGAATACATTATTTTCTTGGCTATACAAACAGGTTTGTCGTAGAAGTAATTTGACCTATGGAAGATTTGACAACAAGACAATTTGATTAAAATTACATTTTGACGAATAGAACCAAGCTCTTTGAGGTGACTCAGTTATTGTTGGTCGATCTACACCACAAACTTATGAAATAACCAGACCTAACATAATTTTCATCACTACAAAGACGTATGTAAGCCCTTCATCCCTTTCTCTCCCATGACACATACAAAGTCTATCTCGTTTTACTTTTGTTGTTGCAATGCTCACGCACACATAGACAATGGGGTTGAAGCACTGCCGCCATTTTCATAAGCTACAAGAAGCTCATTTTTAGTATGAGGACCATAGACAACATTTGTAGACCACAAATGTTTTGTATGGGATTTGTCAATGTGTGCAGTATGTCTACGTAGTTGTAACTATCACGCACTTTTCTCACATATTCTGCTTATTTTTAATTTTTTATAAGTCTGTAATCTACACATAGCAGACAGTACTCACCACCCAGCACCTCAGCGACGGTTTCGTGCGACGCCATGATGCCCTTCTCCAGCCAGATGGTGAGCGAGATGAGGTAGCAGTAGCGCTGCGTCATGTACCGCCAGTGGTCCTGGTATCTACGACAATCATAATATGTATTTGACAACGGGAGATATCTTGTCTATTTTGCCTGGTAAACGTCATTAATCCGACAAATCTCCAATACCGTGATTGAGGCTTCAAAGTGACGTCACAACATGATTGTTTTTTATTGTTTGCGATGACGCGACACACAAAATAATAAGTTCAGTGATCGACATTTGAATTTGGAAGATATTTGATAAAACTCTTCAACTATTAATTAGTGAGTCCTACAACCATAGACATTAATAGTTTTTTCCACTAACAGATGGTATGCATAAAGTGTACCCACTATACTCATAAATGGCTTAAAAATCCCGTCAAAATTACTATGCTGATATTACATGTCAAAATTATGTACAGTTACTTAAGCTACAGAAGTAATATGTATGTTAAAACCATGTACATTTACTTAAGCTACAGAAGAAGTTACACATTTAAATTCGTAAACAAACATACTTATAATACTCTGCCGATGGCACTGCGTCTGCCAACTTTATGTACCCCTCTCTTGCTTTCTCAAACAGCTCCCGGGCTTTTAAACATGCTGGTCCAACTGAAACAATATGAGCATGTTAAAAAGATATTCAAAGAACTGGCAAGTAATCATCCTACTAATATTATAAATGCGAAAGTTTGTAAGGATGTAAGTGAGTGAGTGAGAGTGTGTGGGGGTTTGTTACTCTTTCACGCAAAAACTACTGAACGGATTTTCATGAAACTTTGCAGTAATATAGCTTAGACATCAGAATAACATAATTTGTTAAAATTTATAGCGATTTTTGAAGGGACTGGTTCCCCCAAGCGAAGCGAGGGTGGGTTCACTAGTATTAAATATTGCCTGCGGCTTTGCCTGCTTAAACTTGAAACTCCTATTTGACCCATAATAATATACAGGTGCTACAGTATAATAAAAAATCAACCAAAACTTACTGCCCTCCTCCGAATGGTGGATGACTTGGAGCACAGTCATAGCCTCCCTCGACACCTGGTCTATTTCCTTACAGATGTTACGAATTACCTGGAAATAAAATAATTAATTAATTAAGTTCATGGTTCGATTCAGCGTGAACATCTTTTAAGTATTCATATTTCTTCCTTATGCTTAGATACATTCAGTTCCAATAAAAAGCTTTTATTATTTATAAAAATAAAAACGTAATACAATATCTTCACCTTATTATGGATCTACGATACCGAATAACACCACAATTTCGCTGCCGGCCATAACAACTTGATCGACACAGAACAAGACTCACTTCGGGACTAGGATGGTTAGTGAAGTTGTTAATCATGTCGTATTTACTTACGATACGATTGCGAATTCATACACGCAAAACTATTGCGATGTTACCGACGATCATAATGCGTGACTTAACCTCAAATCGATCTAATTGATTTCTCAACAAGAACAATATAAGTGCTTAAGTTGATAAGCTTTATACAAGACGTAGCATAATTTGTTTTAAAATAGCGTGGATAATTTTAATGAGAATAAAATGTTTCTTGAACAGTAATACGTATATCAAGGCGGTAAATTATATGGTACCAATTTCGTACACCCACCTCTCGAATATCATGCTCAGTGTCCAATGACTTCTGGAATTCACTAAATATAGCATTTATTGCGTGATTATCACTCATCTTGATATTATTACGCTTTTTGAATATAAATTTGCAAGTAAACAAAAATAAGATGTTTTACGTTTTACGCTATGATCTATGGCCAATCTATGGCAGCCATAGTCTATGGCTCTATGCTGTCAAATGCAAAAACCTTCACAGAGGAAATAATTTTAATTTGTCACAGATAAAATAAAATGTTAAAAATACATTGATACATTGCATGCAAACTACAATACAACCACAATACAACTAAAATATGGCAACTAAATATGGCCAAAATTGTGCCTGATTGTGCAAATATGCCACATACAACTACAATAAATATGGCATTTTTAAGGTATTTTTTCGAAATTTCCAATGTACAAAAATTTAACAATGAGAGTCACTGCGAAACAAGCCTATTCGTTTGTGATAACAATCAAAACATTCAAAAATGTATCAGCTATGCTGAGTACCCACATTGATTTCATACTTTGATAAGTTTAATGAATTGATTAGTATTCGAACCTGAGCGCTGATCTTTGATAAAATCTGTACGAAAATGAGGGACTAATCGAAACAACAGCATATAAAACCCAGAAGTAACAAACCAGCTCTCACAAAACAATTGTACTTTCAACGTTAGAATCAACCAATTTAAACATTTCGAAAATGGTAGCAAAAATTACTTACGCGTTGGCTTTTTGTATCGTTAGTTTAATAATTAACGTCCAAAGTTCTTTTATAAAACCAAATAATGTACCAAGAGTGGGCAGAAGCAATGAAGCAGACGGTCCTTTCGATCAAAATATGATGGGATACGTCATTAAAACAATTCCAAGTAAAAATATTCCAAGAATGGGTAGAAGAAATTACGATTCGGTAAGTGTTACAGTGCCACAAAGTTATCTGACCCGGTGGCCAAAATTGGAACTACATAATGCAAATGTCATACTGAAGTCAGACAATTACAAAGGCAGGAGCGCTTCCCTTACCGGGTCAGATAAGTTTGTGGCACAGTACCTATATGGGTTATTTAAAGTTTTAACTATACTATGCGCATTATATTTTTTTCATAAGGAAGTTCTTGATAAAAATCTCACTTGATGGTAAGTGATGATGAGGTGCTTGATTTTATGCACACTAATTCAATAAAGGCCTATTCACCTTTTTCTTGAAGACTTGTGGAATCTTATAACGAATGACGAGATCCATGCATTGGATTGTATGATGGAAAACTGGATGGGAGAATTATTTTATTAAGTCTTGAATCAACTATTATTCTTAGAACATACTAAACCAATTTTCATTTTTATTACAGGAAAATAGATTTGATATTCCAAAGTTCTATCATATACCGGCTGAAAATATAGATCTATATGGAGGTAAAGTCAAATGAATTTTATTTATTAGACAATAATTTTTCTACATTACTAATGCTAAATAATTAAAAACTCAGACCAATAAACTATAGATGGAGTGCCGAGAACAAAAGAGTGAAGCCAGCAAGAAGTAAGTCTCGCCTTGTATACACATGGCGGCACTCACACCAATACGAAGTTTTGTGTTCTAAATAATAAAAAATGAATGAAGCTCTGTGTTCCAAAAAATAAAGTTTAACTTTGTTGCGTTCGGAAGACAGTTCAAACTGTCAAACTGTCAATTCTATTGGTTTCGATGTGTGCTTTCGGATTTCTTTTGCCGGCTTCACTCTTTTATTCCTGGCGCTCCGTCTATAGTTTATTGGTCTGAGGGTAAAAATGGTTTCTAAGTTTTTAAAACTTGATATTTTTTAGGTGTTGATAATAATATGTCGTGTACAGGAATCTTTTAGCCCGTAGATGACGTGTGCGTGACAGAGACAGCGCCTTACAGTTTGCCTTACCTGTAAGGTGCTGTCTCTGTCACCAACACGTTATCCACGCGCTAAAAGACCCTTGTACGACTATATAAATATAATAATGTATATTACTTAGTCCGTTACATGAAAAACACAGAATGAAAAACTATGGCCAACATGATGGCCAATGTTATTTTTAAATTTCGTTAAGTATGTATTTATTAATATTTTATTCTTTTAATTTTCAGACGAAGGTCAAACTAAACTTCCACAGGAGCAAGAATTTATGTATGGAAATCAGATAGAAAACATGAAAAAATAAACATTCTAAAACTCGAAACTCGACGAAATAAAATTAATTCGAATGTATTCGTGAACTGTAAACTAGTCATTATTTGTAATTTTAACGAGAATAAATATAATGCATGCAATTTGTTGGTTTCATTTAATAAGAAAGGAAAGTTTGGTTTAGCCACGTTTAGCAGACTACGGCCGCGTTCCTTAAACGAACACTAAATGCCTCGACCATAATGCCCATAAACAGTAATGGAACGCTTTTTTGAGACGATATGAGCGTTAAGGGCTAGTTTCGGAACGCGGCCTACGTAAAGAATGATAAAGAAGTTACATTATTGTATATAAGGTGTCATGCGTGAAACGGACAGTAAAATTAAAGTCAATAGTTGAAATGACACCAAGTCAGAACTGTCAAAATTTATTGTAATATCCGCAAAAATTAAGTGACGCAGCAAAAACACTAATATATATAGCTTTCTCTTTTACTCTTAAAGCATATCAACTATAGTCTGTCTTCCTCTAACTTTGCTTTATAAGGTTTTTAAATTAGCAGCGTTCTCCTGTTCCTTTCCTGTACAATTTCTTCCACGGATTTTGTGGAAGAAATTAACTTATTTTTGTGGTTTAACTTCAAAATTACTAGTGAAATTAGTTTATAATTAAAATGGTGTTGACCGCCGATGTCGTTTTGCCAGAAGAATCTGAACTGACGGTTCAGGAAGTTAATTTATCTTCAGCTACATTGAGAGCTGGGTCGTTTCATTTAGGAAAACACTGCGAGGAAGTTAATAATGTAAGTTTATTTAGCAAGACATTTATCATCTTCAAAACTTCTGTTATAATCCATATAAGAGTCGGAACTCTTTTTTTATGCCCCCAACTTGATTGCATAATCAAAGTTTGTATAGGTTATGTTTTGGTGTATGAAAATTGATTATCATAATATTATTATAATTTTTAATTCAATTCTTTGTATAATGAAGCCACATGATAATATTACAGGAGAGCAAGTCCCTTCACTCAATTTCCTATAACTACACTAGCGGCACGCTATGATGGCCGGTTTGACACATTACAACAGTGATGTGGAATGTCAATTTATTCTCGAACAAAAAACAATTAAGTTTTGTTTTTGTACCTGATTAAATAGGTTTAATAAAACAAAAATGTAAATGTTTATTTAATTTATTTGAACGAACTGAATATTTGAATGAAAATGAATATACATACTTTATATGCACACAAGAAACATATGAATACAAAAGATACCAAAAAAGGTGCCACAAAAGGCCATAATTAATCAGATTCGTCCATACTACTATTTTCACTGTCGTCACTGCTATCATCACCTACATTAATAATTATATGTTCGTTTTCTATAATATTATCTATTTTCACATCTCTTTCATAATCTTCCCTTATTAATTTAACAGTTCTATTCACAACCTTTTCCCAGTCTCCTTTAGTCACATGTTCACAAGCTTCTTCTAATAATTTTAGCATTTTTTTTGTGGTAAATGGGGGTTCTGTATTGTGTCTTGCAGCATATCCCTTAATTTGAGCCCACACCAACTCAATCGCATTATACTCACAATGGTAAGGCGGTAACCGTATAACTCTGTGCCCATGTTCTAATGCTATTTCGTCAATGACGTATCGGATCTTGGTTGGTTTGTTTTCTTTTAAAAGACGTACTAATTCCGCTTTTAACATATTCATGTTTGCATCTACGCCATTTTTACGAAGCCATGCGACGATATCAGCTTTCTTTTGGGATTGGGCAGGTGGCTTGTCAATTTGCATCGAGTGGTATGGATTTCAGAGGTTTGTCCACATAGTGAAAATTGTTCATATTCACAAGTACATTCACCCCTTAAATGGTGTAAACTGATTTTTCTACACTTGTATACATTTTAGAAATCAATTTAATAAATAAATTTTGAGTCCTAAACCTAAAACTACATTCGATAAAATTTATGAATCTCTGCACATCACTATCGTCAATAAAGTAATACAATTATTTCCTTCAAAGTCGTTATCAATTAATACGGAACTTCATGAGCGGACAAACGTCAAACCGGCCATCATAGCGTGCCGCTAGTTTAATAATGATACTTCTACTGACATTAAAATAAATAACTACTAACTAATCTTCTACTTTATTTTAAAGGTTGATTACTATCTGGACATATATTATTAGTGCAGCTTAACATTTCAGCAAAATGTTTTGATTTTAATTATTCCATAAATTACAGATATAGTACATCCTAGATAATATTATACTTGTAGATGTAGTTTTCCTTGACAGTAGTGTTATCTGAGCTGTCAAAAGTTCAAGCTATTTGTATCAGACTATTCAAAAGTGATAAGAATATGGCAACAAAATATTATCTGATATATATCTCTCTTACTCCTTCATCTAAACTCTTTCTCTCTCTCTTACTTCTTTCTTGGATGACACTGCATCTGAGATTGGTTGGGTACTTTTGATACTACACATTTGCGAGCTATAATATGAAAATACACAACATTCATTGTTGATGGTCATTGATTGCCAATTTTACAAAGAAGAAAGAATTATTCCAATGCAACAAACTAATCACCAAATATTCTTACACCATCTGTTATATCGACTAACCATCCTAATTTGAATCTTGTTCTGTTTTGGTCACAGTTGTCATAGGCGAAAAAGGGTGCTGCTGCATGCTCGCTTACTACCTCAATTCTCTAAATAGAAGAAAATAAAACAATGAGTAATTGTTATAATATCATTTATTGTGATTTTAGGAGTTCATGCTCTGCCGTTTCGAGGAGCAAGACCCTCGTAAATGCATCAACGAGGGCAAGGCAGTGACGGCCTGTACGCTGGACTTCTTCAGGAAGGTGAAGAAGACGTGTCTTGCCGAGTTCAACCAGTACGCCCACTGCATTGAAAAGAGCTCCGGTGATTTTAGCTTCGAACAGTGAGTTTTGATATTTTTTGTTGAATTTAATGATGATATAAAGTACCTTTTATAAATAAATAACTGACTTCACAATCAATGAGTAACATACAAAACCCGTCAGATGTTGCTTAAATTTATATGGAACCAGACCTAAAGCACTACTGTATGAATACAAAAAGAATTATCAAAATAGGTTCATCCAGTGCAAAATTAATCATTATCAGTAAAGAGATGGTTCTTAGCCATATTTGATGAAGATCTGATAGTACATTAGGGAATATTATTAGTCTTTAATTAGTTGGAGTTAAGAGTTTTTAAATTTCAAATTACTCTGATGCCTCAGAGACTCGTCATGGAGATTCTGTATTCTGTTTGTATTCGTGCGCGCATTTACATGTTCCTTATGGCAACCTAATATTTATTTGGTACGTCTTGCACGCCCGCTTAATAGTAGGGGGCTTAATTATTAGTAGGGATGCCCTCCCTACTAATAATTTCCTGTTTAACTAAATGTGTCGATGTATTCCAGTTGCCGCACCACCCAGGGCGTGTTCGACAAGTGTATGCTGGAGAAGTTGAACATAGAACGCCCCGGGTACGGCTACTTCACCGAGGTTCGCGTGCACAACACTAAGAGGTAAGGGTTTCAATGAAAATTATGTATTTTAAAGAGTAAGAAGCCGTGGTTTTTTGAGGTGGTAATGTCTTATAAATTGATGAAGACTGGTTGCATGCACGAAAAAGTGTAATGGTCCACCTGAGCTGAGCGCGCAAGCGAGAGAGCAAAACATGCGCTCGGCTTGTGACGCATCTATCAGCCAATTTTTTATCTAAGACATTAAACGAGTAGGCAGCACCCTTCTGTTGCTGCCCGTGACAACTGGAAACGACCCAAAACAACACTCAAATAAAGACTAGAATGGTTAGTTACTAAACGGTATATTAGCCCAACGTCCCGCGATGGCCAGACCTTCATGGCTGAAATATTCTTCTTTTTTAGGTCTATAACAATGATTTTTTAAATATCTAGATTGAGCGTCGCCCTACAATGAAAACAAAAAAAACAAGGCAACATTATCAAGCATGTGTGCGTGCAGGCGATGTTTTTCGCGTTAATTTATTGTCTATGTGTGCGTAATCTGTGCGTAATGATATAAAAGTTGTGGCCAACAGTTGCCCACAACTTTTTGACACGTTTTCGCGGATTCGATGTTCCATCTAGATATTTAATACATCTTTGGTCTATAATAAAGTCCACGATGAATATGTCTCTTAACGACAATGATGCAATAAATAGGTAGATTGAGCATCGCCCTACAATGAAGACAAAAAAAACACGGCAACAATATCAAGCATGTGTGCGTGCAGGCGATGTTTTTCACGTTCGTCTAGTGTCTATGTTGCGTGATCAATGATACCAGTTACTAAAATTTTCCCATAAATCACACATTAAACTTAATTTATGGAGTGGTTATTTTCATGAATAAATAAAAAACCCTACTTAATTTAATTACAGTTGTTTATGTTAATGTTGTAATAAACCAGCTAAGTTAATTAAATTAATATTTTTTACGCAGTTTGTAGTTGGAAAGGAGACGGTCCAAAATTGTATGGAGTCTGGGCCTGGTTTTGTACCAGTGATAAAATAAGATAAAAAAGAAAAATAAACCATTTTTGACTAATCAAATCCACGAACTCATCTTTATTTCATTGCAAAAATTATTTATTAACTCCACGTGGCGCAATTATTCTACATAATGGCGGGCAGCAGACCAGAGGATTCATAATTTTTGACGTATGACGTTAGCTGTCAATATGCCTTCTCTATGCTTGAACAATGGCTCGAACTCAGAGTGAAGGACGCCATCTTGCAAGTGTTGCAAGTAGTACCTACCGAATAACTCGAAATTAATTTTATTTTAGCAAGTCATTTATTGCGATTTGTGAATTTATTATATTTTTAATGAACTTTCTGTATTTTTTGGTTTTTCATGGTTTAGTGTACAAGATCAGGCCCAAAATGGACCATCTCCTTTTCTAAAATTGTAAAGTTACCGTCTCAGATTAAGGTGAAAATTTGAAGGGAGGACGGGTTCTACACTCTCATTCGTCCCCCCAAACTAAATATTGCTCTCATAAAGTACTTACTTTTTTAAAATTATTTTTCTAAATCTCTAAAAATTTTAAGGTTATGTGGTCTCATTGGTTAATGTGTAAGCGCTCGAAGTCTTAAGTGTATGTATATGTGTGTGTGGACGTGTGTGTGTGTGTGTGTTTTAAACTACATTATAAAAAATAAATAACTTAAGTAGATCTAATTTGATTTTTGGGCCTAATTTTGAATCGTGACATCTCCGGCGCTGCGGAAGATGCAGCCAAACAGGCAAGCAGGACTAACAATAGCGAAAAAGTAATTTGGGGGGAAAGTTGGGGGAGTCACCAACCTCTCCTCCAAAAAATTTCAGCTTAATTTGAGGTAGTCACTTTATAATTTTTGGAAACTTGATTTTTTTATAATAAAAAAAGTATGCATTTCCTAGATTTAAAAATGGTGGGGGGAAGATGTGAGCGTCAGCCCCCTCCCCCCCTCAAATTTTTAGCTTAATTTGAGGTGGTAACTTAATTAAAGAAGAGCCAATTATTTACGTTACCTATCTAATTTAATAAAAAAATTACTTGGAAAGTTAATTACATGCATATCATTAAAAAAAACTTCAATAAATAAAGGAGATGGTCCATTTTGGGCCTGATCTTGTACACTAAACCATGAAAAACCAAAAAATACAGAAAGTTCATTAAAAATATAATAAATTCACAAATCGCAATAAATGACTTGCTAAAATAAAATTAATTTCGAGTTATTCGGTAGGTACTACTTGCAACACTTGCAAGATGGCGTCCTTCACTCTGAGTTCGAGCCATTGTTCAAGCATAGAGAAGGCATATTGACAGCTAACGTCATACGTCAAAAATTATGAATCCTCTGGTCTGCTGCCCGCCATTATGTAGAATAATTTCGTCACGTGGAGTTAATAAATATTTTTTGCAATGAAATAAAGATGAGTTCGTGGATTTGATTAGTCAAAAATGGTTTATTTTTCTTTTTTATCTTATTTTATCACTGGTACAAAACCAGGCCCAGACTACATACAATTTTGGATCGTCTCCTTTTCACATTACTCTTGTACCTTTAAAAGTGGTTTATTCGACCCAATGCAAAAATAATCATTAAAATGGGCTCATAAACATACGAATATTAATGTTATATTATTATAAATAAACACAAACGTATTGGTAAACACCACCTTTCTTTAATCGATTTATAAAAGTACATGAACTAAATAATATACACGTAACCATAAACCAATTTATATACCCACAAAAATGATGTTAAGTCGGGAGCATAAAAATAGAAACTAGCAACACTGACAAAAAAATGACGTAATTTGGTTACAATAAAAATCAAAATTGAAATTTAATTAAAAATATGTTTATTGGTTACTTGCCTATGATATGTGATGTTTTTTGAGCTTTTTACCCTTCCTTTATAATTCCGGCACAGTTTAATAGCACATTTCGTCATGTTATCCCTCTTATTTGTTTATTTAAATTGCGCGCGTAATACGTAGTGACACGAAAGCGGCGCGATCGGCACTAATTGGCGGGAAAGTACTTCTGCGCCAATAGTTGGCGCAGCTTTTTTGACAGGTCTTCGCGGATTCGATTATCCATCTAGATACTTTTACATCAATGCTTAACGATAGTGTACTTTACCCATTCTAACGTCAAAAAATATAAATATTAACCATAACCTTACGAATATAACCGTTATTGCAGACCCAAGCCGCTAGAAGAACCAAAGGCAGTGTACCCGGACGCCACGCCAGCCCTGCCAGAAGATGCAGAGAAGAAACCCGCGCGTTTCGGCTCTCGCTTCTACTGGATGACTGAGTAAATGGAGTAAAAGTGACAGCAACAACAATCATTTCCCGCGTTAAAGTAAAACATCGGATGAGTTTTGAAATTTGATTTTCGAACGTTTTATTTCTTTTTGATTTTCAGTTTCGAATGCAAGTGGTGTCGCTCGCTTTTTATTCTTTTTTAAGTGGCTTTTTTTCGATAAATGTAATTGAATGTAAATGTGTTGTAAATAAAAGATAAATCATGGTTAACACTTGTTTTAAGAGTAACTTGTCTTGTGTATTACTTTAATTCTTGTTAGCTATTTTAATTGTAGAGTAATAAAATGTTTAAATAATGGAATATCTTTTCTTTTTTGTGTACAACGGCAGCAAGGCTGCAAAGGCCTAGAGAAAGAGTGAAATTTATAAGAAAAAGCTATAACTATACCTGGCAACAACCAATGGATGGCCCACTACTGAGCACGAGTCTCTTCTCATCATTGAGGAGGCCTAGAGCTTATAATCACCATGCAGTCCCAGTGCAGATTTATGGAGGTGTCAGTGGCCAACCCAGTATTGGAAATTTTCATGCCGCCCGAAGGTCTCCGACATGGCTTAACTGCTATCTATCGAAAACAACTGAGACCGACGGCTTTATGTGCCCTGCGAAGCACAGAAGCGCTCAAGAAATTAGCCACTAGCGGTCACCCAACTACTTGTCGATCACATAAGATTTACAAAAGCCGGAATATGAACGCTTCAGGCTGATACATAAAGGGTTATTATTCAATAAAACAATATTCAGATATTGCAAAGTCAACATACGTATTTATTCATTATTGTATTGTATTTAATTACTGCTATATTTACAAATACAGACGAAATGCTCAGCTCAGTCTATACCAGCTAACCCGTCACTGCTGCATTAGTAAATAACGTTATAATTATATTTAATAAATATTGCTAACACAAAAAATGTATAAAATAAAATAGTAAAAATGTTGTGTATAAAATATGTATAAATAATGCAAGTAAATTTAATTCATGAATAGAAACATTTAAAAAAATAATTTACAGCCTTATTTATGTTAAATAAAAAATCCATGTTATATTATTATTGTAGTATTACAAAAACAATGATATTGCTTTTAATTTAAAGCTTTTTTTACTTTTGTATTAAAATTAATTTATAAACTGAAGAGTCCATTGTTGAATCATAGTTTTAACTTTTCACTTCCGTCGATAGCTATTTTTTCCGTGAGCTATTTGAAGCCCAAATTTTAAGTCATGTTTATTGCATAGACAGCATCTCTGATCTTGCGAACATTTCTAACCATAACGTCATGTATAATTCTTACAATGTGATATAATATAACAGTATAAAATCGAACAGCAGTGAAGGGTTTATAAGAACACTCCGAAATTCTACCCATACATTCCTACTGAATATAAACTATTAAAACGTCACTACATACATTGAACTTTAAAGATATGTATAAAAACTTATTCAAAACAATTTCGATACACAAGCGAGGGGATTTAAAATGTAAAACGCATACAAAAGCCGATATAAATAAAAATATGACTAACCTGTAAATGTTCAAATGATAAATAGTTACGTCAGTGTTGTTGAAATTGACATAAATCTGAGATCTCTAGATCGTGGTCACATCTATCGTTCGTAGTCGGGTCTATCGAACTTAGTCAACTCTATGGACTGTAGTTAAATATAGTGTAGTTAAATAGCTGTACTAAAATAATGAATTCAATGATAAACATTATTCCTTAACTCAATTTCCAAAAACCTGACTTACAGAAAACACATTTTACACTGAGATTTGACAACCATCGGGTGGTAGTCCCATCGTTTTATTAGAAAAGAAGAAAAATATGTAAAACAAAAACTACCACCCGTAACATTTTTTTAGGTTTGCACCCCTTGGAATGAAGTGATTCCAACTACTATTTCTTATAATTTTATCCAAATTCTAACTGTAGAAATTAATAGTTTTTATTTGTTTTAACTTTATATCAAAATAACGCCATGTCAAGAAGTAATATAAAATTAAAAAATGGCAAGTATTCAATTTAACAGAAATAAAAAATTGAGTTAAAATAAATCAGTTAGAACCATATCATTCCAAGGGCGCAATATAAAGATCACACAATATTGAGCAATAAAAACGATACAATTTTATTTCAAACAAGTTACACAAGCAGCCATTTTGAATATCGTAAAAGTATATAAAATATTCCGATACAAAATTCACAACGCAACTAAATGTCACTAGTACAAAAACGTTCATATTTCTTCTAACCTATACCTATCTAAGGCTCTGTTTACATGAGGCAGTTTACGAACGCCAGTATGCGCAACATTTAAAAAAATATGCAATATTATAAAAGCGGATTCTATTAGTTAAAGCCACATATTTGCATCCAACGGCTTAATAATATTTTACAAAAAGTGAAGAGCGCTTTTCAGTTTTCACCAATGAATGCTAATTTTATAAAAGACAAAGACAAAGAAGATTTGTCAAGTACAAATATATTCTCGAAGGCCAAGGCGATTGTTTCTCGAAGCAAAGCGAGAGCCATTACTAGTAAAAATATGATTATTCCTTAGCCATAAATCGAATGAAGTTACACTACGTAAATTCTTAACATAATTAAGTTGCGTCTGTACTGTGGTAAAACGTAAACCGCCACATGTAACATTCCTAAACGTTCATCCGAATTGACTTTATGATTTACAATACAAACAATTACACCTAGATTTTATAGAGTAGGATTAATTTAATAGGATTGAACAAATTGACTAGGGTGTAAGAATGTGAACACATTTACAATTTGATTCGTAATCATGACAAAAATATCTAATCCTAAAATCCTAGCATACGATTATAATCTTTCATAAAATAAATACACCAGAAGGTTTTTTGTTAGATTACAGAAATAATACATTTTATCAACATCATAATTTTATGAAAATAACTATTTATTCATATCAACTTAGATTTTTCTGGTGTTTCGTTTCAATCGATTCGTAAATGTGTTCTCATTCTTCTAAACCACGATATACAATCAGTCCTAAGCAGGAATGCAACGATATACAAAAAAATAATAATGAAATTTTATTGTGATATAGAAATGCTTAATTATCTAAAATATTGTAAAATTACCATAGATACCGTATATTTATTGAGAATTAATAAGCAATTATTGTAAACAGTAAAAATTTTTATACTCGGATATCAGTTCTTCGAGAGTAAGCTTTTATAATAAAACATTCATTGGGATAGTTAGCTGTAAGTCAGTATTGAAAACTGTCGAAACATAGCTGCAAAATTATGCTATGCAAAAATTATCATTCCGGTATGTCGGTATTGAGTTACAAAATATTCATCTATTCTAAACCACGATTTATCGTACAACGTCATTACTACTAATATATCTATTGGTCGTAGTCAAATCTATCGGACGTGGTCAGCTCTAACATAACGGTATATGGATCGTAGTCACAGTCATTTTTAGTAACAGTTCATGACTACCTCTAGAAATTTCCGTTTGTAAAACTAGCAATATAACTCAATTTCGACAATTTTGCACGGCATTACTTTTGCATAACAAAAGCTAGGGGTTACCTAATCAATCGGGTAATTCGATTGAATTTATACTTTTTTCTTCTGATTTTTGTTTAATTACGACTGAAAGCTATTTTGCGCGGTGCGTGAATTCACGTATTAATCACTTATTGAATCATATAAATCTCTAACTGTTTACTGTCATTTTTAGACTTTTTGTCTCTCTGTGTTTTAGCTCGCTCTAATTTTAGAAACGGCTGAACCGATTTGGATGCGGTTTTCTCATATATATTGCGATAAACCCCGCGACATAGTGTTTATTTTATTTCAATCGGTTCGTAAATAATAAAGTTATGATAATTAAAAAATCAATGAACCTAAATTACCTACGTAATGTGAATATTTAGAGACATTTACAATTTCCCGAATCTCGAAACGAGGGCGGGCTTACGAGTAATTTAAACAAAACTTGATATATTTAGGTATTTTTCTTTCTTATCCGTGAAAAAACGTACCGAGCAAAGTAAATTTAAGTCATTGGGAGTTTCAAGTAATGCTTAATCCCTTTAGGAATTATTGTCTTGGAAATATTTACCATAATTATCCATGCTCAGTTTGTTAGTCACAATAAAAGTCATAAAATCGGGCAAGAGACCTTTTATAGTACATAAAAAAAAATAATGTAAGTATTGTCAATTCTTAAGAATATATCTACGAATAGGAATATTGCAAAAACATAATAATATGCCTGTATGACATATTCTATCACTAAAATTGACCTAAAAATATGGCAAATGACTCAAATCATTTAGCATTTCGTGGGGTAAAAATAAATTGTCTTTTTGAATAATTTATAATAAAAAAAAATTAAAACTATGAAAAAGCAGTCTATATGTATATCACTTAATATGAGGGATATGGCAACACTACACTAGATTAAATTTAATGTTGATATTTTATTATATTTAACCTAAATAATGATGGTAGGTACATTTCCACGAGATATTATCATAAATATATAGAAAAACTATCTGTAGTTTCCGTCATTACATCCGTATAAATAAACTTATATATTTATCTCGTGGACTTATTTATTTATTTAATAATTAAACTAAATAATTACAACCATGCCTTCCCATTACAATCAAGATATGTCCAATGCTCGCATATGCGTTGCTACCACTCCAACTATAAAGTCCTTAATACATATTTTACGAGTATATATCTTTGGAACGAAGTCCCTTATCGCACGATACACATGGAGGTTAGAAAATGAAAAGTGTAAGATTTTTGCGTGTCGGCAATGGGAATGAATGCTATTGGCTGTGTCCAGTCCTATATGCTCGTTTATTGGTCAATCAGTTTATCAATTGCACCAATAAGGTGCCAGCTGTCAGGTGAGGTAAGCCAGCTGTCACGTGCGGTATTTCAGATGTTCACGTGTCAGAGGTAAAGTGCAACAATATAACTTCGTTCCAACCGAGTGTTCTATGACACTCACACATTTTTTAACGCGTATTTAACGCGTCCATTGAGTTATAATCTAATTTTTTCAGATTTATACTACCAATATGAAGTTAGAAACTTGTCTTTATGATAGCGAGAACATTTAGTTATATGCGTAAGTGAAAGTATATAAAAATCGATTTTGATTTTTTTGATAAAATAAATATATTTATCTTATCTTTATATGTTTCTACGGCGTGCGTTATATTATTGCAAGCCGCGTATAAAAAGTGAGTATTTAAAACTTATGTATTAAATTTAACATTCGTTTGCCCAAAATCGCAAATCTCTTACATTTCTTTACCCACATGTGTAAGACACCAAGTTTTGTTTTTATAATTTTATTTTATAATAATAAAAGAGTTTTTTTATACTTTTTATTTCGACGAGAGTCTGAAAGCGTTACGTAACTTTGTCTATATATTATGTCTGTCTGTGTCAGATACATTATCACGCTTATGTTCAACCGATTTAGAGGAAATTTGGTATGGGGATATTTTAAAGCCCTAGACAAGATATAGGACAGTTTTTATTCCGGAAATACAGTCCCTGGATGATTATTTTAACCGTATATTATCGTTTTTAATCAATTCACTCACCAATGGGCATAATTGCAACATTCGTTGCTATAGGAACCGTTGCTAGGATAAAACTGACCTAAAACGAACTTTTACAAAACGTTAAAACACGTTGCGAATAGGAAGCGTGTTATTAATCATCGATATTAACACGCGATCATTATTGTGTGGCAACATCGCACTACGTCACACGGTGACGTCACGAAAGCCTGAATCACGCTATTGAAGATTTCTAAACCGCTCGCATATGTACAACTCCCCGAGGGCATTGACTAGGGGCCTCAGTCGCCCCCCCAGGCATGTCGTCTCGCCTTCCGGAAGATCTGAATTTGCCAAAATTGTATCTCATCACTACCCAACGCTGGACTCACTTGTTCCGCCCAAAGTTAGGGGCAACAGGCGGAATAAAATTTTATTTGAGTCTAAACATGTCACTTTTTTTGGAATTTTAAGGCAGTTTATGCGAACTTATTAACTTTGGTTCAAATATAGGAAGATTTTAAATTGAATATAAAATATGCTGAAATACTAATCACCGTTTCTTGTAATAAAGTAATAAAAATACGAGAAAATAAAATAAATTAAAAAAGTAAAATTACATTTCGCAAAAAGTTATATTATAATATTGTAGCAAGAAGTTCATTATTATTGCACATAAATAAATAAAAATAATATTATAAAAACTTCGACGTGATATTGTAGCTTTACATAATATATCGAAGATTTATTTGTATGGAATTGAATCGAATTAAAAAAATTATTTCAAAATTTATAATATCAAATAATAAAACGAAAGCTTTACTTTAGTCCGTCAAAGTGTAGTCAAATAGAAATCATCAAACTTACAAGTTCCATGTTACGGTACGAGTTACAATACGTGTCACGTTACAAGTTCCGATAAGTTACAAGTTACGATACAAGTCATATTACAAACTCCACTAAGTTACAAGTTACATTACTCGTAACATAACAAACTCCGTTACGTAACAAGTAACATTACAAATTACGATCCCATCAACTAACAAATCACAATCCCACCCCAATCACAACTCACGTAACAACTTCCTTACCAAGTTACATCCGGTAACACCCCAAAGTTACATCCGGTAACATCCCAAGTTATAACCGGTAACACGCTCCAAACACGCACCACTCACCATGTTACCGTCACGGCCCCGTGTATCTCGCGACGAGCCACAAGTTACACCCGGTAACACCCGGTAACAACACACAGCACATACCAGTCACCGTCACGGGCGCGTGTGTCTCGCGGCGAGCGCGGCGCACACGCCGAGCGCGGCGCACAGAGCGCTCGCGGCCGCCGCGCTGCCGCCGGCCAGCCCGCGCGCGACCGCCGCGCCCGCGCACGCCGCCGACAGGATCACGCCGGTCGTCGTGCATCTGTCGAGGGATAGTGGTTGTTACTTGTTGTGCAATGATGTTTTAAATATCTAGATTGAGCGTCGCCCTACAATGAAAACAAAAAAAAGGCAACATTATAAAGCATGCGTGCGTGCAGGCGATATTTTTCACGTTCATTTATTGTCTGTGTGTGCCTAATCGGTGCGTAATGATATAAAAATTGTGGCTAACAGTTAGCCACAATTTTTTGACACGTTTTCACAGATTCGATGTTACATCTAGATATTTAAAACATCAAAGTTGTTGTGTTAGTGTGTGTCAAGTTAGCACACTGTCCCGACACCAAAGTGGTAGGCGTCGACACCGTGTGGTTTTAGTGGGTTCGAGTCCCACATACCTGTCACATGAGGGTCTTTCCACACGTTAAAATAAAAGTGTGTGTCACGTTGTTGTAACTGTATAGTTATTGTGATTATTTTAATTCAAAATAACTAAATGTTAACAAAAAACTGAAAAAACATAACAAACTTGAACATCAACAAGTACAGATAACTTAAAAACTACTTGTCAGGTGTCGCTTAAATTTATATGATAATATCATGATTTTAAATCCCCTATAGTCCTTGTCACAGCCGGTCACATTTGTGGGATTGTGTAACGCCGCTTATTTTATAATTTTACATATAAAGATAAGAACTATACATATAAACTCAATCAAAAGTTATCAGGAGATAAATGACCATAAATTAAATACACATTATTATAACTCAAAAACTATCCTCCAGATGTCACTTAAATTTATATGGGATCAGACAACAGCTACTGCCTTTGGAATAAAAAAATACAGGCGAACTGAGAACCTCCTTTTTTTCTCAAACGCTTAAAAACGTCACCCCCCATTATCCTCTCTCACACTCACCTGAGGTTAGCCGGGAAAGCGTCCACTATAGTGACGCACACGTTGAAGTATATCACTGTGACCAGGGCACGATACGCCGCCTCCACCGCGTATAGCGCCGTCTCGCTCTCCGCCACGTAGAGTGCGGGGGACAGCAGTACGCAGAACACGCATGGGACCACTGGGGGAGGATGAATGCTATGTGTTATTCTTATTATTGTTTCTGCCGTCGTAATAATAATAATTGGTTTAACGGCAATTTTGTTACGGATAGGAAGTTCTTCAGTTCTCAAGGGTAGCAAACAAAAGTGACTATTTCAATCCTCAAGGGTAGCAACGCATTTGTGACCGAATTTGACCGAATTAGACAAGACTCTCACAATAAACCAATAACTGGACTGTTTGCACGCCTGATGAATCGCATGAGTATCTAACTATACCTCATATCCTATAGTCATAACTTCTAGCCCTTCAGGTTGTCTGGAAGAAATCGCTCTTTAGCGATAAGACCGCCTTTTGTATAAATTTGTGTTTTCTTTACATTGTTGTAATCGTGTTGCTTTGGTGTACAATAAAGAGTATTATTATTATTTTCTTTTACTTTGTTTTTCACAGTACAATAAGACTGGTTTAACTACATTTACGGGCCGTAACCAAGTAAAATGTAGCGTGTGGTGAATTTATTTAATTTTCTGGTGTATATTGATGTTGGTGTTCGTTTTCATCAACTTGTAAAAATTTTCTAACGATTCTATTATTGTTATTATTATTATTATTATACCTCATGTGTATGAGGACTGTATCTAACAAATTAAATTTCGATTAAATAAGCATTTTATTAATCCACCGAGTGTTCTGCTAAAGACATGGACTTATCGTAATAGGTCCAATGTCAGTCTTGTTCTCCGTACATCTATGTACGTTTCCCCTCTCCCCCGTACCCAAGTTTGCGTTGCAACCCACTCATGTCTACCTCCACCAATCTATTTCTCACGGCATACATGTATCTCTCCCCCTTTCCTAAATCAAAAGCATGTCTCGCAGTCGCAGCGACCGCTTCATACCGGAGCTCTTAAAGCAATCCATTCATGTCATATCATCCATCCCCTTTCTCCCCACCACTCACGCCACGCAGCAAGCGCTCCATACGCTAACCCAACCTCCAACAGCAACCCACCTATATCACTTCAACCCCCCCCCCCCCTCCCTAAGACACTCACCAGTGGGTCTCACAGCAGCCGGCAGTAACACAACGGGCGAAGCAGCGAGCGCCCCGTACGCCCCGTAGCCGAGCTCGCGCAGCAAGCCGCCGATGTCGGCCGTGAGGTCGGCCCCCCTTGTCTCTTAGTATAGATCTGTTCCCCCCCCCCCCCCTAAGACACTCACCAGTGGGTCTCACAGCAGCCGGCAGTAACACAACGGGCGAAGCAGCGAGCGCCCCGTACGCCCCGTAGCCGAGCTCGCGCAGCAAGCCGCCGATGTCGGCCGTGAGGTCGGCCCCCCTTGTCTCTTAGTATAGATCTGTTCCCCCCCCCCCCCTAAGACACTCACCAGTGGGTCTCACAGCAGCCGGCAGTAACACAACGGGCGAAGCAGCGAGCGCCCCGTACGCCCCGTAGCCGAGCTCGCGCAGCAAGCCGCCGATGTCGGCCGTGAGGTCGGCCCCCCTTGTCTCTTAGTATAGATCTGTTCCCCCCCCCCCCCCCCCTAAGACACTCACCAGTGGGTCTCACAGCAGCCGGCAGTAACACAACGGGCGAAGCAGCGAGCGCCCCGTACGCCCCGTAGCCGAGCTCGCGCAGCAAGCCGCCGATGTCGGCCGTGAGGTCGGCCCCCCTTGTCTCTTAGTATAGATCTGTTCCCCCCCCCCCCCCTAAGACACTCACCAGTGGGTCTCACAGCAGCCGGCAGTAACACAACGGGCGAAGCAGCGAGCGCCCCGTACGCCCCGTAGCCGAGCTCGCGCAGCAAGCCGCCGATGTCGGCCGTGAGGTCGGCCCCCCTTGTCTCTTAGTATAGATCTGTTCCCCCCCCCCCCTCTAAGACACTCACCAGTGGGTCTCACAGCAGCCGGCAGTAACACAACGGGCGAAGCAGCGAGCGCCCCGTACGCCCCGTAGCCGAGCTCGCGCAGCAAGCCGCCGATGTCGGCCGTGAGGTCGGCCCCCCTTGTCTCTTAGTATAGATCTGTTCCCCCCCCCCCCCCCTAAGACACTCACCAGTGGGTCTCACAGCAGCCGGCAGTAACACAACGGGCGAAGCAGCGAGCGCCCCGTACGCCCCGTAGCCGAGCTCGCGCAGCAAGCCGCCGATGTCGGCCGTGAGGGCGGCCCCCCTTGTCTCTTAGTATAGATCTGTTCCCCCCCCCCCCCCTAAGACACTCACCAGTGGGTCTCACAGCAGCCGGCAGTAACACAACGGGCGAAGCAGCGAGCGCCCCGTACGCCCCGTAGCCGAGCTCGCGCAGCAAGCCGCCGATGTCGGCCGTGAGGTCGGCCCCCCTTGTCTCTTAGTATAGATCTGTTCCCCCCCCCCCCCCTAAGACACTCACCAGTGGGTCTCACAGCAGCCGGCAGTAACACAACGGGCGAAGCAGCGAGCGCCCCGTACGCCCCGTAGCCGAGCTCGCGCAGCAAGCCGCCGATGTCGGCCGTGAGGTCGGCCCCCCTTGTCTCTTAGTATAGATCTGTTCCCCCCCCCCCCCCTAAGACACTCACCAGTGGGTCTCACAGCAGCCGGCAGTAACACAACGGGCGAAGCAGCGAGCGCCCCGTACGCCCCGTAGCCGAGCTCGCGCAGCAAGCCGCCGATGTCGGCCGTGAGGTCGGCCCCCCTTGTCTCTTAGTATAGATCTGTTCCCCCCCCCCCCCCCCCTAAGACACTCACCAGTGGGTCTCACAGCAGCCGGCAGTAACACAACGGGCGAAGCAGCGAGCGCCCCGTACGCCCCGTAGCCGAGCTCGCGCAGCAAGCCGCCGATGTCGGCCGTGAGGTCGGCCCCCCTTGTCTCTTAGTATAGATCTGTTCCCCCCCCCCCCCCTAAGACACTCACCAGTGGGTCTCACAGCAGCCGGCAGTAACACAACGGGCGAAGCAGCGAGCGCCCCGTACGCCCCGTAGCCGAGCTCGCGCAGCAAGCCGCCGATGTCGGCCGTGAGGTCGGCCCCCCTTGTCTCTTAGTATAGATCTGTTCCCCCCCCCCCCCCCTAAGACACTCACCAGTGGGTCTCACAGCAGCCGGCAGTAACACAACGGGCGAAGCAGCGAGCGCCCCGTACGCCCCGTAGCCGAGCTCGCGCAGCAAGCCGCCGATGTCGGCCGTGAGGTCGGCCCCCCTTGTCTCTTAGTATAGATCTGTTCCCCCCCCCCCCCCCTAAGACACTCACCAGTGGGTCTCACAGCAGCCGGCAGTAACACAACGGGCGAAGCAGCGAGCGCCCCGTACGCCCCGTAGCCGAGCTCGCGCAGCAAGCCGCCGATGTCGGCCGTGAGGTCGGCCCCCCTTGTCTCTTAGTATAGATCTGTTCCCCCCCCCCCCCTAAGACACTCACCAGTGGGTCTCACAGCAGCCGGCAGTAACACAACGGGCGAAGCAGCGAGCGCCCCGTACGCCCCGTAGCCGAGCTCGCGCAGCAAGCCGCCGATGTCGGCCGTGAGGTCGGCCCCCCTTGTCTCTTAGTATAGATCTGTTCCCCCCCCCCCCTAAGACACTCACCAGTGGGTCTCACAGCAGCCGGCAGTAGGACCACAGGCGAAGCAGCGAGCGCCCCGTACGCCCCGTAGCCGAGCTCGCGCAGCAAGCCGCCGATGTCGGCCGTGAGGTCGGCCCCCCTTGTCTCTTAGTATAGATCTGTTCCCCCCCCCCTCCCTAAGACACTCACCAGTGGGTCTCACAGCAGCCGGCAGTAACACAACGGGCGAAGCAGCGAGCGCCCCGTACGCCCCGTAGCCGAGCTCGCGCAGCAAGCCGCCGATGTCGGCCGTGAGGTCGGCCCCCCTTGTCTCTTAGTATAGATCTGTTCCCCCCCCCCCCCTAAGACACTCACCAGTGGGTCTCACAGCAGCCGGCAGTAACACAACGGGCGAAGCAGCGAGCGCCCCGTACGCCCCGTAGCCGAGCTCGCGCAGCAAGCCGCCGATGTCGGCCGTGAGGTCGGCCCCCCTTGTCTCTTAGTATAGATCTGTTCCCCCCCCCCCCTAAGACACTCACCAGTGGGTCTCACAGCAGCCGGCAGTAACACAACGGGCGAAGCAGCGAGCGCCCCGTACGCCCCGTAGCCGAGCTCGCGCAGCAAGCCGCCGATGTCGGCCGTGAGGTCGGCCCCCCTTGTCTCTTAGTATAGATCTGTTCCCCCCCCCCCCCTAAGACACTCACCAGTGGGTCTCACAGCAGCCGGCAGTAGGACCACAGGCGAAGCAGCGAGCGCCCCGTACGCCCCGTAGCCGAGCTCGCGCAGCAAGCCGCCGATGTCGGCCGTGAGGTCGGCCCCCCTTGTCTCTTAGTATAGATCTGTTCCCCCCCCCCCCCCCTAAGACACTCACCAGTGGGTCTCACAGCAGCCGGCAGTAGGACCACAGGCGAAGCAGCGAGCGCCCCGTACGCCCCGTAGCCGAGCTCGCGCAGCAAGCCGCCGATGTCGGCCGTGAGGTCGGCGCGCCGCGCGCACGCGCCGCGGATGCCGCGGATGTGGGTGTTGCGGAGTACGCAGGTGGACTCCAGCTCGCGGCCCAGCTCCATGTCTGTATCGATTATGCTGCGGAGAGAGGTGGAGAGAAGTTAGTTAGAGTGTTACCGGACCAATCGATCGTCGCTCGGCGCCTTCGAACGATTGTGGAATCGACTAGTCGACGTCAATCGATACATAGTTTCTACGTGACCAAACGATAGATCGAAATCGACTAGGGTTAGTCGTGGTGGTACCACACCAATCAGTCGATCGTTAATCGACGCTATCTTGACTCGTCTCGTCTTGACTCTATATTGGATAACGTCTGTGTGAAATGTTCGTTGGATATCGTCTGGTTGTGGATGATACGCTTTGAGGCCTCTATATTGGATAGTCTCTTTGTGAAATGTTCGTTGGATATCGTCTCACGATCCGTCAGAAACGCATTCTTAGAGCGGCCGTAGTATAGTAGTAAATATATTTAATCTGAATACTCACGTGCTATTAACAAACAGGGAACTCCGGAACGCGGTCATCGACGTCTGCAGGTTACAGAACGCGACGCCCACGAACGTACAGTTACTAAAGGTCACATGCGACAGCAGCGTATCTCTAAACGTGCAGTTCGTGAACGTGACGTCACTGTACTCTATATTGGACAGTGTCTGTGTGAAATGTTCGTTGGATATCGTCTGGTTGTGTATGATCCGTTTGGACGCTTCGAACGCTTCGCTCTCCATGCGTTCCACTGTTGTAGGTATGTAGGCTGATAGGTAGTACTGGAAAGGGGGAAAAATTGGAATTAAATACAATAATGTCAGTTGGCAAAAGTGAAATGTTATCATTATTACGCTACGAATTCGTCCGGTCGTTTTCGCACAAGTATAATCTTACAGATTAAAGATTACAATTTCACCCGGTGATTTTTGTATGTGATCATGATTACACATACAAATTCATGTGATGATTTTTGCTAAATGCAAACATGATTGCGGGCAGATTAATAAATCTGGTGATATTTGCTCAAATGTAATTATGATTACAGATTACAAATTATTATAGTCCTAGTTGTCGATATTGCAGTCTGTTTTTTCTTTGTTAGAGGTATTTGTGACAGCCATCACAAACGGAGCTGACCATTTACTCATTTATAGTTTACTAGTAAATCCGCCCTCGCTTCGCTTCGGGGAACCACACCTTTCAAAAATCTCTATAAATTTTAACAAATTATGTTATTCCGATGTCTAAGCTATATTACTGCAAAGTTTCATGAAAATCCGTTCAGTAGTTTTTGCGTGAAAGAGCAACAAACTCACACACACACTCACTCACTCACTCACATACATCCTTACAAACTTTCGCATTTATAATATTAGTAGGATTTAAAGAAAACCTAATTTACACATTCATTTGCCAACCAAATCGAAAGATTATAAAACCAACTTATCATCTACCTAACCTCTTCAAAAACACCACAATCACACTGATATTCAGCACGACCCCAACTAACCTGTATAGCCATCGCGAACACCAGTGTCGCCGCAAGCCGTAAAGTCATACTCCGGTACGTGCTCGAGAACAGTTGGAAGAACGTCTGCCAGAACTGTCGACAATATAGCAGACACTTAGCTGTTACTAGTCACTGTTTACTAACTGACCACTTGAAATTTCATTGCTATTAGAAAAAACTTCTAGTAACTTAACACACAGAAAGCATTCTAGTTTCTAAATCGAGCCTTGTTCTATTCTCACAACAGGAGCTGCACGCTTGTTCACTACCTTAATTCCATTGTGGAGGAAAAAGGGAGATCTCCCGCCAGGCGATGTCACTGCCTGGGGACCGAGGTCCGAATATTGACTTGATTGTATATACTCGTATAGTTAGATTCACTGCAAACTTTGATAGCGCGGTTGAGGATACGCCTTCTGATTGGCCAGTTCAGTATGACGCGTGTGACGTAGTTTATTGTTTACTGCAATCGTTGCTTGTGGTTGCTTGGTCAGCATCTTCATCTTATGTGCGGCGCTCGCTCACGTTACTGTAGGTATCGCGCCGCTACATCATAAATCAATGAGGGTAAAAGCGTATGAATTCGCCGCTAGAGGCGCTAGTGGAAAGTGAGGTCTGTCAGTGCACCAAACAAATTTGACCCGGTAAGAGGAGCGCTACTATCTTTGTCTTTGTCCGACAACAGTATAACATTTGCATTAGTTCCAATTTTGGCCACCGGGTCAGATAAGTTAGTGGCACTGTCACTTATCAGATCACTTGTCTGAATGTCACTTGTCACTGTTAATGTATGGGCTTGCTTTGACAGCAGGATCTCACTTGCCAGTGGCGCCAACTGGTGAGCACAATAACGGCGACCCTCATTAAAACACACCAACCACTCACCATCTTAACCCCATGCCGCACTTGGTGCAGGGCGGGCGGCCGCCGCTTGCCCGGCAGCGTCAGCTCGTTGGCGCGCCACTCGCGCGCCGCGCCCGCGCCACACGCGCGCCACTGGTTGCTGCTGTGGATGCCCTGTTGATTGGTTGATCGGTTAGTTGATTGCTTGGTTGGTTAGTTGATTGATTGGGCGGTTTGATAGTTGATTGATTGGTTAGTTGATTGATTGGCTGATTGATTAATTGACTAATGGGCAGCGTCAGCTCGTTGGCGCGCCACTCGCGCGCCGCGCCCGCGCCGCACGCGCGCCACTGGTTGCTGCTGTGGATGCCCTGTTGATTGGTTGGGCGGTTAGTTGGGCAGTTGATTGATTGGTTGGTTAGTTGATTGATTGGTTGGTTAGTTGATCGATTGGTTGGTTAATTGTTGTTGATTGATCGGTTGGTCAGTTGATTGATTGGTTGGTTAGTTGATTGATTAATGAGATAGTTGATTGATTAATAGAATAGTTGTACTGCTTAATCAGAGATTACTTATTTATTGATTGCAGAAAGTTTATTAATTGGTCAGATTGTTGATTAATCAATTGGAAACTCATATTGAATATTTATGTAGTAAATTGAGTAAATTTGTTTACGCATTACGACGGCTCACTGATCATGCCTCCAAAGAGACAGCTTTAATAGCCTACCATGGTTATGTTGTCTCCAATCTAAAATACGGCATCATCCATTGGGGAAATTCCATAGACACTATCAAAGCTTTTAGATTGCAAAAACGATGTGTGAGAGCAATATTCCACGTAAATAAAAGGTATAGCTGCAAACAGTTATTCATTAAGCTGAACCTAATGACACTTCCATCGCTTTACATATATGAAGTATGCATTTTTGTAAAAGATAATATGCATTTATTCGATATATATTTACCAAGGCTATATAGACAAACTAAAAAAAAGTTTTATATAATGCCTAAGCAAACATCCAAATGTAGCCTCTATAACAAAAGCATATACTGCATGGCTCCAAAAATATTTAATCATTTGCCGGACGTATTTAAGGAACTAAATTTAAGACAATTTAAAACTAAATTGCAAAACTTATTAATAAAAAAATGTTATTATACAATTGACGAATTTTTAAAGGATACGCTGACATGAACATGACATGTAATTATTAAATTTTGACATGAAATTAGATTTTTAAAATAGTTTTTTTAGAAATATGGTTATTTATTATTTATTAAAAGTGTAATGAACGATTGATTTAAAAAAATGTCTATGAAACTTAAAATACTTCATTAAATTAAGTATTATAAATACTGACATACTTATAAATGTACGATATATTAGAATTTAAATAAATAAATATAGAATGAGAAGTTCAATTAATTGTAATAATGTAAGTTAAGCATGCGCTATCAAGAAATTGCACGCCTATTAGGCATATACGGAGGAACTATGTATAACTAGATTTAAGACCAACATTGTACCCGTTTAATGCAATAAACATTGATTTGATTTGAAAAAAAAAAAAAAAAAAAAAAAAAAAAAAAAAAAAAAAAAAAAACGTTGGTTAATTTTTAGAGTGACGCATGTACAATGTCGCCAAACTATACATCTGGTGTAAAAAATTTGTTGGCTAACGTCACCGTATAACCATTCTCCTCTCCCTACCTGGTACACCATCATGGCGTCCACCTCTCGCCCGACGTCGAGCAGGTACCGCGGCGACTCCGGCGTCCAGATCAGGCTCTCCAGGGACGCCAGGATCGGGAGCGGGCAGAGCAGGAGGTCAGGTGTGTGACGTCACTGTGTGCTATACAATGACGTCATAGTCTCCCTACCTGGTACACCATCATGGCGTCCACCTCTCGCCCGACGTCGAGCAGGTACCGCGGCGACTCCGGCGTCCAGATCAGGCTCACCAGGGACGCCAGGATCGGGAGTGTGCAGAGCAGTAGGTATCTGGAATGGAGTGTTACGTGTTAGGTAATCGTTTTTGTGAGTTGTAACTGGTTGTTAACAAATACCGGTAATTCAGGTAGTACCGGTAGTATTTGTAATACCGGTATTTCCAGTAATTACAGTATCTTTTAGTGATATGCATAAAAGAATAACAGTTATACAGAAGCACCGAGAGGAGCACGAACATAGTACTTGCTACTTAACATACAGCGGTAATTCCTGAAGTACCGATCACGGGTACTTACTAACTTACCAATACCAGTAATTGTATTAATACCGTTATCTGCATTTGGCTGGTAACCCAATAGCGGTATGTTAAGTAATTCCGGTATCTCTTCTCACTATTGCCACGCACCAAAGTGCTTCTTGTTCTAGATCAGCGCGTCGGCCCCACAACAAGTACCGATATATCCAGTAACTTCCGTCCACTCACCGGTGCCACGCGCTAAAATGCTCCTTGTTTTCTAACAGCGCATCAGCCCCGGTGTGCGGTAGAGACGCGCGCGCAAGTAATACAGCGGTGAGCGCACCGAGCGCGGCGGCGGCGGGCAGCGCGGCGCATGCGAGTACACCGCACGAGCATGATACTTACTACTTCACACACACTGGTAACTCTTGAAGTACACGTCACCGGTACTTACCCATATTCTCGACAGTACCGGTACCTGTTGCAATACGGGTATTTCCGCGCTATTTCGTCAACTCACCGATGCCACGCGCTGAAGTGCTCCTTGTTCTCGAGCAGGGCATCAGCCCCGGTGTGCGGTAACGACGCACGGGCGAGCAACACGGCAGTTAACGCGCCGACATACCGGTATTTTATAATACGGGTATGTCAAAATAACGATATTTCGTCCACTCACCGGTGCCACGCACTAAAGTGCTCCTTGTTTTCCAACAACGCTTCCGCCCCAGTATGCGGCAGCGATGCGCGGGCCAACAGCACAGCGGTCAGCGCACCCAACGCGGCGGCGGCGGGTAACGCGGCGCACGCGAGCGGGCGGCGCGCGCGCGGGGAGCACTCGCCGACGTACGTGTAGCCCGCGGGGACGATCGCGCCCGAGCCGATCGCTGAGCAGAACCTGGACAGAGAAGTGACGTCCTCGTCTAGGCACGAGTAGACCGGCACAAAGGAAGATGTCCTAGTAAGGGAAGTGTTGTGCCTGAAAAACGGCCGCGCTCCGACTTTTCACAGTTGGAACTTGATTTTGAGAGTAGCTAAACCAATCGTCACATTTCGACTGAGCACTTAAGAACCCGTTTTTCTTTTTTCATTTCCTCTTTCTTACTACTTACCACTTACCATCATCGCTTGTCTGTCCGTCTGTCGATTATTTACATACAACTAACATACAATTTACTATTCCATACCATCAACAAAGCCAACTCACCGCGCCATCATAAACGTCCCATACGTGGGCATGAACGCAGCGATGGACGCGAACACGGCGTTGACCGCGAGACACGACAGCAGCGTCCGGCGGCGGCCGAGGCGCTCCGCCAGCGCCCCCCAGCCCAGCGCGCCCAGGGAGCCGCCCACCAGGCTTATCATCACTGTTGATTGGTTACGGCCATTAGTCGATCAATGTCGGTCATTTGTCAATCATATAAGTTTAAAGTTTTAAATCCCCACGAATATGCTAATCATCTAATCTCTAATGAGTCAGTAAAAATAAACTACTTTGTTTTGTTATTTGATTGAATTTAAACTGGTTCCATCTGCCCAAAAAGATTTAGCAATTTGCTCAAATCCTAAATGAATGTCATGAAGTAAAATAATATCAATCAAACACAACGAATATCTATTAAAAGATGTAAAATTAATAATTGCATACTTAATCAACAACAACGGCCATTGATCAATCATAAATCAGGCCATTTACCAATCAAAAAAGCCATTTATCAATCACATCTCCAAAACACAAATCAAAACTCACCAAGCCAATTCTTCTCATGCGGCAGTATGCAGAGCTCGATCTCGGCGGAGGGCAGGATGAAGGGTATCGAGGACAGCTCCAGCGACGCCCCGGCCACCGCCAGGCTGACCGCCAGCACCACGCGCGCTTGGAACCATCCGCAGCCGGCCTTTGTAGAGTTCAGATGGGTAAAGTCTGATCGTGATCGAATGTTCTTCACCGGGTGGTCCGTAATCATGATTACATTACAAGAGAAAGGTCCTTTGAATTTCTAATATCTAACCATGATTACATTTTGGGCTTGTTGGATTATGGGCTGCAACTGGGTGACCATCACCTGCCGCCGCAGAACCTAACAGTGAGGAACGCCGACGTGGTAATGTCCCCGTCGCAACTTCCGGTTCCCTGTGGTTCTGACTCCTATTTGATCAGAGAAGATTCTCTGCGGGATCATTTAGTGGGAGTTTTACACGTCTGCGTCCCTCACCGTTGGGGATGTAGCGGCGAGTTATGGGCACCTAGTTGCAGATCATAATGCAACGAAGGCTTGCTGACACCCGTCTCCAGGGCTAGGCATGGTGCTACATCAACCCACTAGTACCCCAAATCCACCGACCTGCAGCAACGCATCCTCATGGAACTGCTCTAGCTCGTCCACTGCACCATGCAGTGGGCGGTGACTCATTGGCACCCGGAGACTAGAAATGGCTACATCAATCCCGTAGTCACCCAAGTTTCCGGGATTAGAGAAAGTTCTACATCAACCCACTAGCCCCCCAACCTCACTGACCTGCCGCAACGCATCCTCATGGAACTGCTCGAGCACGCTGGAGTCGTTGTAGTCGAGCAGCTCGCCACTCTCGGTGCTGTCACCATCCACTACCACCATACTTTGCTAAGGTTCCCTGGCGCCCGTTTCCCGGCCAAAGATGGTTCTACATCAACCCAACACCTCCCAAACCCAATAACCTGCCGCAGCGCATCCTCAAGGAACTGCTCTAGCTCTTCCACTGCCACCATGCTGGACAGAGGCTCCCTTGCGCCCGTTTCCATGGCTAGAGACGGCCATATCAACCCACCAGACCCCCAGACCTATTTACCTGCCGCAACGCATCCTCATGGAACTGCTCGAGCACGCTGGAGTCGTTGTAGTCGAGCAGCTCGCCGCTCTCGGTGCCGTCGCCCTCCGCCGCCGCCATGCTGGCCGGGGGCTCGCCGCCGCCCGTCTCCGGGACTACAGGTGGTGCTGTAGTATCATCAATAAATTGAATCTATTGGTAGCGTGGAACTATGTAACGTATGAAGTGAAGTACTTTTGGAACTGTTTTCGTCGTGCCTTATGGTAGGTTTTGATGGCGCGGGTAAATGTAACGTACGAAGCACATTTAACCTGGCTTGCGTCGACCCTAATAGTGTCGGCAAACGATTCTGTTAATAAAATCTGCAAGAATTATGAACGTCTTAAAAATTATCACATGCTTCGGTTATGGTATACAGGTTTCCTTATGATGTTTTATGAGGAAGCCTGCATGCCTATAGGTAATGCCAACTAATCCAACTATACCTTCGCATACCATCTCGGTACCAACCAGGACATCATAAACAACCTAGTACTCACCACGGCGTTCTTCGGCGGCGGCGCGAGCGATCGACCCGAAACTCAGCTTGGACGAGCTCTCAGAGTCGGAGCGAGCGCGCACCAGACACGCTTGCTCCTCCATTGTCGTTACGTCTCAACACGCGCACTTTGTGATGCATCTGGAAGAAACATTCTCAACTTCAAATAACACTATTCGGGGTGTTTGGGGTGTAAGCAAAGGATACGGGTGTTTGGGGAGTGCGCACTAAATAGATAAGGGTGTTTGGCGAGTCCGCAGTAGTTAATGAAAGGGGTGTTTGGGGATTGCGCATTATTTAATGACATGGGTGTTTGGCGAGTGCGCACTATTTAATAACTTGAGTGTTTGGGGAGTGCGCACTATTTAATGCTACGGGTGTTTGGCAAATGTGCACTATTTAATTTAGGGAGTGCGCACTATTTAATGACACGGGTGTTTAGGGAGTGCGCATTTTTTATGCTACGTGTGCTTGGCAAATGTGCACTATTTAATGACAAAGATGTTTGGGGAGTGTGCACCATTTAATGACCAATAAAGGCCAATCTATTCCTGATTTCGCCAAATCCCAGTTATGGCCAGTAACATTCACACTTGGTAAAATTAAGTGATATATTCATTAGGTACATGTTTTTAATTTTTTATCAAGGACTTTGACTTTAAAACCCATATGCAAAGAAAAAACCTTTCACGTGACAATTGTGATCACATGTTTCAAAAAAAGAGGAATCTATAATCATAAAATTATCAACACATAACCTATGAGTATTTTCTCCACAGCTGACAACTTGCAATTCAAGTCACATCATCTATCCATGTATAGATAAAGTAAGATACATTTAGCATGCGACAGATATGACACATGATGATAATTGCATCACATTAGCTGATTCACAGCGCTTAAGTGACAAGGTCTAAATATAGCACAACTTCACAGTACAGGTACAGAAGTAATTATTTTCTTTTGTGTTAACAGCCACAATTATTGAGCATCTTAATTATTATATTATCAGAATAATATAATTACCAATATTATTCATGACTATAGATGAGTTAAAGTTAGAAGATTAAAGTCATGAAGCAATCAAGGTCTAAATAAGTAAAGGGACAAGTCACATAGGTATTTCATGTTGAAAGAGATTCAAGTCATGGCATTTAACCATGTAACAACATGCATACACTTGAGTAGATGTCTTATAAAAAAATATGGCTCTAATTGGCATTCAAGGTGTGAGACAAAAATTTTAAACATGCGGGAACAGGATGCGAAAAAGATATTTAAAATCACAAAGCATTTTAATTACATTTTGTTAATTAAATTGATACTCATTATTCATGACTAATTACTCATTATTACTCAAATGGATATACATTTTAAAAGATTTTAAATGAACCTCAATTAGTACAAGCACACAATGCATAATTAACTATACACACACATCCACCTTATGTGATACACACACTTTTAAAATGATATTTTCCTATGGTACAACACAGGCTTGCATTATGATTCCTTATTTCATGGTTCCCTTGAGAAACTCAAAAGGTAAACACACACCCAGACAAAGAACAGAAATTTAATTATATGGGTAACCATATTGGGTTATTAAATTTAATCTGAGATAAGATGAAATTTAATAAGTACCAGCCTGCGGCTTTACATAGGAGTTTTTACTACTCAAACCCCAATCCCGTGGGAAATCCGGGATAAAAACTAGCCTATGTGTTGCTCCACAGCCTCCTCTATAACCCAGTGAAAGTCCACTTCTATACCTATTATCCACGAGTTCCCACAAGATCAGGATACACGTGGGAAAAACTTCTATGTACGAACAAAGTCACAGGCAACAGTGGTTAAAAATAAATATTATAGGATGTGTAGAAAGCAAGTTATCAACCCGGGACAGAGAAGGAAGTGTTCTACATACCCTATATTGTTATAGTCACTGGTAGATAACAATTATCAAGTCATTGTGAATGGCTATCACTATCACTAGCAGCCTAGCACACTATGAATAGGCCATAAAAGACAATCACTTGAAACTGACAACAATAGCATCTCATATTGTTTATAAACATAGTTATTTCAATGAACGCTTTATTGTATTGTAAAATAATAAGTGCAACAAAGGAAAAGAAAATTTGAGAATGAGAACATTATCAACATGGTCAACGTCAATTACGTATGCATTAGGAGTAGCTCAAAAACTTATCGTCAGATCTTGCCCAAATCTAAATTTCAATAAGCCTCAGTTTTTGAATATAGAATGAATAATTGAAATCAGTACACCCAGTAAAAGTTATGAGGCAGCACAAAAATAAAGTCAAACCGAGAACCACCTGCTTCATTTGAAGTCAGTTTAAAATTCAAATGTGATCATAATTACACGTGCAAGTGCTCGGACGGTCGGACGGACGGTCGGTCGGACGCTCGGGACGTGCAAGTAGAATACTGTGTGTTATTATAAACTCAGTAATCAGAACTTATATAAATACATATTATTAACTTATATATTTTATTATATCTCCTTATTATAAGTACTGTACTTTTGATATTTGTTTGGTGGGCATGTCGGATGGTGACTCATTTTACTCTGCTTGTGATTCGAGTGATGCATCACAATCCAGCGTTTATTCATTCTGCGAGCCTGTGACTCTTGGTGATTTATTGTGTAATGCTCTCAGTCAAAAAACTACTACCTTTAATGTGTGTCATATCAATGCACAGAGCATCCCATCACATCACACTGAACTTCTTGACACGTTTTCTGCTTCATCACCTATTCATGCAATTCTTATCTCGGAAAGCTGGCTGAAACCGTCTCTTAATTCAGTCTCCTTTAGCCTCCCGGGATTTATTCTAATAAGAAATGATCGCACAGGCAAGGGTGGAGGGGGGGTCGCTATATACCTCCGTAGTGATTTTCCATACACCATCCTTGCTTCCTCGCCATCTGCTTACTCGGCTAATTGTGAGTACATTTTTATTGGGGTCTTGGTGCGGGGTGCCAGAGTCGTTGTTGGTGTCGTTTATTGTCCTCCCACTACAGATTATTTCTCTAGCCTTGAGGATGTCTTAGAATCGTTTGGCTCGGAGTACACACACCACATAATTATGGGCGATTTTAATACAGATATTACAAATAATTCCTTCAGAGCACACAAACTTCTAGATATATTTAATTCCGTAAATCTTTCAATTCTTTCTTCCCTTCCTACTCATTATAATCGTAACGGCCCAGATACCTGTCTTGATTTAATGTTAACTTCTTCTCCTGATCGTGTTTTAGTTCATGGACAGCTCCCGGCCTGTGGCTTCTCCAAGCATGACCTTATTTATTTAGCATATAGAGTCAAGGTTCCTAAGCCTAAACCTGAGGTAATTTGTATGCGTAACTTTGCGAAGATTGACCTACCATCACTGGTATCAGATGCTGAAAAAATTGATTTCTCGGTAGTCTATGCGGCGTCATCGTTAGACGAGAAAGTTTCACTTTTTAATAATATATTAAATAAACTCTACGACAAACATGCACCAATTAGACCCGTAAAGCTTAAGCGAGCCCCAGCGTCTTGGATCACCAAGGAAGTGAGATTGGCTATGACGCGGCGTGATAAACTGTTTCGTCAATTTAAGCGTGATAGGTGTGAGAACAATTGGAATCTGTATAAAGCGGCGCGCAATCGCTGCAATCAATTGGTAAGAGCAGCCAAACGTCGTTACTTTCATACCAGTATCTCTGAGTCCTCTTCGGCTGATATTTGGAAGTTTCTTCACTCTATTGGCATAGGCAAAGCTCAGGCTCTGCCTACAACACACTCCTTCTCTCTTAATGATTTGAATAATCATTTTTCTTTGGCCTCTATTATCTGTCCTTTAGTTAAAACTAGGACCATCTCTGAAATAGCTTCCATGCCAACATTTTCCGATGATTACTTTGATTTTAATCCAGTAACTGTAGATGATACAATGAAGATTATATCTTCTCTAAAGTCTAAGGCAGTTGGCTGTGATGATGTGAGTAGGGCTATGATCATTCCGCTCCTAAAACAATTAACTCCTGCAATCACTCACATCATAAACTCCTCTTTTAGTGAGGGGGTGTTCCCTTTGATATGGCGTAAAGCTTACATAACTCCGCTTCCAAAGGTAACAAACCCCACTCATCTCAAAAATTTTAGGCCTATTTCAATCTTACCTTTTTTGTCAAAAGTGCTTGAATCTTCGGCTCACAAGCAAATATCTCATTTTGTGTATAACAATAACTTACTTTCCCCTTTTCAATCCGGTTTTCGTCCTAGACACAGCACAGCAACCGCCCTTCTCAAACTTACGGAAGATATCCGTGATGGCATGGGGAATAGATTGGTCACCATCTTAGTACTTATCGACTTTTCCAACGCGTTCAATATGGTTGATCATGACATTCTCCTTGCCGCTCTCCAACATTATAACTTCTCATCTACAGTTTTGAATTGGTTTTCTTCCTACCTTCGTGGTCGTCAGCAAGCCGTGAAAGTTAATCGCATTCTTTCAGATTGGTGTGAGTTGAATTCTGGCGTTCCACAAGGAGGAATTCTTTCCCCACTACTCTTCTCTATTTTTATAAATTTTGTTACCCTCTTCCTTGACTGTTCTTACCACTTGTATGCGGATGATTTGCAAATTTACACCCAAGTTGATTGCGATCATATTGACGATGGTATTAAGAAGATCAACAGGAACCTCGATAACATTAGCTCCTGGTCAAATAGATATGGCATATGTGTAAATCCTGCTAAATGTCAAGCAATCATTTTAGGCAGCTCACGGCAATTAGGTAAGCTAGACTTAAATTTGATTCCACCTATCATGCTGGATAACAATGTTATACCTTTTTTACCTGCTGTCAAAAACCTCGGTATTTATATTGACACAACCTTAAGCTGGGCGACGCAGGTAAATGAAATCAGTAGGTCGGTCTTTGCGGCGTTGCGTTCATTGAATAGACTCAGAAACTTTTTACCGCTTAGCACCAAACGCATTCTTGTTCAAGCCTTGGTTCTTCCCATTATCGATTATGCTGATGTGTGTTATTCTGATATTAACGAGGACCTCCTCAATAAGCTAGACCGTCTCATTAATTATTCTATACGTTTCATTTTCTGTCTACGCAAATTTGACCACATCTCGTCCTACCGTCGCCAACTGAGTTGGCTTCCGATTCGTGAGCGTAGACAACTTCATGTACTTAACTCTCTCTTCTCGATTTTATTCGATCCACTTTCTCCTAAGTACTTGAAAAATAGGTTTCATTTTCTTGGTGATAGTCATGACAGACACCTTCGCTCTGGCGAATCTCTTACTTTATCTTTTCCAATTCACCATTCTGGTTTTGTCTCTCAGTCTTTCACGATATTAGCAATTCGACTCTGGAACGCCTTACCCTGTGACCTCAGAAAATTGTGCTCTAAACCCTCCTTTAAGAAAAAAGTATTTGATCACCTTCTGAATATGCTTAACCAATAAATTTAATAATTTTCTGATTTTATTTCTACGTTGCTTAAGTATTTATTATATGACATCTTTATTGAAGTAGTATTTATGCTGTATCATCTGCTCATGTCTTAAATATATATATATATATATATGTGATAAATATATGTAATAAATCTATATAATATTATATTCACGTCTTATTTTATCTTTATTTATTTATTTTTATTTTAATGTTTACCAAAACCGCATTCGTTGTTCTCTGCACATCCCGAAGGTTGGCTGGTAGAGAATGCTACATAGCATTAAGTCCGCCTTTTGTACCACTTATTATAAGGGTCAATAAAGTTTAAATAAATAAATAAATAAATAATTATTATAATTCATAGGTGCCTGCTAACAAAGCGAACAGTCCAAGATTCAATTACTGGATAGCACAGATAATTATGTGACACGTTTATACACAGGTCATGTGTCTTATTTATGTTGTCCATGCCATTACACGGAGAGTCCTTATGCTGGAGTATGAGTGTCCGTGTTTTATATGCTAGCTACCGTCCATGGCTTCACCTGCATTTTTTTTTCAATGTATCCTATAGTTATACTTTTAGTGGAACAATTTCAATAAATCCTGTCTTAGTACTTCCTTGCACTACCCAATGGATGCCTTCAGCTTCTTGCATTTAGTTTCACCTATGTGCTGTCTTTCAGTCACACAGTAACTGTAGTTTTATATATTTATTACACATCACTAGTCGGCCGTGTATAGTTAAAAAAAAACTGTAAACGACTACCCAGTGATGTGGTTGACAATGCATTACTTAAACTAAATTTAAAAATATTAACATACCTACCTAAAATGAAATTGATGTCGACGATATATGCTTATAGTTAAGAGAATAGGAAAAAACTAAGATAACAAAGTTTATAAATAGCTATATAGAAGCCATTGTTCTATAATAAAACAAATAAAACTAATTAATTTTATCAGCTGTCCTATTAACATGACCTTTTATCGCCGGTCCACACACAGTACTTACGTTTTATTATGCGATAATAGACACAAAACACAATTCACATACACATATTTAGCAAAAATATCCAAGATTTCAATATTTAATCGAAACGAACATGTGAGAAAATAAAAATAAACAAGCTAAAGTCAAAATGGGACAAAGGCAAAGCTACGGGCTAGTGATGCCAATTGCAAATACTACCCACGACTATATCGATTACCTACGAAATTCTACTAATCGATAAAACTTAAGTGAAGTTTAAAATCGATTTTGATGAACTACAAACTGACTAAAGCGAGAAATGAAGCACAAATCGCGTAATAGCGTAATACTGTGAAAATATTTGCTAGCTTAAGAATGTGCAAGGCACTTGCCATAATGGTGAATTGCCAAGCAGTTTACATGAAACACCAATGTATTACAATTGAAAAGGTGCAAAAAACGCATTTAAAATTATAATAAATATTTATCTAACTTACTATTTCGAAGCATAAAGCAATTGGGAATAAATTTTATTTTTGAACTTCTCTTACGTAACACTGAAAGCAACGCTACACCTGGTGTTTAAAATTAAAAATATATTATACAAATTACATTGTGATTTTTATTCGCTCGTGTTAGGTGCAATTTTGCAAATATATAATTGAACAGTTCAGAACCTGCTACACTGTTTTAAGAAACACATCGTGTCAGTTTTTAATGTTTAAACCAAAGTCTCAGTTTATTTTAAGTCAACATCATTATAAAATAATGTCCATAATCAAATTTTGCGGTAGGTTCACTCACATTCACTAAACTGACACACACATGACTTTTATTACGACAGCACTTCTATTTTTATACTGTACGGTATGAAATTGCTAATTAGTGTTTTATTACGATTACTTTATTATTTTAACTTTACATTCTTGGATATTGTATTACAAAAATCAGGAAAATCGTTTTTACATGACCTAGTCAGATAAATTTATCTCGTGTAATGCATATTGAAATCAGTGGAGTTTAAGGTCATGAAAGGGACAAAACATTGTAACAATAATAGACTAGAACGAGATGTATACAAAAGATCAAGGTAATGTTACGGACAAAGAAAAACGTGTACTGTTAATAAATATCTTTAGATAAATCTGAAGACAAATGAAAACATTTAGAATTTTTCCAATTTTTTAAATCTGGAATCTTTTACCAATATGTTATGGAATATATCGAATCGAGATTTTGTCCACCAAGTTTATCAAATACACATGATTTCACTTACATGGAACAAATTAGTAGCAAATTTCTCATAAAAATTATCGGGAAAAATTATTTAAGTAATTCTACAACCCCATTATTACATTTTTAGGTCTGAATTTCTTTATAACGAAAAAATGTATAATTTCCACATATATAATATTCAAAGAAATAAATAAATTAGCCCACTTACTTTTAAAATTTTAAATCTCTGTATTATAATTACGTTGCTTAAGTAACTTCGCTTCTAAAAATCTATTTTTATTCCAAAAATCCATTTATCTATTCAATAACAATGTCAACGACGTCATCATAATTAGTATGAATAAAAAGAATTGTGATAAAAATTACATTAATTGTTATACAATAAGACAAAATAATAAAGTATATGTTGAGTAAGTTTGATCAACGTAAGCTTGATGATGACATACTAAATGTATGTATTTACATGTGCAACGAATTTAAATTAAATTCAAATTGTTTTAATTGTCGCGTTAAATTAATTATTAAGAATGAATAGAAATAATTTTAACTGATATCTTCAGATGTTACATCGTGTGTGCCTGTATCAGCATCGATTACTTGAACTTAACACAATGCGCAGTGGGAGTGTCAAGACATGCGCACAACGTTACAAATATCAAAATTTTGTGCTATATTTAGATTAGACAGACCTGTTTGTTTTTATGGTAGGATGCAACGTTTGAAATATTGATTTTAGTTATCGATTTTATTTATCGGACATCACTATGGAATTATAAAGACAAAAAATACATATTAATTAGATATTTCTTATTGCAAATTATTTTTATGAATTTAGTATTCTTATGATATTTGTTAAAAATGTTGCCTTTTTCATTTTAATCTATTTGAATAAATAATTGTAAACATAAGCTAATATTATTTTTCATTTATATAATTATGATAGTTTATTTATTTTCGGTTTCAGAACTGTTCATATGTCACTGTCACTTTACTTGACACTCTTGACAGTGGACATTGTGAATTTGTGACAAGTAAACAAACAAAACAACCGGCTGTCTGTTGTTAACTCTATTACATGGAGGATAGAACTTTCTATCCTCCATGCTCTATTACCGGCTGAATTGAATTACGAAATTAATTAAATTTTACTACCTCCATCCTAAAATATTAAAATGTACCGTCAAGAACTAGAAATGAATAAAGACCTGTTGTCGCAAATAAAGTCAATTAGAAAGTATTTAAAGTTTAAAATACTGGAAGATAATATTCGATTTAGAAACCATGATACCGAAAGAGAACATGTTTATGAGTTGATGAAGAGGACTATCGTGAATGGAGAATCTCACTCTGCCTTGATTATTGGCCCTAGAGGATGTGGCAAGACTACTGTAAGTAGATAATTCTGAGTACCGCAGATTTGTGGGTTATAATGGAACTTTTAACCTTGGTAAATATAAGGATGAAATTGATTATTATGGAAGGTTTTTATTGCTTGGATAAATAAGCATATGGTAGTAGTTCCTTGAATAAATAAGAAACAGAAGTTTGTTTTTTTAATATTAACAGCCTGTAACAGCCAACAAATCTGCTGATGAGTCATTTGATGACAAGTGGTCACTATCGCTCAGGGACACTAAAAACACCACCGATAAGTTGCTAGCCAAGGAAAAAATTAATGCTTAACCCATTGCCAGTCCCATATACATATTTATGTGACAGATAGATTGTTTTTTGATAATGGTAATAATGCATTATTTGTGTTTTCCATGCCACCTATACAGGGAATCTTAGGGGGGGGGGGGGGGGGGGGTAAGTATGATCATGTTTACTTATTTACTAGTGAGCACACTTGCTTTGCTGAAGTAACTGAAATATTCCCTCTATTTCAGCTTGTTGGGGGTTGGTTTTTAGGCTATGTCTGGCCTTGCATCATAAACTATCTTCCTGAGAAAATTAATCGAAATCCTTCAAGTAGTTTAGATTTTTCATACAATGCATCACAGACACACAGATTTTCTTATTTATATTATTGCATTCAAGAATTTTAACTTACAATATAACTTACCAATTATTTTTGCTAATGTTTGTATTTGTTGATTTCAGCTGCTGAATTCAGTGCTCCATCAGTTATCAAGTGAGGTGGACATCGCTAGTGATGCTATTATAGTGAAGCTCAATGGATTGATACATCATGATGATAAAATAGCTCTCAAGTCTATCACAGCTCAGGTAAGTCTACTTAGTAGAGATTATGCTTTGTCAAATGTTTTTTTATTGATTTTTTATTGCATCGCATGCGAGCGGCACACACGGAGGGCAGCAAATACGTCACAGTGGGGCATAAAAGTAAAGTTATGTGAAGTTGGTATTGAGATGCAAGGGGGGAGGTGACACAAATAGCTAACGGCGGTCCTATTTGAGTCCTTAAGGACAGAACATATTTCTGATTGAATTAGATGCAGATTCCAACTAACTGTGCTATTACGAATAACATATATTGTATTTATCACTTCACAGATAAAATTTTAACAGAAGTTAGGGCTTGTCGCGTGGTGCCATATTAATTTAAGCGACACCTGGCGACTAATGGTCGATTTTGAAGTGGGTTATAATTTGTAATAACTTAGTTTTGCTGTGTTCAACTTATATTAAAATATGTTAATATTGAAAAAAAAAGTTTTAATATTTATTTCTTTATTGATTCCAGATGCAGCTAGAGAACGCAGTAGGAGACAGAGTGTTCGGAACCTTCGCAGAGAACCTAACATTCCTCCTCAGCTGTCTGACGAGCGGGGCAGACCGGCGCTGCAAGAGCATGGTGTTTGTCCTGGACGAGTTTGATATGTTCTGCCACAGTGGACGGACACAGACGTTGCTGTATAACCTGTTTGATATCACGCATAATCAGCAGGCGCCTATGTGTGTGTTAGGTCAGTATATAAAATAAAAATATTGCAATTTATGTTATACAAAAATAGTATTATAATTTTATTGATAAAGTTTGTGGGTTAATTACTCAATAATACAATGAAATTCAGGACGATTTTAATTAAATTTTGATTGGTTGATTACCACGTCCAAACCCTTTCTGCCAGTTCTGAGTTTCTGTTCTTGTCTTTTCCATGGCACTATGATTCATTAGAAGGTGACTCTATACTCTACTCTTCTCTCCCCCAGGAGTAACCAACCGTCTAGACGTGATGGAGCTGCTAGAGAAGCGTGTGAAGTCCCGGTTCTCGCACCGGCACATCTTCCTCTTCCCCCACGAGGACCGGTCACCGGTGGACAGCCATGTGGAGGTGATGGTGCAGCTACTGAGTCTGCCAATGAGTCTTGGGAGGAAACGGAAGAAGAAGAGCAAGAAATCTGGTAAGTTTATTTTTATATTATAAATGGGAAGTCTGTCTGTCTGTCTGTCATGCTTGAGAGGCTAAAGCACTGGCCCGGTTTGGATGGAATTCGGAATGAAAATAGCTGAAGACCCAGGGTCAAATATAGGGTACCTTTCTTCAAAACTCAATCCTTAAAGGTGTGTAATAGGGGATGAAAGTTTGTATTACCTATATAATACGATGCATAGCTGAAACTACTGAACGCAAGAAGCTGAAATTTGGCATATTCCGCGATATAATTTCACTCGGGCGAAGTCGCGGGAATAAGCGAGTTAAGTATCTATATCATATGAAAATCTGTTCGAGCGGTTGATGATCATCAGCTTTTTACAGCTCATTTTCTTATTCATGATTTTTTTATATTGAATACTTTATTCTTCATCTCCAGCTTCCACACAAGAATTCAACACAGAAATCCTCAACACCGACCACTACGCCATCCCAGACGAAGTACTATCCAGGTGTAAAGTAGACCCCATAGAATTAGACCCAGGCCTCATCCGGGATTGGAACGCGCATGTCCAGGCGTTATCCGAGATGGAAGATGTCAGAGATGGAATAGAGAAGATGTGCTATTATACTCATGATGAGCAGATATTTCGAGATGTTTTGGTGAGGGTTTATTTATCGATAAATAAGTTTTTAGAAAGAAATAACCGACTTCAAATCAATATGTAGAGATGACTCAAAATTACATGTCAGATGTCGCTGATATGAGACCAACTTTAGAATAATTATAACCTAACCATTAAAAATAATTATCAAAGTTACTCTGTAAATTATGAGTGTGATCTTACATAAAAAAATTACTTGACGAATTGAAAACCTGCCCCTTTTTTGAAGTCGGTTAAAAATGTCATAACATAACTTAAAAAAATATTTCTTTGCTACATGTGTACCATTCTCAAGATATATTTACCAATTTGTTTCCAGTTCCAATTAGCATCAAAACTAAGCACAGACCATCCGTACATAGACAGCGCAGAGCTATGCACAATCATAGACAACACGGTAGCCCCGGAGCACAGAGTCAAGATGCTGCAGTCGCTGTCTATCCTGGAGTTGTCTCTGGTCATCGCTATGATGCACGGCCTGGAGATATTTGACGGACAGCCGATGAATTTTGAAATGGTTTTGCATAGGTAAGATATATAATGTTTCGTCTGCCTCTACTACGTACGGTATGGAAACTAGAAAGTAACAAGTTTTCACCAGTTGTGTTTCAAGTTATATTTTGGTTGACAATAAAAAGTTTTAATAATGTCATGAATGTTGCTGCCTTACGTGATAACTGTATATTGCTTAAATGTCATATTTTAAAATGTTTGTCTGTCTTTCTATTCGTCCGAAATTGACAGACAAACATTGTTCGAGCTAATCTCCGGGATGGCTGAACCGATTTTGATGGAGCTTTCACCGAAAGATAGAAGAGTATATGGAGCAACATATAAGCTATTTTATCATGTAGTTGCTTACGTAGCTGGCATATATTAATTTATTTTTCTTATCAAAAAGTATTGAAACTTTAAGTGGCCAAATACCTAACGGTAGCCAATTACACCTCAGTTTCCCCTATTATTTAGAGTGTATCTGTTATTTTTTATGTTTATCGTCCTCAGGTACACAAAGTTCGCGTTGGCGAACTCGTCAACGCAGTCGGTCCCTCGCCCTGTCATACTGAAGGCCTTCGAGCACTTACAGGCCCTGGAGATCATACTGCCCGTGCGGGCCACCGACTCTATATACAACAGGTATTAATGTTGTATGATTGAGTATGTCGTGGTTGAAAGCCTCGAGCATAGGCGCAAGGTTGCCAGCCTGTCGTGCTTCTACAGGATACATTTTGGAGAGTGTGCGCAGGAACTGTTCGGCTTAATCCCCCCATCCCCGTTCCTCCATCGAACATCACGACGTACGGCGAGCATCCACCCTTACGTCGTAAACGTCCCGCAGATACGAGTCGTTCGTTATGCGTACTGCGAAGGACTGGAATAGCTTGCCTGCGTCGGTGTTTCCGCCTGTGTATGATGTGGGAGTCTTCAAGAGGAGAGTGAATAGGCTTCTATAAGTTAGTGCGTACACCATCCTGGACATCATTGCCACTTACCATCAGGTGGGATCGTTGTCAAGCATTAACTGATTTTAAATAAAAAAAAAATCGACCGTATTTACTTTGTTTAAGGTTTATTTCACATTGATACTGAAAGTAAACTTTTTTATACTACTAGTCGAACCAGTCGATGAGCTTGATGGTAAGTGTACCACCTACTGGTGGCTACTATTGGAGTCTATAACATCAAACGCATCACTGATGCGTTTCTAGCCGAGCAAGAGAAGTGGTAGCTAGCCAGCCATAGAGGTAACTATTTATACTAGAGTAGTTGAGCAAATTATTTTTAATTGGTGAGGTTTTTGGTTATTTATGACCATTACGTTACATAAAAAAAAATTGGCAGATATCCAATCTTTATAAAATTTCCTTTTCAAGTATTAATAAACTTATAAAATTTATTTTCCCAATTTCAGCAGCGACACAACAACCAGCAGAGTGCAGAAGGAATACAAGCTATACACTCTAGCGGTTCCTATAGAAGATATCCGGGAGGCGGTGAAGGGATTCAAGGCACTGCCCACCGAGATCAGCCATTGGTTCAATAGCTCTATTGTGTGATTTGGAATAAATGTTTGGGAAATATGGCTTTTTTAAATAATAGTGGAACCATTATGACAGTCATATTGATGACATAATGGTTCATACATTCATAAATTAAAATATTGATGGTATATAGCAAATAATCAAACACTTCAATATTTTAAATCTTTTAATTTAATTTTAAAAAATAAATAGTACTAAATATCACACAATAATTTTTTACTCATTAATAACATTACTAGAAATATTCTCCTTATAAGCTCTGCAACTTTTGTTATAATTGTTATATAATTTATAGTATCTATACCTACATATTTTTGGTAATTCTAACAATAATTTAATTTAATAAACTCAACAGATAAGTACCTAATCTCTTTTATAGCTGTCTAATAACCTTTCTAGCCATAATCCTCAACAAGTTGGCTTGTAACTGTGCAAAACAAAAGTCATAGACAATAGTGGTCGGAATATTGAACGATCACGATCAGTCAATAATCAATAATGTACCTTCCCAGGTACTTACTACCAACTTATCCAGACATATTTATATACTGATAGAGTATTAAGAGCAGCCTTGAGCCACTCAATCTATCCACCGCAGATTAGCAGTACTCACTCCACTTCTAGCAAGATCGTCATTATAATCCTCTGTCGTAAATCTACACCTAAATCTGTCTTGACTTGCATTTATTTCACCCAATTCCTCTAATTCTATCACAGACATTTCCTTAAACTTCTTCCCTTTGATATCTTCAATATCTTGTATACTGATCACTGTGGTTTTAACGTCACTGTCACTTTTCGTTTTCCCGCCATTAATATCATTCACCATAGAGTCTAGAGCGCGGTGTAAGTCGTTCTCAGGGTTGCCAGGGCGTTTATTTAGAAATCCATTGCGCGGGAAAGACCTGTCGTTGTCATCGACGAATGCATTGTTGGTGAATATTTGGAGACTTTTGCCCGGGTTTTCTTTGTTTTTTATTTGTATCTGAAAATTTTATAGGATTGTTAGCAATGGTGTATTATTTAAAAATAGAATAGAATAATCTTTATTTGCAAGAATAAGGTGTACAAATTAGCTCTTATAGTCAAATTAAATTTTCTCTTATTCTACCTACTAGGCATGCAAATTTATTTTATTATTATTACGATTACGATAAACATTACAATTCATTTTAAAAGAACATAGCATTATTTATGTAGGGTACAGGGTAGGGTAATATAATGTAAAACAAACAAAAATCTGACTGCCTAAATACTAAAAATGAGAGTTGAAAAACAATAAATAAAACGATAGGTAAAAATATTGTAAGTTGAAAATTAAAATTAAATAACCTGAATAATGGAAATAGTTTGAGCAATCAATACACGCATAAACGCTGAATCGCTGAATACTTTTAAAGGTCTCTTTTTTATTTTTTTGATGTTGGTTACTTCGTTTCCTAATACCTACCAAAATCGCATCGCATTATAGTGACGCTTCCTGAGTGAACTTCTGATGATATCCACGAGTGACAATGATCAATGACCATTTACTATCACTCCTTCCGTCTGTCTGTTTGTTAACAATATATAAAAGATCACCTCCTGCAACTTGTCCACCACCAAGCTGTGGCCGGTGTTGACGCCGATGCCGCCCACCTCCTCAATGCTTCGTGAGCGGTGGTACGGTCGCAGCGCTGATACTGCGCGGGATACACCCACCTGATATAATAATATTTATTATTTAAAAAATATGTGTAAATAAATATATGTAAATAATATGTAAGTATATCCTCACCCTAGGATGTCTTATGGTTAAAATTTCTAAACTAGGCGTCCTCACCCGTTTCCACCAGAGATGGGCAAGATATAGTTATGATTACAGTTTACACTTAATTATTATCCAAATCTTCTGAAAAGCCCCCCAGCGATCCACTCTCAAGTAACTCACCCATAGTTTAATAAATGCTGGTCTAACCAATATCCCATCAGCTGTCCTTACCATATTCATATATCGTATTGCTTCATCATTGCCATACTGTGCTTGATCAGAACAGTCCAGAAGACACTGGTCAGCCATCAGACACTCAGGAAGTACCATCCTTTACTGACCAGGTTACTAAACCCTGGTGTAACCCACCTGTCCATGCCGTATCCTATGCTCGGTGAGGTCAGCGCCCAGCAGCTCCTCGTAGGGGTCCATCCGGATGGGCAGCACGCGGTCGATGGCCCACAGCAGCGCCATGGTCACCAGCGCGCCCCACGCCGCCAGGCACACGGCCGACAGGCTCTGCACGCCCAGGAGGTACCAGCCGCCACCTGGGTGGGAGAAATGTTAATGGATGGTAAGAGCCTAGAGCAGTACCAGTCAGCTGGGGCAGTACGACCGCCCGCCTCGGTACTTTGTATCATTTTTACCGCCGCCCGTAATAAATAGATAGCCCCGATAGAAAGGTGTGTTCAAGGGTAGCAACGCATCTATGACCGAATTGAAACGAGACATCGACGAACAGAGATAACTCAAAAACTATTCGCCACATGAAACTCAATTCAACCAATCTAGGTATAAAGTTCTCGTCATTACGTCGTTAAGGAGTTACCTCGACTGTCTTTCAGCTTCATCAGATCGACTCCAGTTGTTTGCTGCCGATGTACAAGTACTTAATTTGGTTTGAGACCCGAGGAACGGTTTAAGAAATTGAATATTTATTACCTTTGAATAATCCCGATCGGCCATTGGTAGTGTCCATCGGTATTGGATTATCAGCAAATAGTCCAACCGCAATTACTCCTGTAAATTCATTAAACAAAAAAAAAACAATTACGTATTTCCTTTTGTCACCACTAGCCCATTTTTCTTTTTGTAATTTTCTCCTGTACGTAAGGTTGCCTGGAACAGATCGCTGCTTAGCGATACGGCCGCCTTTTTTGTATACACATTTGTATTTTAATTTCGCTGTATGTGATTGTTTCTGGTGTACAAATAAAGAGTTTTTCTATCTATCTAAACATAATTTAATACAATTTTACAAAATTTAGGAACCTTTTTTTATAGCTTGAAGGGCTTATGGAATAGTGCTACGTGATGGTCCGTGGCCAATCGAGCAACACCAGAGCAATCAATGCAATGTATTCCGGCGATCGGTGCATAATGGAAGTTGTTTGAGCTGTGAGAGACTTTATTATGAAGTACATTGGTACTTTGGTACTTCATAATAAAGTCCATTGGGACGGGGCCAGCGAAAGGTTTTACTTTGAAAGGTATAGTTCAGTAGTTTCAGCTGTGCGTTGTCTGTTAGTCACTCAGTAACGGAACAGCTATTTGTCAATACTTCGATAACAATAAACATTATAATCCACCACCACTAACGTTCTCATTCTAAGAGACCCGTGCTCAATAGTGGGCCATGATGGGTTGAGATGATGATGACTCACCCCAAAACCCACAAGCGCCATGCACAGCACTCGCCCCCACAGGGTCGTCCACATGCATCCTGTCGAACAGCGGCGCGCTGAGGGCCGCCACCGCCGCGCCGATCACCCCGATGAGGAGCGATTCCCACGCGCGGTACAGGAAACAACCCGCTAGGAAAGGTGTTATATATTATAGACATGGCTGCTAATGCTTCAGACACTATCTATCACACTGCTATCAGACACTAGTCCACAGCACTCGCCCCCACAGGGTCGTCCACATGCATCCTGTCGAACAGCGGCGCGCTGAGGGCCGCCACCGCCGCGCCGATCACCCCGATGAGGAGCGACTCCCACGCGCGGTACAGGAAACAACCCGCTAGGAGAGGTGTTATATATTATAGACATAGCTGCTAATCTATGGTTGGCAGTTGTGAAGGACTGTGTCTTGTAGTCGTGTGTTCTAATAATGTTTGGAGGGCAAATGGACCACGGTGGAGCGGCTTTAGCAAAACATTAACAATTGTAAGTGTATTAGATGCTCACAGCCCGGCTTACTTAGCGAAGTTGGATGAATTATTATTTCCGTGCTTTGAAAATCACGCTAAGCCGTTGCTTCTGGGTCTTATTCTAAGATAGCAGTCGTTAGGTTACGTCGGGGGCACTTGAAAATTTTTCCAGTACTTGGGTTGGCCGCTAACCCCTCCACCATTTTGCCTTTGAGCAGCAGCGTGGTGGAGTAAGTATGTATGAGGAGAGACCCGTGCTCAGAAGTGTCAATATTGGGTGAAGTCCAACCATCTTTCAATATAAATCATTCAACTACCGTAGTTTTATGTTATTAAGTAGAATTAGCCGAGTGGTTTGTATATTAATAGACTCCCGAACAGGGAGACCCGGTGTTAAACCGTGAACGCATATTCAATTTAATTTACAAAAATTAAACGCGTAATAGAATGTAATCATCACCTGCTTAGATGAACAAACATCGCGAGGGAACCTGCACACCTGGGAGTTCTTCGTAATACTCTCAAAGGTGTGTGAAGTCTACCAATCTGCAATTGGCCAGCGTTATTATAGCATTGCATGGCTTGTGCCTAACATTGTGATAAGAAAGCCGTGCAAAGCAGTGGAACAGCTATGGGTTGAAATGTTAATGACAACTTCTCACCAGTAATAGACACGAGAGCTCCCAACACACTGTTGATTAACGTCATCACGTCTGCTCGACCTTTGTTCTTTATCAGCGTGTATCTAAAATAACAAAAAAGTTAAAAAGTAATTAAAGAAATATTTAAAACGTAGTAGGTAATTACTTTTTATAATTATATTTTTGAAATTGAACTATCTTTGTTGATTTTCTATGGTAAAAGAATGAGTGAACGAGTGAAAGAACAACGCAACCAAAATAAATCACAATGACATGTGATTGTGAAAAAAATGGCGCGAATTTTGTATTAGTGTTGCCATAGGTAATAAATTAAACCAGTTTCAATCATTTTCTTCGAAGAACAGAAGAAATAACTGCTCTAGACGAAACTTATAAAAATAAAAAATACATTTAAAAAGTTAGCTGACAGAGATTGACGTTATGTAAAGTTAAATAAAGATGGGGGTACTCACAGTAACCCGAAGCACCCTCCGCCAAAAGATCCCATCATGGTCATGACGGCCGCGCGCGCCGCGTATTGCCATTTCGCGCCGCTCACCTGTTGGCAAAAAAACGAACTTTTTGTTGCAACAGGTACTCACGATTATTTTTTACAAAATTGTGGGCCACTTTAACTCAAAAATTTTTAATATATTAACATAAAATTACATTAACGTAAAATTATTCTGCGATAATAAAATCGAAATGAAACTAATAAAATTCATCTGCACCATTGACGTATTGATGCAGGCCAATGGTGCAAAAAATATAATGCGAAGCTACAGAGTCTACAAGTCCTACAACCTAGATGGTAGGACAGAGCAGACTCCGTTTTGGGTTCGATTTTCAGCTAAAGAAAATATTTGATAGACAAAAATTATATGTTTTCAGATGAGTGGTAGTTAGGTTTTATTCGTGTTTTCAGTGACGTAGGTATTGTCCGTGGGGAATTAAAATTAGTGTGTTAGCGTTAATTTTAGATTAATTAATTTACACGTAACATTTAAGTGGCCGGGACTCGAACCTGGAACTTCGTTACAGTCATCTAAATAAACAAACATAGTTTATTCGCAGACCGATGTTAACCTTCCAAGGCTCAGCGTATTGTCAGCATATGCACAAGGTAGTTGTTGCATCGCGAGCGATAACGGAAGTAGCTAACACTTATTCTACTGCTCTACAGCTATTAAGAAGAAATTAGACTTGACAATATAGGTCATTATTATTGTTTTAGTGTATCTATTAAAAATTTGCTAAACAAAGCCTAAGTAACAGGTTTCTATTATAACAATTAATCTAACATTTTCTATTAAGTACGAAACGGCTATGAGAGAAACTTATTATATGTCTCCACTAACTTAATATGTACGTCTCAACCATTGAGATACTATGTACTAAAGCATGGTACTAAATTATATAGTAAAGTACCTCAATGGTCTCAACTTTCGTTCGCCTCGCCCGATCACGCTTTTCGTAACGGTCTCATCACCACATCACGCACTAACCAGTTTGCTCCCCAAGTCAAATGTGCGTAAAGAATTCCTACTTCAAAATCTCAATTTATGATTACATTTTGCCTAATAGATCTCTGAACTGGAACTCTGGACTCAAACATGGGTGGTGTCGGTACACTTGTCATTAAATCTGACGAATGCTTGCTGAATGAAAAGTAAAGAATACGAAAACTATTGAGAAATAGCCTGAAATACTTACTTATGACAATGTAAAGATTATCTTTACGTTTTTCGAACTAAAGCCAGGTAACCATTCACACGAAAATACTGTTGTTGTTTTGTTTTAATAGCCCATTCACTGATAGATTTTATGGTAAGCCTGTTCGCTTACATTTTAGCTCATAGCATGTGTGTATTGATAGTTGGTACCGTGAAATATTACAATACCTAAGATAAAAGTGTATATTCAACTTCACTAATAATCGTCTCAAAGAGCTGCTAAATGTTACCTTATTACCTATCAGGTTTGGATTTAATGTAGAGACACGGTAAGAGTAAGACCCCTTAGTGACCTTAAATAGGATTAAGGAATTAAGGTACCAAACGAGCAGAGTGTGACCGACCTAGAATAAGACTCAATTAAGGGACTGGGATGGTTAGTCCAGTTAGCAGATGGTGTTAGAATTTGACTAGATTGAATGAATTAATGAATAGGACTGATACCCATGGATAGCAATATAAAAACCGGTCAAATGCGAGTCGGACTCGCGTACGAAGGGTTCCGTACCATTATGTATAAAAACGCCAAAAAATCTGGTTTGTTGTATAAAAGCCTCACTTAAATATTTAATTGTTTTATTGTAGCCACATATTACGCCCAACGCCATCTCTTGGACCGAATGGTAACTAAACTTACGTCGAATGTATGGGCACCCACTTAAATATTTATTTTATTCTGTTTTTTAGTATTTGTTGTTGTAGCGGCAACAGAAATACATCATCTGTGAAAATTTCAACTGTGTAACTATTACGGTTCATGAGATACAGCCTGGTGACAGACGGACGGACGGACGGACAGCGAAGTCTCAGTAATAGGGTCCCGTTTTACCCTTTGGGTACGGAACCCTAAAAGTCTCGTGCACATACGCCAGCGCCTCAGTTGTCTATAGGATAAATTTTAGAGTGTGCACTGGTACAATACACGTTTCAACTCTCCCATTCATTTCCACTACCGAACGACCTGACACACATCCAGTATCCACCGTTTGTCATGAAGATCCCTCGAGTAAGGAAGTTACGATTTGCATCATCTTTTATAAATCATACGTACTGCAATGGACTGGGAAAAATAGCCCGCCACAGTATTCCGATCGATTACGATGTCTCAAGTCAAGAGTGAAAAGGCTCTAAGTTAGTGCATTTTACCACGCAAGACAAGCATAAACACAATCTTACCTCGTATGCAAACCACGTTAAGTTATTGTTCCTTAAAATACCTCGTATAAGCGAAGAAAATCACGAAGCTATCAACATTTAATCGCCAACAGTTAACATTGAGACAAGTCATTTATGCTCTAATGCGCTCATTCCACTCCGATCAGTAACAATTTACGCTAACGACGACATTTTAAAATTTGATGACTTAGACAAAATGGCGGCAATTTGCCGCGCATGCAACCAGTAATTGGTTTAAACCGTTTGTTACATGAAAATTGAATGTGGTCATTATGTAAACATGTTTTTTTTTGTACTGGACTGTTTTCAATGTTAAGTTTGTTTAAGGTACTTACTTAGTACCACAATTTATTTACAGACTAGTTAGTAACTGTCTTGCCATCGCTTCGAAAAACCTTTAACCACATACTTACTCACATTTAAAAATTTAATAATGTGTATGCTATAGACTGATGTATAGAATATAAATTAAGTACTTACCTTACTTTGAATTTGATTTTGAACTTGAGTTAATAAGCCTCTTAATAAACAAAAATACGTACGTGCTAAGGAGTTTCTTTCTTCGTTCTACCTCCTTACTTTACTTGCTTTTCGAAAAAATACAGAAGCAAAAAATAACAGCTAGTTGCCAGTTGTCAGTTGGTGCAATATAGCTCCGTGGGCAAAGCGCCTAAAATAACTTAACTCACCCCATAAGTACTTCCAGAGTTGAACGCCAGCCAGCCCCACCATAACACGAAGGTGCCCATGACGGCGTTGACCGGGTTCCCCATGGGCAGGGGGTCCGTCCCGTGCGCGTACCGCCCCAGACGAGGCCCTAGCATTAGGGCTGATGCGAACGCAGAAGAACCACCTGGAAATTATAAAGACCCTAGTATGTTTGGTACAGGAGTCTAAAACTCTTAATGTGTTGTGCTACCTAGAATATATTGAGAGAGTAAAACAAACAGTTCACCTTGATGGATGAGATGGATCCATAAGATGTAATCCTTAGATCCTTACTTATAAGATGAACTGGCCCCGAGCCCGCAATGTCGACTATCCCCAGACATTGTTGAAGAAGGAAAACATACAGTCCACCTTGATGGACCCATAAGATGTAACCTTAACTATAAGATGAACTGGCCCCAAAGCTTCGACGTCAACTGCCCCTAGAATATTTTAAGGGAGAAACATACAGTTCACCTCGATGGACCTATAAGATGTAACCTTACCTATAAGATGAACTGGCCCCGAGCCCGCGATGTCGACGGCCCCCAGCTTGTTGAGGAAGCCGTGTTGGCCCCACACCCAGCCGGCCGGCACGCAGTACACGATTGTGTTGAGGAACGAGAACAGGCAGTACGCTTTGAAGTTACATCTAGAAAGATAATACAGAATACTATCGAGGGTATTTTTATATATCAACTGGTTAACGCCCTCTCTTCGCTTCGGTAATGTTTTTACACGTACAAAATATTACCTATACAATTTCCTATACTTAATTGCAATATGTATTCTTCATTGATGTCTACCTATTCTTATTTATATACTAGCTTTTGCCAGCGGCTTCGCCCGCGTGAATTTCGTTTAAACTTCACCCCTTTATTTCACCCACTTAAGTGTCATAAACGTAAGAGTAGATAAAATATAGGTATACTTAATCAGAAAGCTTCGAACTGCTAAGCTATCGGGAGTTACACGTGTTATTGTGAGTCAATCATAAAAGATAGACATATGCTGTCGTGGAATATTTTTTATATAATTTTAAGGAGAACATTTCCGTCATACATGATTTCTGTGTAGCTTTAACCATTAAGGTTGCACACGCGACGGAAGCTTAAAAAATGGAGTAACTTCTCCCGTTTCCCCAACATTTCCCTTCACTGCTCTGCTCCTATTGATTGTAGCGTGATGAAAAGTATACTATAACCAGCGCGGGAGTATGAAAAATAATTGTACCAAGTTTCGTTAAAATCCGTCGAGTACTTTTTGTTTCTATAACGGTTAGGTATACATCAGACAGACAGACAGACAGACAGACAGACAAAAATTTTACTGATTGCATTTTTGGCATCAGTATCGATCCCTAATCACCCCCTGATAGTTATTTTGGAAATATATTTAATGTACAGAATTGACCTCTCTTTATTTATTAGATTTATTATAAGTATAGATATAGATAGAAGATATTCTTATCTTATCTATATATTCTTCATTGATGGACAAGTGTCTAACCTAGCCTGAGCCATTTGATGGTAACTTCGACCACACCAAAGCATCACCAATGTCGACAGAAAAAAGAAGAACCGGCAAAAAACTCCCTAGCAAAACTTTACTAACCAAATCCCACTTACCTCTCAGCCATAGCCCCACTGACAATGGTAGTAGCAGTCGTAGCGAACGACAGTTGGAACAGGAAGGACGCGAACATGGGTCCCATGAGCTCGTCGCCCACCGGCGGGTCCACCAGGAAGTCGCCCACGCCGATGAACGGGTTGGAGAGACGCCCCTGGCCGAACGACATGCCGTAGCCGAAGATCCAGTAGGTTAGACCTTGGGAAGGTTAGGGTTGTCCGTAAAAAAGCTGGACTAATTTATAATTGTCTAATATTCTGTAATATAATGTGACAACCCTGGCGCATCGACTCCGCTACGCCGAAAACAATAAACAATAGGGGCCATAAACATGTCGAGTCAACAATAGGACAATAGCGCGCATGCCCGTCTCAAAAGTACGCACGACGCTTCGACCATTACGGCAATAGTCATACGGGCGAAACTCGGTTGCAAGGAACGTTCTCGAATTTTATACGAATCGGGTCCGTCCGGAATTAGCGAGAAAGTTCTGGATTGGCGTGAATGGTGCGTGAGTGGTATAAAAAGGGGCGATCGGTCAACCGCGGACATTCTAGTTTCGGAAGCGGAACCAGGAAGATACCAGCGATACCTACGAGCGATATCAGTGAGAAGTTAAGTGATTTCTACGAGTGATACAGTGTTCGACGAGTGTGTTTACGAGTACCTACGTGCATAATGTTGTGGTGTGTACTGCGTACAGTGTAATTGTGTATCTACGAGTACAATAAAGTCTTTGTGGTACATTTTGGCATTTTCTCGAACACCATACTCCTGACACGTAACAATAAATATAAATAATAGTATACATAAATAAATAATATAAATTAATAGTATATATTAATAATATTCGTTGCTATGTATGCAGTCGTCGCTTATAATTGTACTAGCACTCAGAATGTCATAATAAAATATCATAAATTATAAATGTAATAGTGTATAGTATGTAAGCGATCAATAAATAAATAAATAAATAAATAATTTAATTTAATTTACTTTATTGATGCATGTTCATGCGTGCCGTGTCTCGCCGAGCGTCCAGATCCGTAGAAAGGGAACGATAACATAACTTGGCCTTATTCTTGATATATTATAATTACTTACATTGTATTGAAGCATCAAGTCAAAGTTGTCCATGTTCTACCACCGTCTGCTAACTGACTAACCACCCTCGTCCCGATGTGGGTATTGTTCTGTGTCGGTCACAGTTGTCATGGGTGGCACCGGAATGCAAAACCATTCATTGTCGATGCAGTATATTACCGAAGTGCTTAACTGGTAGGTATAGTATGGTAAAATGTGAATAACAAAATGAACTCACCTCCCAAAGATATGTCGACTAGATTCTTCATCATAATGTTGGCTTCGTTCTTTATCGATACACATCCAGACTCCAACATTCCGAAGCCTGAACAATAAAATAAAATATTTAGTAATTTTATGTATGGAAGAGAGAGAAAGAGGGGGAGAGAGAGAGGGAGAGAGAGTGAAATAATCAAGATTTTTTTTGGTTATTGATGAGTGAATGTGAATGAGTGACTTTTCGCTTTTATACCTATAATAATTAAGTATATTTAGTTAAGCGTTTACCTACAAAACTAAATAAATACAGGGCCATCAATAAAGAAAAGTATTTCACATTACCTAAATAAAATGACAAACATTCCCAAAATCCTTGATGGAGTTAAGGTAACTTCAGAAGGTGAAGCGATAATTTTCATACGGATTACGTAAATACGAGATTATAACGGCATTGCTAAGTAAGGTAAAGGGCCACAACTTCGTGCTAGTACATTACTTCGTTAGTTTTGCTTCAGGCGCAAGAAATAAGCTATGTACATAATATACATTAAAATTATACATCAGAATAAAATATCTATCTCCTAACCTGTCTAAAAAACCAAGTTCCAACATTCTACCAACTAAACTCAATGAAATAAAACGCTTGGAAGTCCCATCGGCCGCAAACGTCGGTGAGAGGTGAATATGCTTCCCTATACCGTAAGGCAGGCGCTCAAAGTTCTTAAGCTCATAGAGAAGAAACGGTAAGTCCATTCAAATAAAAACTTAAACAGTGCTTTTATATGTCCCTTAACAATTGATTTGACTCATGAAAAAGTTCCTTGCAGCTTGAAATGCTTTTAAAATAGCAATAAACCGACTGACGAAATAGCGGTCATTTTATATTTCGGGTGTCTCCTATTTCGTGACATTCACGAATTAGGGGTTTTATAGATACATTTTCGTTGTTCGTGTTCATATATTATAATTGAAAAAATTGAAATATAAATGAAAAAACGAATAAGGTATTTAATTTCAGTACTTGTGAGCTAAATTCGGTATATGTTTTGTTTACTAGGAAATCCATAATACGAGCTTAAAGATGACCCAATTCTACAATTTTAAACTAAATTCGCATAGGTACTAGCAGCATAATTTCGTTTGTTATTCGATTTGTTTTGTCAATATTCGTATATTTTATTATATAAATAGTGTACTGAATAGTCAATTTATATAATCTAGAAAGAATCTCATTACGTGTGTGGTAATTTCGAAAAATCAATAACACGAAACAAAGGACTTATCTTTTGTTCCTTGTCCGTTAGTTCGTTACAAATAATTTTAAAGTAGTTCCAGTCACTTTAGCATAATAAAAAGTTTTTTTTTATTTAATCATCACTTTAACAATTTATAAACAATTTGATATTGATTAGCAATAGGAAACCACAGAGGTTTATATATGATCTCATATCATTAATTTATATGAGATGCTATCATTAAACAACCTCGGATGAAAAATACCTAAAAAGCTGATTTTTCGTATAGGTGTTTTTGTATAGGTATAAATTTTGGCAGTCATGTTAGATCTCGGAAGTCTTATAAAAGACGCACAGGACCTAATAGTAACTCAACATCAAATGTGAAAAAGTTTGCTTTTGCGATTATATTGGTTTCTTTTTTGTAGAAATAAGGTAGCAATCGAGCAGGCAGCACCACCTACCTATACTTCTATACTAATAATATAAAGCGGAAGAGTTTGTTTGTTTGAACGCGCTAATCTCAGGAACAACTGGTCCGATTTAAAAAATTCTTTTTGTTTTGAATAGTCCAATTATCTATATTAATAATATAAAGCGGAAGAGTTTGTTTGTTTGAACGCGCTAATCTCAGGAACAACTGGTCCGATTTAAAAAATTCTTTTTGTTTTGAATAGTCCAATTATTGAGGAAAGCTATAGGATATATAACATCACGCCACTACCGAAAGGAGCGGAGCAACAAGTTTCCCGAAGCGAGGGAGTCTACTTAATAATATTGTCTAAGCGTGATGTTATTATAGCCTTCCTCAATCAATACACTATTCAACACAAAAATATTTTTTGAATTCGAACCAAGTACTTCTTGACATTAGCGCATTAAAACAACCCTTCCCCTTTATATTATTACAAGCGGATGTCGTCCTGCAACATACATAATATATTATATTATTAATTAGACGCCCTCGTTTCGCTTTCGGAGACTTGTTTCTCCGCTCCTATTGGTCTTAGCGTAATGTTATGTAAGTAATAACCTTCCTCAAAACAAAAAGAATATTTCACATCGGACCAGTATAGTTCCTGAGATTAGCGTGTTCAAACGAACGAACAAACAAACTCTTACGCTTTATATTATTAGTATAGATATATAGTATAGACATTAATTATCAAAATATAGTATTTAAATATATATATTTTTAGAAATAACCAAAAAAACTTTAACAAACGTTGTCACGAAATAGGGGACACGAATTCACGAACTTAGGAACAGAGCCAAATTTTGTCACGAAATAGGGTTCAAACAAGGGGTCCACAAATAAATTAATAAAAAATTTAATTCTAACTAAAACTGCATAATTCATACCTTAAATTACTAACAAAAGACCATATTCATTACACAAAAACTTTCAGACTGATATCTTATGTAGTAAAATTTAAAAAAAATCTTAAAGTCGGCGGAGGCTTAACATACCGAAATATGGGACACTTACCTTAAGGTCGCCAGATGCTTACTATGTAAAAAGGATAGTGGAGTAGGAAATATGATCTGGTTGGCATTGTTCGACACTAGAAATGAGAAAATGTGTATTTTTATCTGTTTATTTGTGGACGCTCTCGCTTAGCTTTTTGAAACTATATAAAACAAATATTATCTATTAGATACTTGAATATTTTCCAATTTTTGCAACATTTTCCACTGATGTTCAGTTGCTCTCTGATCGAGTTCACAAAGGTCGTAACATAATATGTTTGTAGTATGCTATAAATTATAATTGACTGAATTTATTTTACTTTATTTTATTCCTGTTTTTGTGTTATTTTTAATTATTATATTATGGATGTGATTACATTTATTATTATTACTATTTTTTTTATTATACAATTTTTCAATTAATTAATTAAATGACGGTTATTATTTGATTTAGTTTTACGTTTGATTATAATTGTTAGTTTTATTTTACTTATATTTTTTGACATTTTATTATTTGACATTTTTTTTCAATTATTACTAGGAATTTGACATATTGTACCTACTTATTATCTCTTATAGTTGGGCCATTTTAATAGGTCACATTTGACAGTTCGTCAAAATTTTCGTCAAATTTTTATAAAGCCTATCTAACGCATTAGGGAATTGACCTGTAATGTTAGATGTAAGGTGTTACGATAATAAATAATAATAATAAATGTTTCGCTCCTATTGTTAAGCCTCTGGCCGGCCTCCCTCAAGAAATCGACTGTCCAACACCAAAAAAAAAATTCAAATTGAACCACTTTGATGATCTAATGTCTAGATGGAACATCGAATCCGGGGAAACGTGTCAAAAAATTGTGGCTAACTGTTGGCCACAATTTTTATATCATTGTATCATTGATCACGCACACATAGACAATAGACGAACGTGTAAAACTTGTTTTTTTTTGTTTTCATTGTAGGGCGACGCTCAATCTAGACATTAGATCATCAAAGTCGAACCAGTACTTCGTGGGATTAGCTTTTTGAAACAAATCAACAACAACAACAACGGGAACAAACGCACAGATAATCGGCCACGATAGATCTAAAAATCCTTAGGTAATATTCTTACCTGTTTGCATGGTGAAAATAATAAACGATGAAGTCAAAATCCAGTTAGTATCTTCTAAATCTATTTCGAAGTTTTCCTGCAGGCTCACGGTCGTGTTGGTCAAGTTTGGAGAACGCAAGCCCACGCGTGGGTACATGGTCCAATTATAATCCATTTTTTATCTGTGTTCGTAAGTGATGTGCCACTGATCAGGTATATTTTTCTCGCGATTAACAAAAATACTTTTGAATCTGGGCGAACCTGTATTTTTCCCGCATTTATTAAAAAAATGCGATTAAAATAACTCACTCAAAAATAGATTGTTATGTACTTTATTTTAATGCGTTACATTTTTAACACTACAAAAATTTCATAAAATTATATTATTGGCTCAATTAAAAATCGAAAAATGTATTATTTAATAAAACACTTTTTTATATTTTTTTACTCTACATTTTTTACAGTATTATTTTTATTAGTAGATAAGTATTAGTACTAATCTGTCGTGTTTTTAGTTTTCTTTTTTTAATTTCCGGACGTACATTCGCTGAAAGATCACTAACAGCGAATGTTAACTTCACTCTTCAGTCCTGTCTCATTTTATATGCGCTGGACACGAGGTATTTAAGGCGCGTTCATACGTAATGACCTTTTTACTGTTGAACAAACTTTATTATTGAATTTATTCTATTTAAATAAATCAAATGGCAGCCATGACTTACGGACACTTGGCTTTAATCATTAGCAAGCACTGAGGGCCACGAATATGTTTTTAGCCGACTTCAAAAGATTCAAATTCAAATTCAAATTATTTATTTCTTCGAAGTAGGTTTTTACAAACACTTTCCGAACGTCAAGCTACGCCATCGCTTCAACAAATCCCTACGGCGCGGGCGAGTGGTCTTGGAAGAGGAGGAGGTTTTCAATTCGACTGTATGTTTCTTTTGTATTTTACTCCACTTTTTACTGAGTGAACCATGAGTGAACCGATTTAAAACTTTTTTATTGGAAAGCTAGTGCTTGCGTGGTAAAATTTAATTAAGGCTGACTCGTAGTTATTGAGTAGGTAATCTTGTCGTGGTCGAAGTCAAAGTTAGTATTTTTTATTAAATGTTGATTTTTAAAAATATTTGGATTTCTCTAAGGTAAATACATAAAAACATAAATATGTAAGTAAGAATACAGCAATTCGTAAAAATATTAACTGGTAAATATTTTCGTATTTAAGCCATAAGTAGTAGCAATCTGTAGGTAACTGTGAGTAGGAAAAAAGCCACCACTCACCGTAAGGATTTGTCAAAGCGATGGCGTAGTTAGATTTTCGAAAAGTGTTTATAGAAACTTACTTCGAATAAATGTATTTATTTATCATTTATTCATTAGTTTTATAAGTCTCACAAGGAAAGCCAGTCGGTGTCGGTACCTAGATGTAATCAATGTAGGTATTGTCCTGGCCAACACTTAGACAGCGTCCTTAATGGAATTATTTCCGTATTGCAACAATGTTTTGTGATGGGGAAAACTGAACAGGTTATAGCCTTCTATAAGTTCAGAAAGGTTCAAACTTATTGAAAAAATTATGTGGGTTTTATCAATAATGCCTGACGAAGGAATGGCTGCAACCCATTACCTAATGGCCCACTACTGAGCACGGGTCTATCCTCATTAATATAATCGAATAATCGTTTATTAAGTACTAGCAATTACCCAAAGGAGAAGATTAATGTGTAATTACTTACCTTTAGATAGAGTTAACTGTTTTTGAAAAAAATACTTAAAGATTAGTTAGGTAGGTGTCCTACCGCCGACAACTGGGCGAATGAATCACAGCTATTTACTTACTCCCTCCAGACACGTACACAAGATATGACATTCCGTGTAATCAAAAGAGATGCATAATATGAGCACTCGCCGGTGGTGTGAACAGTCAGTGGGTAAGGCAGGTGTCCCACGGTAACGAGCAGCGAGTAAAGCTCGGCTGTTTTCTAGCATTACTCGCCCAAGACAGCGACGGAAGATATGACATTTCGTGTAAACAAAAGAGATGCATAAGTATGCCAGCGAGTACTCGCCCGCGGTGAAAGTCAGCGAGTATTCGCTGACATATGTATGCGTCTGTTTTGTTTACACGAAATGTTATTATCTTTTGTACGCGTCTTGAGCGAGTAAAAAGCCGGGATGGACTCTCCGACTCGCCCGCGGTGAGACACCTGCTTTAGTAGGTACTCGCCCGTATTTACAATGGAAAAGCAAAGTTCTCAATCGGACACATTTCATTCTCAGATTATAGAACCAAAAGATTTCATTATCCTAGAATTATGAAAAAGTACTGAGAACTCACAGTACATAATATAAAGGAAAACTTAGGAAATTGATAGTTTCAAGTTGAGTAAAAGAAAAACATAATAATTACCTACAAACAGACCTAAATTTACGGAACCCTCGTTGCACATGTCCGACTCGCATATGACTGGTTTGGCATGGGAGTATAAAATTTACAAGAACGTAAAAATACCTAATGTTTGCCAAATAATCTTAGGAATAAAATAAACATTCTACGGGAATATTGAGATAAATTATTTTTCAATAATTTTTTTGAGATAGTGACATCTATTATTACGTATAAAAACTATTTTGTATACTCCTTAGATGATGTCAACTTATGCAGAGAAAACAGAACTACTTGTTAACAGATGGCGCTTACAATAGTACTGCTATTCTTTAATAGATGACACTGCAGGTTGTTGAATATTTATTTTGTTTTATTCGTAGTACTAACATTTTTTACTAGGTGAGTGAAGGAAATGATTTTTTCTAGTCGACTTTTTTCAATACCACATCTTGAGTGAAAAATAAATCTTAATAAAACAACAGGCATCCACTGAATTCAGAATTCACAAGAGAGTGAGCCAACACCGGTGAGGGTGTCAAAGATTAAATTTCTTGCATTCATGAAACTTATATTGAATAACAATAAAATAAAAATAAATAACACTCACACTGGGATTCCCTGTATCGTGCGATCCATAGACAACACACAAGACATGGACACACCCAAACCGAGAACGCAAAAAACTCATCATTAAAAGCAAGCAATTCAAGCTGCCTTGCTGAGAATCGAATCAAGGACCCTTGGAATGGAACAGCGATCCAGTGTGTGAACCACTGCGCTATTCAGGCCGTCAAAAACCATTATTGTTAATTTCAACTTCGTTGGCCGTTTTGTGACTAAGTATTCACAGGAGCTATGCTATCTAGCTCATAGCTCGGCGGCTTGCGTCGATCCTAAGCGATCGACAAAGTTAAGCAACAGCGGGCGCGGTCGGTAGTCGGATGGGTGACCGCTAGTGGCAAAATATCTTGAGCGCTTCCGTGCTTCGGAGGGCACGTAAAGCCGTCGATCCCGGTTGTTATCGATTGATAGCAGCCGTTAAGCCGTGTCGGAGGCCTTCGGGCGGCTTGAAAACTTTCGACACTTGGTTGGCCACTAACCCCTCCACCAATGCGCATTGGAGCAGCGTGGTGGAGTATGCTCTAGGCCTCCTCAATAATGTGGAGAGACCCGTGCTCATTAGCGGGCCATTAATGGGTTGTAGCCCATGCTGTCTAGCTTATCGAAGGTCCTCTTTGGTGACAAGCATATCTATTCAACTCTGACAGAAATGTACGTTAGCACACCATTATTATTCGGTTTTTAACGGAATTTACGTAGCAAAAACATGCAGCACTACCCTTCCGTTACCGCCCATGACAGATGTGGCCGGCCTAGAAGACTCAAGAGGTCTCAACAGAATTCGACCTAATTCGGTCACAGATGCGTTACTACTCTTTAAGACTTACATGACATCCTCTTAAAAAGTGTAACCGGCTCCACACCTTTCTATCGGGAACACAATTTATTGCTGTAAAAGCAATTATTATGGCGGTAGAAATGGTACTAAGTACCGTGGCGGGCGGTGGTACTTCCCCGCGTGAACTCTAGGCTTTTACCATCAATTGATTAGCTATACATTTATTGTAGGTGTTGAATGGCGTAATTTGGCTTTTAGTGCGTCTCGTTTGACGTCTAAATTAGCCTTGCATTACATTACATTTGAGTTCAATTAAATTACCTATACTTAGTTGCCGCTAATGGCATAAATTCTTGAACTCTACCGTGCTTCGGAGGGCACGCAAAACCGTCAATCCTGGTTGTAATCAATAGATAGCAGTCGTTGAGCCATGTCGAAGGCCTTTGGACTGCATGAAAACTTCCGATAGGTACTGGGTAGGCCACGAAAACCTCCGCCAATCCACACTAGAGCAGCGTGCAGTGATCTTACAAGGAGTTTTTGAGTTATCTCTAATAATGCGTATTTAAAACTATCGATTTTCAAATCTTTTTGAAGTTATACTTCTTTAGGCGCGTTATGGAAATTTCATGAGAGTGAAATTTAACGATGCGCGCGCATCTGTAACACCAAAAATTAACAGTATGAAGTTAGGCGCGTGAAATTTTACAATGCGCGCGCAGCAGTATGAAGTTGCCGGCTAAACTCAATGTAACTCAATGTCAATGTAACTCTGACGTCTCTTTTGCTTTTTATCGAAATTATTTATAACCAGCCAGGTTTGTTTTGACTTGTTTGTGGCACATTGACATGACATAATATGCACAGACTAGCTAAAGCTAAAGATTAATGTTTCTAAGGTTTCTAAGCTAAGGCTAAAGATTAATGTTTCGTTATACGGTATGCAACGACTAGTCTTTTTGGTAAAATATTTAATAAAGGTTTTTAACTGCAATATAACAGTAAATAAATTATAACTAAGTATTCAAAGATAGTTTAGGATGACTATTAGTGATTATGCTACCATTCCATCAGTATTTTCTTAAGACGTTTTCACGTTCAACTATCGTCAGTAAACCGACTTTACAGACAACCAATTTTTTTAGTATAATAATTAATAGATACTAAATATTATGAAATTATTAACGTTGAATATTTATTATTTAATGATGCCAAAGAAGTATAACTTCTTACGCGCGTACATAAGTAGGTACACGCAATTTAATTTTTTTTGTTAAAGTTAAGATTTAGCTAGCAGTTTTCAAATTATGATTTAGTTTTTCGGTAAGTATTCCTACTACCAACATTGTGGTGATATACCTAAACAGAGTCATTTATTCCATCATTTCTAGAAACTTAGACCGATATTACCACGCATTTACGACTTAAAGTAAAGAAATTGTAACAATTTCTCCTTAAACGCCGAAACGGCAAAACTTTTACAATTGGCATAATGGTGTGAAAACAATGCCTCAAAAAAAACTATTGTTGACCGATGTTTGGAGGGAAACATTTTGACGTTTAGTGACATTTATGGTTGCGTTCAGGAACTCTTTAATTGTTCAAAAAAGGTTCTAAACGTTTATAATAGAGGTTCCCTGTAGCGAACGGTTGTTGACAAGCTACTCTGTGCTCACGGTAGCAAATGATTAGTTTCGGTCTAAAGTGTAAATAATCGTATACCGCATTGTATTGGCTTGTTGGGTTAGGTGACGATTCGTCATTAGAGATGGCAAAAAATGTTCTATGAAATCGTTTGTGGGACATCTTAATGTGTTATTTTTTGCAATAAATTGCTTGGTAAATGTTGTGAAGTTTAATTGATTGATGTTTTAATAAGACTACAGATAGAAACAACCTTATTTTGGACAATATTGGGTTGGAAGAAAATAGTACCTACAATCTACGGGGAGTTTGCTATCTGTTCTAACTTTTCTAGTCCCAATTTCAGCATTGTTTTGTGGTAGTACCTAACAGTTGTCATGTGGCAGCGGAAGGGTGGTGCAGCATGCTCGTTTGCTACCATAAGTCGATAAAAAATATAGGTAGGGTTGACAAAACTTGTAATCTCTGCCACCAAGGCATACCTACTAAAACAAACACGACCTATACCAATAAAAAAAAAAGAACTCAATAAACATATTTATTAATTTGCGATTATCGCCATATTCTGATCAATAATGTCAATAACACAAACATTACATACCTACTAGAAAACCCGCCCTCGTTTCGCTTCGGGGAACCAGCCCCTTTGTAGAAGATAGCTCTCAGAAGGCTGACTTTTCCGATTTACTTGTCAGTTATTGCTATATTAGGTATGACCAAATTTTAAAAATATCTCTATAAATTTTAACTTATTATGTTTTTCCGATATCTAAGCTATATTAGGTAGGTACTGCAAAGTTTCATGAAAATCCTTTCAGTGGTTTTTGCGTGAAAGAGTACCTACTTAACAAACACCCACACACATATCCTTACAAATTTTCGCATTTAAATATTAGCAGGAAGCAGGATTTATCACAAATTCAAAAACCGAAAAACTCGAAAATCGTTTCGTAAAAGCCTTAATATTCAAAACAATAAACAATACATAATAAATCGCACCTACCAGGGTAACAACGTCTGAAAGGATTAAACTTTCATCCGGTCCGTCGTAAACATATCCGGGCCCGAATCACGGATACTCCGGTCCAATGATCCGGCTATCTGCACTATTTTTCCCGGTCAAAGTAACATCACACCTTTGGGACTGCTATATAATATATGTTTTATTACGAGAAGGGGTAAGGGTATATTTTCTGTTTTGTCTTACAGAAGTTTGTAGTTTATAGTAAAAAGTAAAAACTAGTAAAGCCGCCCTTGTTTCGCTTCGGAAAACACGTGGTTAAATAACGCGGACAAATTTTTAGACGTGATTCTTTAAACTGATGTCACTTATTTAAGAATTATATAAAATTAATTGAAATAAAATAAACGCCAAATTTAAGTAGAAAATCACCCCAATTTGTTAATTCGGTAATTTCTGAAATCAGCGCGTAGGTTAAAACACAAAACAAACAGACAAACCGACAAGCAGACAAGAACTCTACATAATCATTTTTGGGTAATCTTGGGTTAATATAGGCTCCCAAGCCATAATAATAGGTTTTCTTACAATAATTATCTTCAATGTAGGTACGAGTATAGACAGTGATTTGTTACATTATTTGCATGTAGTTTCAGTACTTGACCTACGCAGTGTTTTCTTTGATAAAAACACGAAGAATATTGGTCAGTGATCATGAGTGAGTCATGAGTACAATCCAAATAAGTACAATGTCAATAAATAAATTAATCTCGCATTATTTCCTCCGAACATAACTCTCAGATCCCCTAAAACAATAACAACAGTATTATCCTTCGACTAATATAATAACAATATTTGTATTCATTTATTATTTAAAATTTCGTCAGAGGCGACCCTTTTTGTCCCAGGACAGTCATGAAAATAAAATCATGGCGCCGGCCCGCGTAGATTGAATTCAAAATTGGAATCAAAAGAGAATCCTTTTTTCTTTTTTTATTGCGACAAATGGCGATCGCGCGGGTGACGGCCGGGTCGCCGACGTTGAATTTTATATGGGCTGTGAGCTGAATTTGGGTACCGAAGAAAATACGGTTGGATTGTCTTGTACAATATAGGTACCAGTCGAATAAGTAAGTATATAATGTGTTTATTATTGTTTAAAATTGATTATTAAAAGTTCTACATATTTATACATAGCAACTGTGAAAGCTTTTAAAGCCTTAGTTTTTGAAACCTGGCTGAAAACTCAAAAATATTCTGTTTCCTCTACAAAATTCTAGCAAAATAAAGCGGTGCTCGGTTAGAAGCGTCTTTATTCAATGTTTTTCAAGTTAAAACACGGTCGATAAAAGGTTTAGGCTGAAATTTCCCTCGGTTGGAAAACACGTCAAGCAAATAAATAGGGGCCGCCATATTGCACGGTCGGAGCGCGCGCGAATTAACGTCATTTATAACTACAGGCTAGATATCAAGTAGAAATGCCATTTATTATTTTAGTAATAGATTTTTTATGTTAATAGCATGTTAATAGCCGTCAAACGAGCACACAAGCCATCAGCCATCTTGTCAGACACACCGTGACTATGGATATCATGGATATCAGTAGGTACCTACCTAGTACTTACCAAAAGATACTAACAAATAGATACTGTAGGTAGATATGACGTAACTAGATTTTTAAACATGAAATGGACGTATTAAAGTATGCAAAATTATTTGGGGGTACCTATTGAACATGGCGTTCGCTCCAGGCCCAAATCTGTTGTTCTCCTTTCGCATGTAGGTACCTATGTTATTTTAGAAGATACCTTTCGATGGTTTCCCCCTCGTCAACAAAGAAAAACAAAAGGTAAATAAACTGCTATGGTAATACCAATGATGTTTTAAATATCTAGATTGAGCGTCGCCCTACAATGAAAACAAAAAAAACAAGGCAACATTATCAAGCATGTGTGCGTGCAGGCGATGTTTTTCTCGTTCATTAATTGTTTATGTGTGCGTAATCTGTGGGTAATGAATAATGATATAAAAATTGTGGCTAACAGTTAGCCACAATTTTTTGACACGTTTTCGCGGATTCGATGTTCCATCTAGATATTTAAAACATCATTGGGTAATACCTAAATAAAAATTTTATCGATCAGCCATTTCTACATGTTGTCAGTTCTTGGTTTAAAACATCGAGGCAAAGGAAATCGGATAAACAGCCATCATTGTCGGGCGCGCGGGAACTTAGCGCTGGAATGAGTTTGAAACAGCTGAACGCCTGTTTATGGTTCGACGTTCAAATGTAAAGGCGGTTTTAATCTGTTCCAAATATTTATTATTGTGATTCAAAAATGTCTATGTGAACAATTTTATTTATTTTGTTGCCATGTTAGCGATATACATATAGCGATTAATACAGAGTAGGTACCTACAGAAAAATACCTTTGCCTTTTGCCGCTAAAATATTTTACTGTTTAAAAGTTTTTTTTACAACAATCAGACTAATGTAAATGTAACTGGCCAGGTTTTCTATATTGATCCATTATTTTATCTGCTTATGGGTATTTTACTAATAGGAAAAATAGCGAAGGCTTAATTTGCGTCCACTGTCAGTTTGTCTGTCACAGTAACGGGGCTATAGAGGGCTTAAGAGATAGTTTCTTGAACGTGGAACGGTAATATGTGCTAAAAGATTTTCACGCCAAAGTGATTTTAGGTAATAGGCACTGGCTATAAAAACAACATACATGTCCTCTGTATAGGTAAATATAATCATAGAAGCTTATAGTGACGGAATAGTACCTATCTTAAGGACTCGACCTACATGTAGTGAGATAATAACTTTAAAATCGCATCTTAAAGTTGCGACAAAAAGTTCCATAATTTTTCTTTTATTTTTTAGGTTTACACAAATTCGTTGTAAGGTGGAATAATGTAAGATTTTTCATACCCTCATAGATTCTTTTTTCTTATAAATATGTCGGATTGGCAACGCGTTGGCGATGCTAAGTACCTACGTAAGTAGCTGTTACATGAAGCAGCTGCAACTTGTGATATCTATGATCACTTGGTATTTTAACCAGCATTTACATAAAACTTCACCTCATCTTAGGTCTTATGGTGCTACATCTTATCATAAAGTGTAGTCATATTCTCGAAAACCACAGAATATTATTCAAATGAGCAAACAAAATGGCCGCTGACCGCATCTGCTTAACGACTCAACTCTTGCATTTATGAGACTCAATTATTATAACATAAATTAGCGGTCATACTCGATTATTTTTATTATATTCCATAATAGCCATCCGACTGCAAAATAAATTTTCTTGGAAACATTGTATCTTCACCCTGAATAAAAGCGGGAAAATTACTATACCAGAACTCGCGTTTGAAAGGTCGTAAGCGGCTATTATTTCCTTCTCATTCGCACGCACGGGTTGGTATAAACCTGTCTCTGTCTAACGTAGGAGAGAAAAGCGGGCGAAGTAAGCTTTTTTCGATGTGAACGTTCGGAAATCGCTCCCGGGTTTCATGATGGCTGATTACAATACCGCTCGGAAATCCGTGAGCATTTTCCCGAGCGTTCAGTAGTGAAACTGGCTTTTATCTCTGTTCCGCTATTGGTTGATTCAAAAAAACTCGACGGCCTGTGATTGGTCAAAACAAATCGCTCACGCACTGTTCTTTACTGCCAAATTATTGAGAAAGTCTTATGTGCCAGCGTTTTGTTTTTAAAACAACGTATGTACGGTGTTCTTTTTGACCGATCTGTCTTTTTGGATTCGCGCGCAAAGTTTGTAGAATAAACGTTATACGGGTGAATGAAGTTGCAATATTAGGGCAATTATTTGAATGTTTTCTTGGCATGGGTCTAGCGAGTTGGCAATGGCTTTGCTGGGGAAATGGGATTATTATTTGATATTACGCGGCATTATCGCAATATTCCGTTTTGAGGTTAAATATGGGAGTCTTACTTAACGATTTTTGGAGTAACAGTGTAACAGTTCGTTGGAATATTGGAATCTTTTGTTCTATTTTTCGGGTCAAAATATTTATTGATAATACAAGATTTCTGCCTGGCTTCGCCTGTGTCCTGGAAGAGAGAGGGGTTCATTTCCAAAAATCCCTATTTTTGCTCAATTGCGTCACTTGAGGAACCTGCTGAAGTTTCAAGTTAATCCATTGAAAAAACAAAATGTTTCAGCTTTTTCCCTTTTTTTTAAAAAAGCAGACTTCAACATCGACAGGCAATGATTTCAACTCAAAAACTACTCGTCAGATACCTATAGCTCAAATGTATAGGTATGGGACCAGAATCAGACGACAAACATCTACTAGCTTTCGAAACTAATTATCAAAATCGGGTAACCTAGTAAAAAGTATGCGGTAAGTAACACACATAAAAATACGGTCGGATAGAGAACCTCCTCCTTTTTTTTAACCGGTTAAAAATCCATTCATGCAAATCGAACTCTGGACCTTACTTCAGGATCTACGAGGCAAAATATTCTTTTATTCGGAGAAAGCATAAATAAAATTCTCCACAGACAAACTCGGCTACCGAATCGAATCAACTATTTGCTACTGTTCAATTACACAAACATAGACAATAGAGCGACAGTAGACAATATAGAACAAGCATAGAGAATTCTTTTATTTTAAATGCCATTGTTTAAGGCTGTTATTATTGTAGATGGCCAGTATTTTAATGTATCTAAATAGTTTGTGTTTAATGATTTAGCATTGGATATTTAGGCACTACTAAGATTGTTAAAGGTAGGTTAGGTAGGTACCTACATACCCTTTTTTAATGATGTCGTCCATGACACCGTGACCGACCTAGACCAAGATTCAAGTAGTACCTATGTACTTCCTCGGATGAACTCTAGGCTCTAACTAAATTCTGGACTGTAGCACCAGATGAAGTTATAATCCGTTATAATGCTTACATGCCCAAAATGCACCAACCACATGAAAATATAACAGTGTTCATGCTTACAATTTGGGCAAAATAACAAATGAAAATATAATCGGTAACAATGCTTACATTTTGCGCAGAAGGTAACATCAAATGATATTAAGTATAATCTATTTTTATGCTTACGATTAAGGGTTAATTCACCAAATTAATTATAATCTGTTTTTATGCCCACAATTTGGGCATGATGCACCAAATGAAATTATAATTTGTAGTCATATTTAATTATAAGTATTTTTGTATTCATGTTAAATTCTGTAATTGTGATTACGTTAGAGGCAAAGGTACTACGTGAAATGATCCGAAATCATGATAATATTTTGGACAGAGTACAACAGAAGAATTATAATCGGTAATATGCTTTCTTGGGGCAATTTGCACCACATATAATTGGTAATAAAGCTTACATTTTGGGCAATTTACACCACAAAATTATAATCTACCATTATGATTATACTTCGCCGTCTGCCCAAGGAGCCTTCTCTATACTCCGCCGCGACGTCCAGCGATCCGTCACTGCTGTCAGTAAATAATAGCTCGTCGGAAACGCTGCGGATCCTCCAGATAATACTTGTTAAACTATATTCATAAATACAAGTATAATAGGTGCGGGTAATAAGGCCTGTCGGCTAAAAAAGCCGGTTAAAAATATCCTTCAGGTCCAGAAAGTTGAATTATCATTTAAAAAATATATGTTATAGTTATTTCAGTTATGTGTAACTTAATAAAAATATTATTATAAAAACAATAGAACTCAAAAGAAAAAAATAAGTCTCACAATATCAACATAAAATACTTGATGTTGCCGCATGCGGTGTGGGATATTATTTTTGTAGACGGTTTTCTAGCACTGATCCGACATCTAGTTGGTAGTGTTGATCGAAGACTTGATCAAAAAATTATGCCCTAAAAACCTAATAAATATTCACAGTATGGTCACCCTACACTCAATATGTCCGCTGATTCCCTTATCATTTATTACGGCGCTACTCTCCCGCCCGGGAATTTCTCATAGGGCATTATTAGCAGGAATAGTCCGTGTACGCGTGCAATGTTGATTTATTCATTGCTTTTTCGTTTATACCGAAATTTTTATTATTATGAAAAAACTTTGTCTGAAGTAAAGAATAAATTATGATTTCTATCTACTGTAGGTATAACACACCGTCTGTCTCTTTAAATGTGATTATCTTAAAAAGTAATAACAATATTACGTCAGCCAAAGTACTTGTCCTCTTTTAGCTAAGAGTTCGAGTCTATAATTTTTAACACCCTTTTAATTGCTTTACCTACATGTAAGTATGTATGTAAGGAAAACTTTCCGCCAAATTTCACCACATTTAAGAAGTGTCATTAATTTGAATGCAATGTTATGACAAACATGGCTACAGCACGCTCAGCATTGACTCTACACAAGGGAACTCCTCAACAGTTAACGGCACAGCAACTACATTTTATTGCTTTGCGTTTATACTTCAGCTAGCTTTACACAAAGATGTTTTCATCACATCTATTCGAAAAAGACGACTTGGTTCGGACATAAGGGGTTCCAAAGTTGCTGTTTTCTATTCAGCGGGCGGGAATGAATTTTCATACAACTTTTCCTGCCGGCTAGATCTTTTCCGTCCTATTTTGAATTTAGAACAATTTAGTATTTTGCGCTAAAGAAATCGAACGCAAATATTGTTTGAATAAAGAATGTCTGGTACGACGCGAGGGCCCCGCCAGCTGAATAATAAAAAAAGAAATCAAATTAAGATTTCGTTTTCAAATTAAAATTAAGTTTTCGTGCATTTTTACGTATTATTTTCTATTATTTTCTATTATATATATCTCGGAGCCAGGGTCAGAGCGGTTGTTATACTTTGGGTTATACGTGACTGGGGATAAGAAATAATAGTCTGTACACTGAGTTTAAACGTCTATTCCAACACTTCAATACAGTTATCACCAAAATTAATTTAGATTACATTAAATTAAACTTAGAAATAAAGCTGACGACAAAATAATAGCAAAGTGGCAAAGGATCAGCACGATTAATTCAAATTTAACTTGGAAACGCGGCAAGTTTGGTATGGCAGTGGGTTCGACACGTCCGCTCGGTCTAAGCGCTCAATTCAGAATGATCATGACAGCTATGGTTCTCTACGACGCCATCTCTACCCCCACTCCATACCAACCATGCCCAAACAATAACTGTTTCGTTTCCAGAAGTAGCTCCGGCCATCATTCATAGATGGCGGTAGGTTCCTAAAACTAGTTCCATCGATTACTCATAGGTGGCGTTACTAGATCAGCGTAGGACTTTGGTCTCGCTCCTACATATATATTATTTTCTCATAGTGGGTGATGAAAAGTAGAGTGTATCACTCGGGTGCAAGTATATTTTTGGCTCGGGCGACGTACTTTGAATCCCTCGCTACGTTCGGGATTCTACTAAAGAATCCCTCGCTACGCTCGGGATTCTACTCTAGAATCCCTCACTTCGCTCTGGATTCAAAAAACGCCCTCGCCGAAAAAATATTACTTTGCACCCTTGTCATACAATCTACTATTTTAGTTTTTTATTATTTTGTTCTTCATTGATAGCCAAATTTTTTGATCGTTGGATTACCAAATTTTAGCCTCAGGATCAAATCCTGTATGCACCTCTTAATTGAGAATAATTATGTGCGCATTAAAATATAATGATCACTCGCCTCGGTGATCAGACATCGTGAGGAAACCTGCACGCTTTATAGTTATCCATAATGTTTTCAAAGATGTGTGAAGTCCGCCAGAATACGTGGCTAGCGTGATGGACTATGGCCTGTTCTACAGTGAGAGGAGCCCCGTGCCCAGAAGTAAGACTTTGGCAAAGGTCCCACTCGCCGAGGTCACCAGTTATATACGGGTGATGTAGAAATCTTCGATAGTGCGATTCGGGCTTCGATGTGAACGATGTCGCCACAGGACAATTATCCCTACTAACATTATAAATGTAGGTAACTCTGTCTGTTACGCTTTTACGTCTAAACCACTAAACCGATTTAGGTGACCTTTTTAATGGGACAGTTTAATTAAGTAGGATATAAAATATTTTTATCTCGCGAATCAATCCCTCACATTAACGGAAAGAAACGTGGAGTGGAAGGAATACATATAAAACTCATGTCATGATAATATAATTATTCTTATTATAATGAGATAACTATATATTTTGCATGTGAGGGTTCTGTAACCTGGACTGAGACAAAGCGTTGGTGCTTCATTTCTGGTGGTAACTTCGTTGGTTGACCACTTAGAATTGGGGCAAATAAAAAAATCGAGTAAAGCGGGACATCCCACCTAACACCAACTCCATGGCCACCCTACACGATAGCAATTCTTTCGTCATTCGCTTATCATTTATTACTGCTTATCCGAGATATGTGCTTGTTATATGTTATTGTGATGTTATCGAGGATGGGGAGGCAAACGCTTTGTATGGCTCCCATGTAATATGTCTCTGTAGTCAGATTCAGAATAGTTGCTTTTCTTGTAACTATGCATGCTCAGACCAATAAACTATAGACTGCGCGCCGTGAACAAAAGCGCGAAGCCGGCAAAAAGTCAGCTTAAGCACACATCGAAACCAATAGGAGTTTGTATGTATTGAAAAACATTAATTCGCCTGACAACAGATCTCCTCGGCTTAGAATAATGTTACAAGGTGACGTCACACACCTGACTCATGCTACTAGGTATACTAGACTATAGTCTAGGCTAGCTTTTGATTATAAAAAAATATATATTATACAAATCACAACATGTGCTCAAAAAATATGATGTGAAAAGAATAATTTAAATACGCGTTATTTAGATTTACCTAAATCAATAACTAATTGGATATTTTATTAAATTTTATATGGAAGTAGACGGCAAGGCAAGGACTATTTTTCAAACAATTAATTTATATACATTGTTGCAAAATCCACAGCTTAATCTGAGAAATAAAAAAATAATTACCTATCAAAATTTATTATCACAGTACAAAACAAAGTTATAACAAAAATACAGTCGAACTGAGAACCGCCTCCTTTTTTTAAAGCTGAGCAGTTTAAAAACTTAATTTCGGTTAATTAGTCACCACAGAAGCACACAGAAGCTCCGATTTTTTTAAAGCTAGTTTAAAAACTTACCTTCGGTTAATTAGTCACCATCACCAGTCACCACAGAGTAGCAAGCAGAACCATAGACAAGAACTAGCAATTTAATAAACTCCGTGGCAGTTTATTGCTGTGACACGGGGCCTTAATTAACGTGCCCACACATATTATGCCGCCAAATAAACAGTGACGGATGGCGATTTTCCCGCCAATCACGGCATAATGGGAATATATATCTTTATTTAGCTGTTAACACGTTTATTTTGTTCAAGGTTAAGTTTTTAGTGTTGTAATTTGTGGGATTGTATTAGAGGGGCGGTAATTGTAGGGTAAAAGGAATTTAATCTCGTTATGAAGCTAATTATCACTCACTTCGATGATGAAATAACATGAGCAAACTGCAGGTTTTCCACAATGTTGTTAAATGTGTAAAGCCAAGGCCACCGTAAGAGGGCCTTCAAAGCGTGAATTTAACGCGGACGGCACGTCCGGGGAGGCGCCAAATACCGGAGGATCGGCAGGAGATTATTATTGCAATAAAAGTAAACCAATGTCAGAGTTGTGCAAAACGGTATTGCATACAGACCCTCATTCAACTAGACGTGATTCTAGACTGACATCTTTTTATTATTTATGAACCAACTTTATTATTTACTAGCTTTTGCCAGCGGCTTCGCCCGCGTGAATTTCGTTTAAACTTCACCCCTTTGTTTCACCCACTTAAGTGTCATAAACGTAAGTGTAGATAAAATATAGGTATACTTAATCAGAAAGCTTCGAACTGCTAAGCTATCGGGAGTTACACGTGTTATTGTGAGTCAACCATAAAAGATAGACATATGCTGTCGTGGAATATTTTTTATACTATAATTTTAAGGAGAACATTTCCGTCATACATGATTTCTGTGTAGCTTTAACCATTAAGGTTGCACACGCGACGGAAGCTTAAATTAAAAAAACTAAAAAACACGCTTTTTATAGAATACTGAACTAAAAAAATAGAAAATAAGTTTCAATAAATTTAAATTAAGAATAGTGTTAAAAATTTCAACAAACATGAATTAATAATAGTGTAAATAAAGAAAATATTTTATTTAAAAAAAGCGTGGGGTGCTTTTTAAGATATTATCAAAATGACACCATGCACCCCACGCTTTTTTTTAAATAAAATATTTTCTTTATTTACACTATTATTAATTCATGTTTGTTGAAATTTTTAACACTATTCTTAATTTAAATTTATTGAAACTTATTTTCTATTTTTTTAGTTCAGTATTCTATAAAAAGCGTGTTTTTTAGTTTTTTTAAACTATTATTTATTTTCGACTTTTTAGTTTTGTTTATTTATAATAGCTTGTTTTTATAATTTTAAACTATTATTTGGTCTCTATCGATCTATCTACTGTGATAACTTAGAATTCAAATAAACAGAAGAACAACGCCATCTAGTAAAACGTAATGTACGCAGTCAAACTGAATACGCAGTTACAGCTAGTTGCCCGTAAATATGGGTAGATGGCAGTAGCAAATGGATAGATGGCAGTAGTGTGAGAGTAAAAAAATTAAAATCTTATTTTGCATATTGAAAATTGGAATAATTTTATCAAAATAGTGTAATGTCATCGGAACTCGATAAATCTACAAAGTTTGAACGAAATCTGGCCATTTAAAGTGGGTCAAAATCGCGTCCAAAGAAGTCGGTTACAAACAAATATACAAACATACAAACATACAAGTGAAGCTAATATAAAGCGTGTAATAATATCATTATGGTAGTCTCTTTATGCGAAGGAGAGTTACATACAAACATACATACAAACATACAGGTGAAGTTATAGGCTAGGGAAGGTGGAAATTAAAGAAGTTAGGAAAAACGCCTATTTTTAGGAAAATCCGCGATAGATTTGCGTGGAAAGGGTCTAGAAAATTAGGGATCAACTGTTTATAGGTGCGTTATGAATTTGAAGCAAAACGCCTGAGGGGCACGGAAGATATTAACAGAAATGTAGGTTTAAAATGAACGAATTTAGTATAAATCAACGAAAAACAGTTGTAACTCGGAAAATTCGCGATGGATTTTCGTGGAAAAGGTATAGGAAGTTAGGGATCAGTTAGCTTTAAGTTAGTTATGAGTTTGAAGCACAACGGTTGAGGGGCACGGAAGATATTAAAGGAAGTATAGGTATAAAATTAAGAAAAAAATGAGGAAAAACAGCTATTTCTCGGAAAATTGTGGTCGGATTTTCGTGAAAATGGTATAGAAAGTTAGGGAATAATTAGTTGCAGATGCTATATAAGTTTGAAGCAAGAAGACCTTTGGGCACCGGAGATATTAAAGAAAATGGAGTAAAGTTACATACAAACATACATACAAACATACAGGTGAAGTTAATAAAAGCGTGTTAAATAACTTCTCCCGTTTCCCCAACATTTCCCTTCACTGCTCTGCTCCTATTGATTTTAGCGTGATGAAAAGTATACTATAACCAGCGCGGGAGTATGAAAAATAATTGTACCAAGTTTCGTTAAAATCCGTCGAGTAGTTTTTGTTTCTATAACGGTTATACATCAGACAGACAGACAGACAGACAGACAGACAGACAGACAAAAATTTTACTGATTGCATTTTTGGCATCAGTATCGATCCCTAATCACCCCCTGATAGTTATTTTGGAAATATATTTAATGTACAGAATTGACCTCTCTACAGATTTATTATAAGTATAGATAAAACGGTATTATTTAATCAAAGGATACCACGCTGATACCATCATGTAGGTAAATATATCATGCAAGTATCTTATTTATTTTTCATCTACAAGATTCGATCTGTTACAGATTTATTGTAGTACCTATGCGATATACACATTGTGAGAAAAACTCGAGCTGTGGGACAGTTATGGGAAGTTCAACGACTGTGCATTTTATAACGACGCGGCAATGGACCAGCTTAAACGAAAACATTAAATTATGATCTTTTTGTCTTGGTAATTACAGTTGAATTTCGTATATTTGATGTTTGGAGTTGGGTCAGGAGTGGGTGGCGAGAAGTGCGTCTTTCAAGTTTACAACCGTAACACCCAAGACGTAGAGATCATAATTATTGTATGCTTTCGTTTTAATTGGTTGGTAAAAGCAGACGAGCCACGTGATGCTGAGTCTAGAGAGATGCACTAGGGGAGTCACCAGTGCTACTCTTTTTACACCTTTCTTGAAGAACTCCGTGACATAGCGCTCCGAAAATCTCTCAAAATGAAGTTCATTCCACAATTTGCGAGTATGGGGTAAAAAAGATCGTGAAAATCGGACCGTAGAGGTTCCGCACAAATTAAATCAATATGGAAGGAACTTAATTTTCGGTGATATCTCTGGATCAGGCAGACATTTTAGTAACAGATAAATATTTTTCTGGCCATCGGTATTAGTGATATGTCATTTGTTTTGAACGTTGCATTCGCGGCACATAGAAGCCTAGTAGGTAGCTATGGGTATGGTAGCGTTATTTTTTTTATTATGAAAGTACAACATTTATAATGAAAGGTATCAGAAAAAAACTACAAAAGGTATATATAAGTTATTTATCTTTTATATTTAAATCTTTACAAGGATTCCAAGTAAATGACGATAATTAATCAACTACACGCTATACATACAACTAGTTTTTAATATACATTTTTACATAGTTTTTGAGTTTAACGTTAACTTGTTTTACCTAAAAATATTACATATTTTATTCTTTTGCAATAGATATATACGGCCAATACGTGTTTAACTTTTGACAATATTGTAAGTACAACTTTCTCTTTGTTTACATATCTTTTCAACTACAATTTAATACAAATATTACTTTAAAAATAATCACTTTACTTTAAAAAGCAACAGGGAAAATGGAAGTGGAATGTAGATTTTTTTAATAAAGCTATGTTACTCGACCTATTCCGATCTAACTCATTGACAGCAAAACTATGTTACAGCAATAACAAAACGAATTTAAAACATTACAATGAAATTTAAAACTAAAATCATACTTGTCAAATATCACAAGTTAACGTTAAATCCACAGTGGGCAGACATCAATAGAAAATAAAAACAGATAATAAAATCTAATTATAATAATGCAAGTGAACAAAAAAAGCGCGCAAAAAAGTATTGTGAAGTTTTATTTATCTGTAGCCCGGTCATTTTAATTTTACAAATTTTAATTTTAAAATGTCTGCCCAATTTTATTGCACTAATTTTACAATTGATGACGCTTTGGCTTTATACAATAGTCATGAAATACCTAATTATTTTTATTATTTAAGGAATGCAGATATAACAATAACTAATTATCTTATTTTAAAACAAATAAGTACAAATGATACAATAGTCATGACAGTTCAATATTAAAAATAAATACACATATTATAATACTGTAGAAATTATTAAGCTATTTTTCTAAATGGTATTTATTTTTATATACATACATTTGCTTAAAAAATTGATTTTCTATAACATTAAAAAATGTACACTTAATACTTTGTCTGTAATTTAAAACTACAATACTTGTCTATTGCCAACATGGCAGTTATGTCACGACTGACGTCACTGGGATGTTAAGACTATCTTACACTAAAAATAATTAATCAACAATCTTTGTACACAATGGAATGAATAAAAAACGCATTTGTACGTATTAACCCACACATACGAATATAACATACATATACACATCTACATCTACTGATTTTATTTGATAAAACGCCTTGCAAACGGGTCCCGAACTAAAATGACCAGCATTCAATAAATTATATAACAATTCAGAATCTATTTACACTGTATAAAAGGTTTACTTGTCGACATTTAAATTGAAATTTGTGTACGGAGGTCTGAGTGTAGTAGCTTCGGCATTGACAGGGGAGGGTGGGGTGGGGGGAATGTAAGGGTATCTGGGGTAAGGTGGGTACGGGTAAGGGTAACCTGAGGGTAATAATTGAGGGTTGTGGAAGGGGGGAAGGAGGGCAGGGGAGGGATAGCCGTAGGGTAAGCCGACGGACGACGCGGCGGCTTGAAGGATAGAGGCTGCGAAGGCAGGATCACTGTAGACAGCAGCGTAAGGCCATGCGACCGCAATACGCTGGCGTTTGTCCTTCATACGACGGTTTTGAAACCAAACCTGTGGACAAAGAGAATGGATCTTAATTTAATGAGTCATAAGTGCAATTATATAATTTTTTACCGAATATAATCGTTGCTGAAGTGACGTCATAAGCTCAAGCTTTTTCAGGCCGTGTGCATGATAAATAGGTACACTTTATTTCATGGACATGTCATCTCATATTCTTATGTCCCTAATGTAATTGTGTAATTCTTCTTAAGATAGTTTTTAAACAAACAAAACAAACAAACAAACAAGGTATTTTATTGCCACTCAAAAAATACAAAAATAAACATACAAAAATAACAAATTATGCTTAAAATTAAGAGGCAAATGGAGATAGCTCAGCGTGACCTGACAAAGGATAGTTAATCCTATGCAGCGCTGTTTTTCAGCCATCCCCTTCTCCCTATGTTGGTTGGCGGGAGTATCAGTGGTCCCCTATTTTAGCCGCTTATAGCTACACATTAAGGATTAGGGTCTTCAGAGTACATATATTATAATATTTTACTAAACCTAATACTTAATTTGCCTAATACTTAAATACTTAATTCTATAAATATCGTGTGTGTGTATGTGTTGTGTGTCAGTGTGTGTGTGTGTGTGTGTGTGTGTGTGTGTGTGTGTGTGTGTGTGTGTGTGTGTGTGGTTGTGGGTGTGGGTGTGTGTGTGTCTCTTTATGTATGTCCAAAATACTTCCTTAGGTCCAGAAATTTCCAGTGGGCGTAGTTTAGATTTTCTGCAGCAAATTGTTTATTCATTAAAGCTAATTTGTATTTGGCTTTGAAAGCTTCAGTACCCATTTTTTGTTGCATAGGCGGCGGTAGGTCGTTCCATATTTTTGCTGCAGAGAATCTAAAACAGCCTGTATATCTCTTTGATTTATGAGGAGGTATCCTGAGTCTATTTTCTAGGTTTTTACGTAGGCTGCGTTGCGCGGAATCCTTGACCCAAAGCAGCTTTTCATACAAGTACTCTGGCTTTTTATTCCAGATTACCCTCTGGACAACACAGGCGTAGTATAGTTGCCTCCTACCACTCATATTTAAAATCCCCTTACTGTTCAAGTGCGGTGTTATGTAATGTCTCCTCGGTATGTTATAGCTATAACGAATACATGCATTTTGCACTCTCTGTATCGCTCTTTCGGAACTGGTTGACAGACGGGGACCATAAACAGAACTGCAGTAATTAAATTGTGAGAGAACTAGAGCATCACATAAGAGTACACGCAATTGTTCACTGATGTAGCTTCTGATTTTATATAAAGTCTTTAATTTAAAGAATGCTGTTCGAATTTTCCTGTTTACATGCTCCTCATACTTTTGTTCCCCATCCATCAGTAAGCCGAGATTTCGAGCCGAAGTCACTCGCTCAAGGATGACATTGTCAATTTTTATTTCTGGCTCTTTATCTAGCACCCTTTTTATTTGTGGTTTGGTGCCAAGGATCAACATTTGTGATTTGGTAGGATTAAGGACAAGACCGTTATTTTGCGACCAGATCTTTATGTTGTTGAGATCATCATTGACTCTATTTACTGCTTCACGCGTGTCTTCACTGTCGAATGAGTAATATAATTGAGTATCATCTGCATATAGGTGGTATTTACTGTACTTTATATGGTGACGTATATCAGCAGTAAAAATTGTGAACAGCAAAGGACTGAGCAGTGAACCCTGCGGGACGCCTCGTTCAAGTGTCCTTAAAGAAGAGAATCTCTTTTCGCCAGTTATAGATTCTGTCACAACCATTTGTTTCCTATCTGTAAGAAAGGTTTTAAACCAGGCACAAGTATTATTCGAAAACCCGTAGTGTTTTAACTTGGCTAAAAGTAGTTCCGGGTGTAGGCAGTCGAATGCCCGTGAGTAGTCTAGAAGCACCATAAAGCTACTCAGTCCCATATCAGAGGCCGCGGTTAAGTCATCTGTTACGTGGAGGAGAGCCGTTTCCGTGCCGTAACCTCTTCGGAAACCAGACTGGAATTTAGGTATAATGTTTCTATCCTCCACAAATTGTAACACTTGATTAAGGACCACCTTTTCGAGAACCTTCGATAATACTGGCAATATTGATATTGGGCGAAGATCTTTCATTTCTGTGACACTGTTTTTCTTAGGTATCGGCTTGACTAGCGCTTTCTTCCAGCACGATGGAAAGGTACTAGTTTCTATTGACCTGTTAATAATATTGGTAATGACTGGAAGAGTAGCTTCGAGACTCAACCTCACCATTTCTATATTTAAGTTGTCTAGTCCTGACGCCTTTGTCCCAATATTCTGTATGATTTTCCTGACTTCCTGTTCCGTGGTTGGTTTTAGGTGCAGAGGCTCCTCCTCTACCGGTGATTCATTGATGATCACGGTGTTCCCCATTTGATGCGTGTCAATGTTAGGCGGTGTGTTTAAGTGTATATTGTTCTTTTATTGTTTTGATTTTCATTTCTATTGACTCGTTGAAGAAGGACAACATGGCGAGGAAACCTGCAGCCGAGATATCTCCAGACTCTCTTTAAAGATTAAGTTCACGAAACCCAAGTTTTCCATAATGTACTCAAAGCTTTGTACATGCCTGGTACTCCACACTTTAGTGGAAAAATCGCTCATGCCAAACATTGTAAGGAAAACATGACCCTAAAGGAACATTATGCGTTTGTGTGGCGACGACGAAAGATTTTAAATTCAATATGACGCACAACCAACAAATTAGTTCACCTGGATCCCCGATAAAGCGGTACCGGACCAAAGCCACAACAACTTCAAAGAATGTCACGCTATAAGACCGAGAACGAGTGGCAATAAACATGTATCGTAAATTCCTAATGCGTTATCACTTGGATTTATATCTACGATGATTCTAAGGCGGATTTGGCTTTGCGTTCTTCGCACACTATCGCTAATTAATTGCATATTAAAAAACAGGCCGCGATAATATATTCGGAGTTGGGAGCGGGGGACGTGGTTTTATAGGTAGTGTTTGACTCGGCGTGTTTGTTACGTATTGTATCTTGATTCAAAATCAATTTAAACTTACCGCGGTTACATGTGCGCGAACGTTTGTGCTTTGTACGAATGTTTGCACGAATGTGTGAGAATTACGTGAAGATTCGAGGTTCTCGTGCTTTGATGTTGACCAAAAATCGTCACAGCTGTCCAACTTGGAAAAACCTTGAATACCTATGTCAAAATAGTCGCATAATCGTTTACAAAGTCGTTCGTTCTACACTTGTCGGACGGCGTTATCACGCGAAAAAAAGTCTATGTCCGGACACACCCGAATGGACTGGGCATATACTTTAAAATAACAAATACCTCGTACAAAAATAACATAAATACGCACTGGAGCAGCATTGTACAATGTGATCTGGATCACTAGAAGCTCATGACATTTATTTGGTAAATAATAATGGGCTGAAGCCATTGATATTTCTACCTAATACTTTGTATATGTAGGTAGGTATGGTAGGTATGCACCTTACTTATATGTATGGTCCATCATAAAAACGTTTAAAGCCATTTTGAAGTCATCAAGACGGTATAATGGCCGCAGGCCTAAGGACAAAGTGAGCAAACAAAAGTTTCCCTTTAAAACGCTTTAAAACATCTTTTGTTCGCGAAAGCGGCGAATGACGTGTTAATTGGCGGGAATTTTGCAGCGGACGCGTATGAAAATGGCGGCTGCTAAGTGTCATAGACAATTATTGATTTTTCTGCATTGACTCACATTCAAATTTAAAATGTTTACCGAATAAAGTACGAGAAAAATATTATACGAGTTACAAAATATTTTTTAAATTTAATGTAGGTACTTTTTGAAAGTTTTTGAATTGTAGCTAGGTATATTAACCTCATATCTATTTGAGTCCTGTTTATAATTTATAAACTTTTAAAATGCCATTACTGTTTTAATAATGACATAACGTACAAGGCAAAATGAGGTAAATTACCAAGGCGGAACACTCTATGAGTCGGCAGCATTAAAAACTTTATCACGTTTATTGATGCCGCCATAAACATTCATCACTATAAACAAACACACGAAAATCAGTTTTACAACGCATCAAATGGTAGCCGAGGCTTAATTTAATAGTTTTTAATTGGTATAATCGCGCCATAAAACAGATGCCTACATTCGATGAAGTCTTTTCATACACTCGCGCACTAATGATAGACGCTTTATAACGTTCAGAGGACTCCGTTCTCTACAGCATTAATGTTCATTAGCGCTCCACAGCTACTGAATAATTCGGTCGGTTTCTTTTATTAATGCGCATCGACAAATTAGCGTACATGTAAAATTCGAATGAAGCCATAAAACATGTTTTTTTTTCTTCAAGCGGTCGGATTTCTTTTTTTTAGTGGAAGTGATAATTGAGATTATGACTGGACAGTGATGTTTACGCGCGAATAAAGAATTTAAATTTAAATTGGCGTAGAATACGGTATTTGGAGGGAATTAAATATGTTGATTCATTTTGCTTTTAGCGGTTAGATTTTGTTCCGTGAACATTGGTTATCAGCACTGAGGATTTTATAATTGGCTTGGATTGATTAATTAAAATTACATATTTTTGAGTCATCATTGAGCAGCTACTGTTCAATTAATGTTCATCTTTTGAAATAAGAAATTATTTACAGAAAATATATTACTTTTATTTATTTCTTCCTGTTTTTTGGTTCGCACCGTAACGGTGATGATTTTAGTATCAAAGGTGGCGATGACTTTACCTTGAGGCGGTTTGTCTATTAGTTATTTACATTTTCGATTTCTACGCGTGAAATGAATAAAAAAACTTTTGACATCAATCATAAACGTGGCTCACTCAAAGCTCTAGGCTAGTCGGTCACCCAGATCGAGATCAGAAAGGCAGTCCGGCATGACGGCTATCGCGTTATATATATCTTCAATACTCGGATAAATTAACAGCACACCCTTATAGCCCCACACTAAGATTCCCGGTGTCGTGGATGCCATATTTAACACCAAAATTTATCTTTCAAATATCCACCTTCAAGGTTACCAACCGCGGACCCAAGTAATAGCAATCCGGCATGTTTACCTTGAGACATTCACTAAACCATTTATGTACTTTTTGAATCAGAATATTTTTGAATTACCTCGAAAGTCTACCAAATAATGATTCTTGTACTTACGAAATTCTAAAACGATCAATACAATAACGGCTTGCATTCATTTCAAGTCTCGCACATTTGTTACGTGATTTCTGTGAATTAGCGTACAACCATAAAGTGTTCGTGATGGAAATTATTGTGTATCTAATTGAAGCATCATACCCCGTTCGGTTTTCGAAACGGCCATTTGGCCATGTCGCTAAAATTATCATATTTATTGCTCAAACAAAGCCGTATTGGATATTCACACGTCGTAATGTCATCAATAGTTAAAAACAAACAGTTAAACTTATTTTAACAATAGCTACTCTATAGCTTAACAAACACAACGGCTATGAGTTATAATTTTTTTTTATTACTTGTACAAAACCATAGACATAGAGCGTCTTAATTAAAGCGCCATTCGAACGTGTCAGCCATTTTCATTATATGTCACTTGTCAACTCTTACGTCGTGATGTTACGAAAATCGCTGGTTCGGTATAATTGAACAAAGAGGTCGATATTATTCAGGTCAGTTGTGGGAGGATCATGTGGTCATGAATTAAGTAATTCCAGGCTTTGATGTCAAAAAATATGTCAAATTTTGCAAGCTGTGATTCATGTTTGTTTAACGTTTAACGTTTTTTTTGTCATGTATTCAAACTGTAGCTTAAAAAACTTAAATTGTTTTTTGTACGCTTTAACCAACCAACTAACATTCTAACACCATATGCTAAGTAGACTAACCATACTAGGTCCTTAAATTGTGTCTTGTTCTAGGTCGGTCACAATTGGCATGGGCGACAGCAGAAGATTTGTATCACAAAAGATTCAGCAAAGATGTCGACAATTTATTTATTATAATACATTTATTTCATGTCAGTAGCCATCAAAAGAAGAGAAGAGACATGAGGCACGTGATGCGAAGAGGTCAAATGTAGAGCAACAAAAGAGTGAGAAGAGCCACCACTGTGTCTCAACCCAGAAGAAGAAAATAGGAGATAGAAAGTGTCCTTACCTTGATTGTGCTCTCAGGAAGTTGCAACTGCGCCGCTAGCTCGCATCTCCTCGGCCGAGAGACGTAGTTCTCCTTCATAAACTCCTTCTCTAGTCGCGCCAACTGTTCCCTGGTGAAGGCTGTGCGGTATCTCCTGATGTTAGGGTCTGGAGCCGAGCTGGTGTTTGTCATTTGTTCCGACTGAGGGCTCAGCGATTCTATGGACAATAGAAAAGAAATGTTTTATTGTTGTTATTTAGTGGATAATCTTCGTCGCTGCCTGTTCAACTCGTGGGTTCCTATCTAACAAGTCATAGTCCATTATCAGGCTGGCTGATTGTCAGTTTGCGAGATATAACAAATCTTGGAGTATATTATAAAGAATCTTATAAATTTCTTAATACACACTTGGAGTATGTTATATATTTCTTAATACATATAATTTATAATTTTGAAAAATCTCCAATACTAAAACATACGGCTATGCATTGGTCCTATTTAAATTGTGTATTCAATAATTCAAATTAATTCATTAACCATAGGATTTTAAGAAACAAAAAACCTTTTTGTTCTTAAAATAACTAAGTGACGTTCTTGCTCTAATAAGCTTTAGGACCGATCATTGGTTATCTGTGCCCACGGCTTACATAAAGGGTTGTGAGTACTCGGTACGGAGACGGTAGTCAAGCGGTACTCAAGCGGTACTAGAGCATGTTATCTTAATGAGTTGCTTGTCTAGACTACTGCTGCTGTTAGCCGTTTTCAAAGCCGCCGCATGCTAAGTACGATCATTTGGAAGTAACAGTCCTCTTACACTTTTTGTGGCACAACATTGCTTTCGTTCTTTGTTTGAATTAATCCGTTGTCTATATAGGAGTTTCAGTTTTTGTGTAGGTAGTACATATTATGTACTTACCTAATGGCTTTAATTAAGGTTTTTGCAAGTTTTATGCTATTCAAGAAAAAAATATAGATACGTGAAGTAAAAGAAGAGTAGAGATGTACTACAGTATGGTTCATTTTTTATTTGGATTTCAAAATTAAATATTTATAGTTTCAGTTTTAATGAACAAAACATTTATGCATAGAAATTGTTAGTAGCATTCTTGACTAGACTTAACATTCTTGAAACTTATTTTGGTGCACATAAAGTATTGAGCCATTATTACCATGACTATTGTGCCTGCGTCCTGATGCAATGAATCGATGTTAATTTTATCGTTCTATTATTATAAAACCAACTTCTTGCCTATTAGACGCGCCACGAACTCAAAAATTGACTTATCATAAAGCGATACGCGGTACGCGGTAGCCGGTAGGTGTTAATTGCTCGCGCGCCTCTCAAAAGGCGTACATTAACACAAAACAAATACGAATAAACTATTGTCTAATTAAATATTTTCCCATGAGGCTCCCCATCCACCATTATAGCGTACAAAGGCGCCGAAAGTGAAAAAAATACATTTTCTAAAGTTGCCGCTTTCAAAAAACTGGTCGACTTTACAAATCTCATTAGTCCCTGTACAGACAGTAAATTTAAAATGGCTGTATATTGACACTGACAGTTAGGAACGGTATTGAACGCTTTTAAGGTCTATTGTCTATGGCGTAATGGCGGCGTGATTAAGATAGTCAATTGATGTTTCCGGTGAAATTGCCGCGTTTATAATTAAGTGCTCTGTTCTGTAGATGTTATTTAAAGTGTAAATTACATGTTCCATTGTTAAGTTAAGTATCGGAGTTTTATGAAAGCGAGAATGTTACTTATTGTCTCATCTGATTTATTTTTATTCAAACTTTTTAATTAAGTATATCTGTTTTGTTTTGTTTATGAGATGTAAGCATATAAAAATAACAGAGATATTATGATTGTTAATCTTTTGATTGGATTGATTAATTTCCAATCTTTTTAAAGTTCATATTAGCTTTTAAGTTTTTTTATACTGTATAAATTAGCCCTTGACTACGAAATGATCATAAAGTTATTAGCTTTATTATTATTTGTTACTTCTTGTCCACTCTCTATTTCTATTCTGAAGCAACATCCATCAGTATCGACTCCCATAGTTCACATGTTAATCGCTTCTTAATACCGCCTCTGGAATTACGTGCATCTATAAATAAGTCTAAGATACATCAAATTTACGAGAGAACATTTCGCTACACGAATAAGCCATCATTATGGAATATTTATTGCGTTTCAAGTGTTCATTGGGAGTTTTTTTACTCTGGCGTCGCAACCACTCGACAGTTCCCATGCTGGGTGGCGACATACCACTCAAATATCAATTTGCAACAGTCTAGCCGTTCGTTTGAGCATGTTTTTTAAACCTAATTTTTGTGTCCGGCCAGCTGGGTCCACGCGTGTCAGTTTTGAAAAAAGAACGCGGCATAGACAAGCGTCGAGCTTCCGTCTGAATATTTCCGTAGATTTAAAAACGGAAGCCGTTGTACTTTAATGGCGACAAGGTTTTTACTCTAGAATGCCGACTGATTACAGAGACTTAAGATTTTTTAAATGATAAACAGTAGCTTTGAACACTTGTAATTAAGTGGGTATTGACGGAAAGAATATGATTGGGTTCAAGTTCTAGTTAAATTTATAATAATTTGCGAATTTTGTCCCGGACTGGTCAAATATTAGTTTGTGACAAACAAATATTACCTATAACAGGGGTTGAGAGTTTGTGTAAGGAGGTAAAAACAATAAAACCAGTCTAAACTTGGACAATATTAAAGTACCGCATCTTTTTACCGTGAAATTCAGTCATTTTGAGGTTACAAATTTAAACTTGGTAGCTTATTCTAATACGTTTAAACCAAATAAGGAACACCCGACAAATTAATTTATTTATCTTAAACACGAGAAAACGTTACCCAAAAACATTTTTGTTAAAATTATCTCCTTTTCGTTTTAGCGTTGACAATATTATAATTTAGCGGTATTTTTTACCAATTCACGACAGATGTAGGTAAATGATAAGTGGATTAAGTGTTTTTCATAAAAATAAAAAATAAAGCTGTTTAGTGATGTAACGTAGAAAACATTAACGCCCCGGGTACTCACTACGAGGTACTAATACATCACTTAGGCGGGTTCAAAACGTTTCGAAACAGCATTCTTTGTTTCAAAACGTTTGGTAATTTTCTACGCAAACATATCGAATACAGTCATAAAACCAAAAGGTTTTTCGGCACTTGTAGTAACTGATATTCTTATAACATACGTTTAACTTGTTGTTATAAAGTATGGTTTTAGGTCTGTTTATAAAAATTTTGGTGTCATCAACTTTATTAATAGACTGTGGCGTTCAACTCTTTGAGTACCTACTCAGATAAAACACCCCTGTTTCAAAGGGCGGCTTGGCTTTGTTTAAGTTTTCACTAAACACTTATTAACGTTGGTTTAGAGTAGCTTTTTCTGTTGCCTACTCTAACCACTAAAAATATAAAAAATCTGAAGGTTTGGTACGCTTATATTTGGTCCATTGTCTATTTAATAACGATTATAAGATAAATAATATCGTTCAACAAAAAACTAAATCTTTATTTTCCTACACACGAATAAAGGTGCACAGCCAATATCGTTCCAAAACTAAGAAAAAATATAAACGTCAATATTACTCTATGTCATTGTATAGATACCTAAACGAGTCATTACACTGCAACCCAGCCGCATCGGCTTCCAAATTCAATCACAGCAAAACCAATTACCTTAAGCGCTGGATTAATAGTTCCACCGCTCAATTAGCACGGTTGCCTTGTACCGTATTAACAATAGAATTATCGAGTAGGTATGGCTCCCAACCCCTGCGACCCGATGGTGATTCATTGATCGTTCTGATTCGATTAGAATCGCCAATGAGTTTCGGATCTGTGACGAATTGGTGATCCGATTGATAAGGATATTATTTATGTTTTCTCTGGACACAAATATTATTGTTAATGCGTAACAAATTGGGTTGGGAAAACATTAAGTAATAATGTTTCTACTAAAATGATTGTAATACTCAATGAAGAGTCATAATGCGCTAAGTATGAGACCTTATTTCTGTGGTAATGAGTATTTTTCTTAAAATGCTATGTAGGTGTTAGGTATCTAACTCTAATAACCGAACATTAAATGATTTTTAAAATAAGTATTTTATCTTTCGTTTTCTCTATTAAAACCTCTCTCAATTTTATAAATAATGTACTGAAATCAAAATAATGTCCCTACTGATTGTCTCCACTTATAAATAAACAAACTCAGTAAACGTCAAATAAAATTATCATTTACATATAAAAGAAATCACCGTCTCTCAAAGGAATTAAAACAATTTGCGAAGTGAAAGCAAAACATTTCGGACCAATTATCCAATATAGAGCCAATTATACGGTGTCATCCCCCGGCACGCTCCCCTAATCCAATTTTCATAATAAAATCCGTATCTACTAGTCGCCGACGATGTAATGAAGATAAATATCTCTGTAGGGAGTCGACTGCAATAAAAACAAAATCAGTTTAAGCCCAATTGACAAGACACACTACCTATTATATTATTATCTCGCCCCTCGCTCACGAACAATTGTGACAGTAACAATTAAACATGGCGGCAAGCTGTCAAAATGTGGCGGGAAATCCACCCGCGCTTTCTTTTTCTACAGAAACAGTCAAATTACTTTTGTATTACGGTCGATTTAACTTCCGTGTAATGTAACAGCTGTGGATTAGATTGATTTGGCGTTAATAAGTTTATTTGCTGGTTTTTATTGCTGACCATTAGCTTTATTTGGCCGGTATTACTGGACGAACTTAGTGTGGTTAAATTTGGTCAATTAAGAGGTTACGTTTAATTGTAAATGACTTTATCGAAATTGGGGATACATAGAATAGTAGAAATATGCTTATTTTTCATTCAAAGTAGTTTTAAGTTAGAATTATTCGTTAATATTTTAGAATTACTTTGAATTTGAGTTCTGAATAATAATTTAGTACGCGGTACAAAAAGTTTTTTTTCAAAATGGCGGTATTTTAACTGGCCAATATAATAATTAAAATGGAAATAACGGTAAACCGAACATTAAACCGTAATAAAATTTAATTTTACTCTGCTCTGTGTTAACAAAAGAAATTAGTCTGTGGACCAAGAGCGGTGTCTCAAAGAGATCGTAATATGCTTTGCGAAAGATAACATTTCAACAGCACTTATGACAAGGGAATAAGGTTCATAATTCAGGTAACGAAATATTTGTTTTCAGTGCGGTTTCTTTGAGTATAACAGTAAGGATATTTGAGATAATTAGCTTAAGTTTTGTTGTTTACAACGTTACGAAAAGGTAATAATGGATTCTAAAAACGTATTATTAACGGTAAAATAAAAAGACATTTGCTTACTTTAAATGCAATGCCGGTAAAATAACGGTGCGACACTAAAAATTTAGGTACATAAAAAACTAAACTGTGAAGATCAATCAAAATAAGTTGAAGTACTATGTATGATGTATGTATCACTATACATATGTAATTACCTACTGCGTTGACGTTCGTTATAAAATTCGTTTTAATAGCGTCACACACAAATGTCAATTTTTCGGTTCTGTTTAAAATGCCGTAAGTAAATTTTCGTAATAAGCTAAATTGAACTGTGAACGCAAAAAATAAATTTCATTTAGTGGGAAGTGGCAATTTAATATCCTCGGCGACTCATGTAGGTATTATAGGTGTGTGCCGAGAGGTGTCGTAAGATAAGAGTGATTATAGGTAATAATTATGTATTTCGGATTGCAAGGGGCTCCATCTTTGAGTCTCTCATATGTGTCATCTCCATATGTGCCACCGAAAAGACTCAGAAACCGTCGACTTTATGTGCCCTCTGAAGCGCAGAAACGCTCAATAAATATTTCACGCTCTTACATTAAGTGTGTCGTTAATGTTAACAAAACATTCATAAATCATTATTGCACCCCTGGCCAAAACCGGCCAAGTGCGGATTAAATAGATTTCGCACACCTTTAAAACATGAGGAACTCTCAGGTGTGCTGGTTTCCTCATTGTATTTTCCTTCAAATAAGGAAGGGAGCGAGTTATAACAAATTTTGAATTAGCATTCTCCTCCTCCTTTTTCAGAAATCCTAACTTTAAAGCACTAAGCTCTCACAATCACAACTATAGGTATACCTATAACAATACCGACTTATTATACCTACTTACATTGGTTGTATAACCTAAAACAAGTACCTAATTGAATATAGCTAGATTGGTAGGTAGGTACCACCACAGATTTAAGTCTATGGTAGGTACTTCCGTATTACAAATTATTCATTAAATTCATACCTAATTACTCAAAATTGCTACTTACACTTAGGTAAATGTTAAGAAGTTAAGATAGAAAAAAATGATAGAAATGTAAGTTTTTAAATAATGACATACTATGCAAATTAGCTGTTTACATTTTAGATTTACATACCTTTACTTTTGGGCGACGAAGGCGGCGTATTCTGAGTTATGTCAGTGTAAACATGTTTCGTCATCAGTTCCACCGATAACGACTCTCTTAACTTGTGATCCATTGCGTAATTCCTATACGCCTCCATTTAAAACGTTGAAATCCAAAAAGTTTAATAGACAAAATTGTTTTTTTGTGTCACCACAGATAACCGCACCGGCTGTACGCTTGCGTGAGCGGGAAAAAGCGAACTGTCAGTTACATAGCTTGTTTTTAATCTGGCGGCCGCCTCACTAAAAATCTATAATGCGTGAACCAATCAGAGAGTCGGTCTCCCCACCAACGGGCGGGGCAATTATCATCCTTCTCTTTCGCTCACGAGCTTTTGTTAAGCTCCTGAAACGATTTTTGTTAGGCTTCGTGTACATTTTACTGGTTTTTATATTTTTTTAAAGGTTCGTTCGTTTTAAAATGTGGTTTCGTTTTGGGACAATAGCACTGTTTGGTAATCTTTGATTAAGTACCTACCTACTTTTTACGTTTTTAATATAAAAAAATATTACAAGATGTCGCTCTTTTTGAAAAATCAAATTTAATGATTTTACATTAATTTAAACTTCTGCTTCAACTTCATTGTGTTGATATAGTCTATTATAACAAAATTTTTATATCTAATACTTTTTGATTGAATCAAATAAACAAAGGGCAAATTGGAGGACTTATTAACGACCAAAAAAATCATTAAAAGCTTAATATTTTCACGTGACTATTCAGTAAAGCAAAATAACTTACTTTTCCAAAAAAAAAAATTTCAGACTATGAATGTTCATATAGATATTTGGTTATATACGCTACGTACCTACGTAATTTTTACAGACGCTCACGATCCTCAAGCCTCACGATCGTGTTGCTTCCATTATACTTTGTGCAGACAAATGTGCCCCGACCCTAACAGTTTAATCATCCCGATGTTTAATACAGCCTCCCACTGAACATCATGGGCCGTTATTACTTCTCTCGCTTTATTAATACTGAATAACTGAATACCTAGCTGTATTAAAACTTATTCACCGAGTTAAATTGTGTTAACAATGTATTTACGTCGTTCTAATTTTTATTTATGTTTTTAGGAACTCTACCCGCAATCTAGAGTGGAGCAGCGTGGTGGAGTAGGTACTTATACCTATCTCTAGGCTTTCACTAGTTTAGAAAAATAAGGTTTGATCATATTTGTAAATTAAGTTAAGGTTAAGTTATGAAAAATATTATGCAACAATAACAATTAATTAACTTAATTATATATCTGCCTGTAAATATTATTATAAAGAGCACGTTCCTACGTAACTCTAACCGCATTAATTTATTATTTAGAAACGCCTACACACAGTCTGAGTATCTATTTTTTTTCTCTTGTGGATGTTACGTACCTACTAGGTAGGTAATATGAATAACCTCTGTGCTAGGTTTGAAATGTAGAAGGTAAGTATCTTATGTTTTATAAAATCACCACATTGGGGATTCCCCTGGTTTTTTCTTTAATTGGAAACGCATTTGTAATGATAGGTTCTACTGATATCGTTTGCTTGTTGGTCGGCTATTCACGAGGAAAAACAGAAAATTGATAGGTATAGGTATCATAATAGTTAAGTATTTAGACTGAAAAAAATATTATTTGCAATTACCAATGTTGTGTTGGTAGGTACTAATTTGATTGTGGTATCGTTATTAAATAACATCAATAATCATCCCTGCCTCATAACATCAACCCAATCAAAAAATATGTTTACCAATAAAACAAATTACTTTTACCACAAAACGATCACCAACTTTCGTGGTAAAATTAGACACGCATAGAAATGTGGGTGCAATAAACCCTAATATTAGTAGAAGTTACCCAAGCAGTAAACGGCAGCAATAAAAGAGAAAATCTTCAATTCTAAAACAACTGGCCACAAAATGTACCTACTCTATAATTGAGCAAACAAATCCAAAGCGAGAACAAAAGAAAAAGAAAGAAAGAGTATTGTTTCTAAACCGTTTTGTCTATGCCTCGTTCCAGCCATCTTGTATTGTTTTGGCGGCAAAACTAAGAAATGTCACGCTGAGCCAATATGGCGGCGCAGAGTCGACAAATTCTAATGCTGAATACACAATATTTTGACACAAAATGCTACCGTTTTGGCAGATAAATGATATTATCTTGAATCGAGCGTGAAGTTTCTTTGAAATAAATGATGTCTGGTGGTGCATGAAATTCCCGGGAGCTTTTTATTTGATGTTTATTGTTGTAACGTATGGACAATGGGATATTTTGTAAGTGAACACTTATGTTAATAGTTTGCTTGAGAATAATGTTACTGATTTAGTTGAGTGGTACCTAGATCTCATAGATAAGTAGGTAGGTAGGTACCTAGGTACTTTATTGAACTTCATTCTTCTGCTATAGGTATGAGAATATAGATAAGTTTTAGAACTAAACACAGCTCTAGCGAAATAAACTTAATAACAGAAAAATTACGTAGTGTTTTACACCTCTATTTTATAATCGACTACGACAAAGCTAATTAGAAAGACATGATTTCAGTGTGTAGGTATGAATGCATGTCTTTTCTAGTATAATTTGTAAATTAATAATCATTTAATTACTTATATAGATGAGGTAACAATAAATTTATGATATCACCTTACAGAATACATAATACAGTGATAAATAAACATGAATTTTGTTGAAAGTTGTATAAATGCATAATATGATACGTTACGTAGGTAAATAGGTATATTCACACTTCGAGTAAGCAGCATTTTTTATCCGCTCCGATAACGTTAGTACAAAGCAATGATGCAATAAATAGGTAGATTGAGCGTCGCCCTACAATGAAGACAAAAAAAACACGGCAACAATATCAAGCATGTGTGCGTGCAGGCGATGTTTTTCACGTTCGTCTAGTGTCTATGTTGCGTGATCAATGATACCAGTTACTAAAATTTTCCCATAAATCACACATTAAACTTAATTTATGGAGTGGTTATTTTCATGAATAAATAAAAAACCCTACTTAATTTAATTACAGTTGTTTATGTTAATGTTGTAATAAACCAGCTAAGTTAATTAAATTAATATTTTTTACGCAGTTTGTAGTTGGAAAGGAGACGGTCCAAAATTGTATGGAGTCTGGGCCTGGTTTTGTACCAGTGATAAAATAAAATAAAAAAGAAAAATAAACCATTTTTGACTAATCAAATCCACGAACTCATCTATATTTCAGTGCAAAAATTATTTATTAACTCCACGTGACGAAATTATTCTACATAATGGCGGGCAGCAGACCAGAGGATTCATAATTTTTGACGTATGACGTTAGCTGTCAATATGCCTTCTCTATGCTTGAACAATGGCTCGAACTCAGAGTGAAGAACGCCATCTTGCAAGTGTTGCAAGTAGTACCTACCGAATAACTCGAAATTAATTTTATTTTAGCAAGTCATTTATTGCGATTTGTGAATTTATTATATTTTTAATGAACTTTCTGTATTTTTTGGTTTTTCATGGTTTAGTGTACAAGATCAGGCCCAAAATGGACCATCTCCTTTTCTAAAATTGTAAAGTTACCGTCTCAGATTAAGGTGAAAATTTGAAGGGAGGACGGGTTCTACACTCTCATTCGTCCCCCCAAACTAAATATTGCTTTCATAAAGTACTTACTTTTTTAAAATTATTTTTCTAAATCTCTAAAAATTTTAAGGTTATGTGGTCTCATTGGTTAATGTGTAAGCGCTCGAAGTCTTAAGTGTATGTATATGTGTGTGTGTGTTTTAAACTACATTATAAAAAATAAATAACTTAAGTAGATCTAATTTGATTTTTGGGCCTAATTTTGAATCGTGACATCTCCGGCGCTGCGGAAGATGCAGCCAAACAGGCAAACAGGACTAACAATAGCGAAAAAGTAATTTGGGGGGAAAGTTGGGGGAGTCACCAACCTCTCCTCCAAAAAATTTCAGCTTAATTTGAGGTAGTCACTTTATAATTTTTGGAAACTTGATTTTTTTATAATAAAAAAAGTATGCATTTCCTAGATTTAAAAATGGTGGGGGGAAGATGAGAGCGTCAGCCCCCTCCCCCCCTCAAATTTTTAGCTTAATTTGAGGTGGTAACTTAATTAAAGAAGAGCCAATTATTTACGTTACCTATCTAATTTAATAAAAAAATTACTTGGAAAGTTAATTACATGCATATCATTAAAAAAAACTTCAATAAATAAAGGAGATGGTCCATTTTGGGCCTGATCTTGTACACTAAACCATGAAAAACCAAAAAATACAGAAAGTTCATTAAAAATATAATAAATTCACAAATCGCAATAAATGACTTGCTAAAATAAAATTAATTTTGAGTCATTCGGTAGGTACTACTTGCAACACTTGCAAGATGGCGTTCTTCACTCTGAGTTCGAGCCATTGTTCAAGCATAGAGAAGGCATATTGACAGCTAACGTCATACGTCAAAAATTATGAATCCTCTGGTCTGCTGCCCGCCATTATGTAGAATAATTTCGTCACGTGGAGTTAATAAATATTTTTTGCAATGAAATAAAGATGAGTTCGTGGATTTTATCTTATTTTATCACTGGTACAAAACCAGGCCCAGACTACATACAATTTTGGATCGTCTCCTTTTCACATTACTCTTGTACCTTTAAAAGTGGTTTATTCGACCCAATGCAAAAATAATCATTAAAATGGGCTCATAAACATACGAATATTAATGTTATATTATTATAAATAAACACAAACGTATTGGTAAACACCACCTTTCTTTAATCGATTTATAAAAGTACATGAACTAAATAATATACACGTAACCATAAACCAATTTATATACCCACAAAAATGATGTTAAGTCGGGAGCATAAAAATAGAAACTAGCAACACTGACAAAAAAATGACGTAATTTGGTTACAATAAAAATCAAAATTGAAATTTAATTAAAAATATGTTTATTGGTTACTTGCCTATGATATGTGATGTTTTTTGAGCTTTTTACCCTTCCTTTATAATTCCGGCACAGTTTAATAGCACATTTCGTCATGTTATCCCTCTTATTTGTTTATTTAAATTGCGCGCGTAATACGTAGTGACACGAAAGCGGCGCGATCGGCACTAATTGGCGGGAAAGTACTTCTGCGCCAATAGTTGGCGCAGCTTTTTTGACAGGTCTTCGCGGATTCGATTATCCATCTAGATACTTATACATCAATGGTACAAAGATATACAAGATAATAAAGAACCCTGTGACATGGAAACTTATAGCTAAATGTCAATTAGGTACATTAATTATGCGAATTCAACTGCATCAATTTCAAACGCGCTAGTGACATTTATAGGTTACAATTGTAATACTTATCACTATTTCTAGTCACTGGGGCACTGTGTAGAATCTACGCTTTACTAAAAGGGCCTAACTCACCATTGGCCATAAATCAGTACAATTATTACAATTATTATAAAGCTGAAGAGTTTGTTTGTTTGTTTAAACTGAACAATCACAGGACCTACTGGCTCAAACTAAATTGTGTGATGGATAGTCCATTTATCGAGGAAGGCTTAAGGCTACGTAACTTTACGCTGAAACTAATGGGAGCGGATTGTTATTGAAAAATGTTGCAAAAATTTAATAGTTACTTGTAAACGTAATACCTACTTACCTACGGATATGGTGACACAAAACCAACGCAATTTGTAAGGAAAAAATAAGGATAAAACTTAGATAAATTGAACTTGTGCAAGATTTTGATATATAGTTATTTATAAAAAATAGTAGGCAAATAAAATCTCCTATTAATGAAACTAACCAATCAGTGTCTAATCGAAGATAGTAAGAAGAAAAACTTTAAGTACCTAGGTACCTACATGTGGATATTTAATACGGCATAGATCTCATTCTAATGATTTTTAAAATTTGTACCTTAACTATAATATTAATATCAATGCCGTTAGTTACATGCAAAAGTTAAAAGCACAAGTTTTCCGAAAGGAAGTGAGTGGCCAGGTAAAATGTCAGACATACGTTAAATCGCCGATAATTTAATTTAAATACATTCATAACAATTAGGAAACAAAGAAATCCTAAACCCAAATAATTATGAAATTATGGCCTATTTGTACATAACAGTTTTCTTTATGACATAGTAAAGTTGATGTTTGTATGGGACCTTACAGCTTTATTACGGTGGTTCTCAAAGTACCGACGGTAAGGGCTAATGCCGTAAGGGCCGTAACGCCTTTCGGCCCTATTGATCTATTGTGAATAACTAAAATTTACCGTTAGGTAAATATTACCTTCACCGTAAACTGATTAACCTTATTATTTTATTGGGTTACTATTGTCACTGATTATTTTATTAGGTGTAAATAATTATAATAATATATGTTATGGGTACAATAAAGTGGTAAGTATGATTTTTGGTTTTTTAACGCTGTTTTAAAAGTGAGTACCTATCATAAAAATGCGAATTTGCCATTAAATACAAGGTATACGTTTCCTTTTTTTAAGTATCTAGAACATTATGAACTATTTCTACTTTTTTTAATCAGCTGCTCTTATTGATTCAGTGTTTTTGAATTTTTATTCGTTTGTTAAACTCATTCTGAAACTACTTATCCCCTGATAAGATTTAAATGGACTCGGAACAGTTATAACTTATATACCTATTATTGTGGGTAAAGCACCTAACAAAAGGTGTACCTACCTGTATTCTGTATTCCTTGGTATATTTATAACTAATACTTAATTGAGTAATAAATTTTTCGAAGGCTTTAGACAAGTCTTACCGACTGTTATCTAATAAAAACCGAAACAACGGCGCCGACGGCTTTATATTCTTTCCGGCGCACGGAAGCTCTGCCGACAAACTGTTGCACAGTTTGGCAGATGTTGATTTTTGTTAACATTGTGTACTTAATTATTGAATAAATTAATTAAAAAAAAAAAAAAGAAATGATTCCTAGTAGGTAGCGGTCACTCTACTAACGACCCCCGCTGTTGCTTAAATCGGTCAATCAGTTATGATCAAAGTAAGCTGCTGGGGTATTAGCGCTGGTAGAAGCTCCGAGTCCTTAAGAATATGTTAATTAGTTAAGAAGGTAGGGTAAACTGAGAAATAATTGACCATCGTTAAGTAATTGGCCATCTGAAATTTCAGTCCGTTATAATAATAATAATTGTACTATAGTACGCTACTTCTGAGAAGTGTAGTGTGAATTTTTAAAACATTGAAATTTCATGTGGCAATATACTTAACAGTGGCCAATACACCTAATTTTCCCCTACCTAAATAGTTTTTTTCTTCAATTATTACCGGTAAATAGACAACTGGATCACATGACGCTACTTCAAATTACATCTACGTCAGATTCGTAAGACCAAAAATGTCAACGATGAGTAGCAATAATACGAGGAAACCGCTTTAACTAATGTTATTAGCCTAAATTATGTTTAGCGTTTTGGTGCTAATGTATAGACGGTAAAGGGAAATCCCCTTATTGCATCAATCATCGTATCTATTCCGGTTCGAATTTCAAACAGGTTCAAATGATTTGCGTCACCCATTAATGGTCCACTAATGAGCACGAGTTTATCCTCATCATTGAGGAGGCCTAGAGCATACTCAACTACGCTGCTTCATTGCGGATTGGTGCTAGGGTGGCCTACTCAAGTAGTACTTAATATGTTTACCACCATTGCGCCACCCGAAGACCTTGTTTGTTGTGGTTAAATGACTGCTGCCTATAAGCCATCGATAACAACCGGACCCACGGCAATGTGTGCCCTTCAAAGCACTGACACGCTCATGAAAAGTCACTAACCCCATCCACCTACCAAGCTACCAACCGCCCACTTTTGCTTAACCGAAAATATATTTTAACTACCCTCGTTTAGCTTAGGAAAACTTGTGCTTGGGTGGGTACTTACATCGGAGGTGATTATTACTTATTTTTCATATTACATATGTTAGTACCTACCTTTATGCTCAAACTTGATTCTTTAAGGTATAATTATCTCATAATGTAGAACCAAACTGACTAAAAAGAGTGAAAATTGCATCCAAATTGTCTATTTCTTAGGCTGAACAGTTTCAGGGATTAGCCTAAAAACCGGAAGAAAGTCACCGGACAGGTTTAATGGCTTAATGCCTGAAACTGATCCTACCAAGTGAACAAGTCCAAAAACTTCTTTCTTATAATGTTTTTAATCAAAAAATATTTTATAGCTGGATGCTTTTATAGCTTAATTATAATTGGAAATGGAGCTGTAATTTTTTATTATTGTTGTTCTGTTTTTTTTGCACAGTGGTGGAAAGTTCTCATTAGAAATGGCACAATTTCCAAATACGGTCCAAACTATTTAAGGAAAAATCGGCAAAATCGGCAAAAATGTCATTGAACGCAATTTTTTTTTCAGAAAGATATTCAATTCGTGAAAGAAGACTTAATTTTCGCGGAAGTGCCGCGGACGGCGGGTTTTTACCGTCGGAAAAATGCCGTCGGAAAATGTAAAAATACTTACCATGAGGTCGATCATCGGCTCCATCGCTGTCCACCTCACTCCTGATGCTGCCTGGACTGGCTCTCTTCAGCTCCTCAGGAATCTGACTCTCAGGATAGCCATTCGTCATTCGCTTGTCATACGACATGAAGAACGGAAAATTCGGCACTCTGTTCTGTTGGAAATAGTACCCCATTTTCCCGTCCCGAATTTTCACGTCCTCATCCTCAGAATTTTCATGTCCCGTGTACTCCTGAGATATGTTATTTTCTATATCAATTTCCGGGGATCGCCTTTCATTTAAACCGACAATTGATTCGATCGAAAAGTTCTTTGACGGGATCTTCGTCTGCTTGTTTATTTCGGATTCCATTTTTAATCTGTTTTTTTTCACACACGCACTGGCCACTAACACAGTTGACACAACAGTGTTTATAATTCGAACGTTGGAACACGACTTGAGAGTTGAGGTACTCTGTCGTATCGAAGCTTGTGGCCACGCCCTATTGTGTGGGGGAGTAATTTAAATGAAAGTTCTTATTACAATGCAGTAAGGTTCAATTTAATAGGACTAACTTTTGCCTCTATAGATATGTTTGTTTAGCTAGGACTCTATTACATGGATGTAGAGTCTATTTTGCGCTTGCAAGCTTTTAAAGCTAGATTAAGTAAGGTAGATAGTATTATGTTTTGAACTTTATTTTTGACAAATAAGATTGATTTTTCATTGGCGTTGAGTGGCAGTAAAAATGTAATTTGTTGTGGTTTTAGTGAAGAATGCCTTAACATAGGGTATAGAAAAAGTATGTAGTGTAAATTTTTATTCTTTTGAATAAATTATTGCTATATTAGTCTTGTTATTAACAACAGTTTTGCAACAGCTAAAAAATAGGTATGAGAATGAAAAAATATATATAACTAAGTACCAAGTAAGGCACATCTAGATATTTATGACCTACCACGGCTTTGAAATTATAACTTGTCATTTTGTCAATCCACATTTCAAAAATAATAAAAACCTCAAGTTAAATTTTGTTTTCTGTAGTTTGAGCTTTTTGCTCTTGAGTGGGCAGGTATGGGTTCGAATCCTGGACATTCCTAGGCGCACTTTTGATTAATTAGGTAAAAAAAATTGCTTATTTAAATTTATCACTTGCTCTGGAAAAGGAAAACATCGAGAAGAAACTTAGGAGCCAAATGAAACTTAATTGATTTATTTAATGTTGTATAGTTTTTTAACCGACTTCAAAAAAACTATTTGACTATTCCGTGAGGTTCTCAATTCGTCTGTACTGAATGGTTTTTTTTTCTTGTGTATTTCCTCAGAATTTCGTTTTGGGTGAACCGTTTTCGATGATTCTGCCGTCTGGTCCCATAAAAATTTGAGCTACATCTGACGGTTAGTTTTTGAGTTATTCTCATTAATGTGAATTTAATTAATGCTCATTAGTCTCATTACTTCATAACTTTTGACTGGATGTTCCGATTTTGATGATTCTTTTTTCGTTTGAAAGGTATTTAGTATTTGTCGCGTCGTCCTTTATACATATACCTAAGTAGGTACTTATTAGAGCAACATCTGGTAATTGGTTTTTGAATTATGTCGACTTTGAAGTCAGTTAGTTTTTTGTAAAAAGTTAATTATGTAAACTATTGCTTCATGGAATGAAGGTAGCAATTTCAGCACCTTCCGCTGCCACCCATCATCACCCATGACAACTGTGACTGACCTAGAACTAGACTCAATTCCCTAATGGCCCTAACATAAGGGAATTTTATTACAGTCACAAAATGGACAATAAGAAGTGTTGATCTGTGCCTATATTATGAGTTGTTGTAGTAAACGTAAAGGACGTTACTATTGCAGTTAACGTTTAGAATTTGTATGAGAATTGTAGTTCAGTATCGTAACCGCTAGAGGCGCTGTACGGATTCTCATACAAATTCTAAACGATAGACGCTAGCGTGTATAGTAAACTATAGTATTAAAAACTCATAATAGAGGCACTGAACGAACGACCTAAAAACGTAACGAACCATCGATCTCTCAAGTTTCAAACATCGATTTCACTTTGACGAGCTTAAAAATTTATTACGGCCTTAGAATACCTAATTAGTATAGTATAGAAACCAAGTCAGCGCAGCCATTTTGTAGCACCTTCATTGGAGCCATTGATGGCTCCAAGCCCAAACACCGTTCCGCTCCGTACTATTCAATGTCAATGCACGCCGAACGGGTCTCGCGAAAAAAATTATGACGATTTGTGCTGTTAAATTTTGTCACAACACTTCCGAAAAGCAAAAGAAATGTAATAACATCACTTTTCACAGGTTAGCTTTCAATATTTCATTTCATAGTATGGCCGATTCCACAAGTTTTGGCGCCAACGCCTTAAAAAAATCGGTTAGTGCTTCATTATAGACCGAGCGCTTGCATGACTACTGTCATTTTATAGGTACTATAATTATTATTCTAAGATTACGGCATAGTTCCTAACACAATGGTTAACACGCCGTCGCGTCGGTTCGCTAATCCGAGGGTCCTTGATTCGATTCCCAGTGAGACCGAAATTAGAATGATCTGTCCATTCTCGGTCTATTTGTGTCCTTATCTTCTGTTGTCGATGGCACCCACGACACATGGAATCCTAGTGTGGGGCATTGATGTATAAGTATCTAGATGGATAATCGAATCCGCGAAGACCTGTCAAAAAAGCTGCGCCAACTATTGGCGCAGAAGTACTTTCCCGCCAATTAGTGCCGATCGCGCCGCTTTCGTGTCACTACGTATTAAGGACTGCGCACATTACAACGACTCCACGCCAACGCGGTTACGGAGCAACTCAAATGTAAGCATTCAATTATGATCCTTATATCTTAGGCGTCACGGTTGAATTTCGAGTGTGAACGGCGTCGGTGAGCAGAGGGTGGGGAGTAGTCCACGTTTTCTAAGTGTACACTCGAAATTCAACCGTAACGCCTAAGATATAAGGATCATAATTGAATGCTTACATTTGAGTTGCTCCGTAACCGCGTTGGCGTGGAGTCGTTGTAATGTGCGAAGTCCTTTACGCGCGCAATTTAAATAAACAAATAAGAGGGATAACATGACGAAATGTGCTATTAAACTGTGCCGGAATTATAAAGGAAGGGTAAAAAGCTCAAAAAACATCACATATCATAGGCAAGTAACCAATAAACATATTTTTAATTAAATTTCAATTTTGATTTTTATTGTAACCAAATTACGTCATTTTTTTGTCAGTGTTGCTAGTTTCTATTTTTATGCTCCCGACTTAACATCATTTTTGTGGGTATATAAATTGGTTTATGGTTACGTGTATATTATTTAGTTCATGTACTTTTATAAATCGATTAAAGAAAGGTGGTGTTTACCAATACGTTTGTGTTTATTTATAATAATATAACATTAATATTCGTATGTTTATGAGCCCATTTTAATGATTATTTTTGCATTGGGTCGAATAAACCACTTTTAAAGGTACAAGAGTAATGTGAAAAGGAGACGATCCAAAATTGTATGTAGTCTGGGCCTGGTTTTGTACCAGTGATAAAATAAGATAAAAAAGAAAAATAAACCATTTTTGACTAATCAAATCCACGAACTCATCTTTATTTCATTGCAAAAAATATTTATTAACTCCACGTGACGAAATTATTCTACATAATGGCGGGCAGCAGACCAGAGGATTCATAATTTTTGACGTATGACGTTAGCTGTCAATATGCCTTCTCTATGCTTGAACAATGGCTCGAACTCAGAGTGAAGGACGCCATCTTGCAAGTGTTGCAAGTAGTACCTACCGAATAACTCGAAATTAATTTTATTTTAGCAAGTCATTTATTGCGATTTGTGAATTTATTATATTTTTAATGAACTTTCTGTATTTTTTGGTTTTTCATGGTTTAGTGTACAAGATCAGGCCCAAAATGGACCATCTCCTTTATTTATTGAAGTTTTTTTTAATGATATGCATGTAATTAACTTTCCAAGTAATTTTTTTATTAAATTAGATAGGTAACGTAAATAATTGGCTCTTCTTTAATTAAGTTACCACCTCAAATTAAGCTAAAAATTTGAGGGGGGGAGGGGGCTGACGCTCACATCTTCCCCCCACCATTTTTAAATCTAGGAAATGCATACTTTTTTTATTATAAAAAAATCAAGTTTCCAAAAATTATAAAGTGACTACCTCAAATTAAGCTGAAATTTTTTGGAGGAGAGGTTGGTGACTCCCCCAATTTTCCCCCCAAATTACTTTTTCGCTATTGTTAGTCCTGTTTGCCTGTTTGGCTGCATCTTCCGCAGCGCCGGAGATGTCACGATTCAAAATTAGGCCCAAAAATCAAATTAGATCTACTTAAGTTATTTATTTTTTATAATGTAGTTTAAAACACACACACACACACACACGTCCACACACACATATACATACACTTAAGACTTCGAGCGCTTACACATTAACCAATGAGACCACATAACCTTAAAATTTTTAGAGATTTAGAAAAATAATTTTAAAAAAGTAAGTACTTTATGAGAGCAATATTTAGTTTGGGGGGACGAATGAGAGTGTACAACCCGTCCTCCCTTCAAATTTTCACCTTAATCTGAGACGGTAACTTTACAATTTTAGAAAAGGAGATGGTCCATTTTGGGCCTGATCTTGTACACTAAACCATGAAAAACCAAAAAATACAGAAAGTTCATTAAAAATATAATAAATTCACAAATCGCAATAAATGAATTGCTAAAATAAAATTAATTTCGAGTTATTCGGTAGGTACTACTTGCAACACTTGCAAGATGGCGTCCTTCACTCTGAGTTCGAGCCATTGTTCAAGCATAGAGAAGGCATATTGACAGCTAACGTCATACGTCAAAAATTATGAATCCTCTGGTCTGCTGCCCGCCATTATGTAGAATAATTGCGTCACGTGGAGTTAATAAATAATTTTTGCACTGAAATATAGATGAGTTCGTGGATTTGATTAGTCAAAAATGGTTTATTTTTCTTTTTTATTTTATTTTATCACTGGTACAAAACCAGGCCCAGACTCCATACAATTTTGGACCGTCTCCTTTCCAACTACAAACTGCGTAAAAAAATATTAATTTAATTAACTTAGCTGGTTTATTACAACATTAACATAAACAACTGTAATTAAATTAAGTAGGGTTTTTTATTTATTCATGAAAATAACCACTCCATAAATTAAGTTTAATGTGTGATTTATGGGAAAATTTTAGTAACTGGTATCATTGATCACGCAACATAGACACTAGACGAACGTGAAAAACATCGCCTGCACGCACACATGCTTGATATTGTTGCCGTGTTTTTTTTGTCTTCATTGTAGGGCGACGCTCAATCTACCTATTTATTGCATCATTGGTGTGGGGCTATGAGTGTGAAGCTTTAAAAATTATAAAATATATATTTTGTTATCCTATTTATTTTTTAGTACTTATTTGTATTGTGTGCTTATGTATAAATTATTTATTTGCTGTTGTATTTTTATTATTCAGTTACACTTCCATTTTTTTATCATTTTGTTCCACTCAGGATTTATTGTTTTTCTTTTCTTGGTTTTAAACATCTACTTTTTGCCTTTTCTGCATCTACCCAGGGCTGACTGGTAGAGAATGCCATTAGGCATTAAGTTTTGGCCTTGTATACCTACCCTAGTTTTAGGTGATGCAAATATTAAATAAATAAATAAAATTACAGAATAACCGATATGGAATAAGGCATCCAAAACTTCCCATCCATTCATTGCTATTGAAGTAGGTATCCTTTCCACGGAAGTGACAAAAAACCACAGACAAATATAGACATAAAAATACATCCCATAATGTCACATCAAACATTTTTAAACAAGCCACTTAAGAGTTTTAAAGCTTGCTCCGTTACGCAGCCAATATGTCAAGTTTAAAAGTATCGTCGTGCGCGCCAAAAGGAACCAGCCATTTTTTTTATCTGTACGTAAAACAAAAATAAAGCAAAAAAAAATCAAAGCAAAGTGTAACAACAGATATTTAGGTGGTAACAGTGGCTTTTAACCGCTTTCAAAAACCGAGGAGGTTCTTAATTTGGCTGTATTTTCTTTAATTTTAATTTTATTTTATTTTCATGTTTGATTGGATTAAATTTAAAGGATTTAAGCTCTAGGTTAGGCTAACTAACATAACATATTTTTAAGGATAAAATGTTATAATTATGGATGTCATGTCTGAAGTAAATAAAATAATAAAAAAAATTAAGTCTGTTCCTCTAAACTTTTGACTGGGTAAACCGATTTTGCTAATTCATTTGTTATTCAATAGCTAGGCTAGCTGCTTGACGTCTGGTCCCATATAGGTAAATCTGACGGGTGAATTTTGAATAATCTTTAATACCTAAGGCTTAAGTATTAACTTATGATCGTTACCTTACAACTTTTTACTAAGTGTTCTGATTTTTATGCTCATTTTTTGATCGAAAGCTGGTGTTAGGCGTGAGGACCCATAATTTTGAGTTATCTGTACTTGTCGAAGACGGTTTTTATTGATAAAAAGTTAGTTTACCCGGTTCAACGTTCGAGGCGCCTTGGATTCGAGTCCCAGCTAGGCGAATATTTGAACAATGAGTTAAAATTTTCGTTTTTAGTCGGAATGTGTGTTCTTGACAGGTGAACACCCTGTGTCATGAGTAGGTACAGTAGACAACACACAAGACAAAGCGCAAAATATTCAAATCATTTTAAAATATTTCAATCGTCACAGATAAGACAATAATCTAACTTTCAATACTAAAAAAACTTGGTTCGTTCCCGCGTAAAGCCGACAGTTCCCGCCAATAAACCCGCAATTAGGTCCGCTTCAAACAGAAATAGAGCGCGCCATAATGTGATATCCTTGTTTGTTTTTAAAAAGAATGCACAGATTAAAAAGATGTGAGTGTTTATGGGTGCTCTTATTGAGTTTTCATTTCATTTTCTTTTTTTACGCATATATTATTGTGTTGATTGGGTAGTAATGCTGCTTCGATTTTTGATTTTTGTTTTTTGTTGTGAAAACATTAAGATTAGCTATTTCAGCCATTTACAAGCTTTATGAAAAATCTTAATTATAAAGAAATTTATATTGTCGGAGACAAAAATAAAATTAGATTAAAATCAGACTAAATAAATCATTAAACTTTGAATAAAACGTAAATCCGGAACTGTAATTTAAATGGCAACACTATACGAATTGTAAACGTGTCTCGATGGGATATCGGAGGGGGGAACCCAACAGAGGGCACCTGTGGTGTCGGCTATGAAGAGTGGGGACTTCTCGAGCAGACGTCGAGCTGAACGGTCGCATTAAGTTAACTAGTGTACTTTGTAACAAAATCCTATACTGCGTCGTACCTATGCCCGACGGCATAACGTTTCTCTAAGTGTATTTCAGTCGTACCACGTTTTAACTTAACCTAAAGGCTTTAATTAAATTAAATCGAACTGTGTAACCTGAAACGCAATTTAAATCATTAAGAAAGACATTTGAACGCCCACTGTGTTTTATTTTTCACCTTACAACCTGATAATCGGAGCATTGTACCACCATCCTGACTAGTGTCTCCGAAATCAGAAGTTGGGATAAAGGACTCACTGTGGGTTTTCAAGTACAGTTTTCAGGTTTACAGGTAGCAATTTTCAGGTGATAACTGGATCCATAAATGGCAAGCGAGTTGACATGTGCCATTCCATCTCACATGGCATGGATGGAATGTGGCGTCGAATTTTAGTAAAGGGATTTCAAGTAAGACAGCGAGTATGGGGTATGGCATTATTTTTATTCCATTACGTCTGAGGTGATACAATTTCATTGCTTAAATTTTAATTTTTGTAAACTATATTGTGTGTGTGTAGTTTGTTTAATAATCGTGAGTGAAAATAAAGACATCAATTTCCGGTGATAAAATCATTTAACACGTTCACTGCGTTAGTCAAATTTGTTGACTTTCAGTTGGTGCGGAATGGGGTCTATTATATCCGAAGCACAACTTTTTTCTGGTGCGTCGATGGGTCGAAAAGATCCGTTTGACTTCCATCTGTTTAGGAGGATTTATCTTCATAGGCATAATGTTTTAGAGCGTATTTTTTATAGCAATATGTTGACAAATAAACACTAAATAAAAGGCTGAAATCGTAGGTAGATACACTGCATGGTTTGTTAGTAAATAAAGGAATTGCTTGGAGGATCGTAACGACCCGTTCTCCGCACTGGTTGATAAAAGTGTCAATATATTTTTAGTGTTGAGCATGATAAAAAACATCGATAGCGATAAAATAATATATTTTTCAAATCCAAACTTGATTTTAGGCTGTTCGAATAATCTTGTGTTCTAATATTTGTATTTGATCATTATGAGCTACACCTACTGGTAGATGGTGTGGGTGAATCTGGTAGCTGGGAATTGATGGCTGCAGTTCGCAAGATTTGTAATGTGTGACCAGTTGATGGGCTAGTATATATAAATTATCGGACATATTCCACTTACCGATCATTGTTTGTTTTGGGGAACCTTCACTTACTTTATTTTTATTAGGTTTTTCACATTCACATGACTTAGACAACATTTTCCTGGATCGTTTCATGTTAAATACACTGTCTTTTCTTTATTTGCAAAAAACTTGTCTAACCATATGGACGTTACTAGCTCAACTAGCATATAATCTAGTGCGGCTATAGGGTCATCGGGCATCGGGTCGTTAAGAACCGATAGACGCACTAGACGTAAAAAATTTAGCTTCAGTCGGCATCGGGTCGTAAGAACCCGATGCAATTTTTTCGCATTTATATTATCTATTTAACGAGGCAATTCCAAAACACTAACCATCTCATTCTTATTCACACGGAGACCAAATATATCTGTCCCGCACCAGCGGTAAGTACAGTAATTTTTACCCCGCACCGGAGGAAAGATGAGCATCGGATATAATCAACCCGCTAACGCACCGAACGTGTTAACGTAGCTCCGTAATTAAAACAAATCGCTCCTCATTGTAATCTTATTTTGATGTTTAATCGCTGAAAAGAAAGAAATCGTTTTTATTATGACCTCTGTTTTATTATGAAGGGAAGGTTACATCCTTTGATTTTACTGTAATTTAACCAAGTACAACATCGGAACACATTTTTATCATGCGATCATTTTGTTGAAGTTTAATGTGGGTAGATTTGTGGTTAGTTTGTTAGAATGCCCAAGAGCTAAGTACCATTTGAAGTATTGTGATATAAAAAGTGAATTGGAGTCGAGTAATAGTGATGAATCTTAGTTCGGTTGGTCGGGTCCAGGTTAGACCACGGAAGAATCCGTGCGACCCGTGAATGACTCTATCGGCCGTATTCGACCGTACCAGTAGTTATTTCGTAGTCGTAGCCCGGTAGAAATCGGTGTCTCTCGAGGAAACTCGAGTAGTCCGTGGGTGCGCGGTGTGCGTTTAACTCTGGCGGAGGTCGTGGTCTATTTAGACCGTATCGTGTAGCAGCAGGAATGCTGTACACGTGCGATCCACGGGATGGATATGCGTACTGTTCGGCGGGAGAGCCGTGGCGATAGAGGTCATTCGTACTCGGAAGTTTCAGTTTCAATAAACTCAAGTGTAACTTGTTATTTTGGTAGAGTACGCGTACAGTTTTGGTTATGATAACGACGATGGTACTTGGCTCATGGCTGTAGAATTTACGTGTAATGAATTAGTGGCGATTTTGTTATCAATGTTGTTGGATAATATTGGTACTTGGTTGGGTAAGCATTTTTGTTCAATTAATTTAATCGAAATGTAACGTAACTCGAGCCATTTTAAAGTAAAATTATTATGTTCCGAAGTGACAATTAATCTACGTTCATAAAATTCTTAAAGATACCCCCTTTGGTAGATAAGATTTGTAGTCTGGTCGAAAAGAAAAACAAACGTTTTAAAGTCAGGCATTTTATTATGCATTACGTGTTGGTACAATTTTTAATTGATAACGAGATATGACGCACAGAGCAGTGACTTTTATCAAACGTGTAATGTTCGTGATAGTTATTTTGGTTTTTGGTTATTTGGTGCGCCGCTTAACGCTGAAAAGGATTAATTGGAAAAGGATAAACACACACAAAATGGTTTGCTTTATTTGTGCTCAACTTGACGAAGTATTTATTCCATTTATCGAGTACCTACAATGATAATAAAAGCCTACAACAATAATAACAATAAAAGCGTAAGCTAGTTTTTAAAAAGTGAACGGTTTGGTTGTTCATTAGTGACGTCGATCGAATTAGTTGCTCATTAGTTCGCGTTGTTTTAAAAGTGAAACACAATACAATTTTCAAAATTTTATTTACTATGTGACAAAATAATTTCGATATTCTAAATACCCGCGTAGTTCTTTGTTAATTTTAAATATTGTGTAAGCGTTATCTAATGATCCAAAACATTGTCGTTAGAGTTATTACAGACGAATTAGTTGGATTCTTACCCGCTTTAGTCTCTATATTTTCGAAATAAATAAAGTCGGCGTAAGTGTTTACGTCGGATTTATGATGCGTTTAGGAAGCGTTTCTAGGTTATAAGGAACTGGAGACCAAGACCTTGTATGGTACCTGTCTGGAACCAAGGGTGACATCACCTAGTTGTGGTAACATGAAACGAGGTAAAAGTGAAACGGCGTTTTTGGTATGACTTTTATTTTATTACACCTGGTGTGTTGGAGTTTTATAACTTCCATTTTATTTTCGTTCCTTGTGAAAATATGACCTTTTAATGTGTCTTGTAATTAATGAACAATGACAAAAGATAACAATTAAGATATCGGAAGTTCAGTGAAATTTTTAATTAAAGTAGCAGTTGGGTACAATCAGTTCCCCAATTATTTTTACAAGTGCAGCACACTTCGATTGGTTTTGGTTTACCTTGTGAAACCAATGAGTTTTGAAGTAATCTCACATGTGACGATGCAATGTGCATCGTTCTGTTTTCAGATAAGTTTTCGAGGATGCACAGGCAGCAGCACACGCAGGTTACACATGTGTTGTCTGGAGCCGAATCGACGGCTGCGTGCGTGCGCTCGTGGGCTTCCTGGAGTTCATTCGTGTGACATTGAAGGAGGAAGCTCTGGCAACTGGCAGCCGCACATCGGACGCAACGAAACAGGTGATCTGTATCGTCATGTTTTGTGATAGCTCAAAGAAGTAGTAAATTACACTTTTCTGTTTTCGAGACGTAGTGTTCACTTAATGAGATTTCTTTATTTATGAGATTTAGTTTTCGGTCAACTTGTCGAACGGAACTTTTGAAATTGTAATTGAATGGTGTTGTTACTTTGAAAAATGTATAGCCCTTAGCTATGTATACGGTTTGAATGTTATTTCTGGACAGAAGTACTGATTGTACTTGAGTACCGTTCGATAAGTCACCTTGTTTGAGAAATGATAATTTTTGAGAAAAGTAACTTTTATGAGAAATGTAAAGTCGTTTTGGATTAATCTGTAATGTGACAGGCTAAATAAAGCGACATGTTGAACAAACCTTTTTAAGATTATTTTTGATAAAAGTTCGAAATAATCATCTGGGTGGTGTAGTATTTTAACCGGATGGAGGTTACATGCGGAGGTGACTGGATAAAGGTTGCCTATTGGGTTGATGCTTATGACCGGATGGAGGTCAGGGTACGAGCACTGCAATATTTCAATGAGTTTCCTATTATTTGAATGAGTATGGGTGTTGATCGACATGTCAGCTTTGGCCTTTGAGAGAAATAATCTGTTATGATTTTCAAAATTTCTAATGATTTGATAAAGTTGTTTTTTTATTCCCTGCCCACTTACGTCAGGAAGGGCCGAGGTTTAAGAGATACTTTCGTTTGTGTTTATTGTTACAGATAAATTCCGACACCACAGCGGATCGAGTCATCCGGTTTTACGACGATTGTACGACGACGTATTGCGTTAAACGTTAAAAACAAACCCGCGTTAATAATAAATTTGGTAATTTTGCTCTAAACAAGTGTCATGTTATGGAGTTTGTTTAGCCGTCTTCTTCTCCATAGCGACACCGGAAACGGCGCGGCGGGAGTGTCGGTAGTTAGGGCTAAAAATAAATGCAAAAAAACTTTAATCAAAAACTTGGCGTTCAATCAAAGAAATTTTAAGTAATCTAAAAACTTGTTGCTCAAATTAAATTTGTCTCGTTTAAAATTAGTAGCTTTTGCTGAATAAAATAAAATTAGAGCTTTGTTGTAACCTAAATAAAAGGCATCACACGAGGACGTGTGCTAGTCAGAATGGCCGTGTCGGAGACGAAAATAAAATTAGATTAAAATCAGACTAAATAAATCATTAAACTTTGAATAAAACGTAAATCCGGAACTGTAATTTAAATGGCAACACTATACGAATTGTAAACGTGTCTCGATGGGATATCGGAGGGGGGAACCCAACAGAGGGCACCTGTGGTGTCGGCTATGAAGAGTGGGGACTTCTCGAGCAGACGTCGAGCTGAACGGTCGCATTAAGTTAACTAGTGTACTTTGTAACAAAATCCTATACTGCGTCGTACCTATGCCCGACGGCATAACGTTTCTCTAAGTGTATTTCAGTCGTACCACGTTTTAACTTAACCTAAAGGCTTTAATTAAATTAAATCGAACTGTGTAACCTGAAACGCAATTTAAATCATTAAGAAAGACATTTGAACGCCCACTTTGTTTTATTTTTCACCTTACAACCTGATAATCGGAGCATTGTACCACCATCCTGACTAGTGTCTCCGAGATATTTATTAAAATTATTAGCTTTTAACTTTTTATAACATTAAATAAGTACCTATTTATACCCAATACCCTTTATTATCTAATGTTTAAAAACTTAATAAGTAGGTACTACAGCTATTGATTAATTATTTGCAAGACATTATTTTAGTCATAAGTTATTTAATTAACGCTTTTTTCATAATAAGTACCTATTGTTAGAGCCATAATATCATGTATGATGTTAATAATCTAAGCTTAAACTTTTTCAATTACCATATCAACTAACAAACAAAATAATTACGCCTGTTCGTATGTTGTTGAACAAAATAATCCACCATTTATCTTTTGATGATTAATATACAAAAAATAGGGAGCAATACAAGGCAAGGGCCGCAGGTGGCCTCGCGCACCCCTAGCGGCAATTTGACAGACTATTAATCCGGATTTAGCCGGTTCTAACCGGATTACGGGTGGATTTATCCAGTTCTGAGTGGTTTAAATGGCGCTGATGCGTTGATAGAACGTTTAACTTGCAATGAAATGTTTGGATTGCGGAATGGAGTGGAGGTGAAATGTAGGCTTTTTGTTAAAATGTAAGCAGTTTTGATTTGGCTTGAAAATAAAAGGTGTAAGTATACACTGAACTATCTGGAAACGTGTCAATTAAAGAGTATTTGATTAAATAAAACTTTAATAACTATTTTTACTTAAATCTTTGTAAGAAATATTTTTCTCTGTGTAAATAAGAAACTGGTTTTAAGCCGATAATATTAACAATAAAATGATAAGTGGAGATAGAGTGTGTTAGGCCTAGATTTCAACCGGGTAAGTACCATCGCCCCCACAGTTTTTAGTACCATTTCTACCGGCGTAATAATTGCGTTAACAGCAACACTGTGTTCCGGATAGTAAGGGCACGTAAGGGGTTTGGAGACGTTAACACTTTTTAGAGGCGACCATCTCAGTCGTCAGGGGTAGCAAGGCGTCTGTGCCCGAATCAGAACGAGACTCATACTAATACCTAATACTAACTGGTTATTACTAACATCAACTAACAGGACTACTTAACTATCAATAACAGTCTCTGTCCTTACCTACTAATATTCTAACACCATCTGTTTACTAGACTAACCGTTTAAAATTGAGTGCTGTCCTAGGTCAGTCACAGTTGTGATGGGAAGGATGGTGCTGCCTGCTCTTTTACTAAGTAAAGTAGTTTTATGAAAACAAACATACTGTTCAAAGATTATAATACTAGACTACTACGTACCTAGTTACAAAACAGAAAACATTTAAACAATATTAGTAAATAATAATTTCCCATCACCGCAGTTTTAAAGACGTCGTGAATTTCTATTAAAATGTTTATTGCATATTTTATTGCGCTATAACATTACCCACAAATTTTAAAACCGCAAAAAATGTCTATGATTAAAACAATATGGTTGTCAATGGTTGTACCTTTTCCCTTTGACAAAGGCGGGAAAATATTTTGTCATTTCGTAGCGTGACTAAAATGGCTGTGTCGCCGACGATTCTTGCAGAGAGAAATTGTTTTATTACTCTATTCAATAAAAACTTTACGGTAGTGCATAATTGCGACCGGAACGTAATTATACTGCCACCACAAACAAAGACAATTTTATTGAAGTCTAGTCCGCCATTTTGAAACGTTTGTTTGGCGGGAACTTTGACAGAAACATCATATTTCAATAGTTTTAAAAGGCTGGAATATGGGTAAAGCAATAAGTTATACAGCCAATAAATGTTAGACGATAGATAATACTGTGGTTATTAGGTAGTATAATTTTGTTGGGTGTATTAAAAAGCATTCATTATTATAAATTATGAATATAGGGAGGTAGATACCTATAACAGTAGTAATATGCTGAACCTTTTTATAAGACTTTAACCTTTTATCGTCGCGGCCACCAAACATTTTAAATGTAACGGGTACTCACGATATAATAGGTAGGTACTTTGTTGAAACTTTTTATTTTGATCGGATAATTAGTAAAACAATTTGTACTTAGCTACATAGTTTTTACGATTTTCCTGTGACTCTAAAGGCAGGTCCGACAGGTTTCTAACAAAATAGCAAATGGCGAACGATGTTTTAAACAGCCACAACACAGCTAAAAAGACAACTAACTATACCTGAGCATTTCTACCTGAACTATATAAACTCATATTTAGTTCATAAATGTCAATTACCTTTCCTCCATCGATATTTAATTTTGTTCACTGGGTAATATCAAGAGGGCGCTGAATTGCCAAATGCCTTTCATTATGTTGTAAAAGAGCTGATATTCTTAAAACTGCTGAACCGATTTCCACCAAATATAGCTAAAACCCGCGCAAGGAAACGGGTTTTCGAATGAAAAAACGCATTGAAATCGGTGAATCCTTTTCAGAGCTACGTTGCGACGGCAGACACACAGACAGACTAACTTATAACATGTCTCTTTTTGTGTCGAGGATTAAAATATTATTATAAAAACAAAAAACCCGACTGCTTAAAAAAGAACTCAAAAGAAAAAAACAAGTGTCACAATATCAACATAAAATACTTCATGGTGCTGCAGGCGGGGACAAACGTAGTACTTGTGATAAATCTTTTTTTACCCGTAGGTAGCAGTATAGTTTGTCCCCGCCTGCAGCAGCAGTCGGGTTTTTTGTTTTTATAATAATATTTTTATTTCAGACTTTTTAGTGTTTTCACCGAAAAATTCTACTTTTTGGGATGGTTTTTGACAATTTGTGTTAAAACGACGTTATATGATATATATTTTTGAAAAGGTCTTTTCACGATCTTTCATTTGATACCCATATTGCTAAGATAACAAAAAACTCAAGATTACCTCTTTTTCTTCCACTTTCGGGCGCCATTTTGAAAATTCATATAGCCTATGACACTCACAGTTCTGACGAATTCAACGATACCTCATATGTCGAAATCCGTTCAACCGTTTGGGCTGTGGGGCGGTCCAAATAAATGGACATACATACAAACATACATACATACACTCGAAAAACATAACCCTCCTTCTGACGCAGTCGGGTAAAAAGACTAAGTATAACCAAATCTACCTTTAATGGAACAAATTGCATTTAAAATAAAACATTATTCCACGAATAGAACTATGTGGTGCAATTTTAACTTCTGATCTATTTGCGAAAACCTACTGTTAGACAAAGACAACCAAGAGACAGAGATAGCAAGCAGGCACTCCCTGTAGAGGGAGAGGAGAGGGGGAGGGAGAAGATTATATTTTAATGCAATAATTCTATGTGATCATACAGCGTTTACGAGCAGTCTGAAGCTATGCACGGTGACAGAATTGCGGGATACGTCTTAAGATATCGTCGTTGAAGTGACAATAATTATCTTCTAAGTAACATTTTTTAAGAAATCGACATTTTTAATGCAATACACTTAAAATTCAATTTTGCGTGGACTAGTGCTTTTTCTATCTGGAGTTTCGTTTTAAAATAACAATTATAACTCTGGAAATAGCTCTTATATCTTTTATGCTCAAGTAAATATTGTTTTTTAAAAATATCGTTTTTTCCTTCTCCTGTATAGTACCTAAGCATACCTACAGTTAGGAGGTATTGTCACTTCAGCGACGATATTGGATTTTGGGGTGTAAAGGGGTTGAGTCTTTGAGTTCAAGTCGACCTTGCTTGTTCTTTTTGTTGCTGTACAACGGATGAGGCTATGGATGGAGGCTTATGGCGTCTGGTGTTTTTTGTCACTGTTTAACTAAAAAACTTTTTTTATTATTACCTACGACCCGTCGCCACGGGAAGCGTCGCCACGCCAACAATTCGGTTTACAAGTGATCCTATAGATGTTTCACATCAAAAAGTTCAGATATCTTCGGACGTACGATACAAAACGAACACCGTGTACAAACGTCAGCAACCGAAGCTCAAAGATTAAATTTGTCGAAATTCAGGCGGGATTCGCACCTACCGTACACGCGGCGCAATAGCTTTCTACTCGCCTCAGAGTCTTAAAACAAAAGCTTCGTCATTATGTATCTAGGGTAGGTAATCATCGTATCATCTCAACGCATCATGGCCCACTATTGAGCACGGGTCTCTTCTCAAAAAAAGGTTAAGGCCATAGTCCACCACGCTGGCTAAGTGCGGATTGATGGACTTCACACACCTTTGAGTTTTACGAACTCTTCGGCATGCAGGTTTCCTCACGATGTTTTCCTTCACCATTTGAGCAATAAATGCTTAGAACGCACATAACTCCGAAAAGTCACAGGTGCGTGTCCTGGGACCTAGGGTAAACCTAGGATAAACTAGGGTCTTTGGCCCCTGTTTAGTAATTTTTAAAGTGCACAATTAGGTACCTAACGGTGGCTAGTTATTCCTTAGTTTGCCCTATGTTGTTAAATTAATGTGTTAGTTGAAGTTTTCCTAGATAATTATTGGAATATCAAACACTAAAAACTCATAAATTTCAAGTTTCTGGGATCAGCCTGTCCAAAAAAGAAACAGTGAATTCGCTTCAACTTCACCTCCCTATTTCACCACTTAGGGGATGAATTTTTAAAAAATCCTTAGCGGATGTCTATCTCGTAGCAGCTATCTGCATGCTAAATTGCAGCCCGATTGATCCAGTAGTTTGGGCTGAGCGTCGCTAGATCAGTCAGTTAGTCACTTACCTTTGCGTTTTAATGTTTACCTAGATGCTAGGTATTAGCTGATGTCCGCGGAGTGGCCCGCATGGAGGCTCTCTTAACTGATTAAAAAAAACTTTCATCTCTTAATTTGCCCCTTAGAGGAGGAATGTAAAAAAATCCGCGAAAAATCTTAGCGGACTTCTACTAGCTATAAACTGCCTCCCTGTGATACCTCCTCCATGTGACAGGGTTTTGCTAGCGGTGGCCCTGGACCTTTAGTCTATGCCCTGGGCTTAAGAAGGGATAGATATAGAGTCTAACGCTCCAAATACCTACCGTTGCTAGACTAGATATTATTTATTTAAAAAAATACATGATATTCGGAATATTATCCTTTTATCGAATTTTCTGTATTTGCGAAACTTATGTTATCCACCGTACTCGCTACCATAGAATAATATTCAATTATTAAAACATAATCCAAGCTCGCCTCCCGGCTCGCAGCGCCATCTACCGGCCCGCTTAGCGAGGCTAACTGGCGGTAATTTGTGCGAGTTTGGATATAAATTTTATGCACAACAGAGTTACAGTTTACGTGATAAATTAAAAGTTAAAGTTAATTTAAGTTTAAGCAATTACTTTAGAGTTGAATGAGTGCATTTTGTTGTTGTTTTTAAGTTTTGTGGTAGGTATCTAGTAACCTAGTAGGTTTTTATTCTAGTTGAACTGAGTACTTACTGAAAGGTTCTGTTAGTTATTAAATTTAAATGTATTTTAATAACATTTAACTTAAATTATATTTAAGTATCACAAATTATAATAAAGAAATTTTTAGAATTGTTGTTCGTATAGTACTGTCAGCGCCATCTACCGAACAGTAGCATACAAAAATATTTAGTTCAACTATCGCCTAATAGATGTCGCCATTAGTCGTTTGTGAAGTGTGTAACCAGTGCTTCAAGAAGTTATTATAACAAATAACAGATGGCGGTAATAAACCAAGGACAGGATAAAAACTATAATAATAATGTCAACATACAGGAATATAGTATGATCAGTCAATATTTAAAATTACCCAAGGGAACGCTTATTTTTGTATTTCTACCAACAGACATAATTAATGATATTTCTCTTTTCTATTACAATAAATAGGTACCTACATAAACATATTTGGGAAAAGTAGCAACTCGTGGAGCTGCTTTTATTAATTGTAGAATTAAAAAGTGAAGACAATTTACTTTCCTGCTCCAATGTGAACATTAATTTACATAACGCTACTGGGCCAGGAAGGACACGTAAAACTCTTTGTAGGTATAGAAATTACTCGAAAAAGTAAGTGGAGAGTACAAAACTTGGTTCACATTCGAAAAATCTCGTTTTCCGAGAGTTTAACCACTCTGCTATTATTTTGTTTAGTGCCCATAAATAAACAAATGCTAATAAATTAAAAATAATTTTAAATGAATATTTTTTTACCTCATTTTACTTTCATACTCCACAACTCCGGGGAAAAAATCTGCTTATAGCAACACCGACTTTCAGTCGCCATAAAATCAATACAGCCTGAAGTCCGCCTGACAACTTCACAAACGCCATAATCCCGGTCCATCTTTCACCCCGTACACGTAAATTCCCAGTGAATTGGCATAACCCATCCCCAATTTCATTTATATCCCATATCCCATCAAAATGGAGATTTTCTACGCGTTTGGAATCATTTGCATCAAACTGATACAGGACAGGTATGATTTTTTTTACTATTATGCCAATACAATAGCTTGTTATTGATGTGTGTAGATAAAAATAAAAATAAATCCTTAAAATTTTTGTTAGAGTGTAGTGTTTTAGCGGGAAATGCTTTTTCTTTATCGGTGTAGCGTTTTTTATTGTGCATTTGTGCGAATTTGGTGATTTTGATTTTAATGTGTTGCTGAGGCAAAAATAAGTATATTTTCTTTTCGTAGGTATCTACATATATGTTGAATTGTTTGTGTATTTCTCAGATCGATTTAAATAATATAATAATTATTATAAAACTTAGCTTGTAATTTTATTTTGGGAATAAAAGTAGTAGGTACCTACCTATATTTTTAGCTTTGTTAATTGCCAGTGATTTTGGTGTTGGTTGCGTTTTATTTTGTTTATAAATAAACTCGTCATTTATAATTATAATATGGTAACTTGATATTTTTCCAACCTTCGATAATGTCCAATAATCCACGAATAAGAAATGTAATTATTTCATTTAGTACAATACTTCAAAAAGTAGAAAAAAAAATACGATTTTTTGTCAACCGATCAAAGCTCATTACAAATATAAACAATTACGACACAATGAACAAGAGTTCAAAATCAAAAAGATTTTAGTTAGGTAAGTTTCAGTTTCAAAATCAGCAGAAATTTACCAATATTCGCGGTACTGCAGCCATATTGCATCCTGTTGCGCCTCACAGGATGCGCGGCAGTATTGATTTATGACCCTGGGCGGCTGAATCTGTAGCTACGTCTAGGCTACCTAGTACCTGCGCGTCTGACACGCCTAATTATTTTATTACTTGTTGATATCCATAATTTATTAGATACTTAATTATCATTTTAATTGCGATCAATGATTTGAATCTGAAGTTCCAACTACTAACTGATAGAGTAGTGGAAAAAAGGATCCAAAGTGGTATTGTAATGAAAGAGTTAGTGCGTTTAGTACGGAGTTTAAATGGAGAAGAGAGCAAGCTACATTGACAAAACATCAGCGTAACATAGAGTAACAAATTATAACTATAATTACAAATAATTCATTAATTAATTATTAGGTGGTAGAGCCTAGAGTTCACTCGGGGCAGTACCACTGGTCGCCACGGTACATGGTACCATTTCTACCGCCATAATAATTGTGTTAACAGCAATCGTTTTCCGGGTAGAAACTTGTGTAGATATTTGGTTACACTTTTTTTCACGACTATCTTAATCCTCAAGAGTAGCAAGTTAGCAACGCATGTGATCGATTTAGAAGCAGGCTCTTTATTGGGTCTTGTTCTAGGTCGGTTACAGTTGTCATAGGCGACAGCCGTGCATGCTCGTTAACGACTTTAATTCCATAAAAAATGGCAATTTTTGCATCAGATGTATTCTGTAGTAAGCGGGCATGCAAGGCGTGCACTGCACGCGCGGTGGCGGCGCGTTCCTCAGCTATCAGTGGCCCTGGAAGTAATAACTACATTATCCATCTCTGCTCTCCTTCCAGGTTGGAGGACTTCGAATGGCTGCTAAACTCACTGAACCAGGTGTTCAACCCAAACTACCTGCTGGAGTACCTGTTTCCCCTCATCGCGGCAGTAGACTCGGTGTTCGGAGCCCAACTCCTCCTCTCAGTAGCCTTCGGGGGATGGTGCAATACCATGATCAAATGGTCAGTTGACACAATGTCACATATAGTTTACAATACAGTGACAATACTATGAAACTTTATTTTACTCCAGAAAATCAAATATAACAAATAACTTTAAAAAAAAACTAGCTTTTGCCAGCGGCTTCGCCCGCGTGAATTTCGTTTAAACTTCACCCCTTTATTTCACCCACTTAAGTGTCATAAACGTAAGAGTGGATAAAATATACTCGTAGGTACGTATACTTAATCAGAAAGCTTCGAACTGCTAAGCTATCGGGAGTTACACGTGTTATTGTGAGTCAACCATAAAAGATAGACATATGCTGTCGTGGAATATTTTTTATATAATTTTAAGGAGAACATTTCCGTCATACATGATTTCTGTGTAGCTTTAACCATTAAGGTTGCACACGCGACGGAAGCTTAAAAAATGGAATAACTTCTCCCGTTTCCCCAACATTTCCCTTCACTGCTCTGCTCCTATTGATTGTAGCGTGATGAAAAGTATACTATAACCAGCGCGGGAGTATGAAAAATAATTGTACCAAGTTTCGTTAAAATCCGTCGAGTAGTTTTTGTTTCTATAACGGTTATACATCAGACAGACAAAAATTTTACTGATTGCATTTTTGGCATCAGTATCGATCCCTAATCACCCCCTGATAGTTATTTTGGAAATATGTATATTTAATGTACAGAATTGACCTCTCTACAGATTTATTATAAGTATAGATAGATAGATATAGAAGATAACTGACTTCAAAATCAATTACTTAAATTGACAAATTACTCAAATTCAAATTCAAATTCAAATTCAAATATTTATTTCTTCGAAGTAGGTTTTTACAAACGCATTTCGAACTCGTTTTACTCGCATTTACTCGTCGGATGTCGCTCAAATTTATGATAAATCAGACTTGAACAGGCACCAGCTATCGTTTAAAAAAGAAACATACGAATCGGAACACTGTCAAAAGTTATTAGGCAAAAAACATAAAATACAGTCAAATTGAAAACCCTCCGTTTTTGTGCGACATCTGACGGTATTTTGAGTTATTTCTACTTTTACCGCCGCACTCAGAGTCGTTAATGGTTACTTAACTCGTTCCTTAGTATAGATTTAAAAAAGTTCACTCTCACAGTCAGTTAACGGAGCGTTAGTGTCCCTTAATGATCATTAAATTTATGTAGAGTCGAACTCTTACTTAACTATGTAATGGATGATTTTGACATTTGCGTTTTGAGGTTACTGTGATAAATAAACCATAATTTTATCAGTGAATTAATGAAAATCAGTTGCATTGTAGGACTCATAGCCCGGCGGCTTGCGTCAATCCTAAGCGATCGGCAAAGTTAAGCAACAGCGGGCGCGGTCGGTAGTCGGATGGGTGACCGTTAGTGGCAATTAATTTCTTGAGCGCTTCCGTGCTTCGGAGGGCACGTAAAGCCGTCGGTCCCGGTTGTTATCGATTGATAGCAGTCGTTAAGCTATGTCGGAGGCCTTCGGGAGGCTTGAAAACTTTCGACACTGGGTTGGCCACTAACCCCTCCACCAACCCGCATTGTAGCAGCGTGGTGGAGTATGCTCTAGGCCTCCTCAGTAATGAGGAGAGACCCGTGCTCAATAGTAGGCCATTAGTGGGTTGTAGCTTAGCTTTTTTTAGTTGCATTGTGTTTAAATATTCAAAAAAGTCTGATATGAGTGACTTTATTGAGTTTGTGGAATATGCTAGAAGGTTTAGAGAAGTGGGACAGAGGATTATTTTATTTACGCGATTATTCAGATAACAGATAGATTATTTTAATTCAGGTAACAAAGACCCATAACATATATACCTTACAGACTAACATACATATAACAATATTAACTTAAAAACTAATTCACTTTGTCGCGAAGTGAGATGCGCTTTCGGTGGCTCCCGGTGGTCGTCGACGTCCACGGAACTTCCTGAAGACGACCCCCTTAGGCCACAGCTCCTCCTTCAAAAACGTCGGCAGGTGTTCGGTTGGAACACGCACAACAAAGGAGTTGAAGTTCACTGCGTTGCGCGAGTCCAACTTCTCTACCAGCAACCGGTACTTGGTCATCTTCTCCAAATACTCCACGACATCGGACACTTTCGTGGTGTGATGGAGTCGAGAGACGTACACGTAAGACGCTGGAACGGCGGGACGTAGGAGATGGTTCTGTCTTGTCGGTGCTGTGCCACATTGGTTGCGACAAAGAGGCTTTTTCCTCTTCTTCTTCTCCACTTTAGTGAAGCCGTCTTTGTCCAGCTGGCCAATTTATAATGTAATATAATTTATGAAATACAAACAAACCTTGGAATTATTATTTACTATTATGACATTGACATTTGATAATGACAACATTGACAACAAGTCTAATTGACAACAGTAAGTGTTTCCATAGAAAAAAAGTGCAAATCATTCTATTTTTTGTTCAATTAAATAGCTATTTCTCATTGTATTTTAGTAAAAACTAACAGTAAAAGAACTGACTTTCAATCATATTCCAATTAATAATGAGTTTAATAGTTTTATACATATTTTTTCGTTGTGAAATACCAATTATTTTTAAGCGTGGCTACACCAATGCCTTATCGAATTGCAATCGATACGGATGCACCGCCCTACGGTTACTTAAATCTATCATTAGCAAATGAACCCTTAAATATTGTTCCTGGGATGAACTGTTAATTAACAGATTTAATGGCAATTAGTTAAGTAATCATTAGGTCTAATATAATGAACCTTTCTGAGTGCGGCAGTAGATTTTCAAGTCGATGACTTTTTGTAAAAACTTAGTCATTCTCAAACATCTTCCATACCTATATGACATCGATCAGTTAACATATTATGTTTATAACGTGTATGCCACTTACCTTACAACCCTCAGTTACAAAACACTGTCATGGCCGCGGCATTTTGATTGGTCAGTTAATGTACCTGCGCAAACATCGCGAATAACGAATTTCAGAGGGACCGAGTTATAATAACCTTACTTACCATCAACAGGATCCTAGGAGAAGACCGTCTCAAACATCTTCCAAACAACATCGATCGGTAACAGATGTATTACTCACCACCTACCATTACCACCCCCACCAGGATCCTAGTAGAAGACCGTCCGTTCTGGTGGGTCCGCGAGACCGAGTACTACGGCAGCGGCGACCGGCCGCTGCTGCGTCAGAACGCGTTCACCTGCGAGACCGGGCCAGGGTCTCCCTCCGGCCACTGCGCCGCTGCCGCCACCGTCTTCATGCTGATTGAGATGTGGCTGGCGCATGTTGTTAGTGACGTGTGAGTATTGTGTCTTTTTCTGTGTGGTTTGTTTTGTTTTTGTCTCTGATTCTGTGTCTGTGTCTGTTGATGTGTCTGTCACTGTATCTAGTATCTGTCTGATTCTGTGTCTTGTTCTGTCTCTGTGTATGAGCCTGTGTCTATTTTTATGTGTGTCTGCGTCTGTTTAGGTCTCTGTCACTGTGTCTAGTCTCTGTCTGTTTCTGTGTCTTTTTCTGTCTCTGTGTATGAGCCTGTGTCTATTTTTATGTATGTGTCTGCGTCTGTTTAGGTCTCTGTCACTGTGTCTAGTTGAAGGGTTGTGCCTGGTTCTACCGAAGCAAGCAACGTGTTCTTGGTAGTTTAGGTGTGGCTGTCACATGCTGTTTGCGACGTGACATTTCTATAACTGTATGAGCGGTGACCGGCCGCTGCTCCGTCAGAACGCGTTCACCTGTGAGACCGGGCTAGGGTCCCCGTCTGGCCACTACGCCGCTGCTGCCACCGTCTTCATGCTGGTTGAGATGTGGCTGGCGCATATTGTTAGTGATGTGTGAGTATTTGGTTGTTCTATGTCTTTATCTGTGGATGTGTTTCTGTTGATGTGTCTGTTACTGTATCTAGTGTCTGTCTGTTTCTGTGTCTTGTTCTGTTTATGTGTATGTGTCTGCGTATGTATCTGTTTTGTGACTCGCTGTGTCTAAATGTGGGATTGTGCCTGATTCTAAATTTATGGTAGCCATATCACCGCTGCCACCGTCTTCATGCTGGTTGAAATGTGGCAGGCGCATGTTGTGAATAATGTGCGAGTATTGCTGTTCTGTGTTGATGGGTGTTTCTGTGTCTTGTTTTGTTTCTGTGTCTGTTAATGTGTATATGGGTGTGTCTACGTATGTATCTGTTTATGCAATAGGGTCTGCGTATGTCTCTGACACTGAGTCTTAACCTGTTTCTGTGTCTTTTTATGTATTTTGCGTCTCGTTTTGTATAGCTGTGGATTTGTGCGTGGTTCTATGGCATAATAATATATAAAAAAAGCTGCCAACATTTTCATGGTAGTTGAGCTGTGGCTGTCTCACGTTGTTCGCGACATGACACTTTTATAACTGTGTCTGCTTATATTCAAATATCTGTGTACGAGTCTGTGTCTGTCTCTTAGTGAGTTTGTGTCTGATACCTATATAATAGTACCTTGACACCAACGGCCGACGGGTGCTTAAAGCTCATCACTACATAGTATAAAACAAAGTCGCTATTTTTGTCCGTCTGTTTGTTTGTTTGTCTGTTTGTCTGTATGCTTAAATCTTTAAAATTACGCAACGGATTTTGATGCGGTTTTTTGTAATAGGTAGAGTGATTCAAGAGGAAGGTTTTTATGTATAATACATGCATATATTCCCACGAGAACGGGATCCACGCGGGTGAAACCGCGGGCGGTCCGCTAGTTCGTGTATATACCTGAAAAGCCTTCTCCTCAACTCACCAACAGCCGAATGTTGCTGAATGCTCATTCAACCGCTTCATACACCGACAGACGATCACCACGTCTCAAGACCATCCACGACAATATGCCGGTGAAGAGCATCTACTTCACCATGATGACTCTGGTCGGTCTGGCCCGGATGTACGCCGGGGCGCACTTCCCGCACCAGTGTCTGTTGGGGGCGCTGATTGGTGAGTTATTCGATGGGGTTTGTGAGTTTTATGGCCTAACAGATGGGTCATCTGATGGTAAGGGGTTACCGTTGTCTATGTACATTGGCAACACTAGAAGTGTCACCAACGCGTTGCCGGGCAAGAAGGAAGTAATGGACCCGCTTGTTGAAGGGCCTTATGTCATACTACTTACAATCAATTTGAGTCTGCTATATGCAAAGAGTTTTTCCTGTCCTTTACACACACTTATAATTGAACTATTAATGACTAATTCATCAATTGTTCATAGGCTACAGAATCGATAAGTAATTGCTATTGGTAGTCGATCATTCATGTTACATAAACGCTACGTAATTACTGGTTAACCATACATTAGTTATAGAATCGCTAAGTAAGTTATTAGTAGTTGATCATTATATTAGTTACAGAATCGCTTAATTATTAGCAATTAATCATTAATTAGTTACAGAATCCCTTAATAATTAGTAATTAATCATCAATTAGTTACAAAATCACCACGTAACTGGTTGTTAATTTTCAACTAGGTCAATCTTATCATCAATTTACCAAATTCCCTTCACCCGCAGGCTCATTCCTCTCACCCTCGCTCTGTCTGTTCGTCACGGACCCGTTCCTCCTGCGCACGGGGATGGACGGCAGGCAGGCCTTCATCAGACACCTGGCGATGGCTGGAGCCGCCATGGGGCTGTCGGTGGTGCTCGGACTGGTGTACCTGGTGGCCGGCGGCGATCTGCACTGGTCTACGCGGCTGGTGAGTGTTGTTGTGGGGTTTGTGGGTTGGGATGTGTGTGGTGTGGGTATGCGGTTATTGTTTGTGCTGTGTGTGATTGATTATTTATTTAGATTTTATTAGGTAAGGAACCTAAGGTTGTCTGGAAGTGATAGCTGTGTAGCTATAAGACCGCCTTTTGTACCTTGTAAAATTGGGTTTTATCATTGGCAATGTCCTGTACAATAAAGAGTTATAAATAAATATGTAATAAAATAATAATTGTACATTGTGTTAGTATTGTTAGTAATCTGTTGAAGTTGTATTTTGTTGTTTCTAAGCAGGCAGCGAGGATTCGGTGTCCTTTTCTTGAGCGAGAATATAGCCAAGCTTCAGGGTGCCTTTCCATCAGAGGTTTACTATATAATAAGATACTTCGGCCCGCCTAAAAACCCCCCCCCCCCCCGGACTTTATGTGATTGGTGAATGTCAAACGCATCCTTAGCAACGCAGCATAGCACATCTCTGGTGGAAAGGCACCGCTACTCGGAGGCGATGGAACACCTGTCTAAGTAGAATATAATGTTCGTTGCAGGCGTTTCGCTGGTGCCAAGCAGCAGACTACATCAGCGTGAAGTCGTCCCCCATATTCGCCATAGTGCAGGCCACCGGCTCGCTGCTCGGCTGGGCGCTCTTCGTCAACGCTGATGTTGCCAAGTAAGGGCGCATTCAAGTAGAACGCTGGTTACCGGCGCCGATCTGCCAGCGCTTATCGGTACAGTGCGCCCAACATAGGGCGCATTCAAGTAGAACGCTGGTTACCGGCGCCGATCTGCCAGCGCTTATCGGCGCTTATCGGCGCTTATCCACGCAGGTAGTCGGCGCAGGTAGTCTCTATACTTTGTGAAAGAAAGAAAGAAAGAAAGAAATGCGTCCGACAGCGCCTCTTTCGTTTCAATCTTAAGTTGGGTTTACTATACTGGTCCGTTGACATAACCTCGGTCGTGTGACAGGTCGGAACTTGTCGGCGCTTATCGGCGCTTATCGGCGCTGGTTCGGCACAAGGTATAGAGACTACCTGTGCCGACTACCTGCGCGGATAAGCGCCGATAAGCGCTGGCAGATAGGCGCCGGTAACAAGCGTTCTACATGAATGCACGCTAAGACGTTTATAGATCTGTAGGTATGTACTGTAAGCGTAAGAGGAGGCGAGTAAAACACACGAAGGCTGTTACTAGACTGATTTATTATGTACGAAATAATTGATACATACATGAAGACAATTCGTAATTATGACAATAGGTATAACCACTACAGATCTCTCTCTACAACTCTCTATGTAACTTTCTCACACATAAATAGATTCTATTATCTGTTTTTCTCTCGCTCGTAAGCACTCCCTACAACATTACCAAATACTTTTTAACTTCGCTTTCATGTATACATTTGCTCTCTCTTTCGCTCTCTTAAATATTATCAAATTTTAATATTATTTCAATATTTATTCGTAATACCTACACACATTGTTGTTTTATTTCTGTGTCTCTCTCTGAAAGACACGCTCTTTGACTGTCCCTATTAAATTTCTTTTTCTTTCATACACAGGTTTTCTTTCTTTCTTTTTCTTACACACACCGTATCCAAACGCACATACCTACTCTGAATATTTTATTATGTTTTCATAATAAATTCGGCACATAAATAAACGTATTACGTACGTCACTCTTTGATGATCTAATGTCTAGATTGAGCGTCGCCATACAATGAAAACAAAAAAACAAGGCAACAATATCAAGCATGTGTGCGTGCAGGCGATGTTTTACACGTTCGTCTATTGTCTATGTGTGCGTGATCAATGATACAATGATATAAAAATTGTGGCAAACAGTTGGCCACAATTTTTTGACACGTTTGCGCGGATTCGATGTTCCATCTAGACACTTATATCATCAAAGCGTATTACGTACGTCACTATTACGAACACTCGAGCTTTGGCCAAGTTTGGTTGAAACAAAAACTACGGCCGAAATTTACCGAAACGGAATGTTTCGGTCGGTCACTAAAATTAGTTAAATAAAATAAATAACAAGTATGTTTACTGAGCTTTGAAGTTTGGGAGTTGTGGCTTCATTATTTTTTGTTGTTGATATGATAGCACGTGGACGTTTAGTTTATGCGGGAAATGGATGATTGACGCAAGCCGCCGAGCTATGAGCGCTTCAAACGAGTCATCAATAACTTTTAACAAAATAGAACCGGCTTTAACGCCGAAAGTAAAAATCGGTTCAGTTAAACGCGGTTAATATTCCTAAATCCTCCTAAGTCTGATAAACACGATGCTGAAAACCGTATCAAAATCGGTTCAGCCAAACAATATGCCTAAAACCTTCTCCTAAGTCTGACAAATACTATTCTGAAAACCGCATCAAAATCGGTTCCACCAAACGCGAGATAATCGCGCACAAATATACATACATACATACATACATACATACAGGTCAAACTGAGAACCTTTTTAAAGTCGGTTAATAAATATGATTTCAGGTACCGTCACTACTCCCACCGCAACACGCTAGTAGCGATCCTGAGCGCAACGCTAGCGATGTACTTCTACAGACACGTGCAAGACTATATCCCTAACCGTCGGATACCGTTCTACGGGATCCACTTTGCATTGAACGTGATCCGACCGTATGTATTCTTGCGTTTCGTGCCTAAAGTGGCAATGGCTACTTATATAAGTCGACCGGAAAGGCATCCACGACAGCCGAAGACAGCGCCGCAGCTAGTGACATCTGGTGCAGCGAAGCGACAGTAATTTTGTATTAAGGATTTCTTCAGAATTGAATCTGAATTTAAAGAAAGGGAAAATAAGGAACAATGACTGAAATTGAGAAAAAAATTGAGGAACAATTATTGTTGTGATTTTTTGTTGCTTCATCGTAGTAATCTACAGGGCTGCTGCTATATGAGCGCCTGTGTGCACAATGGTATATTCTATTGAAAAGATATCTCGAGCCGCCCCTTCGTGGTCCATTCACCGCTCCCGACCGCGGAGGGGCAGCCTGCGTGCAGTGCACGCCTTGAACGCCCGCTAACGGTGGCGTAAAAAATTTAGATTATCAATCTAAATATTTATTGTTTTATGTGTCTGTTGATAATGGGTCAACTCTTTATAAGAGCTGGCCTAGAGATTTGACCGTTAGGTTTTCATTTAAGTATTTAAATTATAAAAAGTATATAAAATATAGAAAATTTTGTCGTAGCTGTTAACTACTTTGTATTAAAATTTGCTTGTTTTAGCGCTATTAGTATATTTTTAGAAAAAATTAGCGAAAGAAAGCAAGGAAATTTAAGGTTAGAGATTGTTTTTATTGAAATTAAAACGAATTATTAACAATAAATATAATTTTAAATTATTTATTGAAATATATAAGAAAAAAAATTAGAAATAGATACCTATTATTTATTAGCTATTATTTCGACCCAAATGTTATATTGAACGTGTGTATATAGTTGGCTTTTGATAATATCTACGTTAAAAGGGTCGATTTAATAGCTATGCTATTGTAAAACTGTATGTATTAGTTTAAATTATTATTAAATTATTGCGTAGAACATCGTCTAGTTAAGACGATGAATAAAATTAAAACTATCCGAGATTTTTATTTCGGATATTTTTAATCGGATATTACATGTGACATCTCCAATTCTCTAGTATTTATGTCGTAATAAATGTCGATGTAACTCTCACTATGAGCTGTATTAATCAATTGAAATAATTAAATGTAATTAATTATAATTAATTATGCTATTATTAGCTATAATATTATTACTACTTCACATATTAGAAGTAGTAATAACTATAATATTTATTACTACTTCACATGACACAGCGCGTAATTAGAGTTATTTGTAGGTACTGAGAATTTTTGAATATTTTTTTATTAATTATAAAATATCAATTCTACCTACCTCAAATAACCCTCCGTAATACTTCATCCTCAATTATTTAGCTCTACCTATACCTACAATACTACCTAGTAAATAATATATTTACTGATATGTTAGTGTTAAAGTATTAGGATGTGGTCACACTGATGAGAATTTTTCACAGTTAAAATTATATTTTTTCTCTTAAAGTTATAAACATGTTAGGTCTCACACACACTGCACATGGTGACGTCACGAGGCCTAAATCACGCTATCAAAGTTTTCTACACAGCTCACGTGTGTACAAGTTCTAAACGCGAACATTCTATCTAACATTCAAAATCATGTAACTAAGCTAAGTAAATTAGTTTAAAAATATCGCTGAGATTTATTCGCCCTCGGTGTGACCACCATCTATGTAATAGATATCAATACAATATCAATTTCGATGTTCAATGTAATAGGTAATTGTAATAGGTGTCGTCAATGTATTAGGAATACCTAGGTAGTATTAAAATTAGTACCATAGATGGAGAAAAGAGTATACAATGGATGCAATCTGTCGCGTTCACACAAGAAAAGGAACAACTTACGCCAATGATACAAAAAACCGGCACGCAATGCAAAACAACTTTTTAAATGCAAACGGGGTCACACTAAGTACAGTTGTGTTTAGGATTGCGTGCCAGTTTTTTCAAGAAAGCTCAGTTATTGACAAGTTCTCCTTTTTTCTTGTGCTGTCTTCCAATCTTTCTCGTGTTATCTCTGTTGGGCTCACGAGAGGTTTATACGATACGCGCCCGTGTGGTGTCGGGTAAGAATAGCACCTCCCTTATCCCGGGGTGTCGTAAAAGGCGACTGACGGGATTGCCCCAGAAGAATGCCAGCAGCGTCTACTGGGGTAAAAGCGTTAATTTTTAATATCCTTTTTTAATTTTTTAATTTAGATTGAGTTAGTTGTTTTTCCTTTTCCCGTTGTTTATTATGTTAAATTTCAGTTATTAAATATTGTTTATTGTTTCTTTTATTTGTTTTCTTTTACTTTTTTATTTTATTCTTGTGTTTTGCATGGTACCCACACTAGTGGGAATGGTGTGGGGCTATGAGAGTGTATCGTTATAATATATCGTTATAGTATTTACCCTAGCCAGGTCTGCTGAAATTGGCTCCTCTGTACCAGAGGCCTAGCTCCAGTGGTCGTATTCATGGGCGTACCAAACTTCTGATCCAGGAGGAAGGCCAAAAACCTAAACTCCTGATCCAGGGAGGGGCAAATGGGACTTTTTTTATTTTATATTTTTATCTGAGGTCCCAGGGGTCAGCTGCTCCCCTTGTCCCACCTGCGTACCTCCATGGTCGTAACTACTGGACGGGAAAAGGTAACCAGGGTGACAGAACCCGCGGTGCCGGGGTTCGCCTGGATCGTTGTCACCGTCACTCATCGAGCTCAGCTCTGAGATGATGACCAGTTTACCATAAGCACACGGGGGATCTAACTTAGGCCCCGGAAGTGGCAATTTGAGGCGACTGCTGAATGGCAATAGGGGCAATTGTGTCCATGAGACTAATGTGACTTCAAATTCATTCATTTCGTTCCCTTATTAAATAATAAAAAAATGTGCCTTATCTTCGCCAATACATAAACAAATGATATTATATTTAACTACTTTGGTAATGCGATCTTAATGTGGCTTGGGCTCACACACATTAAGACGTCGTACTATCATTCTCTATTATAACTTCCCTTCAGTCCAGAATGTGAACATTCTGGACTAATGGGAACCTTCTGTAGATCCTTCATGGGTTCATCTTTTCAGTGGCCTTATCAGCCTTCATCCACTCGGCGTCCTCCATGATACAGCTCCATGGATATAGTTGCCACGGGTCATATTATAGCGGTCGTGCTTTGTCTTGATGAATGAATTGAAAACTGTTGACAGTGATTCGTGCTGACCAAGATGTACGTGGTTGGGCGTCCCAAGTTTCCGAAGCAGGAACAGGGACGCTCTCAAAGTAGCTCATTAAGAGGCTTTGCACTTTGCGAAGACGACTTGATGATGTGAAATGGCCACGAACACCTTCATATTGCCACTTTATACAAATGCGTGCAAGAATGGCGTGTTATAACTACGTGTCTAACTGGGTCTTATTTAATTATTTTCAATATCAATTTAAGAAGTCTTATCAAAGAGGACAAGAATCGTCGAATCCCTTAACACAGATGGAGAGTGAGGACTCCTACTTTAACTAATTAAAACTGACAAGAACAGCGTCGCTCAACAAAAGCGTTCTTGAAAAGGACCACTCATTGCATATTTATTAAAGTATTAATATAGGACCCAGTATAATCGGTCGGAAAGGAGGTATCAAAAGCTTGCAATTGCCAAGCTGTTTGCTTCTGAACAATATACAACAATTCATATAAAAGAAACTAAGTATATTATGTCTAATGTGAGAACCCTGCGATTTTTACTAACAACAACAATTTTGGTTTGCGTCAGAACCCCTGGACCAAGTGCGAAATTCTTTGTTTGGAGACTGTCAAGATTTACCTTTTTTTACCTTTTTGGTATTATTTGGTACCTAAATTAAATTATCAATACATTAATTTCGAGACACTCAGACGTTAAAGTTGTTAAAAATCTTCCTGTGTTAGTCTTTAGATTAAATAAAGTACTGTGAAATTATTTCAAGTGACGATTGAAGTTTTGTATGTCGAATATTACGGATGGTTAAATATAATTGCAGTATAATTAAGTATTCCTAAAATTGGTCTCCTTACATTCTTCCAGTCCTCACTATTTTTGTTAAAAGGAACTAAAAATCTCTCATCATTATCTAAAAGCAGGGTACTTCTAAAGACAAATCAAACGAGCCTACACTCGATGGAGTTTTGTATCGTCTCACAATTCCCATGGCCACTTCTGGCCAATCATTACACCAACAATGATACACGTGGAAGCAAGCCAAGTGTCAATTGCAAGGTTCGATACATATGGACAAACTGATAGACAGGTACGTAACACTGCAAGCATGTGAAAATATACAAGATTCTTACTGGACTCTGTATGAGAGAATTAGGGGCCATCCATAACGTCACACGATAAGGGGGAAAGGGGTCAACGAAATGTGACATTGTGTGACAAAAGGCAAAGGTGGCAAGTCTTCAAATGTTTGTGATGTCATTTACGGATGGTCCCCTATTAGCTTCAGCAGCAACGCTAGCTGGAAGAAATCCTTTAATTGGATCACATATAGAAGCTCGAAGAACGAAGCTTAGCTAGCGTTTAGTTAAGGTGGGGCAAATGTACCCACATGAATATTCAGTACTGTTGGAGTTTTAGATCTCCCACTGAATACTATAAATAGCGTTATAATAGTCTTGGTACTCTGAACTAGTGTACTTACCGACTTATCTCGCAATATTCACTTGGGTACATTTGCCCCTAAATTTAAGTTTGACCCTTGTTTGTTGTTTGTTTTCGAATTGACTAGTTGCTGTTGGCCCTAGCGGCCTTCACAGCTTCACGCGGACTTGTGGGCGGGACTGGAAAGTCCACACCGAGAAGACATTGATCGCACTAGCGAGGTGGAGTGGTAGCCCCAACGTCGCGCGGAAGTAAAATACCTAAACTAAAATACGACAACCTAAGGGCCCCTCTTGTGAGGGTCGAGCCTCGGCTTAGGTCCTCGCACATGGGAGGGTTGGACTGAGCTGCCTACCACTCGGGGATACCTCGTGGCGGCAGTATGGTAACTGGGGGGTCCTCGTCGCCGCCGGCGGCGACGCTGTATGTGTGACGTGTTTCTGTGTAGTGTATTTTGAGTGGGCGGGGCGGAGACCAAGTAAGACTGGTTCGCCACAGTAATTGCATCGTCGGGGGCTTCTAACACATTCTTAGGCCGTCTGTAAAATGCCTTTGCGTCCCTGACGGGAACGTAAGAGGCCGCTTGGACTACCAACCGGTTAGGGTGGTCTGCAGCTGACTCGAAATAGGTGGTAGAGAGCCATTTTAAGTACTGAGCTATGGTGGGCAGCTCTAGATCGCGATGAAGGTCTACGTTGCGCACGTACCAGGGCGCGCCCGTGGCCATGCGCAAGAAGCGATTCTGTAATCTCTGCAGGATGGAAATATGCCTAGTGTGTGCGAACACCACGCCGGCGTAAGTCAGAATGGGACGGATACAGGTTTTGTAAAGTGTCGTCTTGTTACGGAGCGACATTTTACTTGTTTTACCTAATAATGGATAGAGTCGCCCTAGTATAAAAGCGGCTCGGTTACGCGCACGTTTCACGTGCTGCGCGAAAGTTAATCGGTAGTCGAAAGTGACACCTAGATATTTGACTGACCTCGCCCACGGAATAGGGCGATTATACAATGAAATAGAACGGGACATTCTCCTACTGGGACGTCTATTAAAATATATGGCTGCGCTTTTTTCTGGGTTGACCTCTATTCTCCATTTCGTGAACCACTCGCCCAGGGCGGTGGCCGCGGCCTGGAGGTTCGAGGTGATACGGGACGGCAGCGGGTGCGTTGTGAACAAAGCGGTGTCATCCGCGAATAGGGCTAACTCCACGTTTGGACTTCGAGGCATATCGCTGGTGTACAGCGCGTATAATAAAGGCGAGAGGGCGGAGCCCTGCGGGACTCCGGCCCGTATGGGATGGGTAGAGGATAGGGTGCCCTCTACGCGGTATCTGAACCGGCGGTTCGACAGAAAGTCTCGTAAGATGTGCACGAGTCTGTCTGGCACTCCCATGTGTATAAGCTTGTATAACAAGCCGTTGTGCCAGACTTTGTCGAACGCCTTGGCCACGTCAAAGAACAGGGCGCCCGTTCCCCTTTGCCTCTTTTTAGAGAAGCCAGTGAGGATGTGCTCCGTTAAGCGGTGCACCTGTTGGACACAGGAATGACCGGATCTAAAACCGAATTGTTCCTCCATTAAGAGGTTTTTAGACATAGCGACTTTTTTAAGTCGACTTAAAATAAGTTTCTCATAAATTTTGCCAAACGTGTTGAGTAAACTAATAGGACGGTAAAGTTTGACCCAATTTTCATTTTTTATTTTAGCTATCCAAGCGATTATAAAAAATTAACTTTTTAACTTAACCTACTGAATAAATCTTTGGCTTCATTTCAAAAGTCCCTTTTCGAATCAGAAAACGAGTTTTTATAATACCTTCTACCTACTCCTGTGCCTCTATTATGAGTTGTTGTAGTAAACGTAAAGGACGTTACTATTGCAGTTGACGTTTAGAATTTGTATGAGAATTGTAGTTCAGTATCGTAACCGCTAGAGGCGCTGTACGGATTTTCATACAAATTCTAAACGATAGTCGCTAGCGTGTATAGTAAACTATAGTATTAAAAACTCATAATAGAGGCACTGAATAATCATTTCGCGTCAAAGAAACGCATTAAAGTTTTTGAAGAACTCTTATTAAGTTGCAAGTTAAAGGTTTCTCGGTAGGTATGTTGGAATAAAGTTACAACCCTCTTGAAATTACTAATTAATGGGAAAATAATAATTTAGTAAAAAAATAATAATTGACGAATTAACCAATCAGTAAGTAAAACTTTCACTTAATTTTATTGAAAGTATAATTTGTAATAAATGGAGTACCTAGGATCTTAATTAAAGTAAAGCTCCGTTCAAAGAAACGCTTCTAACGCGGGTTGTCTTTTAAATTGCATTGAGTGAATGAGTAAGGCACTTCTCACACAATGTTATTTATGAGCTACGCGACTGCAACGCAACCCAAAATTTCGCTGTATCAATTTTGCCTTAATAGTTGCAAGTTAAAGGTTTCTCAGTATGTTGGAATAAAGTTGCAGCCCTCTTGAAAGTACTAATTAATGGAAAAATAATAATTAATTGTCATTATTGACGAATTAACCAATCAGTAAACAAAATTCTCATTTAATTTTATTCAAAGTATAATTTGAAATAAATGGAGTGCCTAGGATCTTAATTAAAGTAAAGCTCCGTTCAAAGAAACGCTTCAAACGCGGGTTGTCTTTTAAATTGCATTGAGTGAATGAGTAAGGCACTTCTCACACAACGTTATTTATGAGCATGGTTTATGAGCTACGCGACTGCAACCTACAATATTTTCAGATCTGATTACTTACGGTCAGTTGTACCTTATTATTATATTTTTTATTTTAGCGAATGGAATTTCTTTAAATTTTAACCCCTCTTAATCCTTCAGGTCCTAAAATCCTCTTATTGCTCTCCGACATATTTTTTTTATTTCTTCAATGGATTCACTTGAAACTGTGTATAAATATTCCTCAAGTGACGTAAGTTACCACAAAGAAAGGTGTAACGGAGAAGTTTTTTCTGTGCTATAACAACTGTGAGGAGCAAGGTCTGCAGGAGGTGGTGATATGAGATGTGAGGCGAGGGCAGATTTGGCGTACCTACTGGTATGGTAGGGTTGCCAACTAGACTGTTAAAAACAGTATTATACTGTTTTTCGCTACATTATACGTTTTACTGTTGAACAATAAAAAATTATACAAAAACAGCATTCAGCATCAAAATGCTAAGTGTGAGGAAGTAAGTATATGAAATTAAAAAAAAAACTAAATTTGTAAGTTGTGCGAGAAGCTCTAAATATGTGTTTAAATCATTAAATAAATAAAATACTGTTAATTTTCTAAAATACTGCTTATTACTCTCCTCAGACCTAAATAATACCTTTTTTCTTGTAAAAAAGTTGGCAACCCTACGTGCTGATGATGCGAGATGTGGAGTGGAGGTGCTATAGACTCTATAGAGGATCGGTGCGATGTAGAGGGATGTTTTAGAGGAGTGGAGAGGAGTGATTACAAGGAAGAAGGTTTTGTTTGCAGGTTTTCTATTAAAATGTTACTGGCCAGCGACCTGACCGGTGTTACCTATTTGAAAATGGAACGACGACAGCAAAGGAAGATTTGTTTTAAATACATTCATTGAATAAATTGGTTCTGGTCTTGTGACATGAGCCCTTTTTAACCGTTGAATCGATTGTGTTGCGGTTTTCAGCCTAGTATTTGCCAGACTTAAGAGAAGGTTTTAGGCATATTGTTTGCTTAACCGATTTTGATACGGTTTTCAGCATCGTGTTTATCAGACTTAGGAAAAGGATTTAGGAATATTAACCGCGTTTAACTGAACCGATTTTTACTTTTCGGCGTTAAAGTCGGTTTTATTTTGTTAAAAGTTTTAATATAATTAATTCAACAGACTTATTGCCCTTTTATAAAAGAGTTTTTGAAATGAACGCAAAGCGAATTCGAAGACGGAAAAGTAGTAATATAATAAGACCATATTAGACACGCTTAACTTTACACCCAGCCTTTAAAAGCTTCCTTATAACCGCAATTTAGTAAAAAACTTATTATAAATACAGGGCGTTACAGTATTCAACGCGTCGGAATTACCCCAAATGTCATTTTGAAGTGCTAACTGCCGTATTTGGGAGGAATTATAGTACCGTAAGGACTCACTTGATAATGCAAATTGTTGTTGTATGTTAATATTGGAGAAAAATTCATTTTGTACACTCTTTAAATAATTTCAACTCGTGCCATGTGTTATTAATGAGAATGAATTTTATGAGGGGTAATAAGGTTATTTTATTAATCGACTTAAAAGGTGGACATGACAATTCGACTGTTGTTTTTTAACCGACTTCGAAAAAGGAGGTTCTCAGTTTGACCTGTATGTATTTATGTATGTATGTATAATTGTGCGCGATTATCTCGCGTTTGGTTGAACCGATTTTGATGCGGTTTACAGCATAGTATTTGTCAGACTTAGGAGAAGGTTTTAGGAATACTAACCACGTTTAACTGAACCGATTTTTACTTTTCAGCGTTAAAGTCGGTTCTATTTTATTAACAGTAATTATTTACCTCTTAAATTTGCACTAGGTGAATCAATTTTGATTATTCTTTTTTATTCGGAAAGGAGTGATTCACATTTCGTAGTGCTAATACCATAATTTAAAACGACTAGAACGTCGACGTATCACTGTGACATACCTAATTATTATAAAGAGGAATTAAACGAAGAAATAGAAATACATTGTTTGCTAAAAAAGCTTTAATTAAAATAAATAGTTACAGTTCATTTCTATAAATAATAAAATATCGTATGTTAAAATATGTTTTTAGTTATATGCCTTGTGAAATGTTAGCTTAGAATCAAATATATTCACTGTATTTTTTAAAGTATTAGCATAGTAAACGAGCATGCATCACCGCTGCCACCATGACAACTGTGACCGACAGAGAACAAGTCACTTCGGTTACGATGAATATTCAATTATTAGATGGTTAGAACATTCTTACGTTAAATTGTCAATACGTGAGAGGATATGGACAGGGACTGTTAGTGATAGTTAGTCCGGTTAGTTGTTAGTACCTAATAATTAAGTAAGTAGTTGTTAGTAAGCGTCTTGATCTTATTCGGTCACATATGTGTAACTTTTGAGGATTGAGATATTCGCGTCAAAAAGCGTACAACCGGATTGGAGTTATACAAGTTACAAGAGTTACATTTACTTTTGGTTTGTTGGGTTACAAATGGTTCAGCATTGTTTATGTATTTCACAAGGCATGTGCAAGAATGTAGCAACTTAATAATATTAAATAAAATTTAGTTCTACACATCAATAATAAGGTAATTACAACTGCAACTTTTTAATTCTTAAATCTACATTGTTCTTTTGTCTGAACAAACAATATGCTTGGTTTTACCGGATTCTACGTAGTGAAGGGGCTAGTGGCTCATATTAGGTATTATGTCAGAAGTTAAGGCCATCTGAAGGCCTCCTAAAGGCCTCCAGGCTGACTTAACGATTGTAATGGTAAATCAACCGGCAAGGATGGTTTAGTGCCCTCTGAAGCACGGAAACGTTCAAGAAAATTAAGTCACTAGCGGTCACCTATCCATTTATATACCATCCGTAGCAGCACAGTCGTAAGCTGGCGTGCAAGGTTTGCACCGCACGCGGGCGACGGCGGAGTGGCATTAAAGTGAGGTTGGTTTTGCACGCGGGCGTCCATATAGCTATCGGCGGCCTGGATCGCAGTTGCTTAACATGGTTGAACACTTAAAATTGACAGAGAAAACATTCTTCCAGCGGAATTATACACTTCATTAAACCTATTTTCAAACGTGAAAACAAGTCAATGTAGTTATTTTCCATCACATTTTATATAAGAATATTAATAGTTGCGATTGTGACACATACGATATTCAGAATGAGGGCGCGATGCGTTGCAGTGACATTGCAACGTTGAATTGTTCTAATTTGAAATTGCTATGACATGTTGCACTGACGTGCGTTCATGCGACCTACCTATTGTCGTACAAGGATCTTTTGGCGCGTGGCCGACGTGAGGGTGACAGAGACAGCGCCTTACAGGTAAGGCAAACTGCAAGGCACTGTTTCTGTCACCCATACGTCATCCACGCGCCAAAAGATCCTTGTAATACTGTACGTGTAATGGACAAGGAAACCACAGAAACAAAGTCTTAGTAGAATTTTATTGAGTTGCGATAACATTGCAAATTCCGTGCGTTGCAATCACAGCGATGCCACGCAATCACGCAATGCAACGCGTGACCTCACTCTCAAGAGTCAAGACATTTTAGTAAAAAAATGTACTAAACAGTTCATCAAAAATAGTACATCACATCGACATGGCTACAGGTTGGTACATCACTATTACTACAAGAAATTATAATTAAACATTAGGATTTCCAATTACTAAAAATAAATTAAACAGGGACTTTCCAAGCAATTAGAGATAACATTTTGTGATCCAGATTCAAGAAATTACCCTCTCGTTTAAATTTTATTTAATACGTGTGACGTTATTTGAAAATTCATGTGTTTACATAAACAAAGTTATTTAGTTACACCTCCACATTGATGTAACTACTGATAAAATGACTATTGCAAAGATTAGCGCAACATGATTTAGTCATAAGATAGCCCAAAATGGCAGTTACAATATGACTGGATCATGAAACGATTGATCTTCCAATTATTTGAAGTTTTTATTATTATTAGTAACGATACAACTTGGTAGCTGTGAAGAAAGTAGTGTTTAATAAAATCGCATTGCGTTTGACTTTTATTTTTGTTGCTAAGCAACTTAAAAAAGCGAAAAACGTTATCTAATCAGTCCATTTTCCAACATCACCCTGTATCATTACTTTCTTAAACATACTCTTAATAAACCTCTATTCAAAGGAACGCGCTGTATATTTAAACAAAAATATTAGTCGGGCGAAGCCGTGGGGAAAGCTAGTATGCAGTTGACGCAAAAGAAGTCGCAGGCTGAAAGCTAGTTCGTTATACAAAATTCTTCCTTGTAGGTATCCCCTCCACTTTTTTAAGTTTGGCGTAATTTACGGATGGTCTGTAGGTGGTGTATTTATAAAGGCAAAGCACTTATTTCAAGCTGTTGCACTTATATTTTTTAAATTATCGCAAGCAATATCATAAAAATTTAGGCATACGGCAGTTTGTTGCGCCAAGTTCGTAAATAAATGCCCTGAATATTGTTCATTCTTGTAATTATACTTTATGAGAAATGATAATATAACAAGAAAATATAAAAATAAAGCATGTAATTAAATCCTACTATTCTACTAATCCTACTAATATTATAAATGCGAAAGTTTGTAAGGATGTATGTGTGTGTGTTTGTTGCTCTTTCACGCAAAAACTACTGAACGGATTTTCATGAAACTTTGCAGTAATATAGCTTAGACATCGGAATAACATAATTTGTTAAAATTTATAGAGATTTTTTAAGGGACTGGTTTCCCGAAGCGAAGCGAGGGCGGATTTACTAGTAGTTAATAATTATGCGTCTGAAATAATCACTACGTATGAAATACGTTTACCAATGTAAAACTGAAATAAGTTATTACTCATTCATACTTACATTCACAAGATGTTACATCTTAAAGGACTTAAAAGGCATATGGTAATTATTTCGATACTACTGTAGTGTCTAACTGTCTAATATCCTTTTTCAAAGAAAGTAATCATTTATTCTGCACTGAAAATTGAAGGCATAACAATAATGTAAGCTTAGCTATAGCAAATATAGTATATTTGATTAACTATTTAACACATACCCGTGACAGGTCTCATTTATATCCATGGGTTTTTCAAAATTAAAACTTGTGCATTTTAATACAGTTACCTACATAAAAAGAAACTTGGAGTTAAACTTCATACTTACTCCGAACTTGGCCCCCTTTAACACGTGCACTTATTGTTAAATAATAATTTCTTTAATTTATCGCATCAACTGGTAAGGCCGGAATCTGAGCACACCTGGTATTCCAAAAACGAAAATAACAATATGGCGGACGCCATTGACATTTCCCGCTAAAATATTAATCATAACAGGAACAATTTTGATAAACGGTAATTGGTTTTTTGTAGATAATATTTAGGCTTTTTGATTGTTAACTGGTAAATTCAATATTTTTTATTTATGTAAATGAGATTATTGCCATATCTGGTAGTTGTTAATTAATTGATTTTTACATCTGACAACTGGCAAATAAACTCCAGTCATAATAAATAAGTCTGTTGACTTAATTATGTTAAAAAAGTAAGAAAGTCGAAAATAATTATGTTAACATTAAGATAATTTCCTACGTACTTTTTTTAAATACATAAATGTCAGTTCTTAAATAACCGGCATTTTGTTGTTTATTTAAATGATCAATCAAGTTAGCATTTTTTTTTTCTTTTAGTTTATTATTTCTATCATCGTAGCAATCGAGCATGATGCAGCATTAATTTCCCTTCCGTTGCAAAGATCTTTATTACATAATATACACACTGTGGATGTGTATGTTTAAACTAGCAAGCTGTGGGTTGAGCTTCCTTCTGAGGTATTTCCGGAGCGCTATGACATGGGGTTCTTCAAGAAAGGTGTAAAAAAGCTCTCCTTCAGGGCCGGCGTTGCACTGGTGACTCCCCTGGTGTTGCTTGTGTCCATAGGTGACGATGACCACTTACCATCAGGTGGCTCGTCCGCTATGACGTCAGCCTTTCAGTCTATAAAAAGATCACCGTCAATTTGCAATGTTCCTTAATTACAGGGGCAGACAGCTCGTATTTCTGTGGGATGTAATTAAAACGAATTTCATATGGGACGTCAACGGAGTATCGTCCATACTAATATCTTAATAGATATCATTTATAATTAAATGCGAAAGTCTGTTTGTCTGTATGTGACGTTTTCACGGCTAAACCACCGGTCCGATTTGGATGAAATTCGGAATGAAAATAGTTGAAGACCCAGAGTCACACATAAGCTACTTTTTTCAAAAATCAACCCCTAAAGGCTTGAAATAGGGGACGAAAGTTTGTATGAAAAATCTACACCGCATGAACGATTTAGATTAATAAATTTTCCCAGGAAGATAGTTGATGACGTACCCCCTCCCCCACTTCCCCGGTTCGCGATATAAACGAATTCCACGCGGGCGAAGCCGCGGGCAGAAGCAAGTATTGTATATGAGACAGCATAAGAATACCAGAACATCATAGCAAAAACCATACTGGCACTACGAAATTACTGTACGTCTCAACCATAGAGATATTACACTAGAGTGGGTGAGCCATACGGATGCCCATACATTGCAATCGCCCCCGGTTAGAAAGAGAAACAACGATAACGGTAATTACCTATCTATCTCCGATCCCGAGGAGCCAGAAAGAGAAAGGTAATTACTAAAGATTTTCTTCTCTTTTTATCCGAGGTACGCTCTGAAGCCTGGCTTCTGCCCTCTAGTGTAATATCTCTATGGTCTCAACAAAACGAAATGAACAGGTAATTTACGGCGTCAAAGAAATTAATAATGGCTTCCTGTTCGTTCCGTTTAACATAATGATGAATGGGTCATTAACACCTCATAATGGGGAATTCTCGTGTTGATAGAACCGAGATGTAAGGCACTTATCACACAACGCTATTTGCAAGCGACTCGGATCTTGTCAATGTATGAAAGCGACGCGTCTACGATGCGTCTCCTGTCAGTGAGAAGTGTCAGATACAGCGAATTTTGGATTGCGTTGCAGTCGCGTAGCTCATAAATAGCGTAATGTGAGAAGTGCCTTATTCTGAGGAATGACAAAGTTTATTAGTACTCCGTTCGAAGGACTACTAGGAATACAAAAACTGATACAAATAACTAATTAAATATATACTTATTAACAAACATTATAACGACTTCGATATCGACAAGTGTTACAAAAAGAACATCTTAACTCAAAAACTACACGTCAGATGGCGTTTAAAATAAAATTTAAATGGAACCACACGACAAGCATTACCTGGTAGTTTTTGATACCTCATAACTTTTTACTGAATGTTCCAATTTTTATGACTCATTTTTATACAAAATCCGGTGTTTAACGTGTGTAACGAAATAGAAATATCTAACGAATAGTTTTTCGAGTTTATTCTTCCTGTCGATGTTGAAGACGGTTAAAAATTCAGGGCGCCCAAGCGCCGGCAACGGAACTTGTAACACTGGTACTGTACCTATACAATACAATACAAAAATATTCCTATATCATTGTAACTCTGGTATAATTAAACCATAGCCACGGTATTATTTTACATTGATGCGGTAATAGTTAATTATTAGTATTACCGTGCCACAGCTCAGTCGTAATGTTATGTTCATTTAGTTACCAAACTGCTCAACAGATGTCGTTATACTTGAATCTGAATCGCGCTGTTGAGACCCTGTGTAGCTTGTATGTATCTGTCTTTACAGTAATAGAAAGATTGAAAGATTTTAAAATTAACAAATTTTACGCAATTTTTGTGAAGATGTCCTTTCTGACGTCTAAACAATAAACATGGGTAACCAGTGTTGCCAAGCCAACCCAGCAGAGAGCAAAACTGCAAATCTGCTGGAAAAATCCTGTAGAAAACTGTAAATGCCAAATAAAAAAAACAATAAATCTACATCTTTATCTTTTGATTGTTTTGTTGCATTTATAATTTAAGTATTGAACAGAATGACTTGTAAGGAGGTAATAAAAAACAATAAAAACGTAATTATTAAAGTTTTAATCAAATTAAATGTCAAAAGTCTCAAACCTTAAGTTAGTAGCTATCTACTATCTCATTTTCAATTTGTTGATCTTCTTGATTTTCCGTTTCATCCATATTTTTGCTGAAATCGTACATATTTTTATTGAATTTTTTTAAATGGTCATTTGTCACGTTGAAGTCGATAGTCGATACAGTTTTTAATCTTTGGTTTTGTATGTAAGGTACCTTTTATAGTGGATGTAGAAAGTTTATTTCTAGTTTCGTTTTCATAACATTAATGCTCGATTCAAGTAAATAAAAAAATGTCGATAAAACTGACATTGACCGAAACACCATCTATTGAATTGGTTAATTACCTCTGATTCGATGGTAAAACGTAGTGTACGGAATATATAGCAAATAAAATAGATGACGCTAACATCTTAAACAAAAAACTGTAGATTTCGAGGCTTAAACTAAAAACTGAGAGGATTTCCAAAAAACTGTAGATCTACAGTTAAAACTGTAGGGTTGGCTACACACTGTGGGTAAGGGTAACTCAAGAAAACGCTCGTTGAAGTCCATAAAATTAAAATTAAACAGATTTTGAATAAAAAATAATAAAAGAACAGAAAACCACGGTATTATTTTACATTGATGCGGTAATAGATAATTATTACCGTGCTACAGCTCAGTCGTGATGATATGTTCATTTAGTTACCAAACTGTTCAACAGATGGCGTTATACTTGAATCTGAATCGCGCTGTTGAGACCCTGTGTAGCTTGTATGTATCTGTCTTTACAGTAATAGAAAGATTGACTTGACAGTTAGTAAAATTTTAAATTGACGTTGTCTTACAATTTTTGAGAAGACGTCCTTTCTGACGTCTAAACAATTAACATGGGTAACCATAGGTAAGGGTAACTCAAGAAAACGCTCGTTGACGTCCATAAAATTGAAATTAAACAGATTTTGAATAAAAAATAATAAAAGAAAAGAAACTCAATTTTGAAGTACGTAAGTGTGTATTAATAATTCAAAAAAAATCGGCCAAGTGCGAGTTGGACTCGCGCAGGAAGGGTTCCGTACCATTATGTATAAAAACGTATATTATGTATAATTACGTATAAAAATCTGGTCTGTTGTATGAAAGCCTCGCTTAAATATTTACTTTAGTTTATTGTAGCCAAAGCAACGCCATCTCTTGGACCGAAAGGTAACTAATTTTACGCTGAAGCGTCAAAACCATATTTCGACTTAAATATTTATTTTATTCAGTGTTTTAGTATTTGTTGTTGTAGCGGCAACAGAAATACATCATCTGTGAAAATTTCAACTGTGTATTTATTACGGTTCATGAGATACAGCCTGGTGACAGACGGACGGACAGCGAAGTCTCAGTAATAGGGTCCTGTTTTACCCTTTGTGTACGGAACCCTAAAAATCTAACTGGGCTGATTAGTTTCGAGCTACGATGCTATATACACAGACACAAATAAACGGGCACACAGTTACGTAAAATTTAAACTTCTTTTCTGCATCGGTTTAAAAAAGACAACATAATTGTACCGAAAACCTTAATTTAAGACCAACATCGCATCGCCACCTTGAGACATAATAGCGTATGTACGTGTATTAATGACAAGAACCCCATCCATTACGGGCCATCAAAATCGTTGTGGTATAATTATTTCACCAATTAACAACTTCGGTAGTTGATAATTTGACCGCTGTCGGCGCATGGTATGTACCTACTATGTAGGTATGCCGTCAGAATGTTCAGAAAACAAGAGTGTAACAGACAGATTATAGCTTGAGGTTTCGTACATGTTGAAATAGAACTTTTTATTCAACTTTAAAAAAAGAGGGACTCGAATTCGACTGTACTTATGTTAACATCCTTATTAGCTTGACATGTACATATATTATATGTATGTAACGAAAAATTTTAAGCGTAATTTTTAACAACTTCAAGAAGTCTGACTATCTTGAAAATTTGCACACAGGTCATGGACCGAACTTGTAAAAATTGGTAAAAATTAGGCTGAAAGCTCTAACCAATTATTTATTTAAACTTAATTGTATCAAACACAGTATGGTACAAAAGGCCAATTCAAAATAGCTCAATTACTTATTATGAGATGGAAGATGACAAAAAAATCATTTATTAGGGATTCGAATCCAAGTCGCTACTTTGCTGCAAAGATTCTGGTTAATATTAAGTACCCAATTATTTGTAGGGTCAACCAATTGTGATACATGTACGGAACCCTAAAAATATTTTGTCATGTATGAACTGTAGGTATTCCAAAATTCCTGTAATCTCCTCATATTATTATTTTCTTTATATGCATAAATTGGACGTGTTCAACAGTTTAACTTCAATATTAACATAATAAATGCATATTGTATAGGTAAACAATGCCATGATAACCTAGTGGTAAAGAATTCGGCCTCCTAAGGGGTTCCGGGTTTGAATCCCAAGGCGTGTCATTCGGACTCGCTATAACTGTGAAGGAAAACATCGCTGAAGTAACATAATATCGAATTTATTTAAATTTAAATAAAAAATATGAAGTTCATAGAGATTTTTTTTGTTTCATTAGTCCTTACGGACAGGCAAAGGGGCTAAGCCTATACAGCCAGAGAAAATAGAGGAATAAAACAAGTAGAGGATATTTTTTATTTGTTTATATTGTAAGAAAAGGCTAATGTTCGAAGCCCAAACAGCCTTATCTAAGGTCGTGAATTATCGATATTTTTCTTCGGATATGATATCGATATTATCGTATCGTTATAGCGCAAATATCGATAAAAATATCGATATTTCCCCTTCGATATTATCGATTTTCCGATATATCGTTGCAACCCTAAGTATGAAGTCTACCAATCAATCAATCAAGATCTTTTATTTCATTATTTATCAATTAATACCTTCGTAAAATTTTCCCGAAAATTACAAACAAGTATATAATTATATCATGGCGACCGTAGATAAGACCTACTTTAACTAATTTGTTTCCATGATTGTAACATAAATAGCCATGGACTTGAAAATCAAAGCCATTTTTGTCGGCAAGAAAAGAGAAGTTTACTTGTATAATAAAACATTGCATAATAAAACATTCATCATGCGATTAACTTCAGCTAATTGTCTCCATAATTCTGTAATGAATTCAGTGTTTTTATTGTTCAATATAAGATAGATACATATTTTAAATAGCAGAATAAGGCCTTTTTAACTTCTAGGCTAAAGAAAGCTTTTTAAAACAAGACCAAATTAAATTAAGGAAGCAGTTGACTGTGTATAGCTTACCTCAACAATATGGCATTAAATAAAATTTACAAGAAAATAAATCAGCCGAAACGACGAGTATGTAGGTACGCAATTCATTTACGTGATAATAAAAGTGAAATATTTGTCCAAGATCCGCCATCTTTTCTTCTTTCCCGCCTTTAATTATGGAGCTGTCAAGTTGACAGCGCGGGAACGAACGCGTTCGGATATTCGTCCTTGTACATACTTCCTTACAAAGATTTAATTTGCAAAAACTACGTAACAAGATATTGGCGATATACATTTTGGTTTCCAATTATTTTTGTAGATTCGTCATATTGAATACCACCTTTTGTATCGATTTTGATTACTTCAAAAAGGAAGTTGATTGATTAATATTTTTCTCTTGATTTTAGTTTTGCTTTTGTGAAATGTAGCTTAATGTTGTATAGCTAGCTGTTGTCAACACAAAAATTACACAAGCACCAACCAAAAATGTATCTGACATGGAAAATGTTAACTGATTAAAAATAACGAAATGTAACGATAAAATAACGCTAGGGAACTAAATATTTTCGATTACGTAGCACATTCAGATACTCGTCCTCACTACGTGTCGTTAAAATATTTTAATTAGATTCAATAGTGAATTATTTATTGACATTGTATTGTTTCGTCGATTGTCTAATTATAAATTATCGTAAGATGAGTTACGGGCTAAACGAGCGTCGGGCGTAGGAGGAACAAACGCTTCGAATAATTAATATTTGTTTGTTTAAATTACGCATATTGGTATAGCTTAGCGGTGTAGACTTTGTAGATACTTTCTCTACATAATTTTGAAGCGCTTAGATGTTTTCTTTTTTATCAATATACCTTTTGAATATCATCATCTCAACCCATCATGGCTCTCTATTGAGCACGGGTCTCCTCTCGGAATGAGAAGATTAAGGCCATAGTCCACCACGCTGGCCAAGTGCGGATTGACGGGCTTCACACACCTTTGAGTTTTACGAACTCTCCGGTATGCAGGTTTCCTCACGATGTTTTCCTTCACCGTATGGAATTTTAAATGCGAATAACTTTATAACTGTAAAATTACTATTTCCGCAGACGAACTCACAGGTGCAAGCTAGTTAAATTATATGAATCATAAATTATTGTTCTGATTACTACGTGTTAGATATTCAACGTTTTTAAAGGCTTCTATTTTATATTATATTATATTAATAAATTATTAAAGTCATTGTAAGGTTTGTGATATGTGTATTTGATTGATACATGATACCTAATGTTTATTCACACGATACGACACTAATCAATAAGAAGTTGCACATTACGTTGTCGTGCTGAAAACGTGTATAAAACTACGTTATATCCTACACACATGCGTCATTTTGTAGTCCAAATGTGTGATGTCACGACATTGGCCAAATATTTTTGTTGCTGTGACAACACATCATCAAAATGTAAATTTAGATAATCGCTATCGGAGAAATGAATTACACGGGTCTTATATCAATGTCATTTGAAGTAATTTGAATAACTTATTTTCAGGGCGTGATCGTTGGCCAATTGATGGAGCTATCGTCACTACTCTGTCGTTAATAGTTGATTCGATCGCATTGTCGTGCGTGTGTATGAAGACTTACGCGTCATGTATATGTCACTAATATCTTTGTTTGTACTAATTTCAATAAATTATTTTCAAGCATAACCAGCCCCATTATGGCATTATCCATATGCCTACACCAACATCATGCACCCGGCTGAATAAAGAATGAAACAATGGTCGCTGCGACGTCAATGATACTTATGATTTATGTCTGTTGCAGTGTTTTGTCGCACGCATGTCGTACCGTTGGCGTAGTCGCGTCGTCACGTCGCACGTGTGTAAAGCGACTATCGATAAAAAAGTGTAATCGAATATTCTACAAGGTATTGTATCACTGCATCCCGGCGTATTACTTTTTTGTGTAATTTCTTTGCACTATTGCCGGCCATTAGACCGGAACGGGCCGCGAGCAACGCATGCAATGGGCCAATATGGCCTGTGTGTAATTCAATTAGTGTGGCTGTTGTAGTCAAATTAATTCGATTAAGACAGCAGTTGGTGCGTTTATGTACTAGCTGACACGGCAGATTTTGTCCTGTAACACATATTTATATTTAAACCACATCAAATTACACAATAGCAGTTAAAAATTCTAAAAATAATAGTTTAAGGTTCTATTGCCTTCATACATTTTTTCCCAAATATGTCTTCCGAGCACGCACTCACTACCTAACTCCTAATAGTTTATTTTTTATATTAGGAACTAGTTTCCAGCTCCCGACTTTCCTCACGTGAATTACACTTACCCTCACACTATTAACGGAAGCATGGTGCGAAGGGATCTAATAATCCTAATAGTTCGGTTGTGCGTTGATATATTATTATTCACTCATTACTTTTTATGTTGTTTATTTGGATTGGGTCCTTGAATATTGAATGTCAACGCGTTTCCGTGGTCAGGGCGGTAAGCAGCAGGCAGATAAGTGGACTATGAAAAAAAGGAGTATCCGGTGGATTGTTGATTGGTGGATGACTCAGGACTAGTTATAGTGGTCATTTTATTTCGATTCAATGTCAGGGCACTCTTATGAGTTTTATTAATTCATTCAACGCTAATTAAAAATAATATACCAACTAATAATTTTGTTACTCCACTACATGTTTAAGATGATAAATAAATAAAAAATAGAATATTAGCATAATTATACTGATAATTATGTCTTGCTAACTGAATTCAATTTGTCAATTTAACTAATACAAAATACCTCTTCTTTGTTTCTATGTGATATTTCGTCACGATATGCGTGAAAAACTTGAATTATTGGCACCATTCATAGATCAGCTTCAATTCATTTTTTGTAATTCAGTGTGTGTGTATTGAATAGCAAGATTTACTTAGCTTAGAATGTTGAACATCTAGATATTTTTAAATGAAATTTTTAAATAACAATTACTTTTTAAGGCAATAAACTCTATTCAATGTTCCTTATTCTCAGTCTCAGGTTCATACTTCGAGTTATCTCAAATGTAATGAAGGTATCTTAATGGTAATAAAACAAAGAAATTTATAAAAACCGTATTTATATTTTTATTTACAGATTTTTTACAATTTTATACAAAAAATACAAATGCAAAAGCATTTCTTATTTTTTCAGACAACATGTCTATTTACATTTTTGATGGCAGTAACTTTGCTAATATACGCAGAATTTCTACAAAGCTGTTTGATTTAAAATTAAAAAGTAAAGCTGTCATCTGTCAAATATGGCAGAGAGGTCACTTTGCACGAAAATCTGGTATTAACAATGTTATGGATGCTGTTTGTCCGTTGTGGGTGGAGGGTAGTCAGTGAATCACCAACAGTAGGGGTAGTTGGGGCAGGTGGCAGCGTTGAAGTTGGCGGGGTAGCGGGCTCCGGCTTGCGCGTTGGGGCTGAAATTTTATGATTATTTGTTTAAAAAACTTTGTCCATATTTTCCCCGACTTTCCCTAGGTCCTTATTATAAAACAGTCTTATTTGATAGAGTTTCTGAATTGGTGAAAATCAAAGTTGTGAGTATATTTTGATGCGAGACAAACAGGTTCTACAAGTTAATAACTAGGCCTCTACGAGGTCTAATGGGACTCAGGTTCTCAGGTTCTCGAGGCTTTTAAGAAATGTATTTATTAACTATCTCTATCACTTATATTATCCCTTCTATCTTGATGACCCCAAATATAGACATCATGATCCCGATATGACCCCAATGAAGTTCTTTTGACCCCTACATGATCTTGATAGACCCGGATATAGCTTTAGTGACTCCAATAAGATGACGACCCTGTTAGTGACCTCAATTACGTGTGTTAGCAAATACTCACTCAGCAGGCGCGACAGGTAAGATGGAGGGGTTGTACACCCACTCAGGGATGGGCTGGCCGGACGCGGTGAACCGTTGGAACGCGGTGGTGTCGCAGTAGGGGTAGTTGGGGCACACGGCGGGGTGCAGACCCGCGGGGTATTTGTTCTGGGCCAGCGCTACCGCTGCCAGGGCACAGAGGACGAACTGGAAGAAATATTGTTGTAAGGTTAGTTGGATGTATTATGCAGCTTTTTTGTTGTCTGCTTAACCACACGTCTTAATCCACACTTAACCCAAGATGGGATCGGTATTTTGCTTAGGGAGACACGTATTATCAAGAGCAATTTTTATCTAAAGAGACTGACTTGTAGTCAGTCTCTTTAGATGCCCTGATGCAATGCCCTGAAATATTAAGAATCAAAATTGTCAGAAAAATTGTCTTGGACTGAGGTTGATTATTTAAGCAAAATAACAATGAATGAATGAATGCAAATTGTTGGCAATTACAAGTAGCAATCATAATTACTTTTACTCTGTCGCTTCTAAATTTTAAACATTTTCATCTAAACAAACTGTATATTAAATTATTATATTCTGATCGAAGCAATAAAATACTAGTAGACAAGATTAAAGACACCAAGTAAATTTTTTAAATTTCGAACACATTTCACTCACGTACCCCGAGTATGTAACAATCTTAAACCTATCAACGCTTCAAATTTGGAACCTGTCAATGTCAGTCAAGTCGAGCGGGAAATAGAGTGTAACCGTTGCAATGTTGGTGCAATAACAATGAACGCATTACCGATTGTTGAGATTTGTTTAGTTAAATGCTTTACACACGACAACTTATTGAGTGAAATATGAATAATGTTGATTATTTATGTATTCTAATTGAATCAGTTATGAATAATAAGGGAGCTGTAAGATGAATGATTCTAGATGAATGATAATTTTTCATTTAATAAACGGTTATTTTACCTGTCGAATTAATCTAAATCTAATATAGTACAACTTAGTATATTTCAATACAACATTAATGCAATTTTATGTTATTTTTGTATCGCTATTTATAGTAGTCATTTTATAATTTTATTTATAAAAGAAAAGAAAAACAAGTACGAATATCCGAACTTGCTTTTTTACGCGGCAAACTTCAACTTTTTAATGTCACTTGCGTTTAATGAGTAATCTTCGTACACAGCCAATTTAATGACTTGTTTTGTATTCAATTTGAATGTCAACATTGTTGATAGGTACTAAATATTTTGATACAGTGGGTGCAAGGCTGTACCACGATGGGTGTGACTGGAATACAAAATGTACATCGTAATTAGTTTACCATACTATTAACAGCATTGCACACCCACTCAAGTAGGGCTAGGATTCCAATGACTCAAGTTAGCTACATTTGTTATCTGTCAAATTATGTTAATTATTTATAACCTGTAGCATTTGTTTCTATTATTTTTTGCGTCGTTTTGACTTCTTCGGCGTTAAGGAGTGATTTTAATGAGGGTTTTTAAACACTTGCGGGATTAGCTATTTATAAATTAATAATATGTTAAACATAAGTGTACCTACTTTATTTGTAATGCTGATCAATATTAATTAATTAACTTAATACAACATTAAGTCAATTATTGCACTGAACTAATTATTTATCGAATTTGAAAATGGCGCGTATTGTAAATTGTAAGTGTTAATTGGGTAGGTTTTATTTTTAAGTAAAGCCCCATAATAATTTTTTTTGGAGGAAGAATTACATTCTTTAGAAGATCTTTTTGTATTTATTTTGCACTTATCAATAGGTAAACTAAAAAAAAAATCATGTCCCTATTTAGCTTGCTTGTCTTTATTATTACTATTTAAAACACTAAAAGGGGACAATATTATATTTTTTAATACTCTCATAAAAACACTGTTATCACACGTATGGAGATGAAAAAAATCTAATAAAATTGATCAACACTAAAACGCTTATCACTGAAGTTACAATTCAAAATATTTTTTATATTTTAATTTAATTAATTTAATTAAATTTAATAAATAAATAAATCTCACCAGTTTAGCGTACATGTTTCTGGTATGTATCCTCTCGACTATACAGTGAGACTGATACCTTGCTCTGGTAGAGGTGCCAATTTATACTGGTCAGAAGCGCCCCTGCGGTTGCACACTCTCGCTCAAACTACGCACTCGATACGTAAACTATTTTTAGATAGATGGAGAATGTTCTATATTTAAAATTTTGATTAAACATCAGTATTTATACATGACTTCTTTTCAAACAGGTAACTACTTATATTCACTAACTGATAAATCTTCTTTGGACAAAAGTATTGCTATAATATGTATTAAGTAGTTAAAAATTAATACAAAATTTAATACGAAGTAATTATCTTTCATAACTTTGACCTAAACTTTAGATTCTAAAGAGTTCTTTAAATTTATTGTGACGATTCGTGTGTTGTTAACAGAAAAATAGTCAATAAAAAAAACAATTAAGTTTAAAACAAACAAGCAAAAACGGACGAAGAAATATCTACTCTATATCCTGCGAGTCCTGCGACATACCAACCAAATTCAAATAGACAGCATATCCCAGCGATAGTGTGTAGCCACCAGGACTCTCCATACATACAATAATTGCAGGACGTATCGTGTGTGTACAACCAGTTTTGACGTCACTCACATCCGCTCCACTAGTCCCACTGCTGGGCGGAGCTGGGCGTTGCTGGGACGAGATTTCTTAACTACTGACTGGCCTTGTTGAATACCTCTAGTTCGATTCTCGGGTTGGGCATTGAGGAAGCTACTATTTTTTTATCAATGTTACTCTTAAGGGCAAAATGTTTTTTAAGGAATGAAGATAGCAAACTAACTAACTAATATTCTACCACCATTTCCTAACTAACTAAGCATCCTAGTCCCTTAATTGCTGTATAATCAAACCAGCATGCAGCACATTCCGCTGCCGCCATGACAACTGTGACCGACACAGAACAACACTCACATCGCGACTAGGGTGGTTAGTCCAGTTAGTAGATGGTGTTAGAATATTAGTTGGTTAGTGTGTTAATAAGTGTGAGGACAGGGACTGTTAGTTGATGTTAGTAATAGTCCAGTTAGAAATTGTTAGTAAGAGCCTAGTTCTAATTCGGTCATAGAGCGTTTCTACCTACCCCTGAGGACTGAGATAATAATTACAACGACATCTGAAGGTCCTGAAACGCCTTTCGAGAAAAGGTAGTTGAAAAGTTCTAGACAGATTTTCCATGCCTCCAGATGTAGGTAATTTGTTTTCCGTAATTTTTATTACATTTTATGCAAATATAAAAATATACGAAACTGTAATTGTAATCTGATAACATTTTACCCATCTCGAATATCACATTCATCCACATAGACTCTCCACATAGAGTCTCATCATCATCGGTCGATCACTTGCGTCCATCCCAAGTGATCGACAAAGTTAAGCAACTGCGGGCGGTCGGTAGTCGGATGGGTGACCGCTAGTGGCTAAATTGTCGCTAGTGCTTCGGAGGACAGGTAAAGCCTGCCCTAAAATAGAAGCCCTAGTCCCGATGTGACTATGTTCTGTGTCGGTTCAAATTCAAATTCAAATATTTATTTCTTCGAAGTAGGTTTTTACAAACGCATTTCACAGGTCACAGTTGTCATGGCGGCAGCGGAAGGTGCTGCGTACTCGTTTGATATGGTAAGTCCATAAAAGAAGTTAACAGTTGGTAAGCCTTATTGAAAGCAAAAAAAAAATCGATCAACTCTAACATTAGCAGTTAAATAAAGCTACACACTCATAGCGAGACACTAGGATCTCCTGTGTCGTGGGTGCCATGGACATCACAAGACAAGAACACGCCCAGACCGAGAACGGAAATTTAAACTCATCATTCAAACCGCCTCGCTGTGAATCGAACCTAGGACCCTCGGAACAGCGATCCGGTCCGCTTAACCATTGCGCCATTCGGGTCGTCAATCAACACACATTTAAATATTATTGACCGACTACATCGACATCAAAATTTATTATTATTATGTATGTCCAAGAATTTGTTCGTCATTCGTGAACTGATTTTTTGTTATTGTTAATTGAAAGAGCGCACTTCCGAGTTTGTCCCATTGTCACCAAGTCAGGATCTGATGATGGAATCCCAGGGAAATCGAGGGAAACTCTAAAGTACCTATTATAGATCGCTCGGCTTCGCACGGGTGCAATAACTATTTAATGGATGTTATTATACATATAAACCTTCCTCTTGAATCACTCTATCTATTAAAAAAACCGCATCAAAATCCGTTGCGTAGTTTTGAAGAAAGGACACAAAGGGACAGAGAAAGCGACTGTTTTATACTATGTAGTGATACTTCCAAATGTTTCTCATAATTTCTTATGTTATCAATATTAAAGTCGATATTGTTTTTGTTAAAATTACTAATGTTAGTAATGTTATATTTAACTAACACATCAAAGTCACGGCCGAGTCCGAAATCGGTCTTGAACTTCGCTTTTGCTGCGGTTATGCCACTGTCACTGTCTAGATCCGGGCGAAACTTATTTTGACTAGTAAGTATAGCAATAAAGTACACATGTGATAATTTTATAATTAAACTATTCTTTAAACCATATTTAAACATCATCGTGCATGTTTGAACTTATAAATATCATTTATTTCGGTGAAGAAAATTATCGTGAGGAAACCTGAAAGCTAGAGTTTTCTACAATGTTCTTAAGGCTGTCAATTCGCACTTGGCCAGTGTGGTGGACTATAGCATGTATGTACCCCGCATTGTGAGAGAAGGCCCACGCCCAACCGTGGGATGCGGTGTTGATGTTGAAACTTCGTTAAAAATCTTAAAGTTGTCATGACGTTTTCTTCAACCCAAGTTAAAGTTGACATTTCACTAAAACGACACCAATTTGACTCTTGTACATACTTCTCGGGTGCAATTATTTATGTGGAGTGGACAGTCCTTTTATCATTTACATAAATTATTTTAGCGTAATGTATCTTTAACTTAGGGTTGTCAAATTTTGACAGAGAGACAGATTTTATTTCTGCATTTAGGAAATGCAGAAATGTATTTTTAATAATTGTTAGGTATTTTGCTACTTTACTTTTACGACACAATAAAAAAAGTATTTAAATAAATTTTGCTGAAAATCAACTGCGATAATAAAGGATTTTTGAACTTTAGGTACTTATTATTTCGTTAATATATTTTCATATCTATACTTCTATACTAATAATAATAAAGCGTAAGAGGTTATTTCTTTGAACGCGCTAATCTTAGGAACTAATGGTTCGAATTAAAAAAATATTTTGTGTTGAGTGGTCCATTTATTGAGGAAGGCTATATAAAATCACGCTACCAGCAAAAAGAGCGGTGCAACAAGTTTCCCAGAGCGAAGCGAGCCATATGTTTAATATTATTATAATGAAGATCTAATAAACGGAGATAAATATGTCATTATCGTGCTAAAAGATTCCCTTAATTGATAATACTCTTAGTCATTTCTTTCTGTTCTATAAAAATCCGTAATTATTAACTTAAACATTGGAGCGTATCTAAAAACTACGACTCACTTCATTTGAACGAAGCGAATCTATAATTATAATAAGTAATATTTTTGATTTTATTAAGCCGAATGTGGCGGCCCTAGTTTCAGCGTTGGCGCGAAAACTCGTTCTACGACTGCTATCAGTCAAAAGCAGTTTTGACTGAGTATAGTAAAGGCGACAACATTGTGCTTATGTTTTTGTATTGCGTGCCCGTTTTTACGTATAATATAAACATTAATAAAACATTACACTTATTTTAATGGCGGAAGGAAACGTTTTAGGCGGGAAATGTTTTTTTTTTCATTAATTAATAATGCTATATTATCTACTTACTACTGAAATAGCTGGGATATGCGGGTACACAATTAGTCAATTAGGTAGGTACGTATTTTACTGTGTATTAGTTAAGTATTTGTATGTAGTTACATTAGGATACCATAGATTCGATTAAAAAAGTTTCCAGTTGCTAATGCTATCTATTCAATACAAAATTGTTTATAAATCGTTATTATTTCTTATAATGAACTTGACAAATTATGTCATCACCATAAAGCTGAACAGTCTTAATTTTAATTTTGGATACCTACCTATGCAAAATAAAGGACAAGACATATTTTTTATAGTTTAAAAATTATAGTACTTCATCGGTATCTACTTATTTTTTAAATACTGTAAATCAAGGTATCTCACAGTCACAGCTACCCTAAACAATTAAAACCAAATCCAATCCAATGGCAAAAACGCGTTGTGTTGTGGCAAATGTAAAAAAATGGCTTTTGAACTGGGCGTCAACATTCGAGCAAATTCGGTGGCTCGACGATTGACGAAATGTATTGTTGCACGCAAATAATTACACACGGACTGGACATGTGCAAAATCAATTATGATAAGGATGGTTGCATAAAACGTTTAGACATAGGTTGGTCAACGCACTAAAAAATGTCTGAAAAAAGTTTTGAATAGAATAATCTTTTGTGCCATTAGTTATGTAAGGTTCAATAAATAATAAATAGAAAAACTTTGTACCTATTACTGTTTGTTCGTATGCCAACAATACATACTTTTTTTATTAATTAATTTGGTCATGTAAGTCATGTTATAAATAAAGTCATCAAAAGTCATTTTCCTTTTTACCTGATTGCAAAACAAGGAGGAGTTTCTTAATTCGTCTGTATTTTTATGTTACGTCATTACTTTTTACTCAGGTTATAATTTTTACAATTCTCTTTTATTAGAAAGCTGATGCTTGTGTAACCCTGTTAAAATTTGAGCGTCATCTGACGAGTACTTTTTGAGTTATCTGTATTCTTGTCGATGATAAAGCCTGTGTTTCGTTCAGTTATTATATAACTACATAATTATATATTAGTATACAAGGACATGTATTGTCATGTATCCGCGACCTGTTTGCTTATTCTAACTTGACGATTCGTTTCAATACCAACCAGTCCTAATTAATTTGATATTCGCGTATTAATGACAGATTAACTAGTTTATATTTACGAACTCAGACCAATACTTAAACTATAGACGGAGCACCGGGAACAAAAGAGTGAAGCCAGCAAAAAGTAAGCCTAGCCCTGTATAGCCTGCGGCACTCACACCAATACGAAATTTTATGTTCTAAATAATAAAAAATTAATGAAGCTTTGTGTTCCAAAAAATAAAGATTAAATTTGTTCTAGTTCAAACTGTCAACACACAACGCATACATCGAAACCAATAGAATGCCCTGTGTATTCTATTAGTTTCGATGTGTGCTTTCGGCTGATTTTTGCCGGCTTCACTCGTTTGTTCACGGCGCTCTGTCTATAGTTTATTGGTCTGAGTACGAAGCCATGTTTATAAAGCGCTCATAAGCCCGGCGGCTTGCGTCGATCCTAAGCGATCGACAAAGTTAAGCAACAGCGGGCGGTCGGTAGTCGGATGGGTGACCGCTAGTGGCTAAAATTCTTGAGCGCTTCCGTGCTTTGGAGGACACGTAAAGCCGTCGGTCCCGGTTATTGACGATAGATAGCAGCCATTAAGCCATGGCGGAGGCCTTCGGGGGGAAAACTTCCGATACTGGGTTCGCCACTAACCCCTCCACCGATCTGTACTGGACCAGCGTGGCTTAGTATGCTTTGAGCCTCGTCAATGATGATGAGATCCCATGCTCTGTAGTGGTTTGAACCTAACAAGTTTCTTCGACTGTTATTAGTTATTACTTTATGGTCTCTCTCTTCTCAGAAAAACGAGGGTTAAAAAGTAGGAGTTAATTACTTAGTAAACAAATAATAAGTAGTTATTCAAATAACATATTTTCTATAAAGATTTTACTATACGATACAATAGAGTTTTTCAATAGGAATGCAATTTATTTATTATTATGAGCTAATTGAATATAAGGTATGTGTCATACTGCGAGCTATATAATAAGTTCATACGATATCTTTATTACAAAATAACACAGGTGAATAACAACATAACAATATTAATTCAAGATATAATCCCCGAATAAGAAAAAAACCCCTAATGTATGAACATCTCCGTAAGTTATACATAGATAACCATATTATGTTTGTTTTTCCATTTTTTGGGCGCAGAAATTATTTTCTGTTTTTTTTTGTCGCTAAATTAAATAATTAAATAATATCGTTTGTAGCATCTCGCTTGTGGTGAACACAGTTAAACATTTATATGCAACTATTGCAAAAAAGTTCTATAATTGTTATGCGGTATGTTATATCGGCGCTTGTAACTTGTTACAGTTACAGCACGTGCCACTAATAATAATAATTAAATAAGTTGTGGCTTAATTGTTTAAAGTTATCTTCTCATTGAAGTTGAAGTGATCCCGATTCGAACCCTTGGTGCAGGGGTCTCAATCAAGGGCTTTTTGATTAAAGGATTTTTAGGCTCAAGTCTCAATTATTGTTTTCACTTTTCATGCAATTTTTGACGACCCTGTAGCCTAGTTGGTAGCGACCCTGCCTGCGACGCGAGGGGTCCCGGGTTCGATTCCCGGCCGGGGCAGATATTTATGTGGCAGATAAATATTTGTACTCGGGTCATGGGTGTAATTGTAATGTGTTATATGTGTAGTCCATGCCACCCGCGACACAGGTAGAGGTACCTGGTAACCTACTGCGGGGGTATGAGTGTGTTAGCGTTTTTTTAGCGTTTTTAATTAAGTAAGGTAGCAACCGAGCATGCAGCACCTTCCGCCGCCGCCATGACAACTGTGACCGACACAGAACAACACTCACATCGAGACTAGTGGTTAATATTTTTTTCTTATAAGTACAGACATAACTCAATTATATTTCTCTTATATAGTAAAGATATAGACGAACGACGACAAAGCTATAAAATTAAAATTAAACAGCCATTAGAAAACAGACCACGTGCAACGCTCCTAATTAGTTATTTCTTAATCAGGGCGTGTTCCAATTAAAAATGTATGTGGATTCTTTATCCTCGCTAATGAGTTCCGAGTGTTCCGACAGTCTCTAACTGGACCTGTTAACCTTTCTTATCCATACATCCTTCCTGGATTGTCGAGCCTACTTTGTAGGTACGTGTAGGTACCTATCGGCCCAACAAATGCCTTTTATCAAAGCTTATAGCTTTCGTCGATCCTAAAAGATCGACTGAATTAGGCGCTTTGCCCATGGAGCAATTATTGCAGCAACTGGCAACTGGCAACTAACTGGCAACTAGCTGTTTACATACATTTCAATTGGACTGCGCACACACAGCAACTCGAGTTTCGAGTTCCGGCAATCGTCAACAGTTTTCAGTTGCTGTAATCGTTGACTAGGTCAGTTCCTAATCCCGCAACTAGCAACTGTTAAATATTATAATTATCGGTTTTTAAAGTTGCCGGTTTCCGCAACTGTCAATCGCAAATCAATCAATCAAGTTGCTCACATTGCTATAAAATTGCGGCAACCGTAAACGTTGTAGCAACTATCAATTTTTTACAGGAAACTTTTAAAAAGTTGATAGTTGCCTCAACTCGAGTTGCTCCGTGGGCAAAGCGCCTTAAGCAACAGTGGGCGCTCGGTAGGTATGGGTGGCCGCTACTGGTAATTTCTTGAGCGCTTCCGTGCTTCGGAGAGCACTGTCAGGCCTGGATGTTATCGTTCAACCATTGTGGAGGTCTTCGGGCGCCATAAAACTTCCGAGACTTGTATTGGCCACCAACTCTTCCACCAATCCGCAATATAGCAGCGAGGTAGAGTACGTTACGTCTCCTCATTTATGAGAAGAGAAAGACCCGTGGTAACTAGTAGACCATTAATGGCAAACCTTCTCACGATATAAGAACATATAACTTACCACCTTTTCATCACAACCTTTGAGAACAATATGGAGATTTAATTTTCTAAAATTAGTTTACTGCTTTCAAGTATAAGTACCTACCTGTATAGACAGACATATTATTTTGACGTGACAACGTCTTATAAATTGGTTTGCCGGGTGACACTTCAAGAAACTGCGTTACGCTCCGCTCACGTTATGCGCTCACAATGAGAGCGAGTGAGAGGCACGCGTGCATGGTTAGCCCGCCTAAGAGCGAGAGAGACAGACATAAAAAGCACAATCGGCCTTTGCGTTCGGCAGCTTGATTACTTTGGAGGTAGATATTTTGGTAATGTATCCAATTATTACTTTGTTATTGACTTCTGGGACTATTTATAAATTTTAAATGTTACCTTTTTATAAATGTTTCCTGTATTCCTTCTTTATTTTTATTGATAAATTTCTGTAACTTTAAATACGATTTCATGACGTTTGTTTACTTTGATGATATTATTTGTCAATCATTCCATCAGTATTTTCTTAAGACGTTGTCACGTTCAACTATCGTCAGTAAACCGACTTTACAGACAACCAGTTTTTTAAATATCAAATATTTCGTCGTCGTAACCTATTACTGTCCCTCTTGTGGTGGACTTCACACACCTTTTACAACATTATGGAGAACTCCCAGCGGTACAAGTTTCCGCAATATGTTTGATCATAGAAAAAAATATTATTATAATGAATTTCAAAAACACAATATAATTTCTACAAATTACATCGTGTAGATAGGATTTGAACCCAGACCTGTTAGTAGTCCAACGTTCAAATCACTGAACTATCACCGCATACTTTAAATACTTTAAATAAACAGGCAGACATTAAACCAGTAATTTCAATAAATGTTAATAAATATAGTGTTATTCAATTGCATACAAAATCTATAAAACGGCCTATAATGTACGGAGTAAGGGCGAGGCCACACTACTGCCAACTGCCATACCCTCGATAAACCATCCTAGTCCTGATACGCGTCTTGTTCTGTGTCGGTCAAAGTTGTTATGGATGACAGCGGAAGGTGCTGCATGCTCGTTGGCTATCTTAAATCAATAAAAAGTGACATGACGCGACGCGTGATTCGTGATCATGATTGACGTCACACACGTCACATGGTGACGTCACCGAAGCCTGAATCACGCTATCGGAGATTTCTACATCGCCCGCATATAGATACAACGTCCCAAGAGCATTCACTTGGAACCTCTGCTCCTAGGCGTGTCGTCCGCCTATAGGGAGATGTTCCGTTACCAAGGTTTTAGGATGCGTTGAGCCGCATCGCAGATGTTTACGATGCGTCGTCGCAACGGCGTATTGTGATCTCACCCTTACTTCTATTAAATTTCCTGTACTCCCCTTATCAAAAGGTCAATGACTATATTAATGTCCTCGCTCAATACCAAATCATTTCATCGACTTTGTAGTATTCGATCGTTACTTGAAATAGGGTTGCTTGTATTGTATCAAACTAGCTGTTGCACGTTACTTGGCCCGCGTGTGAATATTTTTGATTAATTTTAACCCCTAGGCAGCCTAGGCTACAATCTAATAATGGCCAACTACTGAGCACGGGTCTCTCATTATTGAGGAGGCCTAGAGCATACTTTACCACGCTGCTCCAGTGCGGATTGGTAGAGAGGTTAGTGGCCAACCATTGATGTATAAGTATCTAGATGGATAATCGAATCCGCGAAGACGTGTCAAAAAAACTTTCCCGCCAATTAGTGCCGATCGCGCCGCTTTCGTGTCACTACGTATTGCGCGCGCAATTTAAATAAACAAATAAGAGGGATAACATGACGAAATGTGCTATTAAACTGTGCCGGAATTATAGAGGAAGGGTAAAAAACTCAAAAAACATCACATATCATAAGCAAGTAACCAATAAACATATTTTTAATTAAATTTCAATTTAGATTTTTATTGTAACCAAATTACGTCATTTTTTTGTCAGTGTTCCTAGTTTCTATTTTTATGCTCCCGACTTAACATCATTTTTGTGGGCATATAAATTGGTTTATGGTTACGTGTATATTATTTAGTTCATGTACTTTTATAAATCGATTAAAAAAAGGTGGTGTTTACCAATACGTTTGTGTTTATTTATAATAATATAACATTAGAGATTTAGAAAAATAATTTAAAAAAAGTAAGTACTTTATGAGAGCAATATTTAATTTGGGGGGACGAATGAGAGTGTAGAACCCGTCCTCCCTTCAAATTTTCACCTTAATCTGAGACGGTAACTTTACAATTTTAGAAAATGTAATTTTAGTAATTTAGGAGATGGTCCATTTTGGGCCTGATCTTGTACACTAAACCATGAAAAACCAAAAAATACAGAAAGTTCATTAAAAATGTAATAAATTCACAAATCGCAATAAATGACTTGCTAAAATAAAATTAATTTCGAGTTATTCGGTAGGTACTACTTGCAACACTTGCAAGATGGCGTCCTTCACTCTGAGTTCGAGCCATTGTTCAAGCATAGAGAAGGCATATTGACAGCTAACGTCATACGTCAAAAATTATGAATCCTCTGGTCTGCTGCCCGCCATTATGTAGAATAATTGCGTCACGTGGAGTTAATAAATAATTTTTGCACTGAAATATAGATGAGTTCGTGGATTTGATTAGTCAAAAATGGTTTATTTTTCTTTTTTATTTTATTTTATCACTGGTACAAAACCAGGCCCAGACTCCATACAATTTTGGACCGTCTCCTTTCCAACTACAAACTGCGTAAAAAAATATTAATTTAATTAACTTAGCTGGTTTATTACAACATTAACATAAACAACTGTAATTAAATTAAGTAGGGTTTTTTATTTATTTATGAAAATAACCACTCCATAAATTAAGTTTAATGTGTGATTTATGGGAAAATTTTAGTAACTGGTATCATTGATCACGCAACATAGACACTAGACGAACGTGTAAAACATCGCCTGCACGCACACATGCTTGATATTGTTGCCTTGTTTTTTTTGTCTTCATTGTAGGGCGACGCTCAATCTAGGTATTTATACATCAATGTGGCCAACCCAGTATCAGAAGTTTTCATGCCTGAAGACCTCCGACGACCGATCGATGGCTTTACGTGCCCTCCGAAGCATCTTTTGGCGCGTGGATGACGTGTGGGTGACAGAGACAGTGTCTTACAGTTTTCCTTACCCGTGAGGCGTTGTTTCTTTCTTACGCACGTCATCCACGCGCCAAAAGATTCTTGTACGACTGCAACCTAAACGTTATCATGTCAAAGGAACATTTATCTGTCATATTAATAACTGATACCTACCAAGAATTAAACCCGGGACCTGCTTCGTAGACACAGCCACTACTCTTTTTCTTAATTTAAAGTCATTTAAATATGTAGTACACAAGGATAATGTACATAACCCCATTTTTTTCGATTTAAATTGATACAAAATATAATGGAATATTTAAAAGTGAAATATTTACAACCCTATTTAATTAAATTTGAACGCAGGGCTGTCAAGGCGACAATAATTGGACATTAATAAGATATTTATGCATCGCGGCAAACGAAGTGTTTGCATCGTGTAAAACGAGATCTTTTAAACAACCGTTGATGAAAGAAACATGGATGCGGCAATTTCTCGTATAATCTATTGTCGTAGGGATGCAATCTTCAGTTTTTATCGACTTCTAAAAAATGAAGAGATTCTCAAAATTCGACAATAGTTTTTTTTTGTATGGCGGTCAGTCATAAATTTTTAACTAGAGATTCATGAACTAATTTTGACATTTTTTTATATTCTAAATCTGGTCCTTGTCACGTATTATAATTAACTTAAATGAGAACATCATCGAAGTAATCGAAGTCAATAATACATGCATTGTTTGTTATAACTCAAAAAATACTAGTCAGACTTAGCTCCAATTTAAATGGGACCACGCTACAAGAACATATTTATTTAGATTTTTTTATATTACCTAACAGCATTAATTTGACACTAACCTAATTACATTTATGAACCAATTTACACACCTGGATAATAGCCGTGTTTAATGACTGCCAAAGGCTATCAAGGTGGCAATTTGGACATTAACAACAAATGTATGCAGCCTCAGACCAATAAACTATAGACGGAACGCCGGGAACAAAAGAGTGAAGCCGGCAAAAGTCAGCCGAAAGCACACATCAACACCAATAGAATACCCTATGTTGACAGTTTGAACTAGAACAAATTTAAACTTTATTTTTTAGAACACAAAGCTTCATTTATTTTTTATTATTTAGAACACAAAAGTCGTATTGGTGTGAGAGCCGCCGTGTGTATATAAGGCTAGGCTTACTTTTTGCTGGCTTCATTCTTCGGTTCACGGCGCTCCGTCTATAGTTTATTGGTCTGAGTATGCAGCACGCTGTCACTACTCTAACTAGATTAACAAACCAATTTTCGCGTTTGGTTAATAGCGGTGTTTAATGACTACCAAAGGCTGTCAAGGCGACAATTTGGACATTAAAAACCAATGTATGCAGCACGCCCTAGGCATCAGGCGTCGATAAACAAAATGTTTGGCGGGAAACGATCTTTAAAATGGTCGATCGATGAGCTAAGACAAAATGGATGCGGTGCTATTTTACCGCACGCTAATAACTTCTCTTTTTGACGTGATAACGACTTATAAATCGATGAACGACGGCTGCATGCATGAAAAAGTCTCACGTTCCGACTGGTCGGAGTGCGCAAGCGAGAGCGCGAAACAAGCGTTCGGCTTGTGACCTCTTCTACTCCATCGACCGATTATTATACGATACTATACGATATTATACGATAGTTTAATAATAATAATTGAATTTATTTCTTAAAAGTACATATTCAATTTACCACCAATGTTTTCTTATGACCTTATCACGTAGAGGTAGACTGTCTTCCCTAAATAGACTTTACAGACGACGAATTTTTTGGTTTTTTTTTTCATGCATATTGTCATGTGAAGCTAATAATATATAAGCGTGTTAAAAGATCAAAGATTTCTCTTAGGGACTTGTTTCTGCATAAAATTTTGAGAAACTTAGAAAACCGCATCCAAAGTTCTCAACTCTCCGGTCATTACCATACCAACGCAGATACTCTCGTCATTACGCGGTACATTTCCGCGTGCCGGTACAACCAAATAGTACAATGGTAAGTACTAAGTACAAATACGGTACAAAAGGGACAATTTATTCGAAATATTTTTGTTCGAATTTTTTATGTTAATGACCAGTTCGTTGAACGGTTAGGGATGCCAATGTCCAAGACAATGTGGCCTAGGGGTGTCACACTTACTATGGATAAAAGTTCTTGTAAATTGTAAGAGGTAAGCCAGTGGTTCTTATACATTTCTATCCAAGGGCCGAGAGAGTGAGAGTGAGTGATTTTTAGTTTTATTCGTAAGCTGATACTTGTCGTTTGGTCCCACCTTTCGAACGACATCTGACGAATGCTTTTGAGTTATCTGTTTCGTCGGATTTTTTTTGTAAAAAGTCAGTTATATTTGAATAAGCTTCAATTATACCACCAAAGAAGATATCAAGAACTTCTTTTTTCAAAAACAAAACCCTCTGGAGATGTCCATAAACAACAGAATTATAATTAAAAACCTCTATGGATACCGCAAAGAAATCGTTTAATCAAGCGCCGATTATCTTTTTAATTTATAGCCACGCACAATCTACTGTACTGTATCGGCGACAGGAATACAATAAATAAAAAAGTTATTGACATCAACAGGAAAATTCAATGTTACCTTTACAACAACGTAAACCTATTTTACGCGTAAAATATTGGCCGGCCTGTCAGTCTAAATTATTATTATAGCTGTTTATTGAAACGGTAGCACAGATAATGCATAAACATTGTATGTGAAATGGAATAAGTTATAAAAAAACCGGTCAAGTGCGATGCGGACTGATTTTTTTATGGAATTACAGTAGCTGACGATCATGCAGCATTAGGTACAGTGCAACAAACTTATCTGACCCGGTCGCCAAAATTGGAACTAATGCAAATGTTATATTGTTATCAGATAAAGACAAAGACAGTGGCGCCCCTTACCGGGTCTAATAAATTTGTTGCACTGTAACCCACAGACCAGTTTTTCATTGGCTGAGCATTCTATCACAAAGGTTCTATCTACCTAGTACCAATGGTCGTTATAAAAATACGATTTCGCGCCAATTTTTTAAATATTGTCCAACTACCTACTGTCAATCGTGTTCGCCACTCAAATTAATCGCGCTTAAAGTAACGCGCTTAAGTACTTAGGTAGGTAAGTAATGTCCGTTTTAAAAGAATGCAAAAGATTTCTGTCGCAATGCCATATAAACACCTTCTTAATTTTCCAACATGTATTGTTTACTACTCAGTAATTAATACTGTTAATTAAAACTAAGTTAAATAGGATAAAAAGCACGATATCCGTTAAATCGATATCCATATACGCGTTGATGTTTTATTTATTTCACTACAAGGGCGCGTTCTGTCACATTCTTAAGCTATGGACGAATAAAATAAATGAATAATTCCATAGATAAAAAAGTTATTGTTTATGTAGCGGACACGGTTGCGGCAAAACAGTGTAAAAAGTTATCAATCATAAATAAATAATAGGCGTGTTACTTATAAAGATAAAATACACTTTGTATGTTAATAATTATAACATACAGTTTTAATGAGAACTAGCTGTGCAACCCGGATTTAGGTCAAGTTTGCAACAGAAAAATATATTTTAAAACAGTATATGGGTGTCATGTAGGTACGTCACAAGTACTCTGTGTTTCAATTAAATGTCCATAGATTAATAAGACAAAAAAATGGCGCGAAGCCGGTTGCCAAGCTTCCTTAATTAGAAATGTCAAAATGAACTCCGGATTCCAAACTTGAATGTCTTTGTTAGTTTTTTTTTGTGCTTAGAATGGACACCATGGTTTAAGCAAATGCAAAAGACAAGTAGTCTACCTGCCGTGGTAGGTATTTTCTATAGTTACGTTTTTAGGGTTCCGTACCCAAAGGGTAAAACGGGACCCTATTACTGAGACTTCGCTGTCCGTCCGTCCGTCCGTCTGTCACCAGGCTGTATCTCATAAACCGTAACAGTTACTCAGTTGAAATTTTCACTGATTATGTATTTCTGTTGCCGCTACAACAACAAATACTAAAAAACAATATAAAATAAATATTTAACTGTTTAGATAGTTTAGTTACCTTTCGGTCCAAGAGATGGCGTTGTGGCTAATATGTGGCTACAATAAAATAATTAAAATATTTAATTTTAAGTGAGTCTTTCATACAACAGACCAGATTTTTTTGGCGTTTTTATACATAACTAGCGGCCCGCCCGCGGTTTCACCCGCGTGGATCCCGTTTTCGTGGGAATATATGCATGTATTATACATAAAAACCTTCCTCTTGAATCACTCTACCTATTACAAAAAACCGCATCAAAATCCGTTGCGTAATTTTAAAGATTTAAGCATACAGACAAACAGACAAACAGACAAACAAACAGACGGACAAAAATAGCGACTTTGTTTTATACTATGTAGTGATGGTCCGGAACCCTTCGTGCGCGAGTCCGACTCGCACTTGGCCGGTTTTTCCCAATAAACAACGTCATCTTTTTATGGAGTGGTAGACGAGCATTCGACACTTTCCGCTGCTACCCCATGACAACTGTAAGTTAGACTGTAACCGACACAGAACTAGACTCACATCGGGAAACATTATTAGATATGGACTAAGTACAATTACATCTCAAGCAAAAACGTAACGAAAAAGAAGTAGCAAAGTCCCTACTTAATAATAAATTAAATAACAAATAAGACAAAACCTACAATAGAAAAACTTTATTACAAACCATTTTACATTACTCAGTACAATTTGAACTTAATTATATCTTTATACATATCTTATTTTAAATCGAGTCATCACCAGTTACACAACACAAACAAAACAACACACGAAATGTCGGTGTTATTGAATCCGCAGCCGATTGGAATAGCGAAGTAATTAAAATGTCGTTCGCTGAACGTTACGCAGTGGACGTACTGAGGATAGGCTAGGAGCTGGATATTTTTTTTTTTAGATTTAATAATAAATTACAAGACAATAGTACCTACAATAGAAAAACTTTATTGCAAACCATTTTACATTACCTACTCAGTACAATTTGAACTTAATTATATCTTTATACATATCTTATTTTAAATCGAGTCCTCGCCTGTTACACAACATAAACAAAACAACACACAAAATGTCGGTGTTATTGAATCCGCAGCTGATTGGAATAGCGAAGTAATTAAAATGTCGTCTGTTGAACGCTGTCCAGTGGACGTACTGAGGATAGGCTAGAAGTTGGATATTTTTGAGGTGAACTAAAAGAACTTGTCGTATTTCAAACTGTCCCGGCTAAAAATTTTGCACAGCGGAAATGAAGTACAGTAGGATGGCATCCTACATGCAGTCATATCCATAGAGTAACTTATATGTATATAGGTCCTATCGATGGATGAGAACAATAATAAAAAAATATTGCAGCAGGCAATCGTAACAGGTAGGCTAAGAAGTGTTTGGAAAAAATATAGTTTGTTTTATGTAAAAAATATGCATCGAGTACCTAAGAGCAGACTAAGTTAACTACACATTATGAAATTCCAAAGCAGAGATTTTTTCAGTTTTTTTTAATCTTTATTAATATTAAAACAACCCTTCCCTTCCTTTTCATTTCCGTGAGTTAGGTTTTATTACACTCACTTTAATTTTCATTTTAAAAATGATACTTGTACGTAAAGTGTTTTGGCAAAGGGAGATCTCCCGCCAGGCGAGACGACATGCCTGGGGGGCGGCCGGGCCCCGAGTGAATGTACTCGAGGCGTGGTATATATGTCGGCGATCGACAATTCTTCGATAGCGCGATTCAGGCTTCGGTGACGTCACCGTGTGACGTGTGAGCGGTGTCGCCACATCACCCCCCTGCTCAGACCGGAGGTCGATCCGATGTTGCAGCCCATGCTCTTCGACGTTGGTGACCCGTTGATGTTTTTGCCCCGAAGATTCCCTCTATCCGCGGTGAGTCGGGATGGGAGGGCGAGACAACAGATGCGGAGGGCGAGTTTTGCACTCCAGCCTTCCGTTATTCGTCGTAGGGGCAGCCGGCACGGGCTCAGGAAGCGGAACACCATACGCTGCGATGAACCCGGCGAGCTTGGCTGAGTGTCGGGGAGACGCGCTGCAGTGTCCGTCGGGTGTGAGCGGTGAGGTGAGGTGGGAGGTGAGGCCTGAAGCGCTACCGGTACCAGAGGGGACGTGTTCTTGTCCGGAAGTCACCACTGTTTGGCAAAGGGAGATCTCCCGCCAGGCGAGATGACATGCCTGGGGGGCGGCCGGGCCCCGAGTGAATGTACTCGAGGCGTGGTATATATGCCGGCGATCGACAATTCTTCGATAGCGCGATTCAGGCTTCGGTGACGTCACCGTGTGACGTGTGTGCGGTGTCGCCACAGTGTATCCGGCTCCTAGCCTACGGTGAAGTGCAAATATTGTACCTCGAAAAGTACTCTGCAGTAGGTACAGGTGCCGACACCCTGCCGACGCGCCCGTGGACGGCTTATGCTGAAGTGAACCAACGAAATAATATCTTTATATCACATAATAAATCATAAAATTGTATTGTGCCTTTGATTTTAAGTTATTATTTTATGTTTTTCTTATGATTTGCGCATTGTACATTGTGCAGTCAATTAAAAAATTTAAATAAATAAAAGTTTATATGAATGACGTTCCTTATCTCACGGTACCTACGGATGGAAGCTAGAAAATTACAAGTGTAATAATTACAGAAATGGGAATGTATGCTATTGGCTAAGAAAATTCATAGATGCGCTTATTAGTCAATCAGATTTATTAATTAATAAGGTGCCAGGTGTCAGGTCAGGTAAGTTAGCTATCAGGTGAGGTCAAGTGTAAGATTTAAAGTGAAATAATATACTTTAGTCCGTCTGACACTTGTGGGTCTACTCTACACGACTCTACTCTACTCTACACTTTACATTGAGTTACGCTCACTTTACGCTGAGCGTAGCCCTTTTTTGTCATGTGGTATGGTACGAATACCTACAAATTAGTATCAAGAATATTAATATGTTAATTGTATACTATACAATTGTGGCAAAATAATTTTTTTCTTTCTTTCTTTCTTTCTTTCTTAGTACCTATTGATACGCATATTCGCGTGAGAATAAGTGACCGGCGGCACAAAAGTAAGAACACAACAAAATGGTGACATCTCGCATACCACCATCGCAATCGTCCGATGTAAAACCAGTATCGAGTACCCTATTGCCCATATGCTCGAGATACCAAATGTCAAGGTCCACCACCAAGCCACCAAGGACAACCCACGCTCAGATGGTATTACTTGTTCTAGAAAAAACGTATGACTTTTTATGGAGGGTTTCAGGAAGTAAGGGTTTTTGTTGACAACGAGAGCCACCTATTGTGGTACATTTATGGAGTCGGTTAGGCTTTTTAGAGGCGACCATCTCGGTAATCAAGGGTAGTAACGCATCTGTGATGGAATTTGATCGAGAGTCATACTAACAATAAATTGCTAGTTGGACCATTACTAATAGGTCTGACTATCACTGACAGTCCTTGCCCCTGACCTACTTAATCACAAACTAACCTTTATTCTATCACCATCTCCTGACTAGCCACCCTAGTCCCGATGTGAGTGTTGTTCTGTGTCGGTCACAGTTGTCATGGCGGCAGCGGAAGGTGCTGCATGCTCGTTTGACACCTACCTTAATTCCATGAAATAATATTTGTTTTAGAAAAATGTGTGACTTTTTGTGACACTGGATCGAGATTGTAAAAGGGTTTTTCACCAACGACAAACGAGAACCACGGATGAGTTGGTCAGTTGGTCACCGTTGCCTGAACAAACTACCAACACACACACACACACATACTATTACAAAAAATACACACTCATATACACACACTGCATAATTCCTTAAAATACCCACTGTGAATGAAAGAGGACTCCGCTGAAAATCAGTAGCGATGGTAGGCAATTCCATGGCGCATGCTGAGCGTAACTCTTTTTTGTCATGTGGTATTGTACGAATACAAATTAGTTGTATGGTTTAAGCTTGTACTACGTGTTAAGTAAATACCATAATTATGTTATTGTGGCAGAATAAATATGTTATCTTTATTTCAATAGCTTTCTGCGACGCCAAAACGTGGATGTCTGATGGAAACTCGATTTTTCATAATTGAAGTGACAATTTAGAAATAAAGAACGTGTTTGATGACATGAACTTTAATGTATTTCGATGGGGCGCATCAGAAACATTTGTATTTTTGAAAATAACCAAAATATTTTGCAGGATTTTTAAAACTCTTGTCATCGCAAGCCCTGTTTGAGTCAATAAGCAACAGCGAGCGGCCAGTGGGTAGTGAGGTAGTGACTAATATTCCTTAGGCGTTTCCGCGCTTCTTCCGTGATTATTTGATAGCCTTAAGCCATTTCGAAGGCCTGCAGTCGGCATAACCTTCCAACACTTGGCTAGTCACACCCACCATTACTCCTCTGCACTAACCCTTTTTATGAGAACGGAACGTCACACCATGTGCAAGTAATAATATGTACCTAATTGTGATAACATTTACCCATCACTGGCGTTTTATTGTGAACTCTTAATTCCATACAGTTCACGTTCACGTGTGGGTGACAGAGACAGCGAATTACTACCTGTAAGGAACTGAACTGTCTGGAATTAAGAGTTCATAATACGCCTACTGGTCAGTCATTAAGAGAGTTTCCTTCTTACATTTAGATAACAAACATTGGCTACAACCAGCCCTCATCATTGTGGAGGCCTAGAGCATACTCCACCACGCTGCTCCAGTGCGGATTGGTGGAGGGGTTAGTGGCCAGTAGCGGAAGTTTACAACTTTTACAAGCCATCCGAAGGCCTCCGACATGGCTTATCGAATCCTCTCTATCGATAACAACCGGGACCGACGGCTTTACGTGCCCTCCGAAGCACGGAAGCTCTCAAGAATTTTTGCCACTAGCGGTCACCCATCCGACTACCGACCGCCCGCTGTTGCTTAACTTTGTCGATCGCTTGGAATCGACGCAGCCGCCGGGCTATGAGCGCTACTAGATAATAAACATTCTAATAACCTAATTGGCTCAGACAGCAAAACAAACAACTTACAGACGCGGGTGTAAGCGAATACTTATTTATTTGCAAACTAGATCAATTAATTAATTACTACGCAAACAAAAACGTTGACATTAACTTCTTATAAACATATCGCGGTACTTGCATAATTTTGTATGTAAAGTTTGAAGCATAACCGGTTGATTGTACCACATTCCGCGTTAGTAACTCACTCAATTAATGCAGTGACACTCAACCTGCGGCCCGTGGGTCGCTTTGGATCTGCTCACATAAATATTCATGTTTGTTGTAAACTAAGTACTTATTTAAAATTCCGCACCTATCAGAGATCGCAAAAGTACCTAATTCTCAGAATATTATAGTATAGAAACCGAGTCAGCGCGGCCATTTTGTACCACTTTCATTGGAGCCATAATGGCTCCAAACCCAAACACCGTTTCGCTCCGTAGGCGTAGTATTTTAATGTATACTTTGTAGGTAATAATATCTGCAATAATACGATATTAATATTATTCGCGATTAGTCATATGAATGTTATGATTATTTGAATTTATTATTAATTGTTGCCAAGTTACAGATTAATTTGCATTATAACCGGTAAGTTAATAGATAACATCCATTTGGTACTTTCGTCACCGATGCGTTTATTCTGTGATATTGAACCCGAATCAACAATTGTGACATAGTTTCGTTACAAAGGCAAAATAGTAGGACCACGAGGAATCAGCCAATTGAATTACATAATTGAATTGAATTACAATTTTATGAGATTGTACTTTAGATTTAATGAAATTGAATTTTTTAAATGCATTAAGGTAGCAAACGAACATGCAGCACCTTCCGCTGCCGCCATGACAACATAACTTGTTAATATTTGAGTTACCTACCTAGTTTGTTAAAAATTTTGAGGTATATAGTAACAGTCCTGTAATTTTGATATTGTCGGGATTTCCGAAGCGGAGTAAGATTGTTTTCAGTGTAAATAATTAAAAATACTTAATACCGTGAGACGTGAAGGAACTTTATTCCAAAAATCAATCCAACAACAATAACAATTAAGTACAGACAATTATTGCCAGTAATTTGACAACAAGATAATTTTTACGATGGATTTCCTCATAATTTTTAAAACAAGTTAAATAGTTTTTTGTAATTATCCCTTAAAATTTACGGCTTTATTTCGAAGTAAGATTCGAAGATTGCACCGGTTCTTCAATTACCCTCATTAATGTCAAGGGTGAGTCGGCCGCAATGGAAAGCCCACAGTTGATAAATGATTCTGATATCTTGACAGGTGAAGTTATTATTGCGACAGATAAAAAAATCGCGAAGATAATAACTCTTCTGTACTATAAAATATAAATGGAGGTAGGTATAACATATTTAACATATATAATTATAATTTAACATATATATAACATATTTAAGTAGGAGGCTTTTATTAACAAATAGTAATTAAACGAAATACTAACTAAGTGGACTAACAAGTACTACTTAACATAACTAATACAACTAATTATCACTAACAGTCTCATAATTATCTAATTAGACAGCTAAAATTATCATAATACCAACATCTGCTAACTGACTAACCATCCTAGTCCCGATGTAGTCTTGTACTGTGTCGGTCACAGTTGTCATGGCGGCAGCGGAAAGTGCTGCATGCTTAATTACATAAAAAAGTCGTACAAATGCGCCGACGGCGACGGTACAGTTAATCTTAGTATGGGGCTAAGAGCGAGTGAGTTGTGATCTCAACCCATTGAGCATTATTCTCTTCTCATAAAGAGAAAAGACTTACCACCACGCTGACCAAGCGCAGATTGGCGGACTTCACACACCTTTGAGTTTTGTGAGTTCTACGACATACAGGTTTCCTCACGGTGTTTTCCAGCGAATGATATTTAAATGCTTAGAATGCACACAACGAAAAGTCAGAAGTACTAGCCTCGGAATATGAACCTGGACCTAGGACGAGTAGGAAGCCGAATTAATCACTAGGCTATAACTTATTCGTTGAAGGTCCGAGAGTAAAGTATGGACCGGTATATTGTTTGTATCAATAACAAACATCCTAAAAAGGCCCGATGGGCGCGACACCTGTGATTGACGGCTGGTATCTCGCCCAATTTAATCACCTTACGTTTCAGGGTACCGTGGGACAATTTGCAAAACCATTGGTGATCGTATTATTAAGGTCAGTTCAGTTTATGACTTAATTAAGACTTCTCGTTTTTTTTATAAATAACGCTACACACAAGACAAGGACATACACCCAGACCGAGAACGGAAATTTAAACTAATCATTCAAATTGCCGCCTCGCTGGGAATCGAACCCAGGACCCTCGGAACAGCGCTCCGGCGTGTTAACCATAGCGCCACCCGGTTCGTCAGATTGTACATATTTCACTAAATGCATGTGTTATGTATGACAATATTTCGACTCATTTCTGCGGATTTAAATTCTTCACGAATCTATAAGTTAATCGGCTATTAGAATTTATCTGTCTATGACTTGTTTCCATGATCAGTGTCCTGAGACAACCTGCACACTTGAGAGTTCTTCATAATGTTGTCAAAGGTGTGTGCAGTCCGCCAGTACACTTGGCCAGCATGGGGGACTTTGGCCTGTACCACATTGTGATATAACGCGTGCCCAATGTTCTTGATGACATCCATCCAGTGATGATGATGAAAACGGATTGGTTCTTGCGGGATAACTTAAGGTTGTATGTTTGGGAGAAAAATAAGTATACGTATAAATACACTCCGCTCTCGAGCAACGCACACACAGACATCGTTCACAGACACGAAAGATTGTTCAGTAGTGGTTCAAAGTGGTTCTATATTTTTGGTTTCCGTCAACAGTGTCTGTGTGTGCATGCCCGAGCGCGCAATATTTATAGCTTTAAATCTGTACTAGTGTATAATTTAATTTTGTGATATTATTGTACAGAACCCACGGCGAGCGATTAATATTTACCCTATCAATTATAATATTCAGATCACGTTTATACAACGTGAATTTACAAATGGACGCGCGAAAGGTATTTTTCTCGCTGACACGTAATGTGACATTAACGAAGCAAAAATATTATTGTATATCGATGAAATCCAAGATGAAAGCAATTTCATCGATTGATCAGCGATTCACTGATTATACTTGAGTTGTCGAGGTAAAGACAAACTTATTACGGGTGCTCAAAGTTCAATTTAGCTTGTAAGCAAAATTTTCTTAAGGCATTTAATTCTCGCCGTAAATCTACAATTAACTTTATTTACAGAGATAGATATTTACAGGTAGGTATAGATTATTTATAAATGGCAGGCATTTGTGTGGGTTGTATTTTAAACTTATTCCATATCAAACGCGTTTTAAAATGTTTACCTATTGTTTTGTTCGAAATCACAGACAGAAAACAATTTCAGTACAACTTTGTTCGTACATAGGAGTTTTTCCCGCATGAATCCCGATCCCGCGGAACTCGGGGATAAAAAGTAGCTTAGTTGCTCCACAACCTCCTCTATATCCCAGTGAAAGTCCCATAAAAATCTAAAGATATAGATAGAAGATGATAGATAGATTTAAAGATATGTTACAAGAATGAGCCATCAGTTTAACTGTCTAAAATTAGGTCTTAACAGTTAGTAAGCCGGTTAATTGTACTAACTGGTGTGATATTATCGTAGCTATCAATCAGACGACTCAGCAAAAACATAATGGGCGTTGCAGGTAAATATTTGAATTTTGTAAACCGTTGCTACATTCATTGCCGCTGCGACATACGCGGTACGCGGCTTGCGGCTTGCGTCATGCGGAGTAATGGAGATTTTTTTATGGATTTAAGGTAGCACACGAGCATGCAGCACCTTCCACTGTCGCCATGACAACTGTGACCGACACAGAACAACACTCACATCGAGACTAGAGTGGTTAGTTAGATAGCGGACCCTGGTAGAACATTATAGTTGGTTTAGTTAGTACTTGATTAGTAATTGTTATTATAAGTCTTGACTTGTTCTAATTCTCTGAGGATTGAGTCGTCGCTAGACGTCAGTTAGGTGACACTATTTTTAAGTTTTCAGTTTTCGGTCTGGGTGTATCCTTGTCTTGTATGTTGTCCATAGCACCCACGACACAGGGAATCCTAGTGCAGGGCTATGAGTTTGCAACATTATTTCTAGTTTATAAGTGAGGACGTCAGTCGCACACCGCAGCCGCGTGTCGCAGCGGCGTACCGCAGCCGCACCGGAAGGGCACAGCTATTAGGCGCTTTCAGTTTATGAAACCCCAGTTAAATAGCTCTTGCGTTGGTACTGTAATTAGATTGTTACTTACTGCTAATTGGAAACTACACAAATGGTATTCGGGTTGTGAAAGGGAATTTAATAGTTGGTGTATGAGCGTAGCCTGGTCGTCACACTTGTATGTATTTTTTTTTAATATAGAATTAAGGTAGCAAACGAGCATGCAGCACCACCCTTCCGCTGCCGCCCACGGCAATTGTGACCGACTTAGAACAAGACGCAATATAGGGACTAGGGTGGTTAGTCCAATTAGTAGATGGTGTTAGAATGTTAGTTGGTTAGTTTGTTAATAAGTGTGAGGACAGGGACTGTTAGTGATAGTTAGTCCTGTTAGTTAATATTAGTATTGTCCAGTTAGTAATGATTAGTGTGAGTCTTGTTCCAATTCGGTCACAGATGCGTTGCTACCCCTGAGGACTGAGATGGTCGCCTCTAAAAAAAGTGAACCGGCTCCACACCTTCCTATCCGGAACACAATTGCTCTTAAAAACAATTAGTGTGACGGAGAGAAAGGTGTGGAGCCGGTTACTTATTAAAGGACTTACTATCCCGCCGTCAATTTTTAATGTAATGTAAAAGTTGTGCTGAGGAGTTTGTTTCACCTTTCTTATCATTATAAAAAGAGACAAAGTACCTTTGGAAACGGCGGTAGACTTACAAAAAATGTCGTTCATATGTGTATTGACAATATACCTGCAGGAATAAAATATAAATAAATAAATAAATAAACGCTATACACTCAAAGCCCCACACTAGGATTCCCTGTGTCGTGGGTGCCTTGGACAACACACAAGACAAGGACACACACCCAGACCAAGAATGGAAATTCAAATTCATCATTCAAATCGCCCCCTCGCTGGGAATCGAACCCAGGACCCTCGGAACAGCGATCCGGCGTGTTAACCATTGCGCCATCCGGGTCGTCAAATTATTTGAATTTGAATGTGAGGTGACCATCTCAGTCCTCAGGTGTAGCAACGCATCGTAACCGAATTAGAACGAGACTCATACTAACAATTTCTTACTAATTGGGCGATTACAGGTGATAATTAGAAGTGTTATTGGCCACAGTTAAGTAATTAGCTTCTTGAAATTTCAAAGCTTTAAAAAAATACTGAATTAGTAGTAATATGACAGCTTGATAATAACATGATTCAGTACATTTCTCAGCGGTAGTGTAACTATCATACAATTTTTTTTATAAAACATTGTTTCAAGTGGCCAATTACCAGTCTACCCTAATAACTTTACATAGTATAAATTAAAAAAAAAACAAAGTCTGTGCACATATCTATTTGCTTGCAGATGTAAAAAAAAACAAATTTTCGGAAAAAAATAATTTTGGGCACTATTTGTAGGTACTTAGCTCTAAAGTTTATGAGAGTATCAAAATAATTGACATGCTACGAAATTGTACTTTTCCTGATGCAAACAAATAAAATAAACTGACATGTTTAATGATTCAAAATAGAAAGAAAACTGACATCATTCTCCATAAGAACGTTATCTCAAACGCAGGCAGTCTGAAACAGGCATTTGCTTTGACTATGATTCCCACATTATAAGTCCCAATCCCACCAGTGGGACAGCTTAGGATATTGATGCTAAGCTTCATTCTCAATCCACGTAGACCTCAACAAACTTTCATTAGAATACAAATAACAATACCGTGTCAAGATATCAAATCTTACACAGCCTATCATCTGAAGGTATGCCGCACACGCGTTTAATACGTATTATCGCAGTCGCGCAAATGCTCGCGAACGTTTGTTTTTGTATGGAATTAGGGTAGCAAACGAGCTTGCAGCGCCTTCCGCTGCCTCCCATGACAACAGTGACCGACACAGAACAAGACTCAAATTATGGACTAGGATGGTTATTCTAGTTTTTCCTATAACTCAGTGGTAGTAATAGTCTAGTTAGTATGTACTTACTAATTTGTAAGTTTGAGTCTCGTTCTAAATCAGTCACAGATGAGTTGCTATCCCTGAGGACTGAGATGGTCGCCGCTAATAATGTTCCCGGCTCCACATCTTTGTATTAGGAAAACAATTGCTGTTAATTACTATGGCGGTAAAATAGTGCTTAGTACTGTGGCGGGCAGTGTTACTTCTCCGGGTGAACTGTAGGCTCTTATCACCATATGTACATACATACAGTGCTCAGCAACCAGTTCCGCTAGGTTAATAGTGCTTACCTATATCGAATATTTTTTTTTTTTATTTCAAATGATGTAGTTTTTTTCGCCTCTTCGCCTCCTTTAAAAAGCACCCTTGCAAAACGGTGGTAGAATTAAAAAAATACGCTTTTAAGTGTATCAGTAATATGAAATAAATGAATTTGAATTTTGGTATATTACTTACCTACTAATAAAAAAGTCTAACGTGTGCTGTAGGCCTCAATCACATTCCTGAATCACTTCCGAGCTCTCAATGTCCTTTGTCAGTGATTTGATCGTAAAAAGATTCTCGTTGCGCGGGCGCCGCCCACCGCGTAGCCTTTAGCGCCTAAATAACATTACAATAACTTTTATTATACCTGTTTGTGTTGAGTTATGGACTGGTTATAAAGCTGTAAAGGAATTTAAGGCGAAGAGAGGTAAGGCGGGACGAGGAGAGGAGAGGAGAGGAGAGGTGAAGTGTGGAAAGGAGATAAGGTTACCTATAGACTAGCTAGCTAGCTACAACCCACTAATGGCCCACTACCTACTGAGCACGGGTCTCTCCTCGTTACTGAGGAGGCCTAGAGCATACTCCACCACGCTGCTCCAATGCGGATTGGTGGAGGGGTTAGTTGCCAACCCAGTGTCGAAAGTTTTCAAGCCGCCCGAAGGCTTCCGACAAGGCTTAACGACTGCTATCATAACAACCGGGACCGACGGTTTTACGTGCCCTCGGAAGCACGGAAGCGCTCAAGAAATTTTCCCACTAGCGGTCACCCATCCGACTACCGACCGCGCCCGCTGTTGCTTAACTTTGTCGATCGCTTAGGATCGACGCAAGCCGCCGGCCGCCGGGCTATGAGCGCTTCAGGCTAGGAAGTCTTCAAATGTTTCTGGTCAGCGACCTGCAAAAAGCTTATTAGCTGGCAAGCAGGTCACCTTCCAGAATTATTAAAATTACTAATGCCAGTGGGTTTCGAAGAAGTATACTTTACCTACTTGTTCAAATATGGGTTCACAGAAATTCTGTACTAAATCAATTATTGTAGTATTTCAGACACATCGTCTTTTATTTAGGCAGTGCAGTGAATTTAAAACAGCAAAATATAAGGAAAGGAGAGACATTCTCCGCCGGTGGCCGACAACTTGACTTTAAAAATTCCAAATTACAGGAAAATAAAACAAAACACTTCCATTTTTAATTGCACATATATTCGATACAATAATATTTAATAATGTAATATATTAACAATAATAATTTATATTTCTTACAAGACTATTAAAGCTGGCACAGATTTTAGTTGGTTTCACCGCATTGTCGCTAAATTCTCATTTAAGTAATAATAATAATAATTAATAATAACAGTTAACATTGTAACAATAATTTAATAGTTCTAAATTTAAAATATTCGTTAAATAATTAATACAAAATAAAATAAAGGTTGTCACTCACTGGTATACTAAATGATATAAATAATACAGTTTTTATTTAATTATCATTTATTCATTGTTATGCTCACAACCCATAATTAGGCCCACAGGTGGGCATTGATCTTTATGGTGGGTATTAGTTATATTAGTTATTAATCAGGTTGGCTTTTAAGGAATTAAGAAGTTATTTGTTGTAACAAATAGAATTTATCAGCACAACCAGATCCTCCAGTGGAAATTAGATAATCTCATAAACTCATTATATTATATAAAAGGGCAAAATAATACGACTCGTGTTACAACTTCAGTTACAATTTATTGAATGATCCAAGTATTGACAACAACAAATCTTCCTTTGCTGTCGTCGTTCCAGTTTCAAATAGGTACCGGCCAGGTCGCTGGCCAGTATCATTTTAATAGAAAACCTGAAAAGAAAGCTCTGACTCCTCTCCTCTCCTCACTCCTCTCCACTCCACTAAAACACTACTCTGCTCAAAAGCACCGCTCCTCTCAATAGCACCTCTCCACTCCACATCTGGCAACACCAGTATGCCAAAACTGCCCTCGCTTCAGCACATCTCATATCACCGCCTCCTGTAGTTATTGCTCCTCACAGTTGGTATAGCACAGGCATAAAAATCCTCCGTTACAGTCGGCCATCCTGAAACAATTGCGTCCCGCAATTGGCACGCATACCACAGTATTACAATTCAACAAAATCAACACCAAATAACAGACCATAATGACATGGCTCGGCATAACATCTGAATGGAATACATCACCTTTTAAAGCTGAAATAAGAACGATAACTCCTCCATCTAAAATAAATTCGAAAACTCTGCTCAACGTTTCTAGCGACCCTTCATTTGTCAATAAAATCAACTCCAGCTTTCAGTCGCCATAGCATTGCAAATAACATCGATTGTCAAAATCCTTTGCTTCACTTTCTTCCAATTTAAATTTTATACCACAATAACAAATTCTCTCATAATTTGGGTCAATTCTTCACATTTGCCATGCTTTACAATCTTTCTATACGCCACACATTCACTTAATTCCAGCTTAATTCTCTTTATGATTTCACATAACTTCCCTTCAATCAATAAATTCCGATTTATCTGTCATAGGCTTCACAAATATTCTTCGAGAAAATGCCAATTTTATTCCAAAAGCGATTCGCAATTCTCAATCCAAAATCTGTATCTTTTGTCTATTCTTCATTTGTTTAGGTGAAAAGGCATTTTTGTTTCCCAGCATTACATCTTTTGTTTTCTCTACTGACAGTTCACTTCTTTTCTCAAAAATTTGATACTTATGACATTGCGATTTATTGTATTTTCCACATCATGGAATATCAATTTCCATTACTTGCTTTCGCATATTATCTCCAGAGCAACAATCTTTATCGTAGGATGATACGATGACACTTTCTCACAGGCGAATCTGAGTCGAGCGCTCTTAAATCTTTCTGCACATTTTATCCAAACTGATGACCTTTTAGACAACGAATCGATAGCATTTTCAGCCTTGCTTCGTAATCTCTTCATTAATCCATTTTTCACCACAATATCGATCGGACATCCTTAGAAAATTTTCTGACACCTCACGTCATACGACTAGACATTGAAATCTTACTGCTTTTAATCGAGAACGCTTACAATTTCGGCCATTGTTTTCTATTCTCTCCATAATTAGCGCGTAGGTATTATGTTCTACAACATAAATATCCCACTTCTGAATATAAAAGGGCAAAATAATACGACTCGTGTTACAACTTCAGTTACAATTTATTGAATGATCCAAGTATTGACAACAACAAATCTTCCTTTGCTGTCGTCGTTCCAGTTTCAAATAGGTACCGGCCAGGTCGCTGGCCAGTATCATTTTAATAGAAAACCTGAAAAGAAAGCTCTGACTCCTCTCCTCTCCTCACTCCTCTCCACTCCACTAAAACACTACTCTGCTCAAAAGCACCGCTCCTCTCAATAGCACCTCTCCACTCCACATCTGGCAACACCAGTATGCCAAAACTGCCCTCGCTTCAGCACATCTCATATCACCGCCTCCTGTAGTTATTGCTCCTCACAGTTGGTATAGCACAGGCATAAAAATCCTCCGTTACAATTAATTACATTTAGTCCCTCTATTATGACACTTAATTTTAAGGGTAAAGAAAGAAATAGAGAGTAAATAAAATAAATATCTACAAAGGAAAGTAGATAAGTTGTAGATACAAAATCGCTTTATTGTGCAATAAAACCAATTAATAAAATTAACCCTATAGAATGTTACAAACGAGGCGATTTTAACACGAACAACGATTTCTATCAGACAATATTAAGGTATAATTATTTTAATGTAAGTAATATGTAATGAGATAAATTCTGCTTCTTTATTCAGGATATAATTTCATTTGTTCCAATTTGCAATTAATTAGGTATTTCATTTGTTCCAATTTGCAATTAATTATATAATTGCAATTAAATTTGTAAAATAAATGTAATAAATGAAATAATTTGTATTATATACATAAATATGTAGTGAGTGACAACCCTAATAAGTACATTTACACGCGCATAGGAATACCAGTGATGCCTGCATAATTTAAAATTAATTATGACATTATTATGCAAGCAATAGCAATTATTGTGTAATGTGTTATTTAATTAAATATTAATTTTGTATTAATCTATATTGCAATCACCTGATACAAAGTTTGTTGGCAATATAGGGTTACCAGACGCTAAATAAACACACTAAACTAACACTGAAAAAGCAAGAACTATTTTTTTAATAAGTACTTTTTTAAATATTTTTTTAGATAGACTTTTAACAAATTTTTATTTTAATACAACACTTTTTCAAATTTATTCTTCAAATAAAATGAGTGGAGTGGTCATCAATTGGATACAGAGTTAAGGTAACATAATAAGGTAGGGTTAAGGGTGACCAGGATTACGTCATGTACAGTTGAAGTTTTCCTTTAAAAATTACATGTACTGGCAAACCTGTTATGTACACCCTAACGTGTATAACCACGAGTTTTGATTTCAGAAGGACTTGTTTTAGCCCATTATTAAACGTCCTAGATAAAACTTACTCAGCATGACTTTTCGATGAATTTTAACATTATTCAGTAAGTTGCAAAGTAGATTAACACTGTGACAACAGATTTTTGCAAAATAATTGATACTAACTTAATTAGAAAGTCTTTAAATTCTAAATATAAATATTAAAATCAAATAACTTTATGAACCAAAGAGTATCATTTCATTTTTGTAATATTATTTTATCCAACATAACTTAGACTAAGTGAGGTATTTCAATCAAATAGCAGGAACTTTACGAACGTAACGAAAATGTTGTGTGAAAAATTGCAAAACGTGTCATGGCGACTTCAGGGACCGAATTTAGAGTAAATTTAATGGGTTTACCTAAGTAAATTATGTGCTTATTAATTTTGTTGCATAATAAATGACATGTATTATTCTTAAGACTTAATAATTTTGTTGTTATTAATATTGGAATTACTAGTTGGGTAATTCAGATTAACACAATTTTGTGTACTCTACAATAAATTAATTGTAATCAAGTTTGGTACCTACTGATTACCTAATACTTATTATGCTTGTCTCGAATCAAAAATATTGCAATAATGCTCCCTATTACTAAGCACGTTTTAAAGTTAAACTCGTTAAACGATTCGCTTGCTTGTGATTTTTAAGTAAAAAAGACTTTTTAATCCACATAAACCCAAAAAAACGGCCTTTTTTCTGTCCCTCCTCCCTATCCTACCATAACACTGATCGAAAAACACTAATTTCTTAATAATTTTAAATACACGTATTTTCTGTAAATTTTGATATAATTTTAATAAAGTGATGTTTAAGTGTTCCTATAATTATTATTTAGTAACTATTGTGTAACGTAGATTTTCAGTGAGTTGTCTAAATTCTATTGTTAAAAAATGCTGAAATGCATATTGCCCCATTTTTTAGGTCAAGAAAATGTATTTGACTATTTTTTAATCTTTAAAAATGCGCGTGGGCGGTTCCAATACTAAATGCTAAAAAACTTTTAAAATAACTATTTGTACATATTAAGAAGTTAAAAGTCCTATAGAAAAATATTTACAAATTATCTAAAAGCTGGCATTGGAATTATAGGACGTATTCCTTTGTCTTGGCACGTTTTCAGATAATATTTTGCCAAAAACATTCTTACAACCATGGAGACTAGAGACAAGAGAAGCGTCTGAGTATTGAAAAGTGGTTGTAAAAAGCGCTATAAGGGTAGCAATGGCCTGTGGCTACAGGGTAACTTTTTACTTATTTTTAGACACCATGGGTAGCTGTGATTTTAACACTGGAGTGTCATCTACTACTCTTAGTCAACACAAATAAATTCCTCAACTCAGCGCATTTGACTCCGATAAATAATAGGTTTATTTCATACCCCCTAGCGACTTTAGCGCTATTGTGGAGGGTTTTTTATAACTTTTTTTGTGCTTTTAACGGGTTTTCCTTGTCTCTTAGTCTCCATGCTTACAACTGTCAAACTTCACTTAGCGTTCACAAATATTTGAGATATATAGGATATAGGACAAATTATGATTGTGTAATTTAAATATATGTATACACGATCTAAATAAATTAATATTCATTTTGACGAATTTTGATAATCATGAAAACTTTATACATATTCTTATATAACTTTTAATGACATTCAATTTCATTTTATTGCAAGCAAATAATATGCATAAATAAACTCAATTTACCTTTAATTTTATTGAATTGCCCTATTATATTAAAAACAAAATTTATTATTCTATATATTACTTGAAATTGGTATTTATTTAAATATTTCTTTTAAATAAAAAAATGACTTATTTTCTTAATCGGCAATATTGACACCAATTTTAAATACCTTCACTTTACTTTTAAATTTAGAAGCAAATTAAGACACCAATTTATACATCCATACACCCTAAACATTTATAACAAATACAACATTTTAAATAAAAGTTTAACAAAACAATAAACAGCTATAATACAACGACGGATAACGTAAAAAAAGTATTTAAATTTAAATAAATCTAATTAAACAGCAATAGCACGTAAAATGCATACACTCAAAATTCGGCCAATATTAAAACTACATCTATTGCATGGACACAACACATCGGACAAATATGTATATCAATAGCAACAATTATAAATTGATAACCTTACGTCCTAATTGATAATAATAATTAATTAACATCGACAACAAAACAACAGTAACTTTGGGTAACTTTAATTAACTTCGATTAAGTTTTTGACGCCACAACGTGTTATTAACCGACTTCAAAAAAGGAGGTTCTCAGTTTGACCTGTATGTATGTATGTATATTTGTACGTGATTATCTCGCGTTTGGTTGAACCGATTTTGATGCGGTTTTCAGCGTAGTATTTATCAGACTTAGGAGAACGTTTAACTGAACCCATTTTTACTTTTCGGCGTTAAAGTCGGTTCTACTTTGTTAAAAGTTATAAATCGATGAGCACCGACTCGATGTTCAAAAAGTGTCACGTTTCGCCTGAGCTTGTATTTCAACGCCATTTATTTGACATATACTTAAAGAACTAATAGAATAAGGGCATTTATTATGAAATAGCAGAATCAATGTCGTTGTAAATTTTTTTCTTCAAATTTCCATAATACCTAGGAATAATTATCTTTCTTAGGTTGAATCAGTAATTTAAAATTTTAGTTAACCAACTATATTTTAGTTTTGCTAATAGACAGCATAATCGCATTTGCACTAGGATTTTCTGAGTATGACGTATACATATATAAACATACACAAACTGAGTAGGTATCACACACTTAATACTTATAAGTTGTGTAAAATCAAAAGCGGTAATCTGCCCTTCATTAACTTGTGGTAACTTGATTATTTTTTTGTGATAGTGGGACTCATAATTTATCACTTTAATTTAGAGTACTTAATTTATTTCATAAAACTGTACTTGCCGACATTGCCGACGTTCAGGATAAAGGCAGTAATTAATAAACATTACTTAAAAATCCTGTATGACCTTATAATTATAATTGCTTTTTACAAAAAAAATAACCGACTTCAATCTTGATAAGTAGAGATAACTCAAAAACTACTCGCCAGATGGCGCTCAATTCAACATGTAAGTGTAAAGTTCTCGTCACTACAAATTAATGAAGCCCAAACACTAGATAACTGCAGTAAATCGTTGAGGAGTTCCCTCGACTGTCTTTCGGCTTCATCAGATCGACTCCAGATCTTCATGAAATGGTAGCGCTTTAATTTACTTATGATAACATGAACAAACACACTAGTTGTCCATAATTAATTTTCGAAAGTTCCCCTCGATTTCTCTGAGATGCCATCATCAGATCCTGGTTTCCTTATCAGGGGACCCCACTGCGCATATCTACTTTACAACAAAAAAAGAATTATCAAAATCGGCCCATAAACGACGAAATAATCGCTGAACGTACATAAAAAAAAGCATATATACGGTCGAATTGAGAACCTCCTTCTTTTTTGAAGTCGGTTAAAAAACTCAATTTTGAGAAAATTTTACAGATAAGTGACATCACTTACCAAATATGAGACTAGAATTACCAATACAATAATAGCGTTACATAAAAATTGCCACGTCTATACCTTACTGCTGTTTTGTTTACGATTTTTTCTTAATGTTATTAAATACATTTTAAATACATTTTTAACAAAATCTGTCACGAATATTCTTTATACGAATATACAATTATTTTTTAATTTAATCGCATGCTTTATAACATGTATTTAATTATAATGTTTGCCATGTCTATACAAATAAAACTATATCGTTGCATTGTAAAATGCCTGATAGCATGAGATTTACATTTTCTGATGAGTTTATATTTCTGACATGCGACGTATAGTGAAATATAATCAGATCAGACGAATCAATCGTCGCTTACAGAAATATAACAAAAATATCATTATTTTTACAAATATTTTGTTGGCAGTTGTTGAAAATTATATTATTAATGTCAATGAAAAAATGTAAAAAGAATATACAAACCTCAGGTAACTTAGGATAAACTCAACCTCATTGTTACCCTACAAAGGTAAAAATCATTAAATACGTATTACCCAACGTGCTTTCGACACATTTCGACAAAATTTCGCTCACATTTATTTATCTACGAACACATAGCTAACTCGTAAAGACATATATTTAGCAATAGGCGTTATATTAACACACTATTACAATCTGCGCTTACCCAAATAGTTACTAATCTCTTTTATCATAATTTTTATAATCTCGCTGCTAATTTTCATTGGTACAGTATTGAAATTGAAACACTTTAACATTTTACTACGATACGAATACAATATTTTTGTACATTTTGTTTTGATTTGGAATTTGGATCGTGGAAATTGCTAAATACGTGATCGTAAGTGCCCGTGTCATAGCAAAATGTGCACAAATCTCGATGAGTCCAGTTTTAAATATCCAAATTCACTGTTAATAAAACATAAAACAATATAAATAGGATTATAATAGGATTATTTGTCCACCGAAGTAATTATCATGTTTGTCAGTACTTATGTGCACGGGGAAAATGGTTAATGCATCATAAAAACTGGTCAAATATTATATCGTCTTGATTTATGGTTAAGTTCCTGTTTTGAAATAGATTGATGGTTCCTTTAAACTATTTTTCCTTGTAGTTGACGATTGTTTTTTTTATTTAAGGAAATAAAAAAAAACAATAGGAAAGGCCCTTACTTAGTCCTAATTTCCGCATATCTTCGATTACCAAGAAACCCATGGGTTCAACGGATCAATTTGTCATGTATATGCATAATTATCTAGTTTCGTTTATTGAATTATAAATGAAGTTAAAACAACAACACGTTGACCGTAAAACAACTGAAGGATACCTTTTATACACGCATTTGTCTAAACTTGCACTTGTTTAAATATATGCCGATATATTTATTATACACAACATTTTTATTTTGTCATTTATTTATTTTGCAATTATTTTTTTCGTTTTTCTATGACATATCATACAACATAGGTACATAATTATGTAGAATATTATGTAGAATATATATTCTTCGTTAATTATCGTCGCTATCAAACTTCTATTATTATAGTGGTTTACATTTAATATAAGTTACCTAAAGTTACCCTACTTAATTAATTCGCTTTACCAAATATTTACAAAACGTACGAAGCACATTTAAAAGCTTATGAGGCAATGTGTATGAGGTTGCCTACTTACACATAATATATTAATTTGTTTAAATAAATGCAATTATGTACATTACGTATGTACTATTCGAATAATCTATGGACGTACATTACTTGGTACATTCCTTATTCAGTAGCAAACCCGTCTTCGCTTCGCTCCGAGAAACCAGTTACTTCGTAACGACATTCGGAAATATGTAGTTAGGTGTGATTCTTTACACTGACATAGCCTTTTAATTTATTAACCGATTGACGTTAACCAAACTAAATGTTTAATGAATTTTACCACAATTCATAAATGAAAATCGCACTAAAATCGGTTAAGTCATCGGTATATCTAAGATGAGCGCGAGCAAAACCACAACCAGACTAAAATTCTAAAAATTCTGCGTTCCAATGCGACCATAAGGGCTGCAATAGACGTCCTTCTTCTTTTTTTCTTTCCGATAGTCTGATCAGACAAATTCAGACAATCGAATCGGACGAGTATTGTGTATGTACAAAATGTATGGCACGAGTGCCTTCCGATAGTCTGATCAGACAATCGGATCAGACTATCGGAGAGAAAAATCGGACATCTATTGCCTCCCTTAAGCCTTTAACGCTCTCAATAATAGTTTTAAATATCTTCTACTTTACAGACAGCGATCAGTTACAGATTCATTATAATTTATAGAAGATTAAGTTTAATTGTATTTTTAATGGAATTAAGGTAGCAGTAACTATGCTCCTTTCATTACGTTTCAATTCAATGAATTGTATATAAGTTTGTCTGTGACTGAGAGTTCCTAGGTAAGTTCAGTAACTTACAGTTACAGATAAAAAACGCATAAAAGTTTTCTTGAATTTTTGGTACTTACAGATGTGTCTTACTAATTAAGAAACGTATTTATTGTAATTATTCCTTCAGAATAATCATTTTATTCAGGAATAGTTAAAAACTACTCTGTGACTTTTTATAATAAATTATTGAGTAGGTATAAAATTAATTTCTTAGTTTCACAAGTACACAAAAAATGGCGAGATTTTCGTTACATAGCCATTTGGCATAAAATGTTAAATGTTATCAGAATTATTTAAAATTGAAACTTAATTTTATTCGATTCTCATTCGATTTCCAAATTCAAAATCTTTGTGGCGATTTAAAAATCGAACACGAATGATAATCATTTCAAATTACAACAGATTCGATGTCAAAAAGAACAACAAATTGAATTTAATCGTTATTTCTGTTTATACTTATCTACAATCACTCTATTCTGCGTCTCACTTAGGTACTCTACAGTATCGGCAATCTTCTTCTTTTTTCTTCTCTTTAGTCCATGGAATGAGCAGAGGTACTGGTTAGCAATGAGTGAAGAGTTTGAAGAAGCCCCTCCCTTTCTCCGGAGCAGGGCCCATCAGCATTGGTACTTGGTTCTTGTGGGTGATTGTTATCTGGAAGGAGAAGAATAGAAGTATGAAGAGAAGATTCTTAGTTCAGCGAATAAAAAGCATCACGGACAGATGAGACGACAAGATACACAGAAACGTTTAATGCGCCCTTAGCATGCTTTGAATTCACGAAAATGTGTCATCGCTGAGGTAAGTAAGCTTAAGACACTTACAGACAACTTAAGGCAGTCCAGTAAAATATCAGCACCATCTAGATTAAACGGGATTATCAATGATTCAAATCTGATTACTAATACAATTATTTGTATCGATTATGTCAGCCCTCTTGTATTCTCGCATCGGAGGTATATGAGACGATTTTTGAAGTTCTCCCCCTAAAGGGCTAAAAAGGGGGAAACGGTTAAAACTCAGCGAATAAACTGCAGAAAGTCTACATTGTTAGGGGAAAAAGTAAAAGGAAAAAGGGGTTTAAGTAGGTTTGTGGTTACAAAGTGACAAAAATTCTACGTGGGCCTGGGTAGTACGTAAGTACGAAGGGTTCTGGTTACCTTACAAGGCGGCTGCATCCAGGGTTCCCCATCGATCTGCATGGGGAAGGTGCGCTTTGTGGTTATGGTGATGGCGCAGCACTGCGCCAGCCGCCGACCGGACGCGCGGAGACCTACCACATATCACATGATAAGGGGTTTCACATAACATTATGGTAAGGGGTTCCCATACGGTCGAATTGGACGGAATACTTTCCTATCGATACTTCGTTTGGTATTGGTATTAGTGATTTAGGTACCAAACCCTCAAAGTACAAACGGAACCCTATTAATGTGCCTTCGATTTTTGCCAATCTGTCTGTCTGCCTGTCCATCCGTCTAACTTTTACAGGACACTATCTCTTGAATGGAAATAAATACACACCTGTTCTTACTTGTCCCATGTGTAAACAATTCTCCAGTCCTATCACTTCTATCAGCTTGTCCCCGATATCTGAAACATAAAATCTATAATGTAGCTTCAACTTATTAACGCCTCACTACTGAGCATGCTCCACCACGCTGCTCCAGTACGAATCGGTGGATAAAAAACAGGATCGATGGCTTTACGAGCCCTCCGAAGCACGGAAGTGCTCAAGAAATCTTTCCGACTAGTGGTCACCGCTGTGCTCAATAATGGGCAAGCAAGCAGTTGAAGTCAACTTACAACAACTTACCACTTACTCCCACACCTACTAAACACCCCTTCAAACACTTCCCTCCCCCCATTACTTCCACGTCTATGCGCGCCGCTCGCCCCCCCCAGGTTGGAGCCCCCATGGGCATAGGGGATGTTCAGCAACGCCATTACTTACCACCCACTGCCATACCTACTAAACTCCTCCTTGCGTCGTTTCCCCAATGCTGCTCGTGACCTCATGAATCATGCAGTATTTTTCTTTAATGATCCTCCATCTGTGATTCTCCGCTACGTGTACGGCCTTGGATACATTCATATTGAGGGTAGTGCGGATTTGGTCAGACTTCATCCCCTTGCTCTCTTACCATCGACCTACTAAACACCCCTCCTCAAATACCCTCTTACCATAACTCCCCCTCCAACCCCCAACATCTCTACCCCCAGTCAACCCTTCCAACACCGTACCTTGCTGCGCATTAGGAAACCGTCCTCTCCGATGCGCGCCGCTCGCCCCCCACAGATTGGACCCGCCGTGCGCGTACGGGATGTTCAGCAACGCCACGCCCTGGAGCGCTGGGCCTTTGTTCAGCTCTAGGGAGCTGCCGTCGCACTGAAATATTAAAAAAGAACGCTATACACTCTTACTAGGAGTCCCTGGGTCGGGAGTGCCGTAGACATCACAAGACAAGAACACACCCAGACCGAGAATGGAAAATTAAACTTGTGGAAGAAAAGGGGAGATCTCCCGCCAGGCGATGTCACTTCCTGGGGACCGCGGTCCGAATGTTAACTTCGGACCATTTGTATATATAGTTAGATACTGTAGAATCTTCGATATCGCGGTTGAGGATACGTCTCCTGATTGGCCAGTTCAGTATGACGCGTATGACGTAGTCTATTGTTTACTGCACTCGTTGCTTGTGGTTGCGTGGTCAGCATCATGTGCGGCGCGCGCTCATATTACTGTAGGTATCGCGCCGCTACAAACTCATAATTTCGAACCATAACCACTGGTAATAAAGTCGTATTTACCACGATATCGATGTGTTCGTGCAGGTTCTTGCAGCTGGCGGCGAACTGCTCGGAGGTGGCGAACTCGAAGTACCAGAGCTTGTTCTTCATCCGCGAGCTGAACTTGTCCGGGTTGCGTTCTCGCTCCGTGTGGAACTTCACGCATATCGCCGCGTCCTGGTGGTATGACAGTGGCCTTATTCAACCGAAATATCTACCAGGACTAAATAAAAACATCTAATAGGACCAAACAAACTAGTCACTTATGCTTTATTCAAGTGTTAATTAACGCGCTAAATTAAACGTTACTCAATAGTCTAAGTCTAAAAAGGTCCACTGTTTAACGCGTTAATTTTTTATACGTTATTACTAATGGCATTAATCGCTAAACAATGACTTGGGTGTCGGTTTTTTTCCAACCAGAGTTTTAGCGCGTAATTTAGCGCACTAAACGACATTGGATGCATTAACGTAGTTTTATTCTTCGGGGTGTACGAGCAGGGCAAGGATGTATGCCTATTTCGTGATTGAATGCAATAATATGCAGATGTAGCCAGTGCGCTTTTTTAGCGCGTTAATCTATGCGAAGTTTGACACGTAGTTGCAGTTGCAAATACCATCTGAAATTTTCTGTTAGAGACCTTCTGTTAGAATATTACTTACTTCATTAGTTTTTCAATAAGTGTGGCCATGTCTGCGTAACTTCTATTTTAGCGCGTTAATTAACGCGTTAAGACGGTGTAACCGTAAAGTAAGAAGAGTATCAAATAGGTACTTACGACGCCGATAGAGAAGTAGTTGTTGATGATATTATACGGAACGCTGGTGGGGTGCGGCGCGCCCGGCATCTGCACTTGCTCACACTGGAATTACGTAGGATACGTAATTAGTTTAATTTAAATCAGATATGAGCTACTGAACTACATAATTTAACTATCATAGAATTGGAACATCACTACAATAAAAATATACAACAAGAAATAATTATATTTAAAAAATTAATAACTGAAAAGTAATGTATTTAACTGCAAGCCAATAACCACAGCGTTACAATGAAAGTATAAGACAGTACGTACTGTCTTAATCTTAAAGAAGCTTTATTCATTTTTTTATAGCCTTAAGGGCTGAAGAAAAAGCGGACGAGCCACCTGATGGTAAGTGGTCATCGTCGTATGGACACCTGCAACACCAGGGGAGTCAATGCAACGCCGGCCCTGAAGGAGAGCTCTTTTATTTTTTATTTGCTTATCAGGAAATAAATGAATTAATGATTGATGAAATGATGATGAAATTTTAAAAACATAAATGACAAAGCAGCGATAATAATGGTATGAACATTGGACCCTGAGGGAATGGGTTGGTACAAAATTCCTCTTGTCAAAAATTGTGTACTTATAACAACAGTTAAATTATCGCTTACTCCAATGATCAAGGCGTGAGAAAACCAGCACACCTGAACTCTTCATAATGTTCTCAAAGCTGTGGGAAGTTCGCCAGTACACTTGGCCACCGTGGTCGACTATGGCCTGTAGACCTGTGCCCAGCAATGGAACAATTATGGGTTATAAACGACATAACTCACCACTTCCGAGCTGTTTTCAACATGTATCTGCCACCGATCCATCATGACAGTGCTCGCTTTGGCTATCTTGTCCAGAATTTTGTGGATGGATTCTCCTTCGTACCTTGAACAAATGAAGACATAAATATCGCTATCATTCAACACTTTTATACACGTATCTACTAATTAGCCCGGCAGACGCTCTATTAAGATGAAACATAATGCCATTTCTAAGTTTAAATTCCGAAAACCGTATCGAATATCATCCAGCAATTAATGCATGAGGCCCGGACAAATCTATTGCCTCTATGTAAAGGCTTTATACATTTGTCCTGAAATATCTTCTACACATAATTACATTTTTATTATTCTACTATCCTACTAATATTATAAATGCGAAAGTTTGTAAGGATGTATGTGAGTGACTGTGTGTGTGTTTGTTGCTCTTTCACGCAAAAACTACTGAACGGATTTTCATGAAACTTTGCAGTAATATAGCTTAGACATCGGAATAACATAATTTGTTAAAATTTATAAAGATTTTTGAAGGGTCTGGTTTCCCGAAGCGAAGCGAGGGCGGATTTACGACCCGAATGGCGCAATGGTTAACACGCTGATCGCTGTTCCGAGGGTCCTGGGTTCGATTCCCAGCGAGGCGGCAATTTGAATGATAAGTTTAAATTTCCGTTCTCGGTCTGGGTGTGTGTCCTTGTCTTATGTGTTGTCCAAGGTACCCACGACACAGGGAATCCTAGTGTGGGGCTTTGAGTGTGAAGCGTTTATTATTATTATTATTATTATTATTTACTAGTATTGTATAGTGTATGCACGGCCGACTGCGTCTCCATCTGCACCTTGTCTGTCATAGACTCGCCCTGGACTCTGAGGTATAAAGCTGACGGCACTCCACTATACAATGTGATATGGTACTCACCCGCCGCCCCACCGCAGACAGCGCGCCAGGTCATTCCCTGTCCCCAGGGGAATCACGCCCACGGCCGGCTGCGTCTCCATCTGCACCTTGTCTGGACACCACCACAAAAAACTTAGGAATAGGTTATTAGATAAAGGATACATAGGTATAGAACGTTTCACTCATAAAATAGCCTCCTCAGTAATAGAGTAACCAATGTGTGTTTAACTTAGAAATTCTTTGTCTGTAGGCATGGCGTAAACAGGCGTACAAGGCAAGTGTGCTGCACGCGGGCGGCACGTCCAGGAGGGTAAATACCCCGCGAGGGGTGACACGAGATACTTTTAATGAGATGCCAATAAAGGTGTACTCCAGGGAAGTGTTCTAGGACCCCTTTTGTTTTCTATTACTATTTAAGTGCTGGGCATCTCCTTTTATTATACAATGTGTCTTTTACATCACCCCCTGTAAATTGAAAATAAATATTCCTTATTTACTAATGATACAAAAGTATCCTTAAAATGTTGTCCTTATTCTAATTCTTATAACGTAAGAGAACAGGTAAGGATATAATACTATGAACATAATATGTTATGAAATTCGTAAAAATCCTTACCCATGGTTTCTAGCACCCATCCCACAGTCCCATCACCTCCGCAACAGATCACTCGGTAATTCTTCACGTCTTTGAACATTTGGAGACCTGAAATACATTATGTCACCATTTAATTTTGGATAATATTTTAATTGACTTAAGGTAGCAAACGAGCACACAGCTCCTTCCGCTGCCGCCCATGACAACTGTGACCGACACAGAACTAGACTCATCGGGAGTAGGATGATTGGTTAGTGAGTAGACAGTGTTATTAAGAATTTTTGTCAAATCGTTAGTAGATGAAGCAGGGACGTTATGTGATGTATTTAAGTTGATAAAACTAAAACTACGACTGCCATTTCAGGAAAAGAACTAAAGAGCACTAAAATCTGTTTCAAAAATTAAAATATGTTTGAACATGGGGTGTAATGGCGCACATATGTATAGACAAAACCAATTACTATTTGTATAGACAACCTACATACTATTCTTTATAGGCAACAAAAAATTAAGTACTTAAAGTAGGGCCATTTTAATAGGCCACATTTGACAACTGTTTGTCTTTGCTTTATAGTGAGGGTAACCTGCTGAAAAACATCGATTAATTTAATTAATCGATAAGGACTTCAAACATCTGTAAATTGAATGCGATTGTTATAAAAAGTATTAATAAGCGCACAGTTCACACAACGACTAAAAAAATGACAAAAATAATGCGTCAAATAATGGCGCGAAATGAAATCATGACTTTTTTGTAACATTTCACGCTTCTAGATACTGACTTGTGAGCCAGACGTTATTATATAAATGAATGATTACATATTTTTGGCCTAAAATGTAATAAAATAAATTTTGTTTGTATTAAAATACATTTTATTTTGTAATCGTAAAATACTTTTTGACGATTAGTTCGACTTCTCGAATTCAACTTATCTACTCATCATTTTCTTTCGCTACCATCCCTGATATTTAAAAAGAAAAAGAGTTCAGTGACGTAACTTTGTAACGACGTCAGTTCCTTACTTTTAAGTGTAAAAAGTTTAACAATATCTAGTATGGAACGTATTAGATACTATGGGGTGCCTCCCTTACAAGGTTACTTTGTAAAATTTTGACGAACTGTCAAATGTGGCCTATTAAAATGGCCCTACTATAAATGCGGTTAAAAATGTACATAAAAATGTTCGTTACGAACGTCTTACCTTGCATAGGCCCTCCTTTCGCAATATCATGCACCTGTCTCGGGTTCAAGATATACTGCAGTTTCCTCAGCACCCTAGACCCTTGCCGTCCGCCAGACTTAGGGTTGATAAACACCAGCAACGGACAGGAGTCCTCTGGTGGGGTGATTTGGAAGGAGATAGGGGGAGCACGCGGCTCTCTTCTCTCTCTTTCTCTCTCTTCTTTTCTGTCTTCTGTTGTCGATGCTATTGAGGATGGCAGGGATATTGATAGTGGAAGGGTTTGCTGGAACAAAAGAAATCAAATAATTATTAATCGACTAAGTCATCATTAACATTGTAACCTATAACTATCCCATTACATGGGGCACGGGTCTCTTGTCGCAATGTGGTACAGATCATAGCCCATCACGTTGGCCAAAGGCGGATTGGCGGGCATCCCCTTACAAGAGTGACGTCTAGCGAGTAGTTTGAGATCAGAACTTGTCCAAGTTGAATTAGGTGCATCCTTTGGTGTGGCAGCGGCCACTTTTCCTTTTTTAACGAAAGCCGATACTCACCGTGTGCTTCCACACAAACAGAAACTTCTCGCAAGTACTTTGTGACTTCTCTCTACTTGTCGACATTGAACTCAGTTATTATTGTAAAGAGTTGTACCCACCGGCTCATGGCTCCCCCGGTGCGGCAACGAGCGCTGCCGGTCGAGCACGAGCGGCCGGATCGCAGTGGGCGGGACGATGTGGCGCGTGACGCCAGCTAACAGTATAACAGTAGTACCCACCGGCTCATGGCTCCCCCGGTGCGGCAACGAGCGCTGCCGGTCGAGCACGAGCGGCCGGATCGCGGTGGGCGGGACGATGTGGCGCGTGACGCCAGCTAACAGTATAACAGTAGTACCCACCGGCTCATGGCTCCCCCGGTGCGGCAACGAGCGCTGCCGGTCGAGCACGAGCGGCCGGATCGCGGTGGGCGGGACGATGTGGCGCGTGACGCCAGCTAACAGTATAACAGTAGTACCCACCGGCTCATGGCTCCCCCGGTGCGGCAACGAGCGCTGCCGGTCGAGCACGAGCGGCCGGATCGCGGTGGGCGGGACGATGTGGCGCGTGACGCCAGCTAACAGTATAACAGTAGTACCCACCGGCTCATGGCTCCCCCGGTGCGGCAACGAGCGCTGCCGGTCGAGCACGAGCGGCCGGATCGCGGTGGGCGGGACGATGTGGCGCGTGACGCCAGCTAACAGTATAACAGTAGTACCCACCGGCTCATGGCTCCCCCGGTGCGGCAACGAGCGCTGCCGGTCGAGCACGAGCGGCCGGATCGCGGTGGGCGGGACGATGTGGCGCGTGACGCCAGCTAACAGTATAACAGTAGTACCCACCGGCTCATGGCTCCCCCGGTGCGGCAACGAGCGCTGCCGGTCGAGCACGAGCGGCCGGATCGCGGTGGGCGGGACGATGTGGCGCGCGTGTCGGCCCAGCGTACAGGCGCCGCCTGCGCTGCCGACACAGCGGTTGTGGAGCTGGAACCAATTAAGACCTGTTTTATAAATGAAGATCTTCCCGTAGACTACACTGCGTTCCTGATACGACCTAGAGAAAGGGGGGAGGGAAGGAAATGGGAGGGAAGGGAGGGAGGAAGGTATGCAAAACAGTAAACAAGGGTTCATACAGAACATAGTGGCTGCGACTGCCTGACTGACTTTATATGGATATAAATGCCCCTTGTACGGCCCTTGGTCAAAAGAGTGTGACGACTGCTGACTTAGAACGTACTGTTACACCCATACTCTGTACCTATGCACGAAAGTTGAACGGAAATGTCTTCGCAAACGCTTATATATAAAAGCGGTCTTAGCGGGTACATTTCCATGCCTCCAGATGTAATCTTAATTATGTATCTATTAATTAGTAATCTTAATTGCCATCTCGAAAACAGTTTAAACTGTAATCCCTAATCATGATAACATTTAATGCCACATGAAATTTTGTTATCATGATTTTTCCTCATCTCTACTCACCGTGACGTGGCACCATCGGCAATGGAGCCCAGTGATGCCGTTGTATCCCTTGATCTTTTTCCGACATCGGGCGCACTTCCCGTGGCAGTTTCCTGGCGAGAAAATATTCGAAAATTTAAGGGAAACTTAGGTGGGGGTGGGCTATCTATCAGTAATAGACTATTTGAAATTTCAATGCTTTATTGTAAGAAAATATAGTTACGCTACGTTACGTAGGTACATAATATGATTGTACGAACGTCTTTGTCTTAGAAATGGAATAATTAAATTTTTATGTATTTTACTGTAGTTTAAGGATCACTCCTTAAGTTACTTATACTACTTTCTCAAATTACAAAATTTCACAAATTCCCCAAAGCTTGGCTCCCAAGACGTCTTTAATATTTAAAAAAAATAATTTAACAATGAAATTCATTATTCTTTTTATTTTACACCAAGAACCAAAACCAGCCAGAATTCGCAACAACCCCAAACCAATTAAATCCCACTAACCCCATCCCCCACCTGCCCACCTCCGCAGTCCCTAAACCCACCTTCAACCCAATGATGCGCGAGCGTGGCGGAAGCCCGCCGTGTCTTGGAGTAGGTGGCGATGCAGGACGCTGGAGCCCGCTGGACGCACCGCTCGTGCACCGTGTACTTGCAGACTGGAATAGGAGTAGTAGAGGTCTTTTTAGTAGAACTGATGGTCTTTTGAGTAGACCATAGGTCTCTTGGGCAGACCTGCGGTCTTTGGGATAGAATTGAGGTCTTTTGAGTAGACCGGCAGTCTTTTGAGAAGACCGTCGATTTTTTGAGTAGACGTAAGGTGTTTTGAGTAGACTTAAGGTCTTTTGAATAGACTTTCGGTCTTTTGGGTAAACCTGAGGTCTCTTAGATAGCCCTAGATTCCCTTGGATCCCTTGGATCTTTCTCAGTATCTGTTGAATAGCCTTAGCCTGTCTTGAATAAACTCAGGGTCTCTTCATTAGCTATAAATTATCTTAAATAGACCCAGGGCCTCTTAAGTGAACTTATATTGAATAACTCTAAGATCTCTTGAATAGAATAAAAAGTTCTCTTTTATGGATAATAAAATTAAAAGAGTGATAGAAATTTTATTATGTAAAGTGATTTTTGGATTAATACCTCTTGTCATCCAACATTAAGAGACATTTCTTTCATTCGTTTTATTGTATTGTACTTGTCACTATTAAGGAAATTCACTCTCAACAACCTTACATAGCGGAAAAATCTTGCACGAGTAATAATCATAACCAACTTACATATACAGCAAAGACCTTTCTTCCCCAACCCGACCAGCATGTTGAGACACATGTTGCAGTACGCCGGCCGGTTGAAGTGCTTCAGCCGCCACGCATGCTCGCCGTCCTCCTTCACGTTGGTGTCCAGGCCGAGTAGAACCAGGAGCGGGATTGTTGTCATACTGAGGACAGATAGGTGAGGTTAGGAGGCAGAAGTTGGTAGAAAGAGAGAAGTTGTAAGTTAAAAGGCGGAACTTAGAAGTCTAAAGAAAAAAGTAGAAAATAGAAAGACAGAAGTTGGAAGTCAAAAGGTAGAAGTGGGAAGTTAAAAGTAACAAAATAAAGTCAGAAGTGAAAATAAATATATAGCAGTAGGCAGCGAGGCAGTAGGTAGGAATTAAATTGGTTTGTCTGTCAAAACAAAGCTAATTGACAAATCATTCCATTACTTTTAGGGTTCCTTAACACAAAAACGGAAGCCACTTAATATGCCTACGTTATGTGTCTGTCTCACTGTCACAGGAAATTATTCCAGCAATGGCGTTATTTAAGTATTTAATGTGATTCTAAAAGTTTGTTGAATAAAATAATTATTGACTCACCCTCCCCTCTTCCATTCGTCGAGAGAGACGGTACCGTCAGCATCGTAATCGATCTCCACCATCATGTCTTGTAAGATCTGCAAAAATAAACATTATTATTCGAAAAGAGCAGACTCGACTTTTTAATCATGATGTTTAAAACTTTATTCATTATAACTCTACACACTCATAGGCCATTAGGATTTTGTGTCGTTACTGCCATGGAAAATTGAACTGTGAGCGTAGGTAATAACTTTGTTTTTAGCGGGAAGTGGCAATTCCATAAAGACTCTACAGCCTGGAATGTATTACTCACAGGACGCAGCTCCGAGGTCTCCCAGCCAAGATATTCAGCCACGGTCATCATCTGGTTGATGATGCAGTCCATCTCGTTGGTGTCCAGAACTCCATTGCCGTCAGTATCGTATAGACGAAACATGACTGGAACAGGATAATTTTTAATTTGCTTTTATTTAATCAAACGTTACATCAATTGGGAGTGAAGAATATGTCATGAAATCCCTTTATTGACCCATATGAATTGGACGAAATATGGGACATTTTAGGGTCTCGGGGCTATCATTGGAGTCAGCGACAGACAGCCAAAAATCCGGAGTGTTCCATTAAATACGGGACGCTTCAACACGTTAGGTTAGGTATTTCTCACCCATTTGGCAACCTAACAGCTCATAGTCCCAGAACATGATAAAATACTGTAGGCATCTGTATACTAAAGTACATACTCTCTTGCCTAGCAATAAATGTTTTCTATCTCATATATTTTCTTTAAAGCCAATCTCGTGATCCAAGATTAAGCTCCCCAATCATGAATACTTACATTCCAACTTGTCCTCTGGTCTCCCAGCCTCCAGCAGAGAGAGATAGCAAACTATATCCTTCAAAGAAACCCTCGCTGTATGGACTTCCAACGTAGATGGTCTTCGCATGAGATGTTTGAAGTCTGGAAACATCAGATAGGGATTAGGATAATGGTGGTATTTTATTTTTTATTTTATTTTATTTTATTTGGGAAACAAACAGCAATTTCGATACAAACAATTATTACGTTTTATAAATACTTAGGGCAATACAGTTTCCACTAATAACGTGGTATGAAGTATAAAGTGTTCTGCGTGCAGAATAACTAACTTACCGATTCAAAATCGATAAGTAGGTTTAACTCAAAAACTAACCGTCTGCTGTCACTCAAGTTTGTTTGGGATCAAGAGACAAGCACCAGAATAGATAAACACTCACGATCATTAAAATAGGTACACCCAGTAAAAAGTTATGGGATATCATATAAAAATACAGTCGAATTGAGAACCTCCTTTGAAAGTATGTTAAAAAATAAGTAACCCGCCATTATTACCATGTGCCAGTTAAACCAAACCAACCTTCGATCTTAGTGCTCTGGTTGACCCGCAACGAGTTGCTGCTCTTCCGGCTGGAGTTGCGCGACATCTGGCTGTGGCTGGGGCTGGTCTCTGTCCGCCCGAGGCACAGCTCGTGCGACGAGTACGACGGGTTGGTGGTTACCGTGAACATTGGGTGGACGCTGCCTGGAAGGTAAAGACAGTCTTCTGGTACAAAAACAATAACAGCCTTCTGGTGCTAAAACAATAATAGTCTTCTGGTACTGACAGATAAACAGGGGTAAGTGGGTGTGCAGTGCGATGTGCACGGGCGGGCGCACTTAAGGGTTCTTCGGTTACTGTCAGACAAATAGCCGTAAGCGGGCTTGCAAGACGTGTGCCGGGCACGGGCGATTGCACTTAAGGGGTATTTCGTTACTGACAGACCACCAGCAGTATGCATGCGTGCAAGGCCTGCGCTGTGCATGGGCAGACGCGCTTGAGGGGGGGGGGGGGGCGTTGGCAAAGGAACTGAGTTCCTTGAAGGAGTTGCGCGACATCTGGCTGTGGCTGGGGCTGGTCTCCGTCCGGCCTAGACACAGCTCGTGCGACGAGTACGACGGGTTGGTGGTTACCGTGAACATTGGGTGGACGCTTCCTGGAAATAAATAGTGAACTGTTACGTCACTGACAGGTAACAAGGCTGTGCGGACGTGCAAGGCATGCAGTATGCCGGAACGCGCTTCTAAAAAGAAGCGTCATAGCGCCACAGCCGCCGGTGGTATGACAAATGACCTGACTTCCTGGAAGTTAAATAATAAAACTTCTGTTGCTAACACATAAACAGGTGTAACCGTGTAAGCGAGTGTGTACGTGCACCGTACACGGGCGGGCGCACATGGGGGAAAGGCAAATGAACTGATCAAGTAGATATTATTTCAATACAGTAAACCAGTAAATACCGTTTTGCCATTACTGTTTTAACTTTGAAGTTAGAAATAAATAAACACTGAGCCGGTCACACTAACTAGACACTTAGATACTAAAATCAACTAACGGACTAACTATCTATCATTAACAGTCCTTGTCCTCACAAAGCACCCACACTTATTAACTAACTAACCAACTATCGTTCTACCGCCGTCTGCTAACTGACTGACCACCCTAGTCCCGATGTGAGTGTTGTTCTGTATACTCACAGTTGTCATGGCGGCAGCGGAAGGTGCTGCGTGCTAAGACCGTTTATTGATTCAGTCTCATCGGTAAGTGAAACTTGAACTGTTGAAATAGCGACGAGCACGGTATATTACCGTCCCGATTGGAGCAAACTCCGTGGCGTATTGAAACTTGAGACCTCAGCGTACGTTCTGAGTCAGCGGTTGTCATAGTTTTCTGGCCATGGGCCGCATAAGGACTTTTTATACCTATCGTCATAGTCAGAATATGATGGATCTGCGTTTAGTCAAATTTTACAGGACAGCCATCTTCTGTATAATAAAAACGTACATACAAAATTCAGCTCAATTGGTAGAAGATTGATTTGAGAATCCACCTAACATACATTGTAAAAAATATTTTACTGCCATAGTAAAAAATATTTTACGTAATGAGCATTTACTAAAATGACACACAAAATTAAGATCCGGAGCAACAAGTTACTACTAAGTTTCCAGAAGCGAAGCGAGAGCAAGTCCACTAGTGCTATATCCCTTTTTAAAAGAAGGCGAAACAAACTCCTCAAACTCATCATCAAAGCTATTGCGGGCCGCAACTTGACCACCACGGTCCTAAGTTCTCAAGCCCGCAGGCAGATCAACATCGTTGAATTATTACTTGTGAAACTAATCTCCGAGCCAACAGATATTTATTTGTTTTATGTTTTACTGTCTTCGGATGAAATGGTGATATTTTTAGGCTAGGGCTTATTTTGGGATATTAAATGGAAGACGTCATTATCTTACTAATTTATCATTGTGGCTCGATAATAGATTTGAGTTTATTCGTAACAAATATATTTTTCTTTGTAATATCAATATTATTATTATCCATACTTATATACTAATAATATTATAAATCCCAAAGTCTGTCTGTCTGTCCGCCTGTCTGTCTGTGAGGTTTTCACGGCTAAACCACCGACCCGATTTGGATGGAACTCGGAATGAAAATAGTTGAAGACCCAGGAGGGTCACACGGTTAAGTTTGTATGAAAAATCAAAATCGTTTGACCGATTTGTAATGTAGCACTCCACCCCCCCCCCCCCTCTCCTTTAGCTATACAGTAAAAAAGTGCCTATCTTCAATCAAATTCAAATCAATTCAGTCCGATACTCCATTCCATCTATCATTCCATCTGTTCCTTGGTAGATTCAACTCCATTCTACTGTCAACTCGTCTCACCAGTCCGGGACCGGGAGCCCTTGTCGCTGCCGTCCACGGAGTCCCCGGAGCTGCGGCCCAGCTGCTGGATCCGCTCCGCCAGCCCGTGGAACTTGGAGGCCAGGCTTAGTTTACCCTGGAAATGTTGAGTAATTATCAAGGCTCACCAGTCCGGGACCGGGAGCCCTTGTCGCTGCCGTCCACGGAGTCCCCGGAGCTGCGGCCCAACTGCTGGATCCGCTCCGCCAGCCCGTGGATCTTGGAGGCCAGGCTGAGTTTACCCTGGAAATGTTGAATAAAGATCAATTTATTGAAGGGTAGTTCCTTGACCCAGCTACCGTTGGGGGTAAAGAAAATGTAGGAATCAAGAACACAGGATCGCGTCAGTGAGCGAATTAAAACAAGACTCTTGTTATTACAAATACAAACAACTTAACTTAGATTCTAACATTGTCTGCTAACTAAATACCTATCTGAGTGCCGATGTGAGTGTTGTTCTGTGTCGGTCACAGTTGTCATGGCGGCAGCGGAAGGTGCTGCATGCTCGTTTGCTGCCTTTATTCCATAAAATATGCATAGGACGCCGACTGACATTTTGCCTGCGTTCTGCAGTGAATAAATAGAGTCGTCACTAGCTGCATTTCCAGCAGCATTTGTCATTTAACAGGTAGTACCGGCCCTTTGAGTAAATGAAAGCCGGCGGCCAAACAAACAAGCCTACTTGGTACATCTGTAGGCCCAAATGGTTTGGGCACCATACCTGATGTTCTCCATGCGCGGTGACGGCAGCGAAGGCAGCAGCCGAGCTGGCCGCAGCCATCTCCCGCAGCGCCGGCCGCTTGTCCCGCCGGACGAAGGAGAGAAACAGGTGTCTGGGGATGAGAATTGTGACAGGAATTACCTACAGAGCCAAGAAGACAAAAGGCAGTCACAAAACATAACGAGTTACTTACTGAGCAAAGAAATTGGAGGAAAACAATAGAGAGGAGCAGGATCAGCTGATAGTGGGTGAGGAGAGGTAGAGAGAGGTGAGGAGAGACGAGGGAATGTGAAGAGAGGTTGGTTGAAGAGAAATGGGGCGAGGAGGCAGTCTTCTAAATGGTATAGGTCCGTGACTAATGACGATGTTTGCAAAGGGAATCTCTGAGTGCCGTAAGCAGAGATGGGCAAAGTTACGATTATATCTTGAGGCACAGAAATGCCCTCACCAAGAATGCTTTAACACAATCTTGAAAAGCGCCGGGCGTCTTTAATTGTGATGAAATCTGTAATTCCAATTACATTTACCCATCTCTGGTTGTTATAGGCAACCAAACACACTTGCACACATAATGGAGTTTCATACTAACCTGGACAGCTCATCCGGAGTGGAAACCTCGAGGAATGTGTCGAGAAACCACCGGAACCCCTCATAGTCGATATCCTGAAACCAAAATGGATAGTATGTATTGTATGTGGCGTAATGGTTGCCAAGCCTGGTGGCCATTTGAAGAGTCATGTCATTGTGTTCGTAATAACCTCGAAAAGTTGAAGTTCGCGCCACGGTATTCGAACCCGGACACGCTTATGAGTCCGAATTCTTACAAAGCTATCACCGATTTTTATTTTAAATGTATAATATGCAAATTTTAATCAAATAATCCTGTTTAAAATTTGGTTAAATTGGTTAAGACTGTGATTCTATTTGTCAACGGTAATGAGTTCTTCAAAGTGAACCGAGGGTGAGTTTGGCGCATGTAATAAATAATTTTCGTCAAAATCAACGCTGTTTAACATCTTATTAGGGTTCCGGATGGTGGCCAACGGAACCCTATTAATGTATGTGTTGTCGCTGTCCAATGCTCTATCAATTAAATTTTATGTAGTCACGTGCGGAACACAATGCTTATTGATAACAATGTTTTATCAGTTAAACGGAAATATGTAAGTAGACACGTGATTATTCTCACAGATTGCTCAATTTAACTAATAAAAACGGGCCAAGTACGAGTTGGACTTGCGGGAGAAGGTTCCGTACTAAATTAATGGATAAAAAATATTATTATTTGAAAAGTGATTAATTTCGTCTTAATGGTTTTTGTCCGTTGTATTAATTTAAATTTTCGGATATTTTCGTACGGCATAAACGAATTATAGACAGCCGTATCTTTTGATTATGTTGATTTAGAAGCTTCATTATTTCTCCACTCTAAGAGACTGTAGACGTGTAGACCTATACATATCTTTGACATTATTTTCAGCACAATACCTCCACGCATTCCTGAGAAAAATATCTTGACAGACCGATAGACTGAAAGACAGACAACAAAGAGATCCTATAACCGTTACGTTTTCCTGATTTGGTAAATAGACTGCCTGATAGGCGGCCGAGCCCCAACTGCATCACTATCGGAGCTTTTATGAATGCGATTGGTTTAGAAATCATCGCTAGCGTGATTCAGACTTCGTAACGTCACTGTGAGGTTCAAAACCCCATAAAAAACGTAGAAATTAATTACAAAATACTACGGAACTCTTCTTTTATGAGTCCAATTCACATTTGACCGATATCTTATAATATTTTAATGAAACGATAAGTCCTGTAGCCATTAGCGTGGTTGTGTGTCTCGGTCGGATATCATCGCTTCAAGGAAAATTATGACGCTTAACTTACGCTTATTTATGTTAAAGATTATATTTCAACATAAAATGAGTTATTACACTACTAAAAGATGAATTAGGATTCAACGCTATCTCTTCTGATCTTTTTTTTATCTATACATACAATAAACTGTAACTCATAATCTGAAATTTTGTGCACGTTAATTTCAGAAACGGCTGAACGGATTTTTATGACACTTTCACTGGAAGGTAGAAGGAGATTGTGGAGCAATATATAGGCTACTTTTTATCCCCGAGTTCCCGCGGGACCGGGATTCACGCGGGAAAAACTCCTAAGCACGTACAAAGTCGCGGGCAACAGCTAGTATAATCTAATTCAAATTCACCTCCCTGGGAATCGAACCAGAGCACCTTCCAAACGACCATAGTAACCTTTGCGCCAAGTTACGCTATCGTCAGATAGATTTATTTATTTATTTATTTAAACTTTTTTGCACTATAGTTAGGTACAAGGTATAAAAGCAAAAGGCGGACTTAATGCTAAAAGCATTCTCTGCCAGTCAACCTTTGGGCAGTGGGAAAACAACGAAGGCGGCAAATGAAAAAAAATAACAAAAACAAAAAAAACTACGTAACAAAAACATATATACAGAACTGATATAAATTCTGATATAGATTATAGACTGATATACTGATAGACTGATATAGATTCACAATAGATTATTAAAAAGATCGTGAATGTTCCTTCATTCTTATTACTCCGTCCACAAAAATAAAATCAAGCCCAAACCAGTAGATATTACGTCAAAGTTTCCACATTTTTCCTTATCTTTCCTCTCGGAGTAGGGTCGCCGTGCGTCAGGACGCGTGCGGACATGACAGATCCGGATATCCGGATTTTATCAGTAACGCAACCCAAAAATGTCTTACTGTTAGGCACGGGTCTTCCGATTACTGATATCGACCATCTGTCCACAACGCTGGCCAATTGTATGACGGACTTAACACACCTTTGAGAACATTATTCCAAGCGGAGGGTCCCAGATTTCATTCCCGGTAGGTACTAGAGATTTACGTGACAGTTTTTCCTCTGTTCGTGTGTTAGCGATGTATTATTTATTTGTGTCGTACATGCCATCTATCCCCGGAATGTTAGTAGCGATTAGAGAGAGCAAGAGGTGTGTTTTTTGTTTATCCGGATTTTTATCGTGCTTCTTGTCCGGGCTTTTCCGATTTTCATGGTAACCCTACCTCAAACATCTGTCGTATTGAAGTTGACTTGATGAAAACATTTGTCCTCATTACGTTGCTTAAAAGCTTTTTCTGTCACTGTAATGTTTTGATGTTTCTAAAGATAGGCTCGCAATAAGACTGATTTTAAGATAATAAACAGAATCCAAGCTACTGCTCCTTGGGAGTTTATTACTGTAATTGTTAAACAGCAAACAGGGATTTGAAGTGATAGCGTAGTTTCGAAAAGTGTTTGTAGTAAAGAAATAATAAGAAAGCCAACTAAGTACCTACTAAACCCGCCCTCGCTTCGCTTCGGGGAACCAGCCCCTCAGTAGAAAATAGCTCACAGAAGCACTCAGATAAGTACCTCAATATATTTTTTCCGACTTTCTTGACAGTTATCGTTATAATATTATGACCAAATTATAAGAAATCCCTAAAAATTTTAACTTATTATATTATGTTATGCGTAATCTTAGCGTAAGCGTGTCGTAATCCGCGTGTACGACGAGAGCACTACGACTACGAGCAATAGCATGCATGAACATTGTCGAATTAAATACATTTGACGACCCTGTAGCCTAGTTGGTAGCGACCCTGCCTGCGACGCGAGGGGTCCCGGGTTCGATCTCGGCCGGGGCAGATATTTATGTGGCAGATAAATATTTGTACTCGGGTCATGGGTGTAATTGTGATGTGTTATATGTGTCGTCCATGCCACCCGCGACACAGGTACCTAGTAACCTACTGCGGGGGTATGAGTGTGTTAGCGTTTATTTATTTATTATCTGCACACGAAGCGTATCGTAAGCGAATCGTAGGAGGACACGCGACACGCTTCGTGTGCGGACTTGTTGGACAATGTTCACGTTCACGTACGTAGTGCTCGTCGTCGTACGCGCGGATTACGATACGCTTAGGGTGACAAATCAACATCGAGCTATGCTGCGCTGTACTGCGCTGTGCTATGTTTGGTCAACTCGCTCGTCTAATATTTTAATGACGATACAAACAAACCATGCTGTGCTGCGCTGTTTGAGGCTGCGCTCTGTTTAAAAACGCAGCAATCTCGAGCGAGGCGCGCTACCCGCCGTGCTGTGCCGTACTGTGCTATGTTTTTATGCAGCTCTCTCACTTTTAATACTGAGTGCGAGCGAAAGAGTAAAGCGCAGCCCAGCTTGATGTTGATTGTTAAAAAAACGTAGCTAAAGAAATACAGCACAGCACAGCGCAGTACAGCGCAGCATAGCTCGATGTTGATTTGTCACCCTTAGGGTCCGTTCACACAGACCGGCTCGGAGAGGAGAGCAGATTTTTATCACGACGGAAACAGAGTTTTGAGTATTGTATTAAGATTTATTTTTGTATGTGCACTTTTTTTGTCATTAAGAATGTTTGAACGCGTTTCATGTGAAATAATAAGAAGAGCCGATCAATCGGCTCTGACTGCTTGCTCTTTCTCGCTCTTTCTCGGTCTATGTTTAAGAGTTGGAGGCTCCGCACCGTGCAATACCAAGCGTATACGATCCGGTGTGTGTGAAAAGAAAAATGCGAGCTGATGTCTCCGAGCCGATCTCTGTAAACGGATCCTTAGGCTCAATTTACATTGCCGCGGAATGGAATGGAAGCGAATTTTTGCAACGAAATTCTACATAGCATAATGAACTTTATATCAATTGTGTAAGGTACAAACTAAAGACGAGCCGAAAAAGAGGTCGCGCGTCTTCCGGGGAATCCCCGCGCATTCTCGAGAATTCCCTCTTTTTCGGCTCGTCTTTAGTTTGTACCTTACACAATTGATATAAAGTTCATTATGCTATGTAGAATTTCGTTGCAAAAATTCGCTTCCATTCCATTCCGCGGCAATGTAAATTGAGCCTAATATTCCGTTCTCGTTCCGAAATGGAATTAGTTGTAATGGCAACCCATAGAAATACTTCCGTCCCTGTTATTAAGGTTCCTTGTAGATTGACGGCGAATTTAAAAGGTCTTACGTACATTTTGCTTAAATACAAGTCAAATTGAATGGAGAGCACATTTAAGAAATTTGTTTTTACAAGGGAGTGGTAATTCCTTATCCTCAAAGACTCGAGAGATTTTGAAATTACATGAAACATTTTTGTAAATTACATAAAAATCGTAGTTTGTGTTTGTTAAAACTAATAAAGTATTTCCTACTAAGAGGGGTACACACAAATGTTATAGGTAATCTCATATAAAGATATTTCAACCCACGGTCAAGACAAAATAATTATTATAATCCTAGTAATATTATAAATGCGGAAGTTTGTAAGGATGTGTGTGTGTATGTTTGTTACTCTTTCACGCAAAAACTACTGAATGGATTTTCATGAAACTTTACAGTAATGTAGCTTAGATATCGGAAGAGATATTAAGTTAAAATTTATAGAGATATTTTTATAATTTGGTCATATTATAACGATAAACGGTCAAGTAAGTCGGAAGAAAATCAGCGTTCTGAGAGCTATCTTCTACTAAGGGGCTGGTACTACTAAGCGAAGCGAGGGCAGGTTAGCTAGTTTTAACTAAGACCGTAACCGTTTTTTTATGTGCCGCAAAATCGTACAACATATACAATTATACACATTATATGTATTTAACCGCTTAGATATTTGGTCAAATTTGAATTTAAATTCAAACTTCAAAGTTGTTTATTCATGAAAATTATTTAATTTATTTGTCAGTACTCTTAGCACGTTTGTTATTTTAGATTTATCGCTGTTTCCCTAAGATTGCCTAGTAGGTACTATAGATAATTTAATATTACTTTCGATTCGAGCAGAAGAAAATGCGAAAGGAACTCCTCAGCCCATCTCCAATAATATACAATAACTACAACAATACCTAGTTATATTCTACCCGGAACTGATAAAACTTAAAACAACATCAAAACATGCCTATCCATTTCAGTAACATGAAAACCTTTTAAACCAAGATAAATATTTGTCGCAAACTTCAAACGACAGAGACACAGTGACGTCAACGTCTCTTTCCCACATGACGTCATTGTAATGGACAATCAATGGCGGCGGTGTAATGCAGAATGGATTTTATGGGCTCGTAATAGAGTATGATATTGAGTGGTAGGGTGTTTCATGACGTAGCAATGACGCGTGTGTGATTTTAGATGTTAGGTTTAAATCATATTTTTAGATTGATATAGTATGTCAGTTATTTTGTCATTGATTGCAGGATAGCGTGAGTTTTAAAGCAGTATTTTTAAAGGAGGAGGTTACCTCAGAACTTCGTACTGGGTGAACCGATTTCAATAATTCTTTCGTCATTTAAAAAGTAATGACTGCCGTCTGGTCCCGTTTATATTCGAGCAACATCTTGCGGTCTGTTTTTGAGTTATCCTCAATAATGTGAATTTCATTTATTCCTTTTAATTTTTGACTGGGTGTTTCGATTTTGACGATTCTTGTCGTGTGGTCCCTTATAAATTGGCGCGACATCTGGCGAGTAGTTTTTGAGTTATGCTGACATTGAAGTTAGTTATTGTTTGTAAAAAGTTAGTTATTATTGGGTTTACCGATTTTGATGATTATTTTTTAATTCGAAAGATAACATAACTATCATAAAAAGTTAAAAAGTCCTCATACCTACTAACGAACTGACTATCAAACATTCTAACACTGCTAACTAACTCACTTGGAGCCAAGGGCATGTCAGTGGTGTGTATAACTAACTTTTTAAAAGATAAAACTGACTTCAATCTCGACTAGTACAGATAACTCAAAAATCTCATGCCTTGCATTAAAACACAGTCGAAATGAGAATCTCCTTTTTTATTTGTTGGTTAAAATCCGTATTCCACGCGTAATACAAATAAAAGCAGCCCTATGCCCACGGCCTATGCCCTTGTGCGGCCGGCCTATTCCGATCTAATACCAAAAAACTAATACCATTTGGTATTAGTTTATTATCCCAGTGAATTTTTATTCCGAACGAATACCATTCAAAAGAAGTACCTAATCTATTCCGAACGAATACCAAAACATAACTCTTAGTACAGTCACAGAAAACGTTTCTATTGCTATTTAATAAGTTATTATAATGATCGTAATTCAATCCAAAATTTTTATACACACATTTTTTCTTATGAAAGTGATTGCCAATTTTTTTACCTGCAAAAAAGCACATTTTTACTTATGGAGAATCACATGCTAATTTTTTTTACCAGCAGAAAAGGTGAGCTCGTTCCTTTTGTTTAAAAATCCAAACCAACCAATCACAGTCAAGGGTTGAGCAAACGAAGCGCCTTAAGCGCTTTGATATTTTGCTTAATGAACATTAAGACAATCAAATAAGGTCTGTTTTTATACGAATCGTTGTCCTTGCGCAAATAATTATTATTTATCTATTTAATGTTGATTTTTTTAAAACACATTAAATTGTAATGACTGTCATGCCAAAATTTGATATTTGTTTACAAAGTATAAAAGTAATTTCTTTTTTTCATAGTTGTTGATTGAAATTTTTACTATATAATTATACTCGTATTTAATTGTAATTTTAATTTTTTGTGATAGTTTTTATTTCCTATTTTAAAGTTGAAAATGATGCCTGCTGATTTGTTGGAAAAACTTTATTTTTATTTTTTAGGTATTTGTGCAATTATTTGTTACTACACTTGAACATGTTTAATAAGATTGATTTTGATTGAAATATACATTACTTAATATCACATTTCACAGCATTTTTATTACTGACTGTACCTTCATACCATTTTAATAATTTTGGGATTCGTTTATGACTGGTATTCGTTCGGAACAGAAATTCACTGGGATAATAAACTAATACCAGTGGTATTAGTTTTTTGGTATTAGATCGGAATAGGCCGTGCGGCCTTTGGCCAGAAAACTTTGTCAAGTGCTGGTATGAGATGTCACCAGTCACCACAAATACCAACTACGAAATACAGTCATAAAATCTTATTATCTTAGACGTGAAGATTCTCGTGAGATTTATTTGTGAACGAGCTGAGCCCGTGACTTCGCGTATAGGAGTCTTTCCCGTGTGAATCCCGATCCCGCGGGAATTACGGGATAATTATAAAGCCTTTTTATGTTAGCCTCCTCTATCTCCCAGTAAAAGTTCCATGAAAATCCGTAGGACAGATAGTTCAATAATGGGCCATTAATGGGTTCAAATCAGGTAGGTACATGACCTGTGAACATACTTTTCACTTTTATAGTTTTATCTGTCACATACATACATAATCTTGTACCGGGAATCGAAGCCGGAACCTAAGTACACATACGCTTTAAATATTATTCACTAGCTGACCCGGCAGACGTCGTTCTGCAACATATTCTTAAACATGCCGCCCGCAGCTTCGCCCGCGCTGCTAAAATTACTTCTCAAAAACTATCCATCTGATTGATATAGTGTAAAAAGGCAACTTTGATCTGCATTAAATGCCTAAGCTCACTAACATAATATTGATTTGAATAAGGATTAATACTGAACTACAGAAAATAGCATTGAAAATAAAGTAATGTTTTTAATTAAAAAATCCATACTTATAATATTATAAATGTGAAAGTGAGTTTGTTTGTTTATTTGTTTGTGACTCTTTCACGTCGCAACATCGCTATTATATGGTGTGCGTGTGGTATATGTTTGTGGGGATAGTTAGGAGAGTGGAGAGTGACGTAGGCTACTTTTTACCACGGAAAAACATCTCATTCCCATGGCAAGATCGATGTTTTGTTAGTTTCTAGATATTTAGTTCCGGATGTTGTTAATAGATGGCGTTAGTAAAATTCATTTGCAAGTTCTGAATCACGCTATCAAATACTACATGTAATTTACTTATATCATAGGCAAATGTTATCGCGGACTTTTTTGTAGCATTTTTATAGATCATGAATTCGCTAGTACATTACTGAACTATATTTGTGCTAGTTTACGCGGCGTTCGCGTGCAAAGCTCCCACTGTTGGCGAAACCTCATCCACATATATCGCCGAATTTCTACTAATTTACATAAAAGTATAATAAATTATATTAGGTATATAATTTATTATACTTTTATATTATATACCTTTTATATTATATATTATAAACCTTCCTAAAGAATCACTCTTCCTATTGTTGAAAACCGTATAATCTGTTTCGTAGTTTTCGAGTTTACGCGGTCAGACAGACAGACAGAAAGACAGAAAACAGGACTTCTTTTTATAATAATGTATAGATTTGCAAAGGTATGCAAATCCTTGAAAAACGCATATCGTCAGCTTTTACATTACCGTATTAAATATTGTAACTTAACATTTCAAATGCGAACGGGTAAGGGTCGGGCCACATTGATCGACGGCGATCGACGGTTTGTCCATACAAAAAGAGCGTAAAGTATGGAAAGCCGTACGCGTCCTTTCGCATCGACGAGCCGAACGCGCCGTCGACGGCGATCGACGGCGATCGACGGCGATCGACGGCTGACGGCTGTGAGCTGTACGGAGGCGTTCGCTTCCGTACGGCATAATGCGTAATAGTGTGTTCCTTTTCAATCGGCAAAATGCGAAAAGCCGTCGATCAATGTGGCCCGACCCTCATACTTCACAATGTTTTAAATCCAAACGGGTACTCACGATTTTAAAATGTTTTAAAATAGTAAAACAATTCAAAATCGCCTCTGTTTGAATTCACGTCTTCCCACGATAATTTAGATTACAAATTACATCGTAACCTTTTCTAAATTAGGCTGAAAGCCTTCGTACCACTGAAGACAGTCCCCTCAACTCCTCTCGATACCGAAGTGACTGTCAAGGGCCCTCAGAGCAGACACTTGTCTGGTGACAGCCTATTGTTAGTCCGGGGAATTAGGCCGTTACACTTTGTAATGGTGCGTACAGACTATATAACAAAACATGTTTTAAAACATAGTTAAATAACATGTTTTTTTAATGTGGACGATAATTATGTGTTACAAAAACAAGTTATATAACATGTTATTAGTTTTTGCAACAATGTTATATATGCTTTATTTTAAGAAATGACACGCATTGAATTGTTATAAAACACTGTTATACAACAATGTTATTTTAATGTGTACGGTCTTGTTACATATTTCATTGTCAGACAACAATGTTAGATAGTGTGGACGTGTTATAAAACAGAAGTTATATAACATGTTACATAACCTCTGTACGCACCCTTATATCTATCTATCTTAATTATAAAACTCTTGCGTTACTGGTGACTGACAGACAACGCACAGCCGGAACTACCGAACGGAAGAAGCTGAAATTTCGCATGTTTGTTCCTTGGGGAGTGTAGGGGATCACTAAGAGAGGATTTTCGGAAATTCCACCCCGAAAGGGGTGAAATAGGGGGGTGAAGTTTAAAAGAATTCCATGCGGGCGAAGCCTGCGGGCGGAAGCTAGTCCTTTTATAAAACTGTAATTGATCGCTGTTTGTACATGGCAAATATATTTAAAAATTCATAATGGACGCCTTTATAATTATATGCAAGAGAACTTAAAACAATGTTTTTTCATTTTTTCTGTTTGTCTGTATGTTTGTATGTCTGTAGTTTGTACCTTTGTGCACGCTAATCTCGGAAACGGCTGAACGTATTTTTCTGGGACTTTCACTGGGAGATAGAGGATGAAATTGTAAGTTTAGAAAGTAAAATTCATAAATAAGTGTAGCTGAATTTTATTATAAGTCTGCATTTATCTTATCTTAATCTTAATATAGATAATAGTAATGTAACTGCATAGGGCAACTAGAAGCGAAAAATATTAATGTTAAAATTTATGTCTGCCTGTATGTTTGTGCGAACATCACGTAAAAGCTACTGGATGAAATTTGACAGGTAGTGGGTACATACTACACAGTTAGGTATATTGTTGGAGGTCTAAATTAATTATTAATCTAAATTAAAAAAACGGTGTATGTTTCATCTTAGTACACGGTTTAGACCCTGAGATATAAATAATGTACAAGTTGCAAGATAGCGTCTGCCGGGTCACCTAGTTTGTTATAATTATTCAACAGTAGTAAGTAGTAACAAACTATGTAGTAACGTATAAATCAGCTAGATAAACAAGGTAATATGAATATTACCGCGGGTCAAGGAATGATTTACGATGTATGATTCAATTTGATTTGTTTGCGTCATACATTCCACTATACAGTACCCGGCAAGAAATAATGCACATCGGTATCCAAAAAGAGATAATCGGTTAATTACGGCTATGTAGAGCGTTGTCTCTCTCGCACATTGCACTAAAAGTGCAATATCTATTAAAAGCTGATAAAGCACCCTATAGTACATATAATAATAATAATATTGATGTTCCATTGGAGGTTTTAACAACTCTTTATGTTTATTTATGAGTGAACGCGACTGTCTTCTACCGAATTCGAAAGAAAAGTGACAAGTCGGCGGTAAGGACTGTGCAGAAAGGACAACGCTCTACAAAGCCGAAGCTAACCGATTATCTCTTTCTGAATACCGATGTGCATTATTTCTTGCCGGGTACTGTACCTACACATTTATAAACTTGCATTGGGTGGCAATCTGATCATTATATAACACACATCTATGAATACCTATAGTCCGTTTTTTAGAATAGAGTTAACTACAACACAAATCACTGAGTTTCCGAAACATCGCATTTCCACAATTATGTTACACGCGGTAAGCTGGTTAATTAGTTAATATAAAAGTATGTTATAAGTGACTGTTAGTGATGGTTAGTGAGTATGAGTCTCGTTCTTGATGCTTTGCCAGTTTTTTTTTTGCCAGTTGCCCTGAGTACTGAGATGTTCGCATCTAAGAAAGTGTAACCGGCTCCACACCCGTCTATCTGGAACACAATAGCTGTTAAAGCAATTATTATGGCGGTAGAAATGGTACTAAGTACCGTGGCGGGCAGTGGTACTTCCCCGGGTGAGCTCTAGGCCCTAGGCTACCATCTCTGAAATACATCACACTAATCCTTGTTGATAAATAATTCCATGGATAAAGCTAGAATCTGACTAAAGACCTCTCATTTAGTTTCTTTGTGTTCCTTTTAGTCGGCATAACTTGAGTAGAATTTTGTAAGGTAAACCTTTCAAATTTACAAAGAGGCAAATTTACAAAAATACTTTCATAATACTAACGGCGTGTCCTACGTGAGCGACGAGTACGACGGCACGCTACGCAACACGACGCGATGCTACACGCGACAATGACAACGTCGCGTGTTGTCGCAGACTGTCACATAGGACGCAAGTAGGGATACCGTTGATTTGATCGCTTACGTCAAGATCGCAACGTCGCGTCGCGCCGTATTCGTCGCTCACGTAGGACACCGCCGTCGCGGTTTCTTACCGCGTAAATTTTGTAACAATACAAGCGGCCGCACTTGGGGTTTCTGATAATGTATGCGAATTGCGCGGTTACGCGGTTACCGCCGCGGGAAAAAACCGTGGTGCGGCATCGCGCTAACTCAAGGAAAGCAATACAAGCGGCCGCACTTGCGGTCATCATTGACAATTTTCCTTTGTTATGATTCCACTGTACCCAATTTTCGTAAGAGTCAGCAATGTGCATGTTTATTGAACCTACTGTGTAATGTCTTGTCCCATCAATATTTTAGCAGCTCGCGACCTTGCATTATCATCGATTGATCGTGACGTGAAATTGATGACACATTTACATTTACAAACGTGATTCTACAATACAGTTTGTTACATTAAGCATTTTGTGTCAATGCTTATGTAGCATTATTCTCATTTGATTTACGTTTGTACCTACATAACTTTTAACAAAATAGAACCGATTTAAATAAAAATAAAAACATCGATAAGCAAAGATAACTCAAAACTTCTCGCCGGATGGTGCTCAATTCGATCCATCAAGGTGTAAAGTTTTCGTCACTACAAATAAATCAAGCCCAAACACAAGGTAAATGCTTTAATCATTATTATTTATTAATTGCTATAACATTAACAAACGCACTAGTTGCCCCTACAATTCTCGAAAGTTCCCCTCAAGCCCATCCCTATGGCGTCAGTACCACAATACCACAATATAAAGCGTCTATTTCAGTATGCATAAACCCTCAAACGAAGCGGTATCACTGGGAATAAAAAGTGACAAAGTGAATGCCTAATGAGGGATTTGATAGCTCGCGACGGTTTGGAATAAAGTACTGCGCACATTACGACGACGCGACAACGGACCAACTAGAACGAAAGCGTTGAATTATGATTTTTACTAGAGAACCGCCCGCGCTTCGCTTCGGGACCCGTAGGTCACAGCCGCGTAGGTCACGCTCCCGTAGGAATTTAGGCTAAAAAGTAGCCTACTACTCGCTCTAGGGGTGTCTCTCGCGGCCCGTTAAAACGGGCCGGTCCTTGGGTTGGGCCCTAAGGCCCTTGGTTGTCCATCTGTGGTTAACCAATAGGTCAAGTCCGGTGAGTGCCGGCCTTTTTACAGACCACAGAGTCTTAAACGGGATGGGGTTTATCTTCGCGCCGCCCAGGCGATCGAGGCCCTACCGGGTGAATCCCGCTGGTTGGAAGCCCAGCAGGAGCCGATCAGCGCCGGGCGATGACTTACGAAGCCCCAGTATCAGTCAGTGCTAGGCCCGTCCCGCGCAACCAGCGAATCGCGCGGAAAGGCCCAGCGGTCCGGTGGACGGGCGTGGAGTGGCGCCAGGTCCTGCAGATGCGGGAACCGCGACGCGTCGACACGCCCGAACATGTTGCGTGCCAATCTCTCGATGAAGTCGTCCAGGCTCTCGACTCGAAGGTCCCTCTGGAAGACTGTGTTCCTCACGTACCTCGGCGCACCAGTCAGCCGGCGGAGCGCAATCGCCTGAACCGCGCGCATCCTCTTGCGCTGCGGTTCGCTGGCGAGCGCGTACCACGCCGGTGCCGCGTACGTGAGGCGGGATCTGATGTAGATCTTGTAGACCCCGAGCTTCAGTCCGAGAGGGAGGGCGAGGAGAGCACTGGTTTCTGCCATCGCGCTCCTGGAATTCGCGACGGCTTTCGTAACCTCGTGGCTTCATCGAGAGTCTTCCGTCGATTTTGCCCGCAGGTATTTGGCCTGTGGGACCCATTGTATATCTTGTCCGTGAAGCTCCAGAGTAGGGTCCCACTTATTGAGGTATCCTATGTTCACGGCCTGCGTCTTCCCGACATTCACCGACAGTCTCCACGCGGCGAGCCATTCGGGGAGGGCATCAAGCGCACGCTTCATCTTGACGATGGCGTGGGTTCTATTCAGCGACGTGGTGATGTACGCCACGTCATCGGCATACAGGGCAAGCGACGCCCCCCCTGCCGCCGGGATGTCGTCGGTGTAGCAAGCGTAGCAGACCGTGGACAGGCAACTCCCTTGCGGGACGCCGGCTGCGATTGGACGCTCGGTGGATTCGGCGTCTTCAATCACTACTCTGAAGCTTCTATTTTCGAGGAAACTGGATTCACCTTAACGGCACGCCGGGGCGCCGACGACTGCGAGATCTTGTAGAGCAAGCCGTCGTGCCAAACACGGTCGAACGCCTTTTCCATGTCGAGGAATACTGCACACACGCGTTCTCTCTTATTCAGAGTCGCGGTAACGGTGTAACAGCACCCTCGACAACTGAAGAGTCGTATTGTGTTCCGGCCGAAACCCGAATTGCTCCGGTCTGGGGGCAATATGCGGCGCTAGGTGTCGCAGCAGGAGCTTTTCGAACACCTTGGATAGGGTGGGAAGCAGGGTGATTGGCCTATAGCTCTCCGGCTTCAGTCTGTTCTTCCCCTGCTTGGGCAGCATTATGACCCTCCCCGACTTCCAGGCCTGCGGGAAGGTCCCGGTGCGAAGGATCCCGTTAAAAAGGCGCGTGGCTGCTCCGATCGTCCTCTGAGGGAGATGCCGCAACGCTCTGTTCGTGATCCCCGTCAGCACCGGGGGCCTTGTTGGGAGGGAGCTTCTTGATGGTGCGCTGCACCAAGCCGGGAGAGATGACGATTGGGTCTTCTTCGGGAGCTATAGGCAGTGCAAAGTTCCAGGTGTTCCTCCCAGCTCTCAGTCGCGTGTGCATCTAACTCGGCCTTGAGTTGGGCTGCGGTCCGGTTGACTCCTGCCAGCGTTTCTGCAGGCTGCTGAGGTGATAGGGGAGAGGTGGAAGTTTCCCCGGAGCTTTCTGCTCTCTGCTTGCAGCTTGCAGTGCATTCTGCTCGCTGACAGTGAGCTCAACCGCTAACTGGTCAACGTCCGCATCCGTGCGGACAGGCTGAGTTGGCGTGGTGATCTCCAGTTGCTTCTCGAAGGTTGTCCAGTCCATAAGGCGACGGGGCCTTGGCAAGACTCTGCTGGGTTCCTTCGCCAGGAATAACAGGACAGGAACATGGTCGGACCCCATACTGTCCTGTAGCGTCTCCAATCGTGGCTGGCAATGGTGGCCTTGGTACACCGCTATGTCCAGAACGTCCGGTGAGTGTCCCGCGTAATCTGGGAAGTGCGTCGGGGAATCCGAACCACAGACGGTATAGCCGTGCTGTTCAGCGGCATCAAAAAGTAGCCTTCCACTTCTGTTGGCAGCTAGGTTATTCCACCCTGGATGCTTGCAGTTCCAGTCGCCCGCGCCCACCACCGGTGTCGGTGAGTCCAGCAACTTGCGGACATCAGCCAACAGGATAGTGCCAGCGGGGGGGCGGTACACTGAATACAGCCGGAGCGGGGAGTTCTCGAGGCAGAGCTAAAGTAGCCTATTACATTTGCCTATGACTTAAGTAAATTACATGTAGTATTTGATAGCGTGATTCAGAACTTGCAAATGAACTTTAATAACGCCATCTATTGACAACTCCGAAAATAAATATCTAGCAACTAACAAAACATCGGTCTTCCCATGGGAATGGGATGTTTTTCCGCGGTAAAAAGTAGCCTACGTCACTCTCCACCCTCCTAGCTATCGCCACACACATAAACCTTACCATATAATAGCTTTGTTGCGACGTGAAAGCGTCACAAACAAACAAACAAACAAACAAACAAACAAACAAACAAACAAACACACTTTCACATTTATAATATTAGTAAGGATTATATTTACGACTTGGTTATTTTAGTGGCATCTGGCGGGTAGTTTTTGAGTTATCCTGAATAATGTGTACCTATTTAATTTATAGTCGTGACATCCTAACTGTTTACTGAGAGTTCCGACTTTTGTGATTTTGTGATGTGATTTTGTGATTTATTGTGAGTGCTCGTCGTCCCATATGAATTTGAGCGACATCTGACGAGTAATTTTTGAGTTCTCTACTTTTCGATGTAAAGTTGGTATTTTGTATGAAGTTAATTATTCTCAAATATTTCAGCTCATACACCAGCTACAGTTCTTATATGTATAATTGTATACATATAAGACTACGCAAGTACGGTTAGCATAAAAATAATCTGTCCATTAACCACGACCCCACGTAATCAACTTGAAATACTGCCTCCAATATCGCCGTGACGTCGGCTGTGACGTCACTGCCGCTATGACGTACGTCTTACGTCATTGTTTCAGCGTGAGGGGCAACGGACTGAGAATGGTTGCGTTTTATATGGGAATCAGGTTTCGAGTTCTGGGTTCGACTCCCGGCGAAGTTTAATTGTAATGTTTGAGTGTCTATTCTCAGTTTGGGCAAGTTAAGTGTGGAGCTTTGTGGGTAGTTAGCATTAAGTCGTATCTGAGATTTTCACCAAAGCAAATATAAAGAGGAGACGGCCTAAGCAACTGTGCACTGTGACCCAACTAGGTCCTGACGTCATCACAGTAGGCGTGGCCTAAAGTCAGTCTACCGTCGGCGCCCGTCCTGTGCACAGCGTTATGGACGTTCACATTTTAAAGGAAAGGATGAAGTGCTGTCTACTCTACATTAGATGGCGACACTTATCTTATATTTTGAGTATGTCCCTGTTAGGTATATCCTACATTTATTGACACCTATAGTGAGATAGTTAAACTACATAGCAAAATCGATATAGAACGAAGCTTTGCTATTGACCGTTAGATGGAAAATAAAGTGGGCGGGATCTAACACCCCCTCGCCCCGCAAAGTGTCACGCGTTCTTTCTTAGAGAAATCTACATACAACCTCTCCTCTCTATATTTGCTTTATGATTCGCGGTGTAGGACATGCCAAAGAAATTGACATGCATATACCTACATGCACCCGACAACCATTACCGTTCCTCTGACGCAGTCGGGTAAAAAGAATTATCATAATCTGAATACTGAATATGCATACAAAATTTCATTACAATCGGTCAAGCCGTTTCGGAGGAGTATGGTAACTAACATTGTGACACGAGAATTTTATATAAGATAGATAGACAGGCAGATTCCATCGCGTCAGTTGAACTTGATAGATGATGTGAGTGCTTTTCTTACGGTGATAAGGTTACCATCAAGACGGATGGTATAATATGATATGTTTGGGAACTAAATCTAGTGTTAATAATATAATACCAGAATAAGAATTCGGCCTCCTATCCGAAGGGTCCGGGTTCGAATCCTAGGGCATGCACCTCTGACTTTCCGAGAGTTATGTGCGTTTTAACATTTAAATGTCACTTGCTACAAACGGTGAAGGAAAACATCGTGAGGAAACCTGCATGCCGGAGAGTTCGCAAAACTCAAAGGTGTGTGAAGTCCGCCAATCGGCACTTGGCCAGCGTGGTGGATTATGGCCTTAATCTTCTCATTTTGAGAGGAGGTCCGTGCTCAGTAGTGGGCCGTGATGGGTTGAGAGTATGATGATGATGATGTATACCAAATGACAAAATATAATCAGTACCTAAATAGTTAATAGGTGGTAAGACCCTAGAGTTCACCCGGGGAAGTACCACCCCCACGGTACTTAGTACCATTTTTACCGCCATAATAATTGCTTTAACAGCAATCGTAGTCCGGATAGAAAGGTGTGGAGCCGGTTACACTTTCTTAGATGCGACCAACTTGGGGTAAACAAGACTTTAATATTTATAGATTTAAATTACTTTATTACTTATTCATATATACTACAGTATTATGAATTCCTAATTTTTAATGTTTATTTACAAGTTTTCTTTCTTTCTATACATATTTAATTTCTTTTCATAATATAAAACAAAGTCGATTCTTGCGTCTGTACGCTGAGATCTTAAACTAAGCAACGGATTTTGACGTGGTTTCCACTAGGTATCATTTAGATAATTTTTCCGATCATTTCTTGTGGCTGCTGAGAAAGACAATCAGTTACTTATAAGATGTTAAAATTTTATCATCGCGGACACTAAATATTTTAACTGTAAGACGGTGTCCTACGTGAGCGACGAATACGACGCGACGCGACGTTGCGATTTTTACGCAAGCGATCAAATCAACGGTATCCCTACTTGCGTCCTATGTGACAGTCTGCGACAACACGCGACGTTGTCATTGTCGCGTGTAGCATCGCGTTGTGTTGCGTAGCGTCGCGTCGTATTCGTCGCTCACGTAGGACACCCCGTAACAGGTAGATAATATATTATGACAAAGGACGTCTAACGGACAAGATCATCTGCCATTACAGTATGTCAAATGTCAACTGTCAATAGTCACCCCCGCCGTTGCAGTCTCGCCGTGACCAATGTGCAATTGCAATGTGCAATGCAATTGGGTGACACGAAAAAATTACAATAACAATCATAATATCTAACAATACTATACGCATAAATCTTTGATGTTTTAATTATCTAGATTGAGCGTCGCCCTACAATGAAAACAAAACAAACAAGGCAACAATATCAAGCATGTGTGCGTGCAGGCGATGTTTTACACGTTCGTCTATTGTCTATGTGTGCGTAATGATATAAAAGTTGTGACCAACAGTTGGCCACAATTTTTTGACACGTTTGCGCCGATTCGATGTTCCATCTAGACATTTAAAATATCAAAGAACAATCATAATATCTCACTTAACATTACCATACGCTTAAATATGTATATAAATAGGATTTAAATGAGTACACATGACCGTCGTTTGCAGCAGCCAATTACCTGTGCTCGTACTACCGTACTCCCCACGGTATTTGCATACGAACACACGTCCATACCGACGCCTATTAAATATTCATATGACACCGTCCTTCGAGTATCTGCAATGCAGCTTTACTAATGTCCACGCTACTGACGGTTTCCTCATTACTGAGGAGGTCGAAATATATTGCACTACGCTGCTCCAGTGATTGGTGGAGAAGTTAATCGAAGTTTTGAAGACGCAAGAAGGCCTCCGACATGGCTTAACGACTTCTATCTAGCGGTAATAACCGGCACCAACGGCTGTATGTGCCCTCCGAAGCACGGAAGCGCTCAAGGCATGTCAATGTGCCACAAACAAGTCAAAACAAACCTGGCTGGTTATAAATAATTTCAATAAAAAGCAAAAGCAAAACTAAACAGACGTCAGAGTTACATTGACAAAGGCCAATGAGTGGTTTAGCCGGCAACTTCATACTGTTAATTTTTGTGTCACAGATGCGCGCGCATCGTAAAATTTCACTCTCATGATTTTTCCATAACGCGCCTAAAGAAGTATAACTTCAAAAACATAAAGACGAATTGACAACCTGCTTCTTTATTTGAAGTCGGTTAAAATAAATCAGATAGTATAAATCAGATAGACCGTATAGTCTAATATAATAACTTTCACTTAAAACGAAACAGAAAAAAACAAAAACCATTTTCCTATGTACTCTATTCTATAATAATACTAGTATAGTAGGGCCAATTTAATAGGCCACATTTGACAGTTCGTCAAAATTTTACAAAGTAACTTTGTAAGGGAGGCACTCCATATTATTTAATATTCCCTACTAGATATTGTTAAAATTTTTACACTTTTAAGTAAAGAACTGACGTCGTTACAAAGTTACGTCAGTAAAGTCTTTTTCTTTTTAAACATGAGGGATGGTACCAAAAGAAACAGATCAGTAGATAAGTTGAATTCGAGAAGTCGAACTAATCGTCAAAAAGTATTTCACGATTACAAAATAAAATATATTTTAATGGGAACAGAATTAATTTTGTTACATTTTAGGCCAAAAAATATGTAATCATTCATTTAAATATATAACGTCTGGCTCAAAAGCCAGTATCCAGAAACGTGAAATGTTACAAAAAATTCATGATTTCATTTCGCGCCATTATTAGACGCATTTATTTTTGTTGTTTTTTTAGTCATTGTTTGAACTGTGCGGTCATTAAAATAGTTTTTATAACAATCACATTCAATTTACAGATGTTTGAAGTCCTCATCGATTAATTAAATTAATCGATGTTTTTCAGCAGATTACCCTCACTATAAAGCAAAGACAAACAGTTGTCAAATGTGGCCTATTAAAATGGCCCTACTTTAATATTAAGTATAGATAGGTAGATGCCGTCCGGTCATTTCAGATAATACCGAACTACCCACTTCCAATAGCTCACGTTTGAATGACCTATTGTTGTCGGACAATTCGAAATTCGAATTCAAATCAGCTATATAATCGTCAGACTTGAAAATGATTCGATATTCGAATGCTATCAGCGCTCGCGGGTCGCTCAAACACATTCCTTTTTTAAATAAGTTTGAATTGCTATTCGAAATTGCTTTTTGTAATTCTACCGTAGCTGACCGTAGCAATGTTTAGTTATTATCATGAACTATAATATACCCTCGGTCTTGGGGAAAATATTAGAACTCGCGTTTGAAAAATGTTTTAATATTTTTTATGAAGAATATTTATGTAAGGCTACGGGAAATTCTTTAGTTTTGTAAAAGTAACTTTTACGTAAATTAAAGGTAATTTAAAATATGTGTAATCCTCAATCGAGGAAACTTATAACGATAATTTACGTAATCTATCCTTAAAATAAATGAAACCTGTCCTTAAAATGAAATTTAAGTATTTCTTAAACTGAACTGACACCTAAAATGTAAACAATACTATAAACCACCCCTAAAATCAAACTTATCCCTTAAATATAACATAAAAAATGCACCCCCCGAAACCAACCAACCAACCAACTCCTAAATTTTATGTAACATGTAACTTGCCATCTTTGATGTTTTAAATATCTAGATGGAACATCGAATCCGCGCAAACGTGTCAAAAAATTGTGGCTAACTGGTAGCCACAATTTTTATATCATTACGCACACATATACATATACATTGTTTGTATTGTAACATCTGTATAAAAACCAACGGTAAACAATAAATTTATTTGAATTTTTGAATTTGAATAGACAATAGACGAAGGTGAAAAACATCGCCTGCACGCACACATGCTTGATATTGTTGCCTTGTTTTTTTTTGTTTTCATTGTAGGGCGACGCTCAATCTCGACATTTAAAACATCAAAGCTTGCCATAAAGCTTCTACAGAGCCGTGGGCCGTGGGGCATTACAGAAGCTCAAATAGTGACGTCACGAGCGTTTCTAAGCACGTATTCATCTTCAGAAACCACGGACTGAATTCTTCCTCAAGGACCTGCGGCGCAGGGTTATCAACTTCTTGAAAAGAGATTTTTGTCCCTATCATAAGTCAAACGCTAGAAAAAGACAAAGTTGAATTTAGAGTAACTTTACGCCACGTTTATAAGTAAGACAGTATAAGTTCGGGCAAATAGCTGAGTAGGTACTTAATATAAAAAATGCGAGAATATTGTAGAAAACACCGTTGGAATGAACTTTTATCACATTGTGGCACTTAGTAACCAATCTAAGGGTTAATATTAACGAAAAAAATTGGACCCAAGTTCCATATTATCATAATTTATTTTCTACTAGTAAATCCGTCCTCGCTTCGCTTCGGGGAACCAGTCCCTTCAAAAATCTCTATTAATTTTAACAAATTATGTTATTCCAATGTCTAAGCTATATTACTGCAAAGTTTCATGAAAATCCGTTCAGTAGTTTTTGCGTGAAAGAGCAACAAACACACACACACACTCACTCACTCACATACATCCTTACAAACTTTCGCATTTATAATATTAGTAGGATTAGTAGGATAGGATAGGATAAAATTATTGAATTCTCGAATATTTGAAAGTTTTCATTCTACTTATTTGCAATCCATAACTGTCCAATTGCTGGGCACGGGTCTCCTTTTACATTGTATTACAGGCCATAGCCCACCACGCTTGCCAGGTATGAACTCAGACCAATAAACTATAGACGGAGCGCCGTGAACAAAAGCGTGAAGCCGGCAAAAGCCAGCCGAAAGCACACATCGAAACCAATAGAATGTCCTATGTTGACAGTTTGAACTAGAACAAATTTAAACTTTATTTTTTGGAACACAAAGCTTCATTCATTTTTTATTATTTAGAACACAAAAGTCGTTTTGGTGTGAGTACCGCCGTGGGTATTACGCGGTTAATGTGCCTAAATCCTTCTCCTAAGTCTGTTAACACTATGCTGAAAACCGCATCAAAATCAGTTCAACCAAACGCGAGATAATAATAATACATACCTACATACAGGTCAAACTGAGAACCTCCTTTTTTGAAGTCTGTTAAAAATAATAAAAAATCAGACAGTGGGTAACCCTACCTGCAATGCAGCCTGCCACGCATAATATATCTAGGTCACTTAAATATCACTGGGTCAGTTAATGTCAACTTGAAATGAACTTAACGCAATTAATGTTAGAATATAATTTCCTCTGGCTGACGGTTGAGGTGAACTTTGTTACACATGGTAATAAGGAGTTTATTGTAATTGAATTTTTAACATCGTGGATATTTAATTTTCGTTGTAAAGGGTACTTACGATTGGTATATTTTATGGTTCGATATTTCAACCCAGGATTATATTTAAAGAGCTCCAAGCTCCAACCGTAAATGTGTAGAAAAATAAAGAAAGAAAATAAAGAAATATCTTGATTGATATTTCTAATACCTACCTAATATAATTGTTTAATTTTGATATTGGAGAATTAGATTTTGGATTGTTTAAAAGGTGGTCAATTACCTTATTGGTGGCCAGTCACACTTCAGTTTCCCCCATTTATGTAGGGCAATTCATTTTTCTTATTATAAAGCATTAAAATTCTAAATGGTCAATTACTAAACGGTGGACAATTACTCCTCACTCAGTGTAAGTACCCTAGATACACACCAAATAAAATTACCCTCCTGACGCAGTCGGGTAAAAAGCAAACAGTTCTATTTTCAAACTAATATCATCAAGGAGGTATAATTCCAATCAAACTCAGAGCTCTAGAGGCATGAACTAATTTGCAAATGCATTTGCCGCGCCTCGCCCATGCGTATGGAATTGCTTCTCCCCGCCAAAACATAACTTATTACGTATGCTTACGGTTCAATTTAGCTTGTCAGAAAAATTTACTAAGGGCATTTTAGATAACGCCGTCAATCTTAAATGTACCTTAATCGCATTGGCGGAACGATGGCATTTGTGTGCCATGCAATTATACGAATACTAGATCTAATTCAAATGGAGTATAGGCCAGATATTGGATGGAAATAGGAAAAGTTATGGTTCTACAAAGTCCATTTTAACTCGGCTGATATGAACATAGCTACGAGTGGCTGCGCAGATGTCTATTTTAAGGCCAAAATGGTGGTAGGAGGCGGGGAGTGCGGGCGGTAGGATAGTTAGCCAATACCATGGACGTAAATAGGTACGTCCGTGGCCAATACGAAGTAGCGCATCACAAAGCACTGTCATGGCCGCCGTATTTGATTGTTCAGTTACTGTACCTGCGCAAACATCTCGGAAAACGAAGTTCACATCAGCCGAGTTAAAATGAACTTACTGTATGTGCCTATGCTACGTTCGCATTCAATATAGAATTTGTTTAAATGGCAACACACATAAATGCTACTTCCGTCCCTGTGATTCAGGTTCATTTTAGATTGACGGCGACAATTAAAAAGGGCTTAAGTGAATTTTGTTTACAAGCTAAATTGAACTGTGAACTGTGTGCTAAGTTGAACATGTATTGTAATAAATTTATGTAGTGTTTAGCGGGGCAATTACATTTTCCAAAGGGCCCTAAGTTTTAACGGATTGTGCGTCATTATTTATGTCCACTTTTCATTGCGTGATAGTTTTTTTTTTGAAAACAGCAAATAACAAGAAAGTGAAAAAAAAATAGTTTTTTATATTTCAAAATATTGTTGTATCGAATAGTTACGATTCGCACTTGACCGTTTTAGTAAAAGAAACCACTCACCCCATCTGGACTCTGTTTCTTTGTGTCACAGAACTCTTTGAGGACATCTTGGAGTTTCTTGGTGGAATCTGAAAATAAAAAAACAATTTATAACATTATTCATTGTTTACAGGGATTGACTTTGCTTCGCTTGGGAAAATTTCACTGGAAAATTCATTGGAAAATGAAAAAAAAGATTCATCTATTCATTTTTAAACGATTTAAAAACTGGAGGAAGTTCTCATTTCGAGTTTTTTGTATGAGACATACATAATACATACCTATCTTTTAGCTTTTTTTTTTAAAGTTCTAGTCTAGTCTTCTTTGATATTCTAGAGTTCTAGTTTGTCGTTTGGTTCCAGTTTTTGAGTTGAATCCACTTTTGGATATTTCTTAAACCTACCTATTGTCTCTGCCTATTGCTTAACATTATCGAATTCGATTGTATTTTTAGTAAAATTTTATGGTGACCATTTCCGATCTGCTATACCCACATTATCTACTACTATTATCACTCTTATATTATGACTCTTATCCGAGGGTCCTGGGTTCGATTCCCAACGAGGCGGAAATTTCAACAAAGATTTTGCGTTCTCGGTCTGGGTGTGTCCTTGTCTTGTGTTGTCCACGACACATGGAATCCTAGTGTGGAGCTATGAGTGTGTAGCGTAATTTTTTTATTTATCACCCTTTCCACCCTTCTTCCATAACTGTAATAGATTATTCGCCCTTACAAAAAGCAAGTTGAACTTACAATTCTACTAAGAGTCAAATTCCCCAAAGCTTATTACTTTGGCACTGCTCCAAGATTCGTCCATAGATCCTCGCAGAGCTTTGTCTTAAGCTGAAAGCTGTTTATTTATTTATACATTACCATAATTCGTTGTTTAGTAATTTATTTTAATAATAAACTAAATAAACGTTTTATAAATAAACGCATCTCTCATAGCCCGGCGGCTTGCGTCGATTCTAAGTGATTGAAAAAGTTAAGCAACTGCGGGCGCGGTCGGTAGTCGGATGGGTGACCGCTAGTGGTGATTTCTTGAGCGCTTCCGTGCTTCGTAGGGCACGGTGAGCCGTCGGTCACGGTTGTTAGGGATTGATAGCAGTCGTTAAGCCTTATCGAAGGCCATCGGTCAAATTGAAATATTTCCTTACTGGGTTGGCCACTAAACCTTCCACCAATCCGCACTGGAGCAGCGTGGTAGAGTATGCTCTGGGCCTCCTCAATGACGAGGAGAGATTGTGCTCAGTAGTGGGCCATTAATGGATTGTAGCCATTGTATTTTCGACGGATAAAAACACAAAATTAGATTTGCAATTATTCTATAAATAGATATCTTGAGGCTTTTACAATACTACCCTAAGCCCGCGTGTACAACCAAATGACGTCATCAGCGGTTTCAGCCTGCTGTGGGCGGAAGCTCAAAGGTCGCTGACCTTTATATTATCTCCGAAACGTGACTGAGATCAGGGTTGTCACTTCATTGCTATTAATAGGGCTGCCTGGTTTTCAATAGTTGCTTTAATAGACTACTTGTATGCACGCGGTTTCGCTAAGGCGATGTCCTACGTGAGCGACGAATACGACGCGACGCAACGCAACACTATACGACGTAATGCGACGCGATGCTACACGCAATAAGTGTCCTACGCTTCGGCGCGTTCGCAACGTCGCGTCGCGTCGTATTCGTCGCTAACGTAGGACATCCCGTAAGAGACGAATAAAGGATGAAATAAGGCTGAAATAATCACACGAAAACGTTTCACCAGGAGTATAGTTTTCTACATTCCTGTCCAAGTCGACTTTCAGTCAGTCAGCCCTTTTCTAAATTTCGTATTTTCCTACCGATTTTCTTCTAAACTAAATCAATTAAGCGGATTAAGTATAAAAAGCCGTTATACGTTATCCGAATGGCGCAATGGTTAACAGGTTCCAAGGGTCCTGGGTTCGATTCCCAGCGAGGGGGAAATTTGAATGATGAGTTTTTTCCGTTCTTGGTCTAGGTGTGTCCTAGTCTTGTGTGTTGTCCATGGCACCCACGATACAGGGAATCCTAGTGTGGGGCTATGAGTGTGTAGCGTTTTATAAAAGATCCATTGGCAATAGGTTCCACCAGATGACTCTTTTATAACCAACTAGCGACCCGCCCCGGCTTCGCACGGGGGAATGCTGATACTAAATACTCGCGGAGTTTTCTGTAGACCTTTTCAATGTGTACAAATACTCGTAATTCGTACATTATTTTGATAAATCTCGTAGGGTTCAGCCTGCGTTTGCAATGTAAGCGGAAAAAAATTGATAATTAACGACATCACATTAGAAACCTCAAAAATTACAGTATTTCTCCACTATTTAATGGATGTTATTATACATTATAAACCTTCCTCTTGAATCACTCTATCTATTAAAAAAAACCGCATCAAAATCCGTTGCGTAGTTTTAAAGATTTAAGGACACAAAGGGACATAGGGACAGAGAAAGCGACTTTGTTTTTAACCGACTTCAAAAAAGAAGGAGGTTCTCAATTCGACCGTATATATGCTTTTTTTTTTATGTTTGTTCAGCGATTTTTTCGTCGTTTATGGGCCGATTTTGATAATTCTTTTTTTGTTGTAAAGTAGATATGCGCAGTGGGGTCCTTTTGAAAGTATCATCAGGATCTGATGATGGCATCTTGGAGAAATCGAGGGCAACTTTCGAAAATTGTATGGAAGACTAGTGTGTTTGTTCATGTTATCATAAATACATTAAAGCGCTACCATTTCAAGAAGGTCTGGAGTCGATCTGATGAAGCCGAAAGACAGCCGTCGGAACTCCTCAACGATTTACTGCAGTTATCTAGTGTTTGGGCTTGATTAATTTGTAGTGACGAGAACTTTACACATACATGTTGAATTGAGCGCCATCTGGCGAGTAGTTTTTGAGTTATCTCTACTTATCAAGGTTGAAGTCGGTTATTTTTTTTGTAAAAAGCAATTATATACTATGTAGTGATTTACATAAAGAACTTCAATTTATCAAACCAACCCGACAATAGGGAATATGCATGTCATTCAAATTTAAGTAAATATTTTTTGTACAGTCGTTATCGCTAAAATAATGATATCTGTCACATTATTTTCTATTTAATCTTTTTAAAATCACTAAAATAAATTTATAAAAAGTGCAAATTTTACGAGGCAAATTTAAAATGTCGAAACGCAACGCCATTGGTTAGACATCGGCGTGACGTCATCCTTCGCAATGGACATGTCAAAAACATACTAGAACTAGCTGTTTTCATTTATATTTCAGTTAATTTGATTGCTTTCAGAGTTTATCGTATACTTCTTGCGTGATTTTTGTTTGTTAGTGATGTGTTGAATGACTAACAATGTCTGAAAGTGGATCTCAAAAGGCGCAATCGGATAATCTTCCGATAATTGATTGCTTGCGCCTACAGTTACATTCACTGACGTCAAATTGCTTTGAAAACTTGTGCAGGCGCTCGCAATAATGTCGGTAGTTTGTGTGGTGAAAATTATATTTTACCCGCGACTTACGTACATTCGGACTCGAACATTCTATTAACGGAGCGCACAGTGAATAAGCTTTCTCACGTATTAAACTAAATTAGATGATAATTGTATTTGCAAAGTCCAAAATTAAACCCATTGTTCATCATCACATCATCTTTTATTGAGCACCAAGCTCCAGTGTACAACTGTACATAGATGCTTTCATGATGAGTTCGTACTTCGCCTCAAATAATGATTTTACATCAGCTGAAATCAGGGGAGTCAAAGCTGCAAGGTGAGGAAGTGATAGATATTTAATTTAGGTACATGGTTCTCGTACAGTTTTTCTAAGTAATTCATAAAAGTCTTTAACATAACCTGTAAAGATTTAGACGTTTTCCTTCTACATACAAATTATATTATAAATCCTTCATATCACATTTTAGGAATAAATGGTTGTTAATAAATAAATCCGTGTTTGGGAATACTTTATAATCAAATCTGTTTTTATCCCAGATCTGAACGAGAATCTTACAACAACTTTTTAGGGTTTGTACTTTTGTTAGCCAAATTAAACCAAAACTATTAATATTTGGTAGAAATAATTATTTTCTTCTTACGTTAAAATGATCTTCGCAACAGTATGCACTGCTTTTTGTAGATATAATATCTCTTTTCACAATTTTACACCAATTTTTCTTATTTATGCATCCCATGGAACATGAAAAAATACTTTGTCCGGCGCGTTCCATCTCGTATTCTTGCACATAGGTACAATACAGTACTTAAAATAAGGTCTTCGGTTTCCATCCATACTTCCGTTTATGAAATTAAACTAGAAAACGTAAATTTAATACTATAAAATACTCTTTCTCAACCTCGCTCATAACCACTTGTTAGTAAACAACTCCAACCTGAAGAACGATGACGTCACCATAGAACGCGCCAAAAGGGCGGCGTTTGAATCGGCTTTATGTCACTGCAATTTTCATTAATTAATTTAAAATAAATTTGGACTTTCCCATGACTCGTATATTTTTTTACGGTATTATATTAACATAAATGAGCTATAAAAACAATAAAAAAAAATCATGCATATTCTCTATTACACCAAACCGCTTGAGACAGGCCTCAACTAACCAGATTTATCCGGTTAAATCCGGTATAATCCGGTCTGTTATACCAGTATTTTCCGGCAAATATAGGTAATCCGTTTAGTGCGTGTATTTACGGTTCACCGGTTTTTGTTTGTCTCGACAACAAGAATAAATACCGATGTTTTGTACGGTAAATAGTTTATCGGCCAAATGGATATTAATGTTACTGTACAAACATTAATATGAGGTTATTAGCTATTGGTTGTTGGTCGCAGCTTTACCTTGTAGACTCAGACCAATAAACTATAGACGGAGCGGCGAGAACAAAAGCGTGAAGCCGGCAAAAGTCAGCCGAAAGCACACATCGAAACCAATAGAATGCCCTATGTTGACAGTTTGAACTAGAACAAATTTTAACTTAATTTTTTGGAACAATAAGCTTTATTCATTTTTATTATTTAGAACACAGAAGTCGTTTTGGTGTGAGTGCCGCCGCGCCGTGTGTATTACAAGGCTAGGCTGACTTTTTGCTGGCTTTACTCTTTTGTTCCCGGCGCTCCGTCTATAGTTTATTAGTCAGGGCTTGTAGACCGATTTTCAAAAAAACGATCATCCCTATACTCCGTTCGCGTCCGATATGGAATTCGTATTAAAGGTAACCCTCACAAATGCTACTTCCGGCCCTGTGATTACGGTTCATTGTAGATTGACGGCGAGTTTGGTGAGTATTAGTTAAAATGCCTTAAGTAAATTTGTTATCTTTAATTACTTAATGTTACATTACGTTACGTTACGTTACGTTACGTTACGTTACGTTACGTTACGTTACGTTACGTTCTGTTCTGTTCTGTTATGTTGTGTTGTGTTGTGTTGTGTTGTGTTGTGTTGTGTTGTGCAGTGCCATGCCATGCCATACCATGAAATGCAATGCTATGCTATGCTATATTGTGTTATGTTATGTTACGCTACGTTACGTAACGTTATTTTATATTGTGTTATTTCGATTTTCGACTATGGCAATTCTATATTCTTTGCGACTAAGATAAAATGTTTCAACTCTGCTGCTTTACGTATGTTATGTATGTATCTACATATTATATTGTTATATATGTTGACGGGTACTCACAGGAGGCCAATTCCTGGAGCTGCTGGAACTCTGCGGGGGACAGCTTGTCCCATTGGAAGCCACTGCCCACCGTGTTCGGCATGGCCTGCAACAACAAATACCATTAGATAACATAACATGACTTAATTAGAGGCTATTAAGACGACTGGCGACATCGCACACATGTCACGCGGTGACGTCACCGAAGCCTGAAACACGCTAACGAAGATTTCTACATCGCCCGCATATATACCACGCCTTGAGAACCTTGAGATATCAAACGACCATCACAGTCCTCCAGGGTACACATCTGGTACCAATTTAGAATGAGAACTAACTGGAGTATTTGTACCAACAACTAAGATAACACAAAATTCTCACCAAGTCTTCATTAAATTAAAATCATTATGTTAAATGTTATAACAATTTTAAACATTACAAAAAAAATCTACTGATCCGATACGAAGTCACGAACATGCTAGTCATAAATAAATCCTTAAAAAATCCCATGGTCCTTCGAGCAGGCATCCGTGATCGGGTTACGCGGTAAATTCAGTAAATCCCTCGGGAGCTGTCGCGTGGCAACGCTAGATCCCAACAGGATTACGTGTATTATTACAAGCTTTTATTGCAGCTACTCAGGGGCATATAATATCCAATGATGTTTTAAATATCTAGATTGAGCGTCGCCCTACAATGAAAACAAAAAAAAGGCAACATTATCAAGCATGTGTGCGTGCAGGCGATGTTTTTCACGTTCATTTATTGTCTATGTGTGCGTAATCTGTGCGTAATGATATAAAAATTGTGGCTAACAGTTAGCCACGTTTTTTTTGATACGTTTTCGCGGATTCGATGTTCCATCTAGATATTTAAAACATCAAAGATAATATCCTAACATAACTTTGTAGAAAAATAACAGACTTCAAAATCGACAAGTTCAGATAAATCCCACGTGAATCACAACCTTTTGAACTACTACACTGCCTTTTGAATACAAAAACAGTTTTATTTAACTGACTTGATACAAAATTATGTTTCATAATATTGCCATCCTTTGACGAATTGAGAACCTCCCCCTTTTATTGAAGTCGTTTAAAAATAAAAGTACCTACCCTTCGGAACTGTAGTGCAGTCAAGTGTATTACCTGTCTCCACCGTTATCTTATTCTTAGGGCGCATTCAAGTAGAACGCTGGTTACCGGCGCCGATCTGCCAGCGGTTATCGGTACTGGTCCGTTGACATAACCTCGGTCGTGTGACAGGTCGGAACTTGTGGGCGCTTATCGGCGCTTATCGGCGCTGGTTCGGCACAAAGTATAGAGACTACCTGCGCCGACTACCTGCGCGGATAATCGCCGATAAGCGCTGGCAGATCGGCGCCGGTAACCAGCGTTCTACTTGAATGCGCCCTTAGTCCACCTAGTCCCCCTCCCCCCTCACATAGAGCAAGAAAGAGACACTTCCACACATTGCCACCTAAAAGTCAATTTCAATAAAATTTTGTACGGAAATAAGTTCAAACTCTAGAAAAGACAAAGGATAGTTTTTATCTTGATAGGTACTACTTGTAGACGCGAAAATTATTCGTCCGCTCCTTTTGGTCGTAGCGTGATGTTTTATAGCCTTTCTCGATAAATCGACTATCCAACATAAAACGAATTGTTCAAATGTAACCGTTCCTGAGATTACCCACAGTTCAAACGAACAAACTGTTCAGCTTTATAAGATTTTTTTTATGGAATTAAGACAGCAAACGAGCATGCAGCACCTGCCTTCCACTGCCGCCCATGACAACTGTGACCGATCCAGAACTAGACTCAATGAGTCTCGTTCTAATTCGGTCACAGATGCGTTGTTACCCCTAAGGACTGAGATGGTCGCCTCTAAAAAAGTGTGTGTAGTGTTTTGTCTTTTTCCCCTCGACTTTGCATACGAAGTCACAAGCAAATACCAAGGAACCATAAATCTAGAGAAATCAATCCTGAATCTCTCACCAACTGACTGGTTCATAACTATTCTCTCAACTCAATGCCGTGAGTAATGGCATATGAAAACAAACAGTTTCAAACAATTCAAACTTCGGTTTCTGTTATTGATAAATCGTTGGAAGTTCCAACTAATAACCGAGTCACAAGATGGATGCTCGGCGTTTGATTGTTTTGCAACTACCCCGCAACTTGGGACGTGTGACAGATGTATGAAAGACAAGTTCAAACTGTCATTCACTGAGACTTACAAAAAATAGCCTAGTTCAAAATTGAGATAACTCAAAAACCATTTGCCAGATGTCGCTCAACTTTATAAAGGGTCACGCACGCGACAAGTATGTAGGTACCTACTACCTTTCGAACAAAAAAAGAATCAACAAAATCGGAACACCCAGTCAAAAGTTATGAGGTAATGAACAAATGAACATTAATTAAAATTCACATTATTGAGAATAACTCAAAAACTGACATCAGATGTCGTTCAAGTTTTTATGGGACCAAACGGCAGTCATTACCTTTCGAATGGAAAGAATTATCGAAATCGGATTAGAACAAAGTTCTGAGATAAGAAAAAAAACATAGGTACATATTTAATTACTCCGTGTCGGTTACATTTGTCACGGGCGTCAAAAAGGATGGTATGTCGTTTGCTAACTCCATAAAAAGTGAAGACGCAATTCAACTGACTTATTAAGTTTCTAATTGGCAAACAGACGGACGACAGCGAAATGAGAAGGGTAAACAAATTAGGATCGTCATCAATTTGCCTCCTAAACATTTTTCATGAAACTTTAAGACGCTGAAGGAATTAAGGTCGAAACGATCTCGGAGGGAATGTTTTGAATGCAAAATTGTGCTGAAGCTTCGACTAAGTTAATACTAATATTAACTAACAGGACTAACCATAACTAACAGTCCCTGTCCTCACACTTATTAACAAACTAACCAACTAACATTCTAACACCATCTACTAATTGGACTAACCACCCTAGTCCCTAAATTGGGTCTTGTTCTAAGTCGGTCACAATTGCCATGGGCGGCAGCGGAAGGGTGGTGCAGCATGCTCGTTTGCTACCTTAATTCAATAAAAAAAAAGTAATGGGTCTTTACTTCGTTATAATTTTTTATTAACTTAGTCATGGGTGGAACTTCACATCTGAGAACAAATTAGAATGAGGCTTTTACCAATTACTTCCTAGCAAAACTAAGAGAAATAACTTACACACCTTTGAAACATTATGGAAACTCTCCGGCATGCAGTTTCCTCACGATGTTTTTCTTCACCGTTGTAGCGAGGGAAATTTAAATGTTTAAATCGCACATAACACCGAAAAGTTAGATGTGGATGTTGCTCTGGTGTGCAAGGTTTTTAAACGATATAAAATTCGAAGAGGCACTTTTTTTAAATTTTAGGTGCAGGAATCGAACCCAGGCCGCTCGGCTACCACTGCTTGAACTTTCTGTACTGTTTGAACTTCTCTAGTTAGAATTAGTGAATTGCATATTCCAATGATATCAGGAAATCGACTCCTGAGGGAATAAACTACGGTATGAAAGTTTATTTCAAAATTAGTTAAAACTTCATCCTCGCGGGAAAACTCTCGGAAAATAGCTAATTTAGAAATTGAAATTAGTTCACAATTATATTACAGTTCGCATTATAAAACCGCGTTTCTAGTTTTGACTTCAAAAAAGGGAGGTTCTCAGTTTTACGGGGTGAACTGATTTTGATAATTCTTTTTGTATTTGATAGCTGGCGTTTGTCGTAGTCGTCTGATGAGTGGTTTTTGTGTTATCCCTAATAATGCGCATTTAACTTCCATTACGTTGATAATGTTATTATTAATTTATTAATTAAGTTCTTTTTGTTTTTCAAAATAATCATCATCATCATCATCTCAACCCATCATGGCCCACTATTGAGCACGGGTCTCCTCTCATAATGAGAAGGTTAAGCATTTAAAGCATAATTTTAAGCATTTAAATGTCGCTTGCTACAAACGGTGAAGGAAAACATCGTGAGGAAACCTGCATGCCGGAGAGTTCGCAAAAACTCAAAGGTGTGTGAAGTCCGCCAATCCGCACTTGGCCAGCGTGGGGGACTATGGCCTTAACCTTCAAAATAATAATACGTTAAAAAGGATTATTTTTCAAATGACGTATTTAATACGTCATTTGATTCGTTGAATGAATTCCGAGTGGGGAATTCTTTTCACACTGCAGCCCTATTTGCTTTGCGCTTGATGCGAGGAATTTCATATATTCCCGGGGACGTTAAAGATAAATTCTGGGCGCAAAGCGAATTCCGTAAGCCGAAGCTGCGAATACCTATTTGTTTACGTAAAAATAAAATAATTATTTTGCTCTTCTTTTATGGAATTAAAGCAAATGACTAGGTATGCACGTACTGCTGCCGTCATGACAACTGTGACCGACACAGAACAAGGGCGCATTCAAGTAGAACGCTGGTTACCGGCGCTGATCTGCCAGTGCTTATCGGCGCTTATCCGCGCAGCTAGTCGGCGCAGATAGTCTTTATACTTTGTGCCGAACCAGCGCCGATAAGCGCCGACAAGTTCCGATTCCGACCTGTCACACGACCGAGGTTATGTCAACGGACCAGTACCGATAAGCGCTGGCAGTTCGGCGCCGGTAACCAGCGTTCTAATTGAATGCACCCCAACACTCAATTTAGGGACTGGTATGGTTACTCCAGTTAGCAGATGGTGTAAATTCTCCTCCAAATCGGAATACAGACGGGTTGCTACCCTTAGAACTAAGATGGTAGCCTCTGAAGTGTAACCAAATCCACACTTTTCCAAGCAGTCTGATGAGGACCCTAATTTGTTTACCCTTCTCAATTTCCTGTCGTTCATTTTGTGTTCTCCAATTAGAAAATCAATATAGCTACGTACTCAGACATATTGCGTCTTTCTTTTGAATAAAGTAAGAAATTAGTAGTCCTCTATTTAACATTTTTATTAAATCCGATGAACAATAACAATAACTAACTGCACTATTACTAACATTAAGTAACAGGACTAATTATCACTAACAGTCCCTGTGCTCACACTTATTAACAAACTAACCAACTAATATTCTAACACCATCTACTAATTGGACTAACCATCCTAGTCCCTTTGAGTCTAGTTCTAGGTCGGTCACAGTTGTTATGGGCGGCAGCAAAAGGGTGGTGCTGCATGCTCGTTTGCTGTCTTAATGCTATAAAAAAAAGTAGAAGGACTGGGGCAGAGACTGTAAGTGATAGTTTGCCGTGTTCGTATTATAAAAAATCTATTGCAATTTTTATATACCTCCCGAAAAGCCTCCCGAATAGATTTTATTTTACAAAGCGAAGACAAAATGGTACTAGGATGTAATAAACGTGTGGGAGATAACATAATGCGTCGTATTTGTCACTGGAGCTCTATACACGAGTACCAGGCGTTGAGGTTAACATAAAAGCCTTAGGGCGCTTTTAGTGTCATGCGGATTTGCTCACGCACGCGGGATTGGCCCGCATGCGTAGCACCCGCAAAGAATAATTTCATATACAATTTATTATAAAGCGTGATAAACGCACGCGGGACGCGGGGCGCTGTGCGGGGCGTCATCCCGCAGCGGGGCATCCGCATGGCCGCAGGGGCCCATGAAAGTGCAGCTTACAGGACATTATAATTATTGTCGTATAGGGATCTTTTGGCGCGTGGATGACGTGTGGGTGACGGAGACAGCTCCTAACGGGTAAGGCAAACTGTAAGGAAATGTCTCTGTCACCCACATGTCATCCACGCGCTAAAAGATGTATATATGACTGTAGGTACCTACCACTTTCGATCATGGCCACTTTAAGAGTTTTTAGCTGTCATCATATTTTGATTTTTAATCCCCGACGCAAAAAGAGGCGTATTGTAAATTCGAACTGTCTGTCTGTGTCTGTGGCACCGTAACTCCTGAATGAATGACCGGATATCTGTCAGTTTTTAAGGTTCCGTACCAAAAGGGTAAAACAGGACCCTATTACTGAGACTTCGTTGTCCGTCCGTCCGTCCGTCCGTCTGTCACCAGGCTGTATCTCATGGACCGTAATAGTTACATAGTTGAAATTTTCACACTGATGTATTTCTGTTGCCGCTACAACAACAAATACTAAAAACAGAATAAAATAAATATTTAAGATAGTTTAGTTACCGACCGAAAATACAAGAGTTAACCGAAAGTCCAAGAGATGGCGTTGTGGCTAATATGTGGCTACAATAAAACAATGGTCACAGTGACCTTTGGGAAAGCGACCATACCTACAGACCAGATTTTTTTGGCGTTTTTATACATAATGGTACGGAACCCTTCGTGCGCGAGTCCGACATGCACTTGGCCGGTTTTTATTCGAAAGCCAGTTAAACTCATCATTCAAATCAAACCGCCTCGCTGGGAAACGAACCCAGGACCCTTCGAATGTCTGTACTCGCGTCCGTTGCTCGTATAGATAGATTAAGTTCTAGTCCCCCCGAGATACCTATGTCGGAGTTGTTTACGACATCAAAGTGGATAGGATTTGCGAGTGCGTATCAATTCTATTTATTCCCGAGCAATGACCTCTCCGGAACATCTGTTCTTATCGCTATGAGATTTGAAGAAATGGAACTTATTTTTGTAATAAAATGTGCCTCAGACTTGCTAATATTATAAATACGAAAGTCTGTGTGTTATTGACGCTTTCACGGCTAAACCAGCGGCCCGATTTGGATTAAATTTGGAATGAAAATAGTTAAAGACCCAAGGTCAGATATAGGCTTTTATTTTTCAAAAATCAAACCTTCAGGGCTTGAAGTTGGGGATGACAATTTGTATGAAAAATGTAAACTGGAGTGTTAGTCTTAGCAAAGCCGCGGGCAACTGCTAGTGTACAATACTTTTGCGGGATTACGATATGTCCAAGTCTAATGGATAGACTGATCCCTTAGGATAGCGATCGTCATACTTTTTTGGCCAAGGGCCGCACAAGGGCCCCTTTTATATAGACCCCATCAGGGGCGCAGCTATCACTACGAGTGACATCGAGTAATTTTTGATTTTTAGTTTTCCTTTTTAACCGACTTCAAAAAATAAGGTTCTCATTTGACCTGTATGTATGTATGTATATTTGTGCGCGATTATCTTGCGTTTGGTAGAACCGATTTTGATGTGGTTTTCAGTATAGTAGAAGAAGGTTTAAGAATTTATTTTATTTTAGGAGAAGGTTTTAGGCATATTGTTTAGCTGAACCGATTTTGATACGGTTTTCAGCATCGTGTTTATCAGACTTAGGAGAAGGATTTAGGAATATTAACCGCGTTTAACTGAACCGATTTTTACTTTTCGGCGTTAAAGTCGGTTCTATTTTGTTAAAAGTTATTATCGATGTTAAAGTCAGAAAAAGGTTATTTACATAAACCACGTAAGACCACAAATGCAGTTACTTTTTAATGCAAGTAGGTCGTACAATGCGTGCGGTTACCTCACTGAGTTATTTCTGGCGTGTGGCCGCGAGTTGCTTGACTTCATGCTAGCCTAGTACCTGCATGATCCGGTCTTACGGGATTATCCCGGTAATTATCAAAGGGAGCTTCCGGATAAATTGCTTTTTACAAAAAAATAACCGACCTCAACATCGACAAGTAGAGATAACTCAAAAACTACTCGCCAGATGGCGCTCAATTCGATCCATCGATGTAAAAGCTCTCACAAATGAATGAAGCCCAAACACACGGTAATGGGTTCATGCTAGCCTGGTACCTGCATGACCCGGTCTTACAGGATTATCCCGGTAACTATCAGGGATAGCTTCCGGAAAAGCAAAACATAATTAACGCATTTGCTTTTGACCGTGTCTTCGTTCGTGCATAGACGTTTTTCCCGCATGAATCCCGCGGGAACTTCGGGATAAAAAGTAGCCTATATGTTGCTCCACAGCCTCCTCTATCTTCCAGTGAAGCCGCATACAAATCCGTTCAGCCGTTTCTGAGATTAACGTGCACAACAATACAATCAGTATGTATAGATACTCGTATGGAAGATAAATAACATCTTAGGTTCACACACACACACGCGGGGACAGGCAGTAATCCGCAGTAAACAATGTGGGTTGCAGAACGCCTGCCGGGTCCGCTAGTTACAAAATAGTTCCAAACCCTACCGGGTGTCGAACCCTGGACGCCTGCCAAGGGCTCCACAATAGGATTATGTTTGTATCGCTGACTGAATAAACAAACTAGTTAAATAAATAAACAATGTATGTTTACCGCGCTTTGAAGTTTTGTAGTTGTAGCTTGATTTTTTGTTTATTATGATTGCGCGTAGACGTTTAGTTTGTGTGTAATGGGCAGTGCTGCCCATCAAGTAGGATAGTTACTACCGTATATATTAGAACTGTGTGCTTTGCTTCGTCGTATACTTAAAGGACTGTAACAAAATGCCCGCGTCGATGTTGCTATTATACAAGATTAATCGAGTCTAACGATATCGCTTATAAACTATAGGTACTCCGTTCGCGTTCTATATTGAATTAATTTTAATCGCAACCCACACTTTAAACTCAGCTTGGCGGTGAGAATATAAAATGCCTTAAGTAAAATTTTCTTACAAGCTAAACTGAACTGTGCGCACACGTAATAAAGTTGATTTTACCGTAGTGGTATTTCCATATTCTCGACGATTCAAGTACAGAAATATTTGCAAGGTACTCACACACCGACCGCGCCCGCTACCTCGCGCGTCGGTCGATCAAGCGACGTTACATACGTCACTATGACGTCACTGACCTACATCGCGCTATCGAAATATTTTACATCGTGCGCATAATGTACAAGTTTCGTACGTCGTCAGGAAATAAAAGTAAGTAAGAGAGCCCAATTTTCGAAAACTAAAACAATGGTCAAAATCTCGAAAACGATGACACGTTTACTAAAACGATTTTTGTAAAAGTTTGACATCTGGTAGGTCCACCTCCAAGTTATTTTACGTTTCAAATTTTGTTATACAACTTATGGGACACCCTATATTATCTATCTAAGTATATTGATTCATGTACACTTCGGTCCGCGTAATTTTCTAAAGAGGCGCAAAGTTTTCGCTTCACGTCATAATTAAATTCAAATATAAGTAAGTACCTACTCAAATATATTTGAAACAGAAAGTCAGAAATCATGGAGCAATAAAAACGAACGCTACACCGACGTAAAGGATGTGGTATTATACAAAGATTTACCGCCATTTCATATATTTAAACTTGAACCCATTCTTTATATCTGTATTTCTTTTTACTCTGTGATAAATTATACTGCGTAGGGTTGCCAAAATATTTAGCAACGACAATTATTGTCAATTTAACATCGACAAGTAATACAATTAAATTATCATTAAATTATTTGAAGTTGTAATATACCTATTATAAGGGATAATTAAAAAATGGTGCGTGAGTGGTATAAAAAGGGCACTCGGTCAACCGCGGGCATTCTAGTTTCGGAAGCGAAACCAGGAAGATACCAGCGATACCTACGAGTGAGAAGTGAAGTGATTTCTACAAGCGATACAGTGTTCGACGAGTGTGTTTACGAGTACCTATGTGCAGAGTGTTTTGGTGTGTACTGTGTAACAATAATATCTAAATATTGCCATCATTAAAAAAAACTGTTATAAGCTGCACTGATTTCTACAAAACATAGCTAAAAATACTGCAAGAAAATTGCCTTTCGATTTAAAAATACCGCACTCAAATCGGTTCGTTCATTCAGGAGTTACGGTGCTATAATCCTACAAGCATCTTTTGTCGCGTGGGTGACAGAGACAGCGCCTTATGGTGCGTACAGACTATATAACAAAACATGTTATAAAACACAGTTATATAACATGTTTTAATAAATGTGGACGATATGTCATTAAAAATACATTGTGTCTTGTTATACGTTTCATTGTTAGACAACAATGTTAGATAGTGTGGACGTGTTATAAAACAGAAGTTATATAACATGTTACATAATCTGTACGCATCCTAAGTAAAGCAAACTGTAAGAACTGTACAGGTGTACAGTCAGATACACCGACAGACAGGTCAAACTCACAACACAACTCTTTTTGGGTCGAGGGTTAAAAATAATGGATGGAGTCCCTTACACGTCAGTTAAAAATGTAACGCCTCATTCACATACTCGACCGAATATTCGGTCTACTATTTCGACAAACACTAGAATAAATGAGAACAACCACGATTACAATCATTTATGTACATTTTCTTTATATTTTTCTCTCTCATACAAATACACCGCTATTTTGTACCGCACCGATATTTTGTATACCGTGTCCTCCACCCGAAGGGTTGTCTGGAAGAGATTGCTACTCTAGCGATAAGACCGCCCGTTGTGTATTGTCAATGTTATTTTCTCGCCTCTTCATCTTTGTTTATTTTTCTGTATTGGTGTGCACAATAAAGTATATTGTATTGTATTGTATTGTATTGTACACCGCATACGAATACAAGAGAAATCCTTTGCGAATGATCGTATCGCAATACGAAGATGACAAGGCAATATAAACTAAAACGCTATACACTCATACCTAATCTTAATCTAGTAGGTATTCCCTGTATCGTGGCCCCATGGACAACACACAATACAACGCCACACACCCAGACCGAAAACGAAAATTTATACACATCATTCAAATTTCCACCTCACCTTCGAACCCAGGAATCTTGGAACGGCGATTCGACGTGTTAACCATCGCGATATTCACGCGTTCGCAATATTTTTCGCCGAGCATCTAAACGAGACATTACGATTGTACCTACATCGATCAGTTACAATTTTATTATATTTGAATACCCATCAAAATGATTTATGTGTCAACCCTAAACCCGGCCCATACATTACGCGCAGAATTTATCTTGACACTGAAAAATCTACACGAAATTTTAAAACGTCGTATGTAACTGTCTGTGCGTTTGTAAATACGCTCTAATGTGTTACATATTATGAACTCGACTTACCATGTTATTTTTGGGAAGATACGTTGTTGTTGTCTATAACGGCCTGTGTCAGTGTCTATTACGGCTTTTTTAATGTCTATTTCAGTGTTTTCCTTAGGGTTAGCTCACACCGAGACGAGACGCGACGCGACGCTGCGCGCAGTCTTTCAAAGAACGGCTCAAAATAGAACTTTATTTTCTACACGAAAAGATACACATTTCATTGTGACAATTCAGAATACGTTGCTTCATGCAGCGCTGCGTCTAGTGACGCCTCGCGGCGCAGCGCGGTGCAGCGCGGTGCATCGCTACGCAGCCGTGCATCGTCGGTACGCGCGGCGTACAAGATTGCCTACTTTTACGATGCACCTCGCAACATTGAGATGCGTCTCGCGGCGACGCGCGGCGCAGCTCGAAATCACTGGCCTCTTCCAGTATCGTTGCGTCGCGTCGCGTCTCGGTGTGAGCTGACCCTTAGTCTACTAGTTTAATACACTATTACGGCATGTATCAGTATTTCAGTATACAAATGACGGCGTGTGTCACTGTACTAACTGTCTATTACGGCCTATTTCAGAGTATATTGCGGCTTATTTCACAGTATATTACATCCAGTTTCATTTAATACTAAAAAATCCAACATAATTATGACACTAATGTGTTACATTGTATGAAGGTATGAAGGCGACTCACGCGAATCCCATTGATCTATAAGATTCCTATCTCTATGGCGAATCCCATGTTATTTTAGCGAGGTTACATTGTTCGCTGTCAGTGAGTTGTTTGTTGTGGTTTATTTGTTACTTTGAGTGATTATTCTGTACTAAAATGCTAAAAGCTATTCATAGTCGTGCAAGAAAAGTGGTTTTCTATGTGCTAAAATAACATTTCCTGTAATATAATATTAAATCTCTTAATTAACATTTCTGACATATTGTCAAAATGACATGAGCGTAACTATAATTACTATTGCTATAAAAAAGGAAAACTTTAGCGCATTCATCGCAATTTTTTTATATTCCTGGTTAACCTATAAAGTCTAATACGGTGTGTATCAGAGTGTATTACACCTCAATTCATAATCTATTACGTACGGCTTTAATGTATTTTATGTAGGGAGGTAGTATTTTAAATTATGATATGACCTGTTGCATTATAACGGCCGGTTTCACTGTCTATTGTGGCTTCAGAGTGTATTGCGGGTTCATCATCATCATCTCAACCCATCACGGCCCACTATTGAGCACGGGTCTCTTCTCAGAATGAGAAGGGTAAGACCATAGTCCACCACGCTGGCCGAGTGCGGATTGGCGGACTTCACACACCTTTGAGTTTTGCGAACTCTCCGGCATTCAGGTTTCCTCACGATGTTTTCCTTCACCGTTTGTAGCAAGTGAAATTTAAATGCTTAAAACGCACAACTCCGAAAAGTCAGAGGTGCCTGAGGCCTTGGGATTCGAACCCGGACCCTCCGAATAGGAGGTCGAATTCTTAACCACTAGGCTATCACCGCTATACATTGCGGGTAACCACAATTTATTAGGGTTTGTTTCATACGAGTATTTATTTTGTCACTGAAAAATTCAACGCGACATTAGTACACGTTGGATGTAAAATGTAAATACCGGCTGAGTATTTGTTAATAACGTAATGTGTTACATTTTATGATTGCTGTTATTTTAGAGAGGTAACATTGTTTTGTGTTTATTGCGGTATGTGTATTATGTTATGGCCTGTTATTAAATAACGCCTAAATAAATTTATACATACAGTATTCGATCTTTCCCGGATCGGTGTGGGAATTTTGGCGCGAATCAAAGATTGTTGCTGTACTGCGCGCATTTTTATTTTATGTGAAGCCTGAATCACGCTATCGGAGTTTTTTTACCTCGCTGGCATCTTCTTCTCCTCTATCTATACATCTATCTTCTATTCAAAGATGTATTAAATATCTAGATTGAACATCGAATCCGCGAAAACGTGTCAAAAAATTGTGGCTAACTGTTAGCCACAATTTTTATATCATTACGCACAGATTACGCACACATAGACAATAAATGAACGCGAAAAACATCGCCTGCACGCACACATGCTTGATAATGTTGCCTTGTTTTTTTTTTGTTTTCATTGTAGGGCGACGCTCAATCTAGATATTTAAAACATCATTGCTTCTATTCTATATCTATAACTTCTTCTATCAATCTATTCTTCTATACATATAATAAAACTGTAACTGATCACTGTTTGTGCACGCTAATCTCAGGAAAGGCTGAACGGATTTTTATGAGACTTTCACTGGGAGATAGAGGAGGCTGTGGAGCAACATATAGGCTACTTTTTATCCCAGAGTTCCCGTGGGATCGGGATTTACGAAAAACTTCTACGCACGAGCGAAGTCGCGGGTAAAAACTAGCATCTTAATAACAATAATCATTGATGAAAACTTTGTAATGAGTTGTATAAATAACGTTATTAGTAACGTTGTCTGTCGGTGCGTTGTTATTACTGCGGCAGACGAAAACAAAATTGTTTACAACTTGGTTTTCCTTCCTTAACCCGGGTTCAGTACAATTATGTCCTTAAGGAAAACTGTATTAGCAAGGTGGGTACGGTACGCGAATACTGATTTTAACTTTATTTAAGACTAGCTTTTGCCCGCGGCTTCGCCCGCGTGGAATTCGTTTATATTTATATATCACGAATCGGGGAAGTGGGGAAGAAGGTACGTCATCAACTATCTTCCTGGGAAAATTCATCGAAATCGGTCACGCGGTTTAGATTTTTCATACAAAATTTCATCCCCTATTTCAAGCCTTTAGGGGTTGATTTTTGAAAAAAAAGTAGCCTATATGTGACTCTGGGTCTTCAACTATTTTCATTCCGAATTTCATCCAAACCGCACCGGTGGTTTAGCCGTGAAAACGTCACAGACAGACAGACAGACAGACAGACTTTCGCATTTATAATATTAGTATGGATTTAAGAACATTATTTATTAAGAACTAGCTGAACCGGCAGACGTTGTTTTGTAACTAATGTATATCCTTATATTATAACTAGTAAATCCGCCCTCACTTCGCTTCGGGGAACCAGTCCCTTCAAAAAATATCTATAAATTTTAACAAATTATGTTATTCCAATGTCTAAGCTATAAGTATTACTGCAAAGTTTCATGAAAATCCGTTCAGTAGTTTTTGCGTGAAAGAGCAACAAACACACACACATTCACTCACATACATCCTTACAAACTTTCGCATTTATAATATTAGTAGGATAGTAGGATTGAGAAAGTCTGTAAGGATGTGTGTGTGTTTGTTTGTTACTTTACGACAGCCGTACGGCTACCGCGACAGCCGTACGGCTCCGCGACGCGGAACGGAGCCGGTGCCCGGTGCGGGCCGGTTGGTCTGAATCGTACCTATGTTGGAAAAAATTCAGCCTTCTGAGAGCTATTTTCTACTAAGGGGCTGGGACCCCCAAGCGAAGCGAGGGCGGGTTTACGAGTAGGTATATAAAAGCGAAAGCTCGCTCATCGAAAACGAAATATCTAAAACCACATGACGCATTAGCTTAACGACGGATTTAGAAGAAAACAACCGGGACTGAAGGCTTTTACGTGGTCTCCGTAAAAGGAAACACTTCAGAAGAAAACAAATAAATAACGTTACACCCTTTTTAGGTTGTAAGCAAAGATGTATATATCTAGATGGAACATCGAATCCGCGAAAACGTGTCAAAAAGTGTTGGCCACAACTTTTATATCATTACGCACAGATTACGCACACATAGATAATAAATGAACGCGAAAAACATCGCCTGCACGCACACATGCTTGATAATGTTGCCTTGTTTTTTTGTTTTCATTGTATGGCGACACTCAATCTAGATATTTAAAACATCATTGGTTGTAAGCTAATAATTTATACCAACTAATGTTCTACCGCCGTCTGCTAACTGACTGACCACTCTAGTACCGCTGTGAGTGTTGTTCTGTGTCGGTCACAGTTGTCATGGCGGCAGCGGAAGGTGCTGCATGCTCGTTTGCTACCTTAATTCCTTATAGAAAGCATGTTTTAACCGACTTCAAAAAAGAAAGAGGTTTTCAATTCCACTGTATTTTTATGTTCGTTAAGTACCTCTTAACTTTTGAATGGGTGTTCTGATAACTGTAGTTTTTTTTATCGAAAAGCACCAGTTTGTCGTCTGATCTTACATAAATCTGACCGACATCTTTGAGTTACCCCTACTTACCTATACATTTAGAAGCCGATAATTTTTTAAGTGATTTTCTTCACGTATCAACATAATTATGTGGTTAATAGCTAGAAGTCCATAACTAAAGGTCACTGGAGATAGAACGGGAGATGACGTCAGCAGATGTGATGTAAACAGCACAAGGTCGTGCTGACGTCATCGCTCATTACACACATTATCTGTGACGTAGACAAGTTAATACCCTGATTTGAGTTAAGACGAGTGGCTTAAATGTTAACTGACTTCAAAAAAGAACGAGGTTCTCAATTCGACCGTATATATGCTTTTTATTTATTTATTTAATCTTTATTGTAAAACCTTAAAAATAAGGATGTACAATGGGCGGACTTAATGCCTAGCGGCATTCTCTACCAGTCAACCCTTGAGTGTTACTGAGAGAATGTGGTAGGTGTCACAATATTTATATACAGATACAATAATATATATACACATAGAATACATAATACATAATAATATATATAATATATATATAGTAATACAACATAAATATATAATATATATATAAATATGACACGGCTATAAAAATACATATAGGTTGACCAGAAATATAAAAAACCTCGCCATGTTGCGGTAAACTCATTTCTTTTTATGTGTGTTCGGCGATTTTTTCGTCGTTTATGAGCAGATTTTGATAATTTTTTTGTGCTACAAAGTAGATATCCCAAGGGTGGTACCATGAAACGGGCATCAGGATCTGATGATAGTATCTCAGAGAAATCGGTGGGAACTTTCGAAAATTGTATGGGCTATCAGTGCGTTTGTTGATGTTTTCATTGAGTATCTCAATATATAAAACTCTTGCGTTACTGGTGACTGACAGACATCGCACAGCCGAAACTACTGAACGGAAGAAGCTGAAATTTGGCATGTGTGTTCCTTGGAGAGTGTAGGGGAGCACTAAGAGAGGATTTTTGGAAATTCCACCCCGAAGGGGTGAAATAGGGGGGGGGGGTGAAGTTTAAACGATTTCCACGAAGCCTGCTGGCGGAAGCTAGTTGAGTATAATTAAGGAGAGGGGGGGACCGGGGGGGGGGGGATTTAAAAAATGGATCACTCTCACGTAGTACGCATATGTTCCATTATTATCACTGACATAGGTACTGATTCTGAATCATTGAATATCTAAGACATAAAGAACATAATTGAATACTTTCCTTTTAGTCGGTCCATTGCCGCGTCGTAATGCGCAGTGCTAATGGTACGACTAGCGAAAGTTTACGTTGTCTGTGGTTGTAATAACCGCTCGTTGTTTTGGGTATCGCGTACGCGTTCGATCTATTTTGGTCGGGAATCGGGATAAAAAAACCGGCCAAATGCGAGTCGGACTCGCGTACGAAAGGTTCCGTACCATTATGTATAAAAACGCCAAAAAAATCTGGTCTGTTGTATAAAAGCCTCACTTAAATATTTTAATTGTTTTATTGTAGCCACATATTACGCCCAACGCCATCTCTTGGATCGAATGGTAACTAAACTTACGTCGAATGTATGGGCACCCACTTAAATATTTATTTTATTCTATTTTTTAGTATTTGTTGTTGTAGCGGCAACAGAAATACATCATCTGTGAAAATTTAAACTGTGTAACTATTACAGTTCATGAGATACAGCCTGGTGACAGACGGACGGACGGACGGACGGACGGACGGACGGACGGACGGACGGACAGCGAAGTCTCAGTAATAGGGTCCCGTTTTACCCTTTGGGTACGGAACCCTAATAAAACGGCCATATTAACGATATAATCTGTGATTAGTAAGTGGTGTAGATTTTATCTTGGAACAGTTATTTATGGACTGTCTAAAACAATTTATATACTTACATAAAACTAACTTTTCACAAAAAAACGACTTCAAAGTCGAGATAACTCAAAAACCGCTCGTCAGATGTCGCTCAAATTTAGACACAACAACACAATCAGAATCGGAACACCCATTCAAAACTTATGAGGTAAGTAATAAGCATAAATTAAATGCACATTATCCATACTAATATTATAAATGCGAAAGTCTGTCTGTCTGTCTGTCTGTCTGTCTGTCTGTGACGTTTTCACGGCTAAACCACCGGTGCGATTTGGATGAAATTCGGAATGAAAATAGATGAAGACCCAGAGTCACATATAGGCTACTTTTTTTTTCAAAAATCAACCCCTAAATGCTTGAAATAGGGGATGAAAGTTTGTATGAAAAATCTAAACCGCCTGACCGATTTCGATGAATTTTCCCAGGAAGATAGTTGATGACGTATCTTCTTCCCCACTTCCCCGGTTCGCGATATAAATGAATTCCACGCGGGCGAAGCCGCGGGCAAAAGCTAGTTGAGAATAACTCAAAAAATGTTCATCGGATGTCGCTCAAATTATGGGACCAGACGGCAGTCATGAACTTTCGAAGGCGAAAGAATTATCGAAATCGGTTCACCTTCACCCCGTACGAAGTTCTGAGTTTCTGAGGTAACACACAATAAAAAAACACAAACGAATTGACAACCTCATTCTTTTTTAAAGTCAGTTAAAAATCAGTCCACTCAGTAAAAAAATATGACGTAAGTACAAAAAATACAGTCGTGAGAACCTCTTTTCAAAGTTGTTTACAAATCGGAATCACGTACGATATGAACATTTCGAATCAACAGCGTTATAATAAACAAATGTAAAATTTTGCACGATTTATTGCCTTCCCGATTGATCATCAAAGTTTATATCTACATAAATATTCAGCTTTGTCATAACAATGCTAGAAATGCCACGATTGATTTAAAACAAAAATACTTTACGCTTACTATAAAATTATAAACACGTGTGTATATTTATGAGTTATCGATTGGAAATATACGGTACGCCCTTTGATGTTTTAAATGTGTAGATTGAGCGTCGCCCTCGCCCTACAATTAAAACAAAAAAACAAGGCAACATTATCCAGCATGTGTGCGTGCAGGCGATGTTTTACACCTTCGTCTATTGTCTATGTGTACGTAATGATATAAAAATTGTGGCTAACAGTTAGCCACAATTTTTTGACACGTTTGCGCGGATTCGATGTTCCATCTACATATTTAAAACATCAAAGGGTACGGCCATAGAAGTAGAAGAGAACAAAATAACAAAACGTATGGCTGAAATCTATTAATGGCCCACTACCGAGCACGGGTCTCTCCTCATTATTGAGGAGGCCTAGAGCATACTGCGCCACGCTGCTCCATTACGGATTGGTGGAGGGATTGGTGGAGGTCAACCCAGTATCGAAAGTTTTCTAGCAGCCTGTAGGCCTTCTACATGGCTTAACAACTACTATCTATCCGGGACCGACGGCTTTACGTGCCCTCCGAGGCACGGAAGCGCTCAAAGTAAAGCCACTAGTGGTCACCCATCCGACTACCGACCGCCCGCTGTTGCTTAACTTTGTCGATCACTTGGAATTAACACAAGCCACCGGGCTATGAGCGCTTTTTTTCTTACGTCTATGATAATATATATTGGGATATATGATTGGGATTATAACTGGCGTCGCTATCTACTTCTCACTTGCACATTATGGCCGTCTCACTCACACCCGCCGGTAACGCTAATAATGGGTGGATAAATGTATTTGGAGTTTACTCCTTAAGAAACGATTTGAGTTATAAGGCCCGGTATGAGATTTTATGAGGAGTAAAATCAAGTTTGGAAACACGAAAAGTTGAGGCGTTACGTAGAAAGAGACAAACATATAACTATCTCAAATCTCAAATCTCAAATCTTAGTCTCTATAACAAATTTGAACCTCAAATATATTATAAAAGGGCAAAATAATACGACTCGTGTTACAACTTCAGTTACAATTTATTTTCTATTCCACCATGCTGCTCCAGGACGGATTGATGGAGGGGTCGTGGCCAACCCAGTATCGGAAGTTATGATGCTGACCGAAGGCCTCCGACATATACAGAAGGCTTTATTGTCGTACAAGAATCTTTTGGCGTGTGGGTGACAGAGACAGCGCCTTACAGGTAAGGCAAACAGTAAGGCGCTGTCTCTGTCATCCATGCGCCAAAAGATCCTTGTACGACTATACGTGGTCTCCAAAAAAGGGTAACGCTCAAGAAGAAATCATTCGATATCAATCAATCAATCAATTCATTCAATTCAATATTCTATCAATCAGCAACATCAATCAAAACTGTATCTGTTCGCTGTTACGCTAATCTTAGAAAACACTGAACGGAATTATATGGGATTTTCACTGGGAGATAGAGGAGGCTGTGGAGCAGCATATGGGCTACTTTTATCCCGGAGTTCCCGCGGGATCGGGATTCACGGGGGTAAAACTCTTATGTACGGGCGAGGTCGCGGGCAATAGCTAGTTTATAAATACTTCAGTTCATCAGTTGTATAGTAAACCCAACTTAAGATTGAAACGAAAGAGGCGCTGTCGGACGCATTTGACATTCATTTGACCAATCATTGCACACTAGTAGGTAACTGACAGATGAATGACCATAACGTACTTATGAATGACTTTTCGTTAGTTCCAATTTTTGCCATTTCAGAGATAAGTTGGGCGCACTGTAGGTTGTAGCTCGATTGAATGGAAACATTTCAACACATTCCGTATTGGGAACGTGCGCGACGGTGGCGACGCGCAGTTTTGACATTTGACAACTTTTTCGGCGACTGTCAAATAATGACATGTGAAAATTGTTAGTATTTTTGCAATTAAAAACCAAAATAAAGAGTACATGGTACTTGTTGACTTTATTTGAGTTCAATTTATTAAATAGTGTATGTGTAAAATGGATATAATCATAAAAACCGGGTTCGAAAGTATTACACAAAGCCGAAGTAGTTTCCATTTTTTGTCACGTTGTGCGCTGCGATCGTTTTTGTACACCTACCACCCGCTTTGCACATAGCGAATACCTACAGTCAAACTATTAAAACTAGACCTAATGTATGCATTGATAATCTATATAATTACTAGCTGACCCCGCAAACGTTGTTATGCCATATAAATTATTTCTAGGAAAATGACTATTAAAAAATAGGGGTTGTTGATAAAAGGGTGAAAATTTAGGGTTGTATGTATTTTTAATGCCACATTGTAGAAAAATAAAAAATAAAAATTTTGTCCAAAAATAAAAATAAAATGTTAAGGGTGAACAACCCTTATCACTTATTGGTATGAAAAATACAAAATACAAGCCGTTTCGGAGGAGTATGGTAACTAACATTGTGACACAAGAATTTTATATGTATGTATAAGATGTACCTATATAAAACTCTTGCGTTACTGAGTGATTGACTGACAGACAACGCACAGCCGAAACTACTGAACGGAAGGAGCTGAAATTTGGCATGTATGTTCCTTGGGGAGTGTAGGGGAGCACTAAGAGAGGATTCTCGGAAATTCCATCCCGAAGGGGATGAAATAGGGGGGTGAAGTTTACACGAATTCCACGCGGGCGAAGCCTGCGGGCGGAAGCTAGTGATTTATAAATTGGCAGAATCGGGGTTCAAGACAACGGGTAGTCAATTTTAATTTGTATTTGCGATAATTTGGGCTTAAACTAGTCAAAAAGTATACACAAAGTAGCTTTTTCCACGTGGAGTGTTAATTTTGCTTGGTACAGAAATAATACTAATTTACTACCGAAACTAATTTGCTTGTTACATTTTACTACGATCGACTCATGTAAAGAATTGCTTGTTTTAATTTTTTTAAATGATTTAAAAAAAAACAGGATGACAATTAACAGTATTTTTTGTGGTTCACCTCAACTTTTTCTGAGTGCACTGATTTTAATGATACTTTTTATATTCGAAAGCTGGAGATTGTCGTAGATCTGAAGAGCTGTTTTTGAGCTATCCCGTAAGCTATGCTTAGACATAACTTTTACTAATTAAGGATAATTGAAGTATGTATATTACTAAAACTAAACTTACTAAATTGAACACACATACCTAAGTACACACTTTTGAAAACTTTGAAATTCTTAGCTGAAAGCTAAAAAATATCTTTCTAAACGTACCATTTCAAGACATCATTAACCCGTAATGATTCACTTAAAAACTGCAATTTTCAAAGACGACGTTTTTAAAGGCAGAATGAGAGATACGCCTGAAACCGCCGAAGTAAATTAAAAAGTTAAAAGTACAGATAAGTAATCAAGAGGCGTCTGTTAATAATGGCGGGAGTTTGGCGGGAAATGAGGCGTTATAAACTCGTGAATACTTACTTATAAGTTGAATTTCGAACATTAAATTACTTGAAAGATTCGACCGTAGACGGTGGACGGTATCAGGGCATTGTGCACATTATTACTTCAAATTCTGTCAATATGGAGTCTGAGGTACTGTTATGCTATGGCTACATCTGCGTCTCGTAACGCGTTAATTAACGTGCTAATTTTGTAAACTAAGAATTTACACTTGTCCAAATTGACTGTTATTCTTATTTTTATGCATAAATAAATGTTATAGATTTTGTTAGAATGTTAGTTGTTTAGATTGTTAATTAGTTTAAGGGACTGTTAATGATATGTATTCTATTTAATCCTGTTAATTGATGCTAGTAATAGTCCAGTTATAATTGTTCGTATGAGTCTCGTTCTAATTCTGAGGACTAACCGGCTCTACTTTCTATCCGGACTACGATTGCTGTTAAAGCAATTATAATGGCGGTAGGAATGGTACTAAGTACTGTGGCGGGCGGTGGTACTTCCCGGGTGAACTCTAGTCTCTACACTACGCTCTACAGTCTAGCAGTGTTGCCAACTATAATTTTGAAATTCCGTTAAACCTGTTGGTAAATTCCGTCAAAAATCCGTCAAATTTTATTTTTGTGTCCGTCAAAAAAATCCGTTAAAAAAAAACGTTTTATAAATGCGAAAGTTTGTAGGGATGTATTTGTATATGTGTTTGTTACACCTTCACGCATAAACTATTGAACGGATTTACATGAAACTTTGCAGTAAAATAGCTTAGACCTCGGTATAACGTAATAAGTTAAAATTTATAGAGATTTTTTTATCATTTGTTCATACTACAATTATAACTGTAAAGTCGAAACCAGTCAAAACAAAATCCACCTTCTGAGAGCTATCTACTAAGTGGCTGGCTCCCTGAAGCGAAACGAGAGCGGGTTTACTAGTCAATATATAAAAAAAAGTTTTAAAGGAACAATCCCAATCGTCATCAGACACAGAAAACATAAAAATAACTTTATAACAAAAAATCACAATCATCATCACCGCTTCCAGTTGATGTTATTATACTCGCTATGGGAGCAGCTGTTAAGGTGGATGGCTGATTTTAATTTTATGTTTAGCATTGATCCTAGCATAGCAATAAGAGGTAAATCAAAAGTGTAACATGTCTTGCCATTTCTTTTTAATGCAGAACGAATACTGAAAATTGCGTTGATCATTTTTTCATTCATTTTATTTCTCAATTTTGATTTTACTCCATTTAATACACTAAAAACTCTTGCTACCTCCGCGTTTGAACAAGGTAGCAATAACATTGTAAAAGCAAAATCACAATATATGTAAGTGTTGGAATGGATTAATGTTTGTTGCACCTTCAGATTTCTTACCTCTGACCAAAATTCTAAAGTTAGTTACTAGAACACTAGAACTAAATTCTTGATTTTTTTCAACTATTTTTCCCGTCAAAAAATCCGTTAACCGTCAAAATATATTTTCTCCCGTTAATACCTGACCCTAATCCGTTAAATCTAACGGGAAATCCGTTAAGTTGGCAACACCTGTCTATGCAATGGATTTTGGTGCGGTTTTTTTAAATAGATAGACTGATTCAAGTGGAGAGATTATTTGTTTAAGCTAAGCTAAGCTACAACCCACTAATGGCCCACTACTGAGCACGGGTCTCTCCTCATTACTGAGGAGGCCTAGAGCATACTCCACCACGCTGCTCCAATGCGGATTGGTGGAGGGGTTAGTGGCCAACCCAGTGTCGAAAGTTTTCAAGCCGCCCGAAGGCCTCCGACATGGCTTAACGACTGCTATCAATCGATAACAACCGGGACCGACGGCTTTACGTGCCCTCCGAAGCACGGAAGCGCTCAAGAAATTTTGCCACTAGCGGTCACCCATCCGACTACCGACCGCGCCCGCTGTTGCTTAACTTTGTCGATCGCCTAGGATCGACGCAAGCCGCCGGGCTATGAGCGCTTCAATAATACATGCTTTGTTTAATACATGCATAATAAAATAGAAAAACACTGGGAATTTTTGGGGTTTCTAATGTGATGTCGTTAAAGTTTTCGCGTCAAAGGGACAGAATTTCCGAAGTGAAGCGAGCGCGGGCTTACGAGTTATTGATATATGTAATTTCCACAGGTGTTCCATATAGATTTAACGAGTCTATGGTGTGCGTTTGGAAATAGCTGCTCCGAAATAGATGTGAAGGTTTGACGTAAGGTTCATGCTCGCTTACTAGATTCACTTTGCCCGCGACTTTGCTCGTGTACTGCACTCTGCACTAACCGCTTTAGTACCCTTTCATAAGTTTGACCTGTATGTATGTTACGGGAAGTTTCAGCCTAATTTTTACCAAATACAATTCTGATTAACTTCCTGTCGTAAGTATGAGTAACTTTTTACAAAAAACCGACTTCAAGACGAGATAACTTAAAACCACTCGCCAGATGCACTACAAGCACTACCTTTTGAACAAAAAATAATCATCAAAATCGAAACACCCAGTCAAAAGTTAGCATAAAATTAAATCAAATTATTGAGAATAACTCAAAAACTGACCATCAGATGTCGTTCAAATTAAATGAGACCGTCATTAGCAGTCATGAGCAGTCATTAGCTTTCGAATGTCGAAATATCGAATTTGGTTCACCCAGTACGAAGTTATGAGGTAACACACATAAGAAAAAAAAGAAACAATCAGACGAATTTAGAACCTCCTCTTATTGAAGTCGGTTAAAATTTTTATAAAGTAAATCTTCACCCGTGCAAAGCACTACGGGCTGCTAGTCTGAAATAATTAATGAAGGTAACAAAAATATCATCATGTTTGTTTTACCCCTTCGCGTTCATGTTGCGTAAAAGGAAACAAATATATTTAGGAAAAACCTGTTTAAATTACGGTAGGTAATGTATAAACGTTTACATTAGCCCCGGTCATAAGGATGTCAAGTGTTTACACGAGAAACACGGACATATTACAGCATTAATATAAAAACGTTCTTTTTTTTGTTGAGGTAATTTTACAAAAATATTATATACTTCTGCCCTTTTCACGTCAAGGATGAAAAGTATTCTATGAAGTTTTCTAGGTCCACCCCATGTATTTGCAAAATTTTATTAAAATCGATTTATTGGGTTAGGCTGGAAAGCCCCATAAATATACAGACAGACATACAGAGCTAGGTACTTTCACATTTTATAATCTTAGTAGATAATGATAGATACTAACGACGATGATAATAGTAGCTGTATGATCTGTGGAACCTTGTCAAGTAAAACGAAAATGACTGTGTTCAAGTAGCATTAAGAAAAAAGTGCTGAACAAATGAAATAAATTATATATTATAATATACTATTTTTAGAAGGTATTAGATATTTTACATATTAAATATTTTTGGATTTTGACATAGATTTACTACACAGAAAAATATTTCATGGATGTAATCAATTAAAAAAATATTTTGGTACAATATTAGATATATACTTATTCCAATTCTTCAATCAATCTAATCCATGCGCACAGGAAACGCAATTACATACATAGCATATTGTGAGTTTCGACGCGAGTTTGCTGACACTTGGGCTGACCGACGAGACGAACGCTTCTCAGTTCCAAAAAATAGTATCGTAGTCTAATCGCGCACGGATTATATTTAATATCCCTTTTTCTTAAAATAAAAAGTCAGATACTGTGATCAAAGAGCGAATTAAAGCAGTAATACTGTTTTTAATAGCATAGTTGGCAATCCTAATGCCATTAAATGAATATAAAAGTCTGTCCAAGGATAAAGTTTGATTAGCGGACAGAACAGTTATTTAGTTAACAGACGGGGCAAAACAAAAACTTTTTTCACGAATAAGCGGCCAATGTTGACATAATGGAGCATTAGTGTACGCTGAACGATTTTTGTCCAAACTTGCGACATTATAAAATTGCGACTAACTTTCTGCAAAAAAATCGACTTCAATTGATAAGTAGAAATGACTCAAAAACTACCCGTCAGATGTCACTCAATTTTATATGGGATAAAAATTCAGGCACTAGCTTTCGATGAAAAAAGAATTATACAAATCCAAACAGCTATTCAAAAGTTATGGGGTAATGACCATAAATCAAATACACATTATTTAAGAATAACCAACAGCTAGGTACTCGTCAGATGTCGCTCAAGTTTATTTAAAAAATATCAAAATCGTCTCAGCGAGTTATGATGTTATGAGCTTATGAGGTTACCTCATAAAATCATCAATATCAAAAATATCAAAAAAGAAGAAACCTTATTATTATATTTTTGCGTATTGATTGATTAAATGTTATTTGTAATAAGCGCTCATAGCCCGGCGGCTAGTGGCTAGTGGCAAAATATCTTAAGCGCTTCCGCACGCTTCGGAGGGCACGTAAAGCCATCGGTCCCGGTTGTTACCGATTGATAGCAGTCGTTAAGCCATGTCGGATGTTTTCGGGCGGCTTGAAAACTATCGACCCTGGGTTGGCCACTAACCCCTCCACCAATCCGCATTGGAGCAGCGTGGTGGAGTATGCTCTAGGCCTCCTCAGTAATGAGGAGAGACCCATGCTCAGTAGTGGGCCATTAGTGGGTTGTAGCTTAGCTAGCTTAGCTATTTGTAATAAAGAAAAAACTACGTTGAATGAGGTACGTACTGGTAAATAGGTATTCCAAAATAGTAAATACCATTTTTCAATTATTTCATTATATTTTTCAATTAAATCATTTAATACGCATGTAGACAAGTTTTGAGTTTAAAGCTTATATCAATGTCGCCTCATTGTCGCAAATTCGCAATGTTCTCACACGGTCGTGTTACTGTCGCATCCTAGTGGCAAGTTTGAACAAAACCTCATTCTAATGAAGGTTCATTAAAGTGTATTCATTATTCTTTGTACGTGAGATATTATGTCACACAATAGCGGTGACAGTGACAGGGTGACAGAGTGACGTGGTGACACAGCAAGTAAGGGTAGTGTGGTATTCATGGGAGATTAATGGTACATAACTGCTTAGATCTTTCTTTCGAGGGGAAGAGACAAGTCATCTACAAATGCCTTACTAATAAACGCGGTATAAAGTTATTCCATGTTTAAAATTATTTGTCCCTGTCATATAATTCTCTGAAGTCACAATTAAGAAAAAGAAAAAATTTATTAAACATGGAATAACTTTATTTAAGTGGTTATTAATAAGACAATCAACATTATAAAGAAAGATTTGTATGTTTATAATGCTACGGCTACACCTGCGTCTTAATGCGTTAATTAAAGCGTTAATGTGGTGAATTAAGAAGAAATTGAATGAACAAACTTAGAAATTACTTTTATTTTGTTTTATTAGGAATTTACGTTACATATTTTTTATAATTGAAACCTGCAACAAAGGATTTATTAAACTAATATTCTTAATACATGAAAATAAGAGTACCTAATTGACAATTTTCACAAGTCTAATTTCTTCTTATTTAACCAAATTAGCGCGTTAATTAACGCGTTAAGACGCATGTGTAACCGTAGCCTAAGGAATAAAACAATTGGGCCTAATTAAAAAAAACTTTCACCATTACACCTACTAAGTATAATACATTATTATTGTGTAACATGGGCTTTTTAGCAGTTTACATCGTTCGCATTCGATATGAAATTCATTTTCATGGCAACCCTCACAACTCACAATGCTCCTTCCGTTCCTGTGATTAAGGATCATTGTAGATTGGTCTGAGATTGTAGATTGACGGCGAGAATTTAGAGCCAAAGTAAATTTTGCTTACGAGCTAAATTGAACTGTGAGCACACGAAATAAGGTTGATTTTAGTGGAGTGACAATTCTATATTCTCGGCAACTCAAGTACCACATAATTGAATAATGTGGCTACAACCTATTAATGGCCCACTACCGAGCACGGGTCTCTCCTCATTATTGAGGAGGCCTAGAGCATACTGCGCCACGCTGCTCCAGTGCGGATTGGTGGAGGGGTTAGTGGCCAACCCAGTGTCGAAAGTTTTCAAGCCGCCCGAAGGCCTCCGAAACGGCTTAACGACTGCTATCTATCGATAACAACCGAGACCGACGACCATACGTGCCCTCCGAAGCACGGAAGCGCTCAAGATATTTACCCACTAGCGGTCACCCATCCGACTACCGACCGCCCGCTGTTGCTTAACTTTGTCGATCACTTGGGATCGACGCAAGCCGCCGGGCTATGAGCGTTTCACTTGAACAATATCTCCATACAACTTTCCGACAAAACTTTTGCCATAATTCAATCGGATTTAAGTTGAACGGAACAATCTAATTGAAATCAAATCCAAGTTTGAAATTAATTTTGGGATTCAATTATCTGTGAGCCGGCGGATTGGAACTTCAAAGGTCACGTGGAGATTGGTGTAATTCTTATACCTAAGTCGTACTTATGGAATGCACATGTAACATTTTAACACCGTTTTAGCGGACTTCAAAAAAGGAAGCGGTTTTCAATTCGATCGTATATCCTATACTTTTTTATGGGTTCACCGATTTCTTCGTCGTTTATGAGCCGGTATTGATGATTCTTTTTTGTTGGAAAGAAGATATTCTTATTGGTCTCATGATAAGGACAACAAGATCTGATGATGGCATCTGATTATGTGTAACGAAAACTCTCAGCTTAAATTTCACCAACTTCAACAAGTCTAATTAAATTTAAAGTTTGCAGAGTCACAACAAAACCTATGGTTGCAAATTTAATCAAAACTATTAGTAAGGGTTTGTAATTAAGATACAAAAAAAACGCCAGATTCTGATGTCGGTCTTTATATGGGACTCGATTTTCGATTTGGATTCCACGATTTCGAATAAAACGAGAATCATCAAAATCTGTTCACCCAGTGAAAAGTTCTGAGGTAACAAACATAAAAATACAGTTGATCTGACCTCCTCCTTTTTTGATGTCAATTAAGTTAGTTTGCAGGTGGTAGGGCTTAGAACCCGGGGAAGTACCACTGCCCGCCACGGTACTTAGTACCATTCCTACCGTATAATAAATGTTTTAAGAACAATTGTGTTCCGGATAGGAAGGTGTGGAGCCGGTTACACTATTTTAGAGGCGACCATCTTAGTCCTTAGGGGTAGCAACGCATCTGTGACCGAAGTAGAATGAGACTCATTGAGTCTAGTTCTGGGTCGGTCGCAGTTGTCATGGGCGGCAGCGGAAGGTGGTGCTGCATGCTCGTTTGCTATCTTATTTCCATAAAAAAAGTTAATGAACAAGTTATGTCTCAAATGCATTTATAATATTAGTATGAAGTAAGATAGTAGGATTCGTAGGATTATGTCGGTAGAAATGGTACTAAGCACTCAATAATATACTTGTATCATAATTATAGGATGTGTTACCCGTGTTACCGATAGTAAACAAGACATTTAAGATACTAACATCAAATACGCCAACGAATGGATATATTTTTGTAGCATTTTGTTATGACTGATACTTTGTATCGGAAAATGGATCTAATCCCACGAGAACAGACCGATACGACTACCTATGTACAGTACCCGGCAAGAAATAATGCACATCGGTATTCAGAAAGAGATAATCGATTATTTTCGGCTTTGTAGAGCGTTGTCCTTACCACACAGCCCTTACCGCTGACTTGTCACTTTTCTTTCGAATTCGGTAGAAGACGGTCGCGTTCACTTATAAATAAATATAAAGAGTTGGTAAAACCTCCAATGGAACATCAATATCATTCTTATAAAACTGCTTGATAGGGTGCTTTATCCGCTCTTATATTGCGAGAGAGACAACGCTCTACAAAGCCGTAACTAACCGATTATTTCTTTCTGAATATCGATGTGCATTATTTCTTGCTGGGTACTGTATATATATGTCTCATATAAGGGGTGCTCCTAGATAAGGGGTGAAAGTAAAAACATTATATTTAGGGAATTGAAATAATTATGATAAACTAGGTTTTGTCCACGGTTTCACCCACGTGAACCCAAAGCAATGTTTTTTAATTTTGTCTCTTTGTCTGTATGTTTATGCACGCAAATCTCAGAAACAACTAAACGGATTTTTACGGGAATTACTCTGGAAGATAGAGGAGGTTTCGGAGCAACATATAGGCTACTTTTTATCCCGATGTTCCCGCGGGAATGGGATTCACACGGGAAATACTCCTATGTACAAACAAAGTCGCGGGCTCAACTAGTTTTAAATATTACTCGTCGATATAGAAATCAGTTTTGTTTTAGATAAAACTAGCTTCCGCCTGCAGGCTTCGCCCGCGTGGGATTCGTTTAAACTTCACCCCCTATTTCACACCCTTCGGGATGGAATTTCCAAAAATCCTCTCTTAGTGTTCCTCTACACTCCCCAAGGAACATACGTGCCAAATTTCAGCTTCTTCCGATCAGTAGTTTCGGCTGTGCGTTGTCTGTCAGTTAATCACTTAGTAACGCAAGAGTTTTATATAATTACTAGCTTCTGCCCGCGGCTTCGCACGCGTGGAATTCATTTATATCGCAAAAGGGAATTTTAATACAAACTTTCATCCCCTATTTCAAGCCTTTAGGGGTTGATTTTTGAAAAAAAAATTAGCCTATGTGTGACTCTGGGTCTTCAACTATTTTCATTTCCAATTTCATCCAAATCGGTGCGTGGTTTAGCCGTGAAAACGTCACAGACAGACAGACAGACAGACAGACAGACTTTCACATTTATAATATTAGTATGGAGTATGGATATAGATGATATTTTTCAAAATACTGTCTGTATGTTCAACGTCACAGTGTTATTATTAGTTGGGTACACGCAGACACCCTGCCCACTTGTGTTCGTATGATCTGCGATAAATTACAAACAGGTGGCTTCAGGCTTCAGGAATATGTAAGTACAGTTTGATTTTAATATTATTTTCAACTAGCGGCCCGCCCGCGGTTTCACCCGCGTGGATCCCGTTCTCGTGGGAATATAGGTATGCATGTATTATACATAAAAACCTTCCTCTTGAATCACTCTACCTATTACAAAAAACCGCATCAAAATCCGTTGCGTAATTTTAAAGATTTAAGCATACAGACAAACAGACAAACAGACGGACAAAAATAGCGACTTTGTTTTATACTATGTAGTGATTGGGTTGGTGACTCATTCTAGGCACTTCTCACACAACGCTGTTTACGAGCTACGCGACTGCAACGCACTGACACTTTTCACTGACAGGAGACGCGTCTACGATGCGACTCATGCGACTCCTGTCAGTCAAAAGTGTCAGATACATAGAATTTTGGGATTGCGTTGCAGTCGCGTAGGTCATAAATAGCGTTGTGTGAGAAGTACAGTTTGGTTTATTTCATAGATTACGTCCTTGATAGACATGACAGAATTAAAATAACTTACTTTTTAGTTTTTATAAAAATAATAACCGAATTCAAAATCCATAAGCAGAGATAACTCAAACATCACTCGTCAGATTTGGATCTTTATATGGGATCAGACAAGTTTTAGATTTAATAAATATACATAAACCGGGACCAGACCAAAGTTATGGAGTAAACAACATAAGTTAAATACGTATTATTAAGAATTACCCAAAAAGTACCCGTCAGATGTCGCTCAAATTTACTTGAGACCAGACTTGATTACCTTGAATACAAAAAGAATTATCAGAATCGGTTCAACCAATGCAAAGTTATGAGTTATTCCACATGATTAAAATAATAATATGCATACAGAACCTCCTCCTTTTTTAAAATCATTTTCAAATTTCCCACCAAAAACGCTACAATTACATAATAAACGTAGGTAACTTGGATCGACTCATGTCTTGAACCGCTAATTGATTGTCATTCGTGACCTGTCATTCTGACAGTGGCTGTCACTGACAGTTTAGTGGTTAATGACGTCATGAGCTTTGATAGATATTTGAGGTCACTTTTTACGTTTACGAGGTCACATTTTGAATATTATTTTTTATTTATTGCAAAACACATATTGCAATACTTATTTAATTTCATTTATTATGATTAAATGCGTCAAAATAATACTAAATATTTGAACAAGCTAAATTGAACTTTGAGAACACGTAATAAAGTTGATTTTAACAGTCGCCATTCCATAATCAGGCGACTCTAACGATTCACAATCAAACCAAGCCTACTGCCTGTTGATGTAATATTACTTCCGGAGATTCTTTACGACACTCGTGGGAAGATGTAAGGATTGTACAGGCATGGGGAAAGGAAGGGGAAAGAGGAGGGGAAAGTGGGGGATGGGAGGGGGAAGGCTTATTTTGGTTTTTATTGTCGGAAGAGGATTGGCGTAAACAGGAACTTAGTTATGGGGGGCCATGGACAAAAGGATAAGGAAAGACTGGATTACATTAAGACGACCCGTCAATGGACCAATGGTTCTCATCCTTCCATCTACAGACAGCACTCATTTACAGATTTTATGTATTGAATAGCCGAAATTAATGTTCGGATTTGTTTTCGTTAAGTTTGGGAAGCCCAGATATTCCTAAAATAGAACTTTCAATTAAGTACTTTGAAGTTAAGTTACGTGGGCGGTAGTTACAGACGTTTAGTTTTAACGGTGTTAGGGTTCCGTAGGAAAAAGACCAATTTAGTTAATGCCCACAAACACATTACCGAAATGACTGGGGAAAAGCTTCAAAACATCTCTGTTTTATCCGATGCTGAAGGAAACTCGATTTTAGGTATTGGTGCCGAGAAGAAAGTGTGGACAGAATATATCTCCAAGTCTCCACAATGTTTGCTGATGTATCCAGAAGCATTGTAGGAATCACAAATGAAACTGGTTCTTCAATTTTAAAGTCGGAAGTGTTACAAGCTAAAGCTGGAAAACCTGGGCCTGATAATGTTCCAGTAGAAATACTGAAACTCTTAGAGGAATAACAGCTTGATTGTTTGACGCAGTTCTTCAATAACATCTACGATACTGGCGATCTTCCTAAAAATGGCTCAAATGTACGTTTATAACAATCCCCAAAAAGCAGAATGCACGAAAATGTGGAGAATATCGTATGATTAGACTTATGAGCCATGTGCTAAAAGTTTTCTTGAAAATTATACAGAATAGGATCACACCCACCTGTGATGAACAACTGGAAGATAGTCAGTTCGGTTTCCGTTCAGGTGTTGGCACTCGGGAAATCCTATTTGCCCTCGATGTTCTTGTACAGAAATGCAGAGACATGCAGGTCGATGTACTGATGTGTTTCATAGACTATGAAAAAGCTTTTGACCGTGTGAAACACCAACAGTTACTCGAGCATTTGGACGACATCGGTCTTGATGGTAAGGACATAAGGATCATTCGGAAACTGTACGAGAATCAAGTGACCAGTGATAGGGTAGATAACGAAGATACCGAATAAATTAAGATTCGACGTAGCGTTCGGCAAGGTTGCATTTTGTCGCCAATGCTATTCAATATATATTCAGAGGCTATAATATCAGAAGCTCTGGAAGGCCTTGCAGCTGGAGTAAAGATTAATGGAAAGACCATCAATAACCTTCGCTATGCCGATGACACAATTTTGATAGCGTCATCAGAAAAAAACCTGCAAGATATATTCAGCAATATAGTCAACAATAGCAGTGAGAAAGCTGATCAACATCAGCAAGACAAAATTTATGGTAGTTTCCAGAAACCCTGACTTAAACCCAACAATACACGTAGCCAGATAACATCTAGAGCGGGTTCAACAGTAAAAATACCTCGGAGCTTGGGTAATTGAAATATGGGAATCGGAGCAAGTAATAAAGACCCGGTCAGAAATGGCCCGAGCTTCATTTACAAACATGAGGAAAGTTTTGTGCTGTCGACGAATTGTCATCAAGCTCCGAGTTAGGATTCTCCGATGCGACTTTAAAAGAAAATACCTAAAAACGTCTCGAGGCATTCGAGATGTGGTGTTATCGTCGCATGCTTCGCATCAGTTGGACGCAAAAATTCAGGAATGATATCTTGCTCCAGCGCGTCTTCATGACCCGACAGCTGATACAGAGCATCAAGAAACGCAAGATTGAATACCTTGGCCATGTGCTTAGGCACGACAGATACAATCTACTCCAACTTATTATTATAGGCAAGGTCGAAGGTAAAACGCCGGAAAAAGTCATGGCTGAGGAATATCAGGGAATGGACAGGCATTACCTCTGTCGAAAAACTATTTCGCCTGGTCATGGACAGAGAGAGGTTCCAGAAACTAACGGCCAACCTTCAGTAGTGAAGAGGCACTTTAAGAAGAAGAAGAAGGGAAAAGACACTACTAAAATATTCGTAGATGGCGTGGTATTGTAAGTTGTGCGAAAATAACAAATAATAAAAATAAAGCTAAATCGCAAACAGGCTCCCCGTATAAATCTTATGTTTTTTTTCTATATTAAAACCTATTTGCAATTCAAGGCTTCCGTACCGATTCCAATTTGATTGGATTAGCTTCCAACACTACGATTGCACTGTTTTAGAGGCGAACATTTTGGACCTCAAGGGTAGCAAGTAGCAATACTTATACCTATCTGTGACCGAATAACGAACTTCTTACTAACCATTAATTAACAGGACTAACTATCACTAGCAGTCCCTGACAAACCACACAACTAACTTACCAACTAAAGTTCTAGTCGGGTGGGTCTTTTAGTGACCAAATTCAAAAAAAGAAGGAGGGTCTCAATTCGTAGTGTATGTTTTTTTTCTTATGTTTGTTACCTCAGAACCTCGTACTGGGTGAACCGATTTCGATATTTCTTTCGCCATTCGAAAGGTAATGATTGCCGTCTGGGGCCTTATTATGAACTCTTAATTCCAGACAGTTCACGTTTACAACATGTGAGTAACAGAGACAGCGCGTTACAGGTAATAAGGCGCTATCTCTGTCACCCACACGTTGTGAACGTAAACTGTCTGGAATTAAGAGTTCATAATAAGGAGGCTTGTCCCATAAAGACATCTGAGGTCAGTTTTTGAATAATTAATTCTCGACAATGTCAATTTAATATTGCTTGTTACCTCTAAACTTTTGATTGGGTGTTATGATTTTAATTATTCTTTTTTGTTCGAAAGTTTTCTGTTTGTTCTGAATGAGAACTCTTGTTTTATGTCGGTCACAGTTGTCTTGGATGGCAGCGGAAGGTGCTGCATGTTAATTTGTAGGAAAACTGAGGTGTAACTGGCCAGTATGGCCACCGGTTATTAATTGGCCACTTGAAATTTCAAGGCTTAGGTATAGGTAAAGCCTTTTGAAAAGAAAAATTAATTATCAAGACAGCTAGATAATTACGTATTCTGGAAAATTCTCAGAGGTAGCGTAACCATTATACAATGCTTAATATAAAGCTTTAAAATTTCAAGTGGCCTGTGACAACTCTGCCTTATCACGACGAGTCAAGAAATATGTACATACGTAAAAAATAACCAAAATTTGCATGTTGGTATTCTGGACACGGAGATCTGTGGTCGAATGCTACACGCGCCACTAATTTTCAATAATAAAGTACGTGCAAATTATAATATTATTATAATGAGTTATCACTTGCTACCTTGATCGAAGATCGTGAAGAAACCTGCACACATAAGAGTTCTCTTATCATTCTCGAAGCTGAAGTCTACCAAACCGCACTTGGACAGCGTGGTGGACTATGGCCTGTACCACATTGTGAGAAGAGACCCGTGCCCAGCTGTGGGACAGTTGAGTTAAAATTATGATGACGCAAAATTACGAGCAACATTTGAAATCTCAAGTAGGTACTCCAAATTCAAGTCCGGCGGAACATTAAAGATATTTTCGTATTCAATTGCCGTATGCTCTCGTAAAAAAAATAACTGGAACGAATATTACAAAAAATCTGGTCTTAATAATAGGCACAGATTAAACAAACACAGATGTTCAGATCATAACAACGTATGCGTGTTGTGACTGTAAACTGAGGAATATACATATGCTTTTCTCTTATCATAATTGTTAACCTTCATCAAATGCCTAACAAAACACTACGATATCACTTATCGTCATTATTATTGCTTAACATGAAAATTAAAAAGAAAAAAAGGGTTTTGTTCTATTAAATACTCACCCAATTTCTAATCCCAATTTTCAAAATAGGAACACAATTCGCTCCGAAACACGCATCACACTTTCTTTTTTTTCACTATCAATAAACTAAAGCTGGAACAACCAGTAATCTCGATTCAAATTTCATACAAATCAAGCGTTCGACAGAATTAATGTTTTTGCCTATTAATAGTCTAATTAAAATAGGTTTTTTATAAACACCATGATACCTATAGGGGTGCCGGCCCCTATGCCTGTCCTTTTCACTTTTTCAGACGACATAATGAACCAATGGTTGTAAATTACATTTTAGTGTGAAAATTTTGCGGAAAATTTACGATACGGGCCGCATTGAGACATCCACTCACAACGAATGGATTCCCAGTACTAAACCGATTTGAAAGCCGAACCTGAAGGAGCGGAGCGCTATCGTACGCTGAAAGCAAATCTATAAGAGAAAGTACAGACTGTCTCTGTCCTTATCTCTCAAATATCATCGATGTAGTACCCTCTCACTCGCGTTCATTATCCTGGCCACATACAAAACCAAAAACGTCATGAAAAATTGCATTATCTTTAGCGTCAAATGGAGAACGTGTTTACATTTTTAATTTACACAGAAAGCGCGGGGCCAGCTGACGTTAATTTTGGCGCGAATTGTTATTGTAAGATTGTAACGAATAGGTTATTTACGATTCCAAATTTCCAAGATGTTTATCTGTGCGTTTGTGAACGGGATATTATTGAGCTGTGTGAATTTTGTGTTGTTTTCGTAGGATACTTTGATACGGCAGTTGCTTGGTGGCGTTTGGGCGGGTTATGGTTTGTTTTAGTATTTCTCGTTCGGCCATATGGCGGTACAGTGTTTCTTTATGGGTTAATGTCGTATAAAGATGGGAGTAGGTATCCGCTCAGTCATTACAACAATTTACGATGGACATTGTGATACGGATTTTTATTGAGCCCCTGGCGCGACTTAATAAAATCTTTTATATTTTCCCTTTTCGCTTGTCGACATAAAAATATCTATGTTAATTATAAATCTAACAAATACTTACGTAAGCGTGTAAGGGAGTGTACCTATCTATCTATTTCATTTATAAATCCATTATCCATATAACCTACATACCACATTATGTATTCTATGGACCTGGCCTCTTCTATAGTCCTATGTTTTACGCTTTAAGCTCCAATCTCCAACCACTCTTCTGTCTGCACCAATCGCTACTGCTTCTTCTTCTCTGTTGAATGGCAGACGAAGTAATGTAATGGGCAAAACCATTATGATAGAAGTCTAAAAGGGTTGTATCTCTGCACTTTGATTCTACACCCACCTCTTCAGGTCGTCGAGCGCCTAGCGAAACAACGCACGGGGCAAAGTGACCTGGTTCATTCTGTTGAAAATGTAAAAGGCTCATGGACCTAGCCAGGTAGGGACAGGAGGATCTGCCACTCTCCCTGGACCTCAAACAAACCTTAACAGACAAACAAAACCTTAAACAGAGTTTGAGGAACTTCATCCTGAGTGGACAATCATTCCGCATTGTCGTCATTTAAGCAATTTGTTGCCGTTGCTAGTTACTACCTTACTAGTTGAAACTTACCAAATCTTCTCTGCAATTCTACCGACTATGATCTGAACCTGACACTATAAGGGGAGACAGACATGAGTCCAGCAGCTAATCACTTATGAGTTAAGATACCAATCGGCATTTGTCTTGTTCGGACTTTGCCTTGCCTGTAAGAATGCCGCTTCATTTTAATAATATTTGTTTCTCTAGAATCTAGATACCACACCTATTCTACGAGTATATCAGAAGACACTTCAAATATGTATAATAGCTGATAAGAATCTTCAACGAGTGTTAAAATGAAGTATGTACATTATTTTGATAAAAAGTACTTGTAATGGACGATGACTGATGATTATAATTCTGTTATTGGACGTTTAGCGTGTTTTTCCACAATAGCTAGGCTAAACAACGATGCTTAGGATGCGAATGATATCCACTACCTAATCACATTCATTGGCTTGCTCTGCGGGGCCGGGGATTCAGGATTTCTAGACGGGCTAAAAATGCGATTGCTGAATATCAAACGCATTTTTAGCAACGTAGCTTAAGCTTAGCCCTGGTCATGGCCCTGATGGGATTCACCCTGTTATTTACAAGCTAAATTGAACTTTGAGTACACCTAATAAAGTTGTTTTTAGCGGGGCGGCAATTCCATATCCTGAGCGACTGAAGTATAAATACCATGGCGGACGGTGGTACTACTAAAAGAGGACTCTGGGATCTACTATGACACACATATATTATCATGATACATCAATCTCTAACAGGAATTAAGTAATAAACCAAAGTTATGAGGGTCCAAAAAACGATGAAGCACTTCGAGAAAAGGAGGTAGTGCGCTTGCGTTTCGCTCAGCGCGGCTCAGCTTGTCACAAGACACAATGTCTTGTGACAAGCTGAGCGAAACAAGAATTTTTCAACACAAAAAGAATTTTTCAATTCCAACCAGTAGTTACTGAGATTAACGCGTCCAAACGAACATACAAACAAACAAACAAACTCTTCCGCTTTATATTATTAGTGTAGAAGTATAGATTTGTCTGTGGCTTCACACGCGAGAGGCGAGCAACATCAAAATACCTGTAGGGAATGCGTGTCAATCATTAATGCCATATCCCGTCCACTCCTCTTTTCACTGGCGAGGATAATCGTCAGGATAAAAAATTTCCTATGTCCTTTCCCAAGGTCAACTCTACATCTGTTACAAATTTCACTAAAATCTTACACTCATCCGTGGTCTAGCGGCACACGGTTCTACGCAACGTTCATCGGGGCGCCGGATCGAATCCCGCAATCACCAACAAAAATTTTAAATTTCTAATTTAAATTTTTCTGGTCGAAAATGGATAATATTACACTACGAAGAAACATCAGACGATCGTTCTCGGATATAAACCTATCTGCATTTAGTAATATAAATGAGAACTTAAACTCCACATTATTAGAATCGAGTATACTGAGTGCACCAGGTCAATCACGAGACGTACAGGACCATTCATGCAGTTATAACTTACAACAGGAACTAGAAGATTTACGTAACAAAATACAGTCCGCCGATAACGAAGTTGATAATCTTACTTGTCAGAACAATCAACTCAAGCGTACTATAACTGAACAAGCCAAACAAATTGAATTACTAAAAAACTTGTTAGAGAATATCCGACGAATAATTTTGGCTCATCAAAATCATTGAATACAACACCTCACAATAGACACCTACTACATATTAAAATGAATTCTGCCAGAATATCCCCAGTACTTTCCGGACGTAGTGTGTGTTCAAGGCTATTCAATACTCCTTATCAAGTCAAACGTTCAGATACTGAAAATAATACACCTGAACAATCCAAGCAAAATGTCATTCCTGCGCACACCAATATATTGCCGAAAACTACATCACAGAACCTAGGAACCTTAAAGACTACTTCTACACAATCCGAAACCTCACCACAACATGAAAATAAACAGATTATTGAAGACCTACAACCATCATTGAATCAAACTCACATTCCACAACAGACAGCAGCTACACTGGACAATAATCATCAACAAAAAAATAAAAGGCGTGTTATAATTTTGGCTGACCAGCAAGGACGAGGCGTTCAACAATACCTACAAAAGATTCTTGGTGAAGACAAATACTTTGTAACATGTTTTTGGCAACCAGGAGCACCAATTATTGAAATTTTAAAGTGTAAAAATAATGACCTACTGACTCTTAATAAAAATGACCACATACTTGTAATTGGCGGAATTAATGATAACGATCCGTACACATTTCAAATGCATCTTAACAAATGGCTCCACTCGGTGCAACATACTAATGTTACTATCTGTCAGATCCCGTACAACAAACATCTCAACGTAAATAAACTTAATTATCTGTCGAAATTTGCTTGCTCCAGGAGTAACAATGCGTACTACTTAGATCTAGACTACGAACAATATATATCAAAGGGAAAATATTACACTGTATCTTTATGTCGATTTATTCTTAGACATCTATTACACCTTGGATACAAAGAAGATTTCGTAACATTTAGCATTAATAAAGCAGCACTTAAAAGTAGACTTTTAAATAATATTAGCAAGTTCCAACGATGTGACGCTAGCACACAAACTGACCAAATTGATGACGATAAAATAATTGATTTAAACTTAGATAATACGGAATCCAATAAAACGTTTTTTCGAGTACAATAGGTTAAGTATACTTCATCAAAACATAAATGGATTGATTACAAAAATGGATGAACTTACATTGTGTCTACATGAACTATCTCCTGTTATAAAGAGTCCATTTGATGTCCTGTGTATATCGGAACACAATATGATATCATCTGACGTACAATTATTAAATATTCCAAACTATATATTGGCATCATATTCTTCTAGAAAAATTAGACGCGGTGGTTCTTGTATACTTATACGAAAGGGTCATACATTTCGAGCTATTTGTGACGTTAAGGAATATAATATCGATAATATCTTGGAATGTAGTGCCGTAGAACTGGTAGATCATAAAATAATTATTATATGTGTTTATAGACCTCCAAATAACAATTTAATATCCATTAATGAATTTTTTGACCAACTAAATAATATACTTAATAAATTGTGCTACAAACGTAAAAAACTTGTACTATGCGGCGATTTTAATATTGATAAATTAAAAAATAATAAAACCTCGACAAATTTCGAACAATTATTACTTTCCTTTAATCTTAAACTTAGTATTAATGTTCCGACCCGCTTAAGCAGTAAAACGTGCATAGATAACTTTGCACACAATATACGTGGAAGTTCTAGTTCTGTATTTGAGCTTGGTATTTCGGATCATACCGCACAGGTTCTGCAATTCCCAGTCAAAAAAAGCACATTGATCAGGCATTGGTATATACTTAGAAGAGACTTTAACATTGAAAACCTGAAAAAATTTTACAACAGTTTAAAAAACCTATCATTTTCCGAAGTATATATTACAGAAGATCCCAACTTAGCTTATGATAACTTTTTGGAGCTACTACTATTATTTTATAATTTATGTTTCCCGATACGGAAGATAAAAGTATCATCAAAAAAGCGACCTCAATGGTTAACTAAAGGGATTAGGGTGTGTTCTAAAAAAAAGCGACAACTTCTGTGGAAAACAAGGCTAACCAAAAATAAATCAGATAAAGATAAATTTAGAGAATATGCAACAAGACTAAAATCAATAATTAAACTCACAAAAAAATCACAAAATGACTATAAAATAAATACTGCTCGTAATAAAACTAAAGCTACATGGAAAATCATAAATGACACTGTAAATGACGTTACTAGAGAGGAAATATCTAAAATTAAAATTGGTAATACATATATAACTGACCCTACAATTATTGCTCAAGAATTTAATAATTTTTTTATCGACCAAATCCAAAACAATTGCAACAAATTTAATGATATCAGGAAGACCACTATCGAACATAGGATGCCCAATTCATTTTTCTTTGACCCATTGTCAATAAGCGATGTAGTATCATCAATTAAATCACTAAAAAATACGAATAGTACCGGTTATGACAGCTTGAATACTAAAGTATTAAAATACGTTGCTAATATTATAGCCCCTGTGTTAAATTATATTTTCAACCTGTGTATTGAGCATGGTATATTTCCGAATAAAATGAAAATTACAATTGTAAAACCAATCTTCAAAAAGCAGGATAAATATGACATGCAATTTTATCGACCCATAGCGTTAATCTCGATTATATCTAAAGTTTTTGAACGGATCATTTATAACAAATTGTATAGCTACTTTGAGAAATTTAATATCTTAGTTGATGAGCAAGTAGGATTCCGTAAAAACAAATCCATAAATATGGCAATATTCAACTTTTTAAAATCAGTTATGTCTTCATTAGAGAAAAAGGAACGTGTGATTACATTATTTATGGATATGAGTAGGGCATTTGATTATGTTGACCATTCTATATTAACGGATAAATTAGAAGCATATGGAATAAGAGATAATGCTCTTAATATGATCAAATCTTACTTATCTAAAAGAGTACAAATAACAGAAATAACAAAATTAGATACAAAAAGTAAAACTCTTATGACGTATTCCTCAAAACCTCGAGAAATTTGTTATGGTGTCCCTCAGGGTAGCATTCTGGGCCCTTTACTCTTCTTAATCTATATTAATGATTTTCCGCACTCTATAACTGAACAAATGATATTATTCGCTGACGATAGTACTGCAATATTTACTGATAACCATTCTTCATCCATAGAAAACACGATCAATAACTCACTAGAAAATATAATAAACTGGTTAAATAATAATAATCTAAAGATAAATCTCGATAAAACTTGTTTCATGAGCTTTGTCACTAAAACTACACAAACAAAGAGTCTGGAAATATGTTATAAAGGCAAATATATAAAGGAAACCAAGTCGACAAAATTCTTAGGAATTCATATAGATTACAACCTAACATGGAAAACACACATTGAATATATCGTAAAAAATCTTAACAAGTTCTCATTCGCCCTTCATAATATGTTAGCTAAAACAGTTAATATATCGACTGTCCTAACGGCCTACCATGCTTACGTTGGAAGTAGCCTCAGATATGGAGTTATGTTTTGGGGCAATGCCCCTGGGGTTGATAGAGTGCTAAAAGCACAAAAGAAGTGCATAAGATCCATTTGTAAACTAAAACAAATAGATTCATGCAAGCCTTATTTTCAAAAGCTAAACATTTTAACATTTCCATCGATATATATTTATGAAGTAGCTCTGATGGTAAGAAACAGTATAAATAGTTATGAGACGTTAAGTATAAAACGGCATAATAGTAAATTACGTTCGGTAAAATCTAGAACCCAAATCTAGAACCCAACTGTTCCACATCTAGAACCCAACCAAATCTAGAACCCAACTGTTCCACAATAGTGTTTTTTGTATGGGACCTCAGATATATAATAAGTTACCGACTCACATTAAATCCGAAACCATGTTTGATTTCAAAATATCCCTAAAATCATACCTAATACAAAAAGCTTTCTATTCAGTAAAGGAATTTTTGGAAGACAAGAACACTAAGTAGGATTAATTTGTGATGGTGTTTCTATTAAATGTGTATTATGTAGGTACCAATAAGATATTATATTCTAGTCTAATCAAGTGTAATAAATCAATCTAAAGTGTATTTATTATAATTGACATATAAGATTTGGAATCTCAATCATATCTTAATAGTAAAAAACATCATTTTTTATTGAATTATTTTAAATGAGTAATAATACTTTAATAAATATTAATTTTGATTGATGACTTATTAAATAATTATGAATTATAATAATTGACTGAATATGAATATGAATTGAAATTGTTTTAAAATATAGTATAAGATTAGATTTATTTTATGACATAATATTTTGCATGCTGTGAAAGGTAGATTGTGGCGGACTTGGCTATATTGTTTATTAACACTTTGTTTTATGTAATACCCACATTCAAGCAAATAAAGACTTTGACTTTGACTTTGACTTTAGTTTTTAAGACGTAAAACCTAACATTAAGTACAAATCGGACAGAATTACTTTCGCATTTTTATTTTTATAGTAGGGATAAGTAATATTAGATAGGTATTATAATAATTATAATAGTCTATGGGCCCACTCTTGGGAACTGGGGTAATTTTATTAAAAGAAGCAATCTATAAGGCTAATGGATGTTATTAACTTGTTCCCCATTGTACGTACAGCTATTTTTATAGCCTACCTTAGTCCAATATCTATCTTTTGACACACGGCAGTGTTTCTTGCCAAGTTTAGTTCTTATTTTATGTTGCATATTGATTTTATAATCTTTTTATCGTACGTTGTTTTTGTAACGAAGTTCCGCATCGCTAATGGACTAGAAAATGATAACTTTTTACAAAAAAAATAACCGACTCAAAGTCGAGATAACTGAGAAATCACTCGCCAGATAACGCTCAAATATATTTATATGGATAAGCACTACCTTTCGAACAAAACAAGAATCAAAATCGGAACACCCAGTACGAAGTTCTAAGGTAACACCACGTACCACGCATTAGAAAAAAACATACAGACGAATTGAGAACCTACTCCTTTTTTTGTAGTCTGGTAAAAATGTAAATGACAGCTTGTCTGATCCGCGCTTATTAGTCAATCATGTTTAATATCTGGAGTTGATAAGGTGCCAGAAGTGAGGTCAGGCAAACCGGCAGGCAGCTGTCAGGTGGGTGAGAGTCAAAGGGTATCAGTGTCTTGTTACAACCGAGTGTAACTGTTTATGCAATAATATTTGCATACGCTTTACGCATATTAGGTAATTGACACCAGACACACATTAGGTTTCAAAATCGGAACACTTAGTCAAACGTTACGAGATACCTAACCACAGTACACATTTTGAAGGATTATTCAAAAACTACTTTCAGATGCATTTACATGAGACCACACGACATGCATCAGCTTTCCGAAATAAAAAATGACGTAACACACATAAAAACAAAGAATACAAGATTGCGTCTTTTTTTACTTCTTTGTACATTATTGTAAAAAACACATTTTAAAAGTTTCTTTATTTTAATGATTCATTAACTGGCCCTGGATTTCAAGATTTTACAATTTTCACGCCTTACGGCCCTCCACTAAAAATATAAGCGTTATAATCCTATTTTTTTTATATAAAGTCAACCGTTTCTTTCTTGGCTGACAACCCGTCCGAAACTCTCGTGCTTCAGACGGTGACCACTTTCCATTATGCAAAATTAAGTAGTTACACGCATTTTACGGCCCAGACCACGTCCCAAAGTGGTACTTAGCTCGGTCGATCACTTACTTGACATAATCCATTATCTAAAGTTGTTTTACAATCATCCGTCTTTGTTGTCTATGTTTGTGCACTGCAGTGTTCTCGCCAAGTTGAATATAATAAGTACATACTTAAATAGTACCTATAATAGTTGTAATATGTAATTATATTTAAATATTGGATATTTCTTAGTATAAATAAATACATTTTTGAGCAAAATACCTGATTAAGTCGTTTGAAGTAAAAAGTAGGTAAGTACCTAGGTACATAAGTTTCGTTAGGTTAGGTGTTCAATCCCCCGCCGGGGGAGTCCACCTTGTTGTGGTGGCGCGGCTCAGTAGCCGTGCACAAACCAGTGTGCGGAGAAGTTAAGAGATTCCTAAATGGGGAAGAGCTCCTAAAAGGGGCGGCAACGGCCAAGCTGCCACGGCGGAAGGTCCACGTGTCTCTCTATCTGATTAGGAGAGCGCCGCATGCTAAAACCGCTTCGTTGGAACCTTGGAACAAGAGTAGCATACAGTCTCGGCACTATTTTTTAGGTGGTAGGGCCTAGAGCTCACCCGGGGAAGTGCCACCGCCCGCCACGGTACTTAGTACCATTCCTACCGTGTAATAATTGTTTTAAGAACAATTGTGTTCCGGATAGGAAGGTGTGGAGCCGGTTACACTTTTTTAGAGGGGACCATCTCAGTCCTCAGGGGTAGCAACGCATCTGTGACCGAATTAGAACGAGACTCATTGAGTCTAGTTCTGGGTCGGTCACAGTTGTCATGGGCGGCAGCGGAAGGGTGGTGCTGCATGCTCGTTTGCTATCTTAATTCCATAAAAAAAAATTCGGCGGCGTCAGCACCTTCAGGTTTTAGTGGATAGTGGGTAGGTCACCGCCGTATAATTACGGCAGTCAGAATTCCACGTTCGTTCACCCCGGAGCAGACGGTATGCCTAACTGCACTTCCTGAAGTAAAATAAAGCCTAAACTACTTTGTTAAATAATGGGACTCACGGGAATAGAGAGGAAGGGTGCGACTGCGTTGATTTAGATGATTTATATACATATTGGTAGTTTGTTATTATTTATAGTAGATTTTTAGTGAACAAAAATAATAACGGTAGATTTCCGTGATATTATAACTGGCCACACTGTATAAATATGTCAAATTGACTGCTTGTCGCTGTCTTTGTGACAGTGACATATGTTTTTGTCAAATGTCAAGTCAATTTTGACATTTAGATTTTTTGAAAGCTTGCTGTCAGTGTCATTTCTATTATCTTGCTGGCTGGGTGCATGTGTTAAGTTATGATTCGATTTAATTTCATGTTTTTGCGTTTTTGGCTGGTTTTATGAATTAAAAGCGTACTCAGAAAAGCACATAGTCTGTATAAATACTCCAATCTAAATACTATATTACAATACAATCCAAGAACACAGGAAATCTATAAAATAAGTGTGAATTGTATATTCCGGATTCTTGTTTAGATTTAAGATGTCAAGGGTTAAGTTAAATTTGATAGCCGCTGCGTGTGAAAATATGGGCATTGGAGCTAACGGATCGTTGCCTTGGCGATTAAAGTGAGTAAAACATATTTTAATTCAAGCTATTCATGTAGTGTTGTGTAGATGACATTTGTTATGGCGGGAAAAAATAATAATGATTTTGAATAAAATATTACAACTTTGTGCTCTTATATACTTAAATAACGATAATGTAGTCATTAAACTAATTTATATCCAAACCAGCTTCCGCCCCCCCGGCTTCGCCCGCGTGGAATTCGTTTAAACTTCACCGCCCCTATTTAACCCCCTTAGGGGATGACTTTTGAAAAGTCCTTTCTTAGCGGATGTGTACATCATAGTGGCTATCTGCATGCCAGATTTCAGCCCGATTCGTCCAGTGGTTTGGGCTGTATGTTGATAGATCAGTCAGTCAGTCACCTTTGAGTTTTATACATTGTATATTTAGATTACAGTTAAACTCTGCTCAGTTTAAAAAACAATTAATTTTTTATAAATATCAATTTTTTGTATGTTTTAAAGTTCTACACTTGGCCTTTTAACCTCCATAATGAATGATATATTTCTTTGCTTACAGAAAAGAGATGGCTTACTTTACAACAATGACAACAAAAGTCAAGGATCCACAGAAGGTGAATGCAGTCATAATGGGGAGACGAACATGGGACTGTATACCTGATAAATATAGACCCCTGGCTTACAGAGTCAATATTGTGCTCACACATCATGTTGATAGTGTGAAGGAGAAGGTAAGATATTGTTTGGTTTTTTACTGACTTTAAAAAAAGAGGAGGTTCTCAATTCAATTGTTTTTCTTAATTTTCTGGTGTACTTTTAACACCGCCTTTTCTACATCCACCCAAGGCTGACTGGTAAACAATGCAATAAGGCATTAAGTTTTTGCCTTTGTATACTCTACCTTAAGGTGTTACAAAATAGTAAATAAACAAATAAAATAAATATCCACTAACTAACTGGTTTGCAGAGCTCATCATTTCCATGCATCATTTTCAGTTAAAAATGAATGAAGGAATGTTTTTTTACATAACAGGTGCCAGAGGGCGTGGTGGTGGTACCAGGGCTGGATGAAGCAATCAGCGTCATAGAATCTCGCGAGGATATAGAATCTACGTGGGTTATTGGAGGATCATCTATTTATAAGGTACTTTATTTAAGACTATGTGACCCAGCACCCAGCACATAATCTGCTCAATAAATAATATATTATTTATCTCAGGTTCTAACTAGCATATAAAATAGCCTATGAGGATGAAATAATTATATACTATTTTTTTTAGTAAAACCTCTAGAAATACAACTGCCAAAACTACATCAAATTCCATTCAGTAGATTTCATACATGGACACATACATTTTCACGCCTGAAACATACAAAAGAACAGACAAAAATTTCAAAAATGTTATATTTGGCTCCTATTGATCATATGAAATCATTTTATATTTATTTCTCAAATATCTTCCATGTACAGACATAACCCACTTACATTGTTATGTATATTAATAACATGTACAATGTACAGATGTAACGTAGTTATATATTTTTTTAATATTAAAATTAGATTGTTAACTTAATTCCAGGCAGCAATGGAACACGAGAACTGCGGCAAGATATATCTTACAGAGATACAGAAATCATTTGACTGCGATACATTCTTCCCGGACATCGACAACCAACAGTTCCACCTGGTTGATGAGGAGGAGATCCCCGGAGAGAGACAGGTCGAGGGAGATATTAGTTACTACTTCAGGGTGTATAAACGGTTATGAGTATATTTATTATGCTGGACATTCCAAATATTTAAACATGGTATAAATGTATTATTTAATATGTAAACATGTTATAAATGTATAACTTAGCACTGTCTATAGTATGTACATTGAATATTTGTATAAATAACTTGTATTGAGTGCCTCTATTAAAGCAATAGAATCTTTTTTTTGTAGGCGATATTCGATGTATTCTCAACTAAGTTAATTGTTCCTCTGAAGGGTTGCAGACACCTACAACACAAGTTTACTTAGTGTAGGGTCTGTGCATCATAATTTCTAATGTATTATACGCCGCAATTAATATATTTGTACTAGTAATAGATATAAAATGTAATGTACCTACATATGTATTGGGAAATAAAGTTATTATTATTATTATTTATTTAGTCGCATTTAGCTTATATTATACTCCATCAGCGTTCGACAGGGAATTAATTCCTTTTAATGAACACCCACATAAATAACAGCTTTTCGCCCCTGTGATTAAGGTTCTGTAGATTGACGGCAATAATTTAAGGTGCCTTAAGTAAATTTTACTTAGAAGATAAGTAATTGAACTTTGAGCACACAACAAATTTGTTTTTAGGGGAAGTGGCATGTCCATATCCTCATATAATATATATTGTGGTAAATCACCGAATAGTGTTCTATATAATAATAACTTAATATATAAATGTACGCTTTATTTAATGTATAATTCACGAATAAGCTTTTTATACATTCTTATAAAAGTATAAAACATTTCTTGTTAATAAAGATTTCGAATAAACAGTTGTAGTTTATTTATCTTATTTCTGTCTCTATCTGTGCGCATTATAAAAACACTGTTATAAAGGACGTTACAATACTCATGCACCGCTCCTTAGGAGTTGTTTTTCCGTTTCTTCCTTTCTATGGGTTGTAAGTAATGGCGAAGGTCGTCTTTCGAAAAGTGTTAAAACCTTCCAATAAACTTCATTCGATTTATTTATTCAATGAAAATGTTGACATTAATCAAACCATCTTCCTTAGCTTTATTTATTTGTTTGTTTTTAAATTGCCTGAAAGCTGGTCAGTTGTCTCTCCTCCCCGCTCCTCTGAAGGATCTCGCCACTGGAAACCTCGCCTCGCCATGCCTCATTTCACCAATTCCCGTCTTTTCTTCGGCACTTTAGTAGAGGTATAAAATTCCTCCCTTAGAAAAGTATCACAAAGTAATGTGCCAAAATATCCAGAGAGATATGTAAAAGAAAATATCATCTACCCATAACTGTCACACTGTTATACAGGCCACAGTCAAGTCCAGTCTGAGAAAATGTGATGGAGAACTCTCAGGTGCGTTTCCTCACGATGGTCGATCACCGAAACAAGTGGTAATTTTACTCTAATACGCTAAATAAAAAATTTATTTATGTGCATATAGAATCGAATTCAAATATTTGAGTATTTACCGACGACTCCAGTAAATTAAAAAAATCAGATTAAAATAGATCATAAACTTAGTGCCTCAAATCTCAAATATCCGAGAACTCCCTAAATATGTAGGTAAGTAGTTGGACAGATAATTTCACGTATTATTTATGTTGTAATAGGAATTAAATATTAAATTTGTGATGCTACACTACAAAAAAAACCTAGTGAAAATATTATGCAATAGATAATTTAATCGTTGTTCATTAATATAATTAGCAACAAATGCTAATCATTATTAGCCCAACTAAATCGCAATCAGGGTTTGCCATATTCCTATCTAACCAATTATATTACTCTTTGTATCTGAGTTAGATATCATCAGTTACTAATCCCAAAAGGTCAACTAATTACTTCATAAAATAAAACGAACATTGATTTTGATAATTTTATTTTTAATTCGCTTGACCGTTACATTAAACTTATAATCTACCGACAGCGCCCCTTCCAACGAAAGATAATACTCCAATTGAAATACTGTTAACACAAGCACTGAGGCGATACTGTCAAACACTAAACTAAACAGAGCAGTGAGAAATAATGCTCAGGAGAATGCTCAGAAATACATGCTCAGGGAAAAATGCGCTCAGAAATAGCCGCTCAAGGTTATTTCTGGTAGAAACTGAGCAATCATTTCTCTACAACACTCAAGTGTATATTATAATAGAATAGAAATACTAAATAAAGGAATAAAACATGAAAATTCTTACTTACTAAATATACTTTTATATAAGATTACTCGTCTATATGCTGATTGAATCGTTGAAATGACCAAAATCTACGGGATTCGTTGTAATGTTAAGAACTTTAATATTACAAAGAAAAACTTGAAATGATATAATCGGAAGTAAAAATTCATTCAGCATACAGACTTGGAGATTTTTGAAAAACAATTCCGAAATTTTAATTTGAAAGTGGAAGAAATTCAACACAAGTCGAGGTGTCAAAAAACATAAGTGTTCAAAAAACTTGTGTTGAAGCGCGTAATACGTCTATTTCAAAATTTAAATCAAATGTTATATTTTTTTTTGTATTTTTTTATATTTTTTTAATTTTTTTTTGCTCTAACCCGGAGTGGGTAATACACGACGACATTATTGTTATTGTTTAATAATAATAATAGTAAAAGGAAAAAACCTTTCTACGTCTTCAGTTAAAATTCGTGGCATAAAGCGTTATTAAAAGCTGAAATCGTAGAAATAAAATACTCTAAAACTAAACTCAATTTCCTTCGATTCCTAAGAAAGCTAGTCTAACCAAAGCTACCGACTTGCGCCAGTGTTGCTAACACTACGTTATTTCTAAAGAAATCAAACGAAATTTGAGCGCCTAAGAACGATACACTAAACTACTCTAAAATGACTTGTTGACGCCATACAAAATTACTACGCAAGCAAAGTGATTGACAATGAAAAACGTGCGTTAAATACTGATTCTATTAAAATTTTTCAAAACGGCAACACTTGTGACAGCTGTCAATAGATTTTCCAAATTTTAAATAAAGAATGAACCAACATCAAAAGCATACGCTGTCACAAATCCCATTCAAACGGCTTTGATCTGTGTTCGAAAAGCAAATTTAAATAAACCCAAAGATAATAAATTCAAAAAAAGAAATTATGCATTTTAATCAGTTCAAAATTATTTTTTCCACCTGGCAACCCTAATGAGCTACACAGACCAAAGCCACAGACCTCCTACGTTTAGTTGTAGTTGTAGTGCATGAGGAGATAGTCCGGATTGTTGATCTCAGATGCCATCGGGGAGTTAGGTGGCAGTATTTGGAAACCCAGAAACATGAAAGTGCGCAGAATGGTAGTACGGTCTTCACGGGCTTTGTTCACGCAGATAATCCAGCTGTGAATGAGAAAAAAAAAGTTTTTTTAAGTGAAACTTCCTTAGAGTCATTATATTTTGAAATGCAAATGAAACAAATCATAAATTAGGATTGAGTTGGTTAACCAAAAATCATATTTAAATTCTTTGGTTTTAGTTGGTCTGATGCCGTGTTGTTGTAATTTGTTCAAAGCTTTAAGCTGGTGATTGAAGAGAAATTGTATTCCAGTAAGAAAGGTGTGAATCCACAAGCTCTGTTATAAAAGACGACCGTCTTAGTCCTTAAATGTAGCAACACATTGGTGATTGCAATAGCACTAACAATTATAAACTGGACTATTACGAACAACTAATAACAGGACTATGACTAACAGACCTTGCTTCAGTCCTCAAATTACAAATGAAGTAACCAACTAATGTTCTAACCCCCTCTGCTAACTGACTAACCACCCCTAGTCCCGATGTGAGTGTTGTTCTGTGTCGGTCACAGTTGTCATGGCGGCAGCGGAAGGTGCTGCATGCTCGGTTGCTACCTTCATTCCTTACAAAAAGGTATTATACATACTAGCCAATGATGTTTTAAATATCTAGATTAAGCGTCGCCCTACAATGAAAACAAAAAAAACAAGGCAACATTATCAAGCATGTGTGCGTAATCTGTGCGTAATGATATAAAAATTTTGGCTAACAGTTAGCCACAATTTTTTGACACGATTTCGCGGATTCAATTTTCCATCTAGATATTTAAAACATCAAAGATACTAGCAAACTACACAAGTAATATTCCAAAGATCGTTTGCTAACTGCATTGGATAGTGCATGGATTTTTCCAGTCTATGTTCTAGGACTAGGTTATTAAAGTCCTGTTTTAGGTCCGTGGCTTAATTACATAAATTATACTGACTGCGTGCAATGCAGGCGCTCCTCAGCGAAGTCGAGTAAGAACATGAAGGCCTCCTTGCTGCCGGCGGACAGGGAGTCAGGCAGGCGTAGATACATCACGTCACCTTTCAGCACCTGGAGATAAACATAATTAATAAATAAATTATAATTATACTCCGACTTTTAATTCGATGCAGTAAAATGACGTTTGCTAATGTCACTTTTTGAAATAATGTTGCCAGATTTTCAATAATAGTGATAACTTACACGATTAACGAACGATGTTTTGATTATTCGATTATTCTTTTCTCAATATGTCTATTATAATGTTAGTTAATAAAATATAATTCAAATTCAGAAAACAATACGGAAAGGTTATTAATTTAAAATTATATAGTAGACGAAAAATAATAAACACCGGTGCATGCATGCTTAATTTTAGTACATAACATGCACTAAAAGCGCTTAATAATTAAAAATCTAGGAGATTATTGATATCAATCGTGTTTTTATATGTAGTTATTGATCCTGTAATAACTTCATACATTATTTTAGCAGTTTGCTAAATTATGCGAAACGATTATAATCCGATTAATATTTTCATCAAATCGAATAATTTGTGTCCAGGTTACATCACTATTTTTGTGATAATAAAAAACGGTAACACTGGAAATGTCATTTTACTGCATCGAATTAAAAGTCGGAGTATAAATAGATTAACGATATTGCTGTTGTATTTATGTGAACATTTTCTATTCCATTGGTTATAAGATCGCTTTTTTGTGTTGATAGTGTATGCATGTGTTGTGATGTTGGTGTGCAGTAGGGTGCGAAATGATACGTCTTCTTCGTAGGATTACTTTATTAGTACTGAATAATAATTATGTCTTACATTAACGTATATATTAAGAGTGTCTTAGCTGCACACTACAGTGTAAGTGGTGTCTGTAAGTCCATGCAAATCCTATTATAATATTATAAATGTGAAAGTTTGTGTATTTGTTTGTTTGTTACTCCTTCACGCAAAAACTACAGAACCGATTTTCATGAAATTTGGCACACACATAGAGGGCAACTTAGATTAACATATAGGATATTTTTTATCCCAGAAATCCCGCGGGATCGGAATTTACGCGGGAAAACCTTCTTCACGTATGGGGTATAAATAGCTTTGTTACTCCTTCACGCAAAAACTACTGAACCGATTTTCATGAAATTTGGCACACACATAGAGGGCAACTTAGATTAACATATAGGATATTTTTTATCCCAGAAATCCCGCGGGATCGGAATTTACGCGGGAAAACCTTCTTCACGTATGGGGTATAAATAGCTTCTAAACAAACATTAATATAAAACTAACAAACATTAATATAAAACTAACAAGTCTGTCTTCCCGGAAATCCCGCGGGATCTGGAGTTACGCGGAATAAACTCCTGCGCGTACGAAGTAGCGGGCACACGCATAGAGGGCAACTTAGATTAACATATAGGATATTTTTTATCCCAGAAATCCCGCGGGATCGGAATTTACGCGGGAAAACCTTCTTCGCGTATGGGGTATAAATAGCTTCTAAACAAACATTAATATAAAACTAACAAACATTAATATAAAACTAACAAGTCTGTCTTCCCGGAAATCCCGCGGGATCTGGAGTTACGCGGAATAAACTCCTGCGCGTACGAAGTAGCGGGCACACACAAAGAGGGCAACTTAGATTAACATATAGGATATTTTCAGAAATCCCGCGGGATCGGAATTTACGCGGGAAAACCTTCTTCGCGTATGGAGTATAAATAGCTTCTAAACAAACATTAATATAAAACTAACAAGTCTGTCTTCCTGGAAATCCCGCGGGATCTGGAGTTACGCGGAATAAACTCCTGCGCGTACGAAGTAGCGGGCACACACATATAGTATTATAAATGCGAAAGTCTGTCTGTGACGTTTTCACGACTAAACCACCAGTCCGATTTGGATGAAATTCGGAATGAAAATATTTGAAGACCCAGAGTCACACATAGGCTATTTTTTTTTAAAAATCAACCCCTAAAGGCTTGAAATAGGGGATGAAAGTTTGTATGAAAACAACGATTTTGATGAATTTTCCCAGGAAGATAGTTGATGACGTACTTTCTCCCCCACTTCCCCGGTTCGCGATATAAACGAATTCCACGCGGGCGAAGCCGCGGGCAAAAGCTAGTAACATATATAATAGATTAACATATTTCTGTAAATAATTAAATTTTTCTATTTCGTGGGTTATAGCACGTTTTTTTTGCGTTGATATGCATGTGTATGTTGTGTGCATGTGTATGTGTGTGGTGTCTGTAAGTCCCTGTGTATATGTGTGTGTGTACGTACCATACGGAATTCGTTTTAATTGCGTCCCGCACAAATGCTACTTCCGCCCCAGTGCATTACACATTGCAACTTGATGGTGCATTGTAGATTGACGGCAACAAAAATGCCGTACAGTAAGGTCATTATAACTCGGCTGATGTGAACTTCGTTTTCCGAGATTAACTGACCAATCAAAACACGGCGGCCATGACAGTGTTTTGTGACGCGCTACTTCGTATTGTAAATACGTCCATGGTAATGGCTAACTATCCTACCGCCCGCACTCCCCGCCTCCTACCACCATTTTGGCCTTAAAATCGACATCTGCGCAGATAATCGTAGCTATGTTCTCATCTGCCGAGTTATAATGACCTTACTGTATACTGTTAAATAATAACTATAAAATATTATGAGTATATTCCACTGACGCATTCCCAGCGCGTGTAGTTGTGCTCGGTGAGGTACACCTTGAAGTTGATTTTGGTGGCGCGGTCGCGTCGGGCTAGGATCTTCTCGATTATCTGGAATAACAATGTTTTACATTAATACATAAAAATCTCAATTTGACAAACACTTAAGGCACTTCTCACACAACGCTATTTATAAGCTACGCGACTGCAACGCAATCCAAAATTTGTATGTATCTGACACTTTTCACTGACAGGAGACGCGTCTACGATGCGACTCCTGTTAGTCGAAAGTGTCAGATACATAGAATTTTGGGAGTGCGTCGCAGTCGCGTAGCTAATAAATAGCGTAATGTGAGAAGTGCCTAACACTTCTTTCGAATTCTCTCTCTCTTGTTCGTCTTGAGGATTAAGATTGTCGCCTTTAAAAGTGTAACCGGTTCCACAACTTTTTATCCGGAACACGATTGCTGTTAAAGCAATATTGTGGCGGTAGGAATGGTACTAAGTACGATAGCGGGCGGTGGTACTACCCCGGATAATCTCTAGGCTTTACTAATAAGTAGCCTATAAGTACCTACGAACAACGTGAGGTCCGCCAATCCGCACTTGACCAGTATGGTGGACTATGGCCTTTACCTTCTTAATCTGAGAAAGTGTACCATAATGAGTCGAGATAATGATGAACTAGGTATCTTATGTGACCTTGGATCTTCAGTTATTTTCTATTCGAGTTTCACCCAAACCGGACCGGTAGTTTAACCGTGAAAGCGTCACAGACAGACAGACTTTATAATATTAGTAAGAATCTATCAGGGTACGTACGGCCTCATTACGCTCATGGTCCTGCATCAGATGCGCGGCATTCCCCGCTTAAGTCCTGGACTTAGCCCAAGGCACACCCTGGTCATGACCCTCTATCTATCTATATAATCTATTTATTGTGGCGACATCGCACACACGTCACACGGTGACGTCACCGAAGCCGGAATCGCGCTATCGAAGATTTGTACTTCGCCGGCATATATACCGCGCCCGAGAACATTTAATTGGGGCCTCGGTCGTCCCCGCCGGGAGATGTCGCTTTGCCAAAGGTCTTTAACTATTTCATTCCGTGTCTAATCCAAGTAGAACCGGTGATTTAGCCGTGAAAGCGTCACAGACAGACTTTATAATATTAGTAAGGATCTATTAGTGGTACGTACGGCCTCATTGCGCGCGTGGTCCTGCGTGGGGTGCGCGGCATTGCCTGCTCAAGTCCTGAACTCAGCCCAAGGCACACCCTGGTTATGACCCCCTACCTATCTATCTAGGATCTATCTATCTGTTCTTGACCGAGCCCAGGGGGTTGTCATGACCCTCTACCCTCTATGGCTCTATATATCCATCTATCGACCCTGTAGCCTAGTTGGTAGCGACCCTGCCTGCGACGCGAGGGGTCCCGGGTTCGATTCCCGGCCGGGGCAGATATTTATGTGGCAGATAAATATTTGTACTCGGGTCATGGGTGTAATTGTAATGTGTTATATGTGTAGTCCATGCCACCCGCGACACAGGTACCTGGTAACCTACTGCGGGGGTATGAGTGTGTCGTTTATGTTCATGTTTATATATCTATCCAACTATCAGTGGTACGTACGGCCTCATTACGCGCGTGGTTCTGCATGGGGTACGCGGCATTCCCCGCTCATGTCCTAGACTCTATCTATCATCTATCTATCTAATGGTGTAGCTATCTATCTGTTCTTGACCCAGCCTAGGGGGTTGTCATGACCCTCTACCCTCTATCTATCTATCTATATACAATCTATCTATCTGTCGGTACGTACGGCCTCATTGCGCGCGTGGTCCTGCGTGGGGTGCGCGCCGTCGGCGGCGCCCTCGCCCGCCAGCGAGCTCGCGCTCGACCACAGCAGGGCGCTCAACAAGTCGCCTGCAACAACAACACATTTCAATGAGGGTAACCGCGTGTGAATTTTCCGCTAGAGGCGCTAGTAAAAAGTGATGTCTGTCTGTCACTTTTCGCTTGTCTGAATGTCATTTGTCACTGTTTATGTATGGGCGGGCTTTGACAGCAAGACCTCACCTCGCCGGTGGCGCCAACTGGTAAGCACAAAAACGGCGACCCTCATTATTTAACGTTACAATATAATCATTTATTATGTTGGCAACCCTAAGTATTCTTTAACGCCATCTGTTATCAACATCGAGAACTAAGACACGATCAGGTGTTGGGAGGGGAAAGTGACCTATAGGTCCGGCTGTATATAGTGCGAAAGCTATGGTTCGAGCATTATTCCGTTCAGTGACGAGTCGAGGAAGTCAAATCACCTTTAATTACTATTGTGCTCTATAGAACATAGTGTTGTATTATAATAAGGAGTTGTTAACAATTAAGAGATTCAACTGATTTTCTGAAATCTGAATATTTGAATGACAAAGAGCCATGGAAATCACCAGCTTTGCAACCAGCTCCGCTGGGTTAGTGCTTGCCTGTATCGAAATTAATCAATTATAATACATAGGTACTCCATTTGATGGAGAAAAGCTTAATAACAATAATTAAAAGATTTTATTATAGTATCTACTATCTAATATAGATAGGGCTGTACAAAACGTTGGCGATTGTAAAATTTTCAATTTTAAGTTATTGTCAAAAGTTATTGGAAATCTGTTAAAAACACAACAATCGAAATTCAAATCATCGGCGGGTACTCACGATGGTTGTCGTCGTGTGTGGGGGTGGCCGGGGCAGCGGGGCTCGCAGCCCCGCCGCCCACCCCTCCGGGCGGTGCCGAGCTGTGAACAGGGACATCAGGACCACCTGCAACCGAAACAATGGGCTTTGAAGTTTGTTGCGCCTGTAGTACTCCTTTTTGGGCTTGGGAGTTTGTTTCGCCTGGATTTCTCCTTTTGGGCTTGGGAGTTACTTTCGCATGAATTTCCGTTTTTTTAGCTTAGGAGTTTTTTTCACCGGTTCTTTTCTTGTATAATGGAGCGCTTGAAAGGCTATTTATTATGTAGACCGAAGTTTCTGGTGTCTTTTTCGCTCCTAGTGAGGGTATGAGTTTAAATTTTCGTTAATGTGTCAAAAACATATGAAAAACCCAGTTCTGTCCTCCCTAAGACCCACTCACCACAGAGACTCGGCAATTCTTCCTTCCGAAAATCTCATGAAACCATCCGTTTGCATTCGTTATTGACCCATTTCCGGGTAAGACCCAAAAAACTTAATCTCCGTGCCCTGGAGGGCGCACTCACCACAGAGGCCCGGCGCCCAGGCACAGCGAGAAGCACTCGGCGTCGGACTCCGACAGGGCGGAGCGCTTGCTGCCCCCGCACGCGCTCAGGGACGCCCCTTCACCACTGGAAACAAACGAATGATACTTATTTGAAAAAAAAATATTAAAAATAAATCGTCAAGCAATAAAATGAATGATAATAGTAGATTGTATGACAAGGGTGCAAAGTAATATTTTTTCGGCGAGGGCGTTTTTTGAATCCAGAGCGAAGTGAGGGATTCTAGAGTAGAATCCCGAGCGTAGCGAGGGATTCTTTAGTAGAATCCCGAACGTAGCGAGGGATTCAAAGTACGTCGCCCGAGCCAAAAATATACTTGCACCCGAGTGATACACTCTACTTTTCATCACCCACTATGAGAAAATAATATATATATATAATAGAAAATAATAGAAAATAATACGTAAAATAAATAATACGTGCATTTCTCCATTCCAAAAAATTATCATGGGCTTTCAAATATTTTTCCCGGGATTTCGCAGGTAATAAACTATTCATCACATTACTCGCTTCAGTTTTTATACTATCAGGAGGATACTTTCACTATCGTTGGAAGAACTCATTTTTTCAAAACAAAACAAAATTTCTAACAATACGTAAAAATGCACGAAAACGCGGGAAATAGTTCGAGCGATCTTAATTTGATTTCTTTTTTTATTATTCAGCTGGCGGGCCCTCGCGTCGAACCAGACATTCTTTATTCAAACAATATTTGTGTTCGATTTCTTTAGCGCAAAATACTAAAATGTTCTAAATTCAAAATAGGACGGAAAAGATCTAGCTGGCAGGAAAAATTGTATGAAAATTCATTCCGGCCCGCTGAATAGAAAACAGCAACTTTGGAACCCCTTATGTCCGAACCAAGTCGTCTTTTTCGAATAGGGGTGATGAAAATGAACATTATCGACAAAAGAACATCTTAAAAATGTATTTAAAGTAGTTTAAGTTTAGTTTATTTATATAACTTTACCCATAAATTATTTTGTATACATAGTTATTTAAACGCATGCTGTGTTCACTATTTGAGGATGGGCACACTCCGGCAAATTAATAATGTATAAATTACTGTAAGATTTTATTTATGTGTCACATCTGGTCTGTGAACCGAATAAAAAAAAAAAAAATTATCAATGGAGTCTTATACAGTAAATAGTGAATTAAATAAGCATTACAATACAAGACAAAAACTCTTTATTGTACACCAAGAAAATGGACATTGTTAGGACATTGTAAGCATTGTTAGGAATAGCGCGAAAACTACTCGTCAGGTGCTCTGAAATTTAGACCACTAGTCAATTAGTCAGGCATCAGCTAGGAATTAAAAACAATCATGAAAATATAAATATAAAAAAAGTAGTCATGTTACGACCCTGAAATTAAAAAAGTAAACTATTTCCCCTGTAATTAAGGTTCATTGTAGATTTTATTGTCTTAAGTAAAGCGTTTAGTTAAAAAGTTGCCCACGGAGCAACTAATTGGCAATTAACTGTTTACATACATTTCAATCGGACTGCGCACACATAGCAACTCGAGTTTCGAGTTCCGGTGATCGTCTACAGTTTTCAGTTGCTGTAATCGTTGACTAGGTTAGTTCCTAATTGCCTGCAGCAACTAGCAACTGTTAAATATTATACTGGTTTTTAAAGTTGCCGGTTTCCGCAGCTGTCAATCGCAAATCAATCAATCAAGTAAATCAAGTTCCTCACAAATTGCTATAAAATTGCGGCAACCGAAAACGTAGCAACTATCAACTTTTAAAAAGTTGATAGTTGCCTCAACTTGAGTTGCTCCGTGGGCAAAGCGCCTAAACCTTGTTTACAAGCTGAATTTAACTGTGAGCACACGAAATAAAGTTGTTTTTAGCGGGGAGTGGCAGTAAACAGCCCAAACCACCGGTTAATTCTAGATAGTAGGTAAACATGTCACATTTGATAACTAACAGACGCAGCAATTATAGGTTTAACTGATAAATTGCGGTTTATTTGCTAACGTCGCACTCGCAAATAATATGTACGATGTAGGTATTATGCTTTGATGATCTAATGTCTAGATGGAACATAGAATCCGCGCAAACGTATCAAAAAATTGTGGCCAACTGTTGGCCACAATTTTTATATCACTGTATCATTGATCAGGCACTCATAGACAATAGACGAAGGTGTAAAACATCGCCTGCACGCACACATGCTTGATATTGTTGCCTTGTTTTTTTGTTTTCATTGTAGGGCGACGGTCAATCTAGACATTAGATCATCAAAGGTATTAGGGCGCCCGAAAGATGTAATTGCTATCTCTAAACTATAAAGTCTGGACAATAAAGGACTGCGCACATTACGACGACCCGGCAATGGACCAACTAAAACGAAAACATTCAATAACTATCTTTATGTCTAGGATATTACGATAAAAAACGTCAAAACAAGTTCATTTATTCACGCAGACATTTTGTCAATATACAATTTGCTCGTCATTTATGACTACCCCTAAATAACATTAATAACATAGTTAAAACACATAATAACAGTGTTATAAAAGATGAACAATGTTATTTACACGCGACGATAACACGACCGACCTTTAATTGTTGAGGCATTATATTAATTAAACATTAATTACACTATATACGAGGCATTAAAGCCCGTGTGCAACAACATGTGATAAAAGTCTGTTTTTGTTAGGGCTGTCGCATCTCCGATGACTATGAATATTAAATATTGGTTTTTACATCGGTAGAAAAAAAAATATGTTATTCAGAATGGAAAAAAAGTGTTGTGCTAGTGCCTAAATTGACTGACTATGCCCATGGTAGTCATTTTGGCCTATATCTTTGAAGTGACGGATGGAAGGTCAAGGGTGTGTAAAACGGTAGAGCACGAAGTTGTTCATACGCAAACTGAAGTAAAATAATAAATAAACTTAATAAACTACCCATACATTTATTAACATCCTTTTATTAGGTGGATCTGTATGTATACATATAATGTATGTAACAGAAACTTGCAGTCTAAAATTTGGACAGAGGGTATGGGCCGATGACAATGAAATACTATGACAACCATCACCAAATGGCACGCTCAGAAATGTCTCCAGACAAGGATTCTGGGCTCCAGGGCTCCTCAACAGTTAACGGCACAGTGACTACATTTATTGCTTTGCATATAATTATTGTTTCATTTTCTTTAAACAAGAGTGTTTTTTTTTCAAACTATTAATTTATTATACTTGACAACCCTAGCTAATTACTAGGACATCAACACAATCACAAGTACCTAATCAGAAAACAAAGTATGAATATAATCTTGAGTACTTAGTCGACTTAATATATGTGTTTTATTAATAGAATAGACTGTCTGTTTGAAAGCCGGTGTCTTTACACGGATTCGGGGCTTTCCCATTTGGATGGTTGTCAACGGGGTTTTTGTGGGTATGAAAAGATAATCTGTAAGCGTCGAATATTTTTCGAAAATTTCCATCTCAAAAGAGACGTTGATAGTTTTTGAATAGGAGTTAGTTCATCGAATTATTTAGGTTCAAAAGTTGTGTTTAATTTATTTTTTTTATCTGGGCACTTAGATATTTTTTACTACGCAACAGATTTTACTTCAGTTTTCAATATCATTCAAATAGTTTGGTATAAAAATAACTCTGCTTCTCTGTCTGCCTTTCATGCCTAATCTAATGAATCGATTTTCATGAGATTTGGCATGGTGATAGTTTGAGACCCTAAAAAGGACAAAGAATATTTTGAATAATACGCTAGCCAGGGATAATTTAACTGTATGCTATAGTTTAGCATCTCATAATCAGGCGAAGAAGCCATCAAAAAGGAATGCCTACTAAACTAAATACGTTTAATTTATAAAAAAAAACATATATTCTCACCTGTACAGTTTCACAACCATTTTGGATTAAATTAAGTATAAACAAACAACGGAAATGCTTAAAATAACGTTAAAAATAAAGTTAATTAAATATCACTTAATATCACAATAGTTTATAATGGAATGTGCCAGTCTAAACTATTAAAAATAATCTACATCAACACTTTAATAACTAAAAAGTTCTTAATTTGAAATAATTTCTGAACGTTAACGTATTTCTTCTTTTGAATATCTGGCTGTATGAAAAATACAGCATAATATTTTGAATTGTTCTTTTTTTAAATGAGGATTCTTTTTTTGAATCACGTGCGATGTTTATCAAGTTGTGAAGACTACTGTCGGGGTTTAAGGTAAACAGTGGTACGAAGATAGTTGCCAAAATCTTAAATAGATTTTGATAGGTATACCCATTGATGTATAAGTATCTAGATGGATAATCGAATCCGCGAAGACCTGTCAAAAAAGCTGCGCCAACTATTGGCGCAGAAGTACTTTCCCGCCAATTAGTGCAGATCGCGCCGCTTTCGTGTCACTACGTATTACGCGCGCAATTTAAATAAACAAATAAGAGGGATAACATGACGAAATGTGCTATTAAACTGTGCCGGAATTATAAAGGAAGGGTAAAAAGCTCAAAAAACATCACATGTCATAGGCAAGTAACCAATAAACATATTTTTAATTAAATTTCAATTTTGATTTTTATTGTAACCAAATTACGTCATTTTTTTGTCAGTGTTGCTAGTTTCTATTTTTATGCTCCCGACTTAACATCATTTTTGTGGGTATATAAATTGGTTTATGGTTACGTGTATATTATTTAGTTCATGTACTTTTATAAATCGATTAAAGAAAGGTGGTGTTTACCAATACGTTTGTGTTTATTTATAATAATATAACATTAATATTCGTATGTTTATGAGCCCATTTTAATGATTATTTTTGCATTGGGTCGAATAAACCACTTTTAAAGGTACAAGAGTAATGTGAAAAGGAGACGATCCAAAATTGTATGTAGTCTGGGCCTGGTTTTGTACCAGTGATAAAATAAGATAGAAAAGAAAAATAAACCATTTTTGACTAATCAAATCCACGAACTCATCTTTATTTCATTGCAAAAAATATTTATTAACTCCACGTGACGAAATTATTCTACATAATGGCGGGCAGCAGACCAGAGGATTCATAATTTTTGACGTATGACGTTAGCTGTCAATATGCCTTCTCTATGCTTGAACAATGGCTCGAACTCAGAGTGAAGGACGCCATCTTGCAAGTGTTGCAAGTAGTACCTACCGAATAACTCGAAATTAATTTTATTTTAGCAAGTCATTTATTGCGATTTGTGAATTTATTATATTTTTAATGAACTTTCTGTATTTTTTGGTTTTTCATGGTTTAGTGTACAAGATCAGGCCCAAAATGGACCATCTCCTTTATTTATTGAAGTTTTTTTTAATGATATGCATGTAATTAACTTTCCAAGTAATTTTTTTATTAAATTAGATAGGTAACGTAAATAATTGGCTCTTCTTTAATTAAGTTACCACCTCAAATTAAGCTAAAAATTTGAGGGGGGGAGGGGGCTGACGCTCACATCTTCCCCCCACCATTTTTAAATCTAGGAAATGCATACTTTTTTTATTATAAAAAAATCAAGTTTCCAAAAATTATAAAGTGACTACCTCAAATTAAGCTGAAATTTTTTGGAGGAGAGGTTGGTGACTCCCCCAACTTTCCCCCCAAATTACTTTTTCGCTATTGTTAGTCCTGTTTGCCTGTTTGGCTGCATCTTCCGCAGCGCCGGAGATGTCACGATTCAAAATTAGGCCCAAAAATCAAATTAGATCTACTTAAGTTATTTATTTTTTATAATGTAGTTTAAAACACACACACACACACACACGTCCACACACACATATACATACACTTAAGACTTCGAGCGCTTACACATTAACCAATGAGACCACATAACCTTAAAATTTTTAGAGATTTAGAAAAATAATTTTAAAAAAGTAAGTACTTTATGAGAGCAATATTTAGTTTGGGGGGACGAATGAGAGTGTAGAACCCGTCCTCCCTTCAAATTTTCACCTTAATCTGAGACGGTAACTTTACAATTTTAGAAAAGGAGATGGTCCATTTTGGGCCTGATCTTGTACACTAAACCATGAAAAACCAAAAAATACAGAAAGTTCATTAAAAATATAATAAATTCACAAATCGCAATAAATGACTTGCTAAAATAAAATTAATTTCGAGTTATTCGGTAGGTACTACTTGCAACACTTGCAAGATGGCGTCCTTCACTCTGAGTTCGAGCCATTGTTCAAGCATAGAGAAGGCATATTGACAGCTAACGTCATACGTCAAAAATTATGAATCCTCTGGTTTGCTGCCCGCCATTATGTAGAATAATTGCGTCACGTGGAGTTAATAAATAATTTTTGCACTGAAATATAGATGAGTTCGTGGATTTGATTAGTCAAAAATGGTTTATTTTTCTTTTTTATTTTATTTTATCACTGGTACAAAACCAGGCCCAGACTCCATACAATTTTGGACCGTCTCCTTTCCAACTACAAACTGCGTAAAAATATTAATTTAATTAACTTAGCTGGTTTATTACAACATTAACATAAACAACTGTAATTAAATTAAGTAGGGTTTTTTATTTATTCATGAAAATAACCACTCCATAAATTAAGTTTAATGTGTGATTTATGGGAAAATTTTAGTAACTGGTATCATTGATCACGCAACATAGACACTAGACGAACGTGAAAAACATCGCCTGCACGCACACATGCTTGATATTGTTGCCGTGTTTTTTTTGTCTTCATTGTAGGGCGACGCTCAATCTACCTATTTATTGCATCATTGGGTATACCTATATTATTCAGTGGGGAAAGTTGGCGCATAACACGCATTATAGCTTGCTATTGACGTGTTTAACACATCTACAATGATTTATGGAATGTAATAAAGTCGGAAGTATTTCGTACTCTGTGTAGGTTTGTGATGTTATTAAAAACAATTACAAACATTATATTAGTTGCCAGTTTTGGCTATTTATCTGGACTTTGCTTCAATTTAAATTGCAAAACCAGGGCAGAAAAAAAGCCCGGACATTTTTGTTCGAAAATTGTATATTAAACATTGTATATTATTTAATACAATAAGAGAAATTTGCCACTGTCAATAAAATTGTAATGGTTTTTAAAGATCCGAATAAATAAAAAAATCCGGATATACGGCCGAAAATCTAGGCAATTGGTAACCCTAGCATTAGACTAAATTAGTTCAAGTTCAACACAATTAAATTTAACCCATTTTACAATAGGTACCTACTTTAGTCATGGCATTATTTTCGTGTATCATTAATAAAATTAATATCATTACATCAGATCTCACATTCACATTTTACTTAAAATTCACAAACATTTATCTTTTACAAAGACAAACGAATAACATTAGACAAAAATTTCGCGCCAATTTTCCACAGACAAACAAACTAAAATTGTTGTTTACATATCGTTGCCAAAATCTCCTCATTAATGCCCCGACATTGTCACAGACAACATAAATACCGTAATATCTCATAAGACTCATAACCGATATTATGCACAGGTAAGTACATAACTATAACTACTTAATTCCGGTTATAGCAACGAGAATTGCGTTGGCGCCAAAACGTTGCTAGTTGCTACACTTTCGCCTTTAAATAAACAGTGTATTTCCTTATCTCCGCTAGGCAAATATCTAAGTCATGCAATGACGCAAATAGTTTTAGGGTTCCCTACTCGAAGGGTGACAAACGGGTCCATACTATTTTTAACTTTTTTTAAGGCTTTCAATTCGACTGTATTTTTATGACTTTTTACTTTGTAAACACATAGAGTACGTTGGGGTAAGATCGGTGGTGGGGTAAGACCGTTGGAATCAAATAACTCACTATTTTGGCTTTATTTTTCAATGTTAGCCACACTGCGTGAAAGATAATTTTGTTACGCCCCACCCAGCAGTGGTCGCCAGTCGCTCCTGCAAGACGCACGTATGCTACATGCTTTTAAAGTTAACAAGGTAAATTTTCCAAAATTTTTGTCCATCCGGTCTTCCCCCTCAATTTTTGATTGAATATTGTAGCGAAAGTATAATGTATTTTATTATTATTTTGCCTAAATACTAAAATTTAAGCAGTGGTAATTAGATAGAACTAATTGATATCCGTCTAGTATCTCTGCAGGCTGAAATCCGGTGTTATCCTCCTCAGGTAAAGATCGGATAAAAATATCCGATCAGCGCCAAGTGATGAAATTTGTAGTGGTTGTCAAACTTTTATAATATATGATTAAAAACCAAGATAGATTATAATAACAAAAATCTGATTATAGAATAAGCAACGTAACTTGAAGTACTTATCCTAATAGATTAAATGCATACATCGCTAACAAAATATATAATTTAGAACATTAAGAAAAAAATAACAGCTATAATTATTAAATGTATGTGCTTATTAATAATAATAAAAATAATTCTTAAAGCTTAATAAATCTAATTTTCTACTAATGTACACGCTTATTATTTTAAAAACTATTCTACCAATTCATAATTTGGCTCTAGTCTCCTTGGCTTCCCTTTATCACTCTCTCATATCCATAGTTTTACTTATATTTAAACACATAAATTTGCTTGAAATTACTACTTGTACCTATACGTACATAAAGAAGTAAGTAGTAAGTAAAGGTCATTCACTTGTAGCAATTTAACGACAATTCTATTAGAGACAAGTGTCGAGAGAACCTAAACTTTGGGAACCATTAAATCGCCTAATTTTAAAATAAGGGGTAAGATCGGACAGCCCGAACGAAAAAAAGAGCGAAAAAAAAGTAAACATCTGGAACATCTATGTTCGTAGCCTTACATAGATTTCATTGATATCATATTAAAGCACATAAAAGATCGGATATATCCTTGTCATACACCTTGTGTTCTTTGCAATAGAAACAGTTTTAAATTACTGTCCGAACTTCCCCCTTAATGACCAAATTGTGATTATACTCATAAAAAAGTATATCGAGTTTTTCTAAGCGTATAAATAATAAAATATTGAGTGTACGAAGAGAAATGCTATTTTAAATTATGCTATGTTTATTCATCATCCGTTTGCACTATATTTCATTGACATAGCACTTACTGAACTCACAAAATTTAAGTTTTTACAACATCCTTCGAACTTGTCGTAAATCCGTCCGGTATTACCCCAACGTACCTTACTTTCCAGTATTTTTTCCATTCGAAAACTAGTGCGTGTCGTTTGGTCCAATCTTTGATGTTTTAAATATCTAGATGGAACATCGAATCCGCGCAAACGTGTCAAAAATTGTGGCCAACTGTTAGCCACAATTTTTATATCATTACACACGTGTAAAACATCGCCTGCACGCACACATGCTTGATAATGTTGCCTTGTTTTTTTTTTGTTTTCATTGTAGGCCGACGCTCAATCTATTTAAAACATCAAAGGGTCAAATATAAATGAGGGACATCCGAGTAGTTATTGCGTTTTCTGCACTTTTTTGATATTTAAGTGGATTATTTTTGTTATAAAAAGTGTTTTTTTTTAAATATAACGTTACACACTCATAATCCCACATTAAATTCGGTCATGGGTCATGGGTGCCATTTACAACTCACGTGAACCCAGTAGTAAGTTCCCTTGGAATCAGCATTGCCATTTCGCCATGGTTTGTCTACACTGTCTACAGTAACTACCAATACGCCTTCACTGTCAATCTGTCACAGGTCACAGGATTTTTATCTTTTGAATAATAACTAACTTTTTACAAAAAATAACCGACTTTAAAGCCAAGACAACTCAAAAACCACCAGATGTTGTTGAAATTTATAAGGTACCACATGACAAGCACTCCCTTTCGAACAAAAAGAAGAATCATCAAAATTGGAACACCCAGTTAAAAGTTTGTATAAATTTAATTTACATTATTGAGAATAACTCAAAAACTGACCGTCAGATGTCGCTCAAAAATTCGAATGTTGAAAGAATTATCTAAATCGGTTCACTCAGTACAAAGTTATGAGACAAGAAAAAGAAACACAAGACTAATAATTGAGAACCTCCTCCTTTTTTTGAAGTCGGTTAAAAACACAAACAGAAACCACAACAAATATTATAAAAGTAAAAAAAAAATATCTCAAAGGGGTCTCCAATTTGCTCTTAAATTACCTACTTAAAAGTTTTTTTGCATTATATTTGCTTCGCTAAGTGATACGGAATTCCACCACTTTTTTACATATATAACCCATACTTATACTATTAAAAAAACTGTAACAAGGCTGTTTTTACGTTGTGGATGATAATATTATAAATCTTCAGTTGTTACAGGGTCGTTTCTGATTGAAACATCTTTTTTTCGCATGTAGACAGAAATAAACCGATTTTGATGCAAAAATATTGTTAGGGGATCTAAAGATTACAAATCAGAATATGCTACAAGGAAAAAACATTACATTACATTAATTCCGATTGAGGTACACAGATATTTATGTACACAAAATTTGTCCACAAGGCAACAACCATTTTCGAAACATTATTCGTTGTATTTGTAAAGAATCCTATTTATGTATATTTTGGACAAAAACAACTTCGAACGGCCACGTCACCCAGCGGCCATGTTGATGACGTCAGACATATCTCGAGCGCGCGAACGCTCAGCTGTCAGAGAAAGTGATGTGTTGTTGTGCGTAGGTAGTACCAAACATTTGAATTTAGAACTGTAACGAGGTGTAATAATGCCTTTTTCATTATTTCTGGCTGGCAGTTTTATTTTTATTCTATTTTTAAAAATTTGTAGGTATAACTTGGGAAAAACGTAGGGAAGTAGGTAGGTAGAATTAATAAAGACCATGTAAATTGCGTGGCCAGAGAAACTTTTCGATACATGCTTCATTGCTACGGTCTTAATCAACAAAGGTTTTAGACTTCTAGGCCACAGAAGAAAATGTGATACTGTGCGACTAATTACTTAATTAGTTAATCATAGAATCTGATAAAGTTTAAGTATTGCAGAGTGGTATTACCACAGACTTATAAAACAACCCGACCGAACATACATAATTTTCACCACTATAAAGACGTATGTAAGCAATAGTTTCTTTCTCTCCCATAACACGTACAGAGTCTATCTCGCTTTATTTTTCTTGTTACAACACTCACGCACACAGACAAAATGGGGTTTAAGCACTTCTGCCATTTTGTTAAGCTACAAGCTCAATTTTGTGCTCAATATTTGTATGAGAACCATAGACAACATTTTTGTTGACCACGAATTATGTACTAGTAGTAGTAGTAGTAGTAGTAGTAGTAGTAGTAGTAGTAGTAGTAGTAGTAGTAGTAGTAGTAGTAGTAGTAGTAGCATCATTGTAGTAGTGTATTCTTAGGGTGTCTTTCCACCAGAGCTTAGCTAAACTACGTTATTAAGGATGCGTTGTCATTCACATAGCACATCTCTGGTGAAAAGGCGCAAGCCGCGCAAGGACTGCCCCTTTATATCCACCAGGCAACGGACCAACTTAAACAAGGCAAGTCAATTATGATCTTTATGTCTTGGCTATTACGGTTTACAAGTAAACCGCGAAATGTTTAAAATACGGTTTAATTACATCCCACGCAAATGCCAGCTTACCGTCCCTGTGATTACGTACATTGTAGATTGACAGCGAGTATCTAAAATGTAATATGTAAATTTTGCTTACAAGCCAAATTGAACTGTGAGTATTCGTGATAAGATTTGGTTTTAGCGGGAGATGGCAATTACGTATTCCAATTTCAGGTACTTTGACTGTTCTCGGACGGTCACGTGGACTGTACGCGTGGCTTGGGGGTAACTTTGAAACCTTACATTTTATTCTGTCAAGAAACTTTGTGAATTAACAAAAATTTCGACATTTTTTTCCAGCAAAGTTGCGTAATATATTTTTTTAAAAAGTAAATTGCGTACTGTATTGATTACAGGGTTTCTTGTTTAGAACCGTTACGGCTGGAAATTTTCCCACAGAAAATTACAGTTGGAATTTGTCGACATCGTTTTATTACAATATAGAAGTTTTTGTTTAAAAAAGTGTACCTTAATCAAAAATGCGGCCAACACCATTAACATAACCTCTTAATCTGCTAAATCAAGAACGCTACCTATAGATAAAAACTGATCGCCTGTCTGCATTACAGATAAAATACAACCACAAGACCCAAATAAACAAAGTCACGTGTCGAGATTGGCGCGCAAATTGTTTATTTCTGTATCTGTGACTGAAGCGGGGCGTGGTCGAATTAAGCTAGGTTCACATTATTGTGTCGTGGTGTGTCGTGGCGCGCCAGAAGGCAATCGCTTACGTACATTTACTATGACTAGATTCACATTAGTAGGTTGTGTTGTGTTGTGGCGCGTTGTGTCGCTGTCAAATCGCTCGACGCTCGATTGCGACAGAGAGGTGGTGGGGGATCTGTCGCGCCACACTAGTGTGAACGTGATCAATTATGTCATTACGACACCTTATTGCGAGCGAGGCAACTTCAAGCAATGAATATTTTTGTTTATTATTTAAAATGTTAGATGAACTCATTGAATTAGTACGAGAATTCAAAGTGTGCATTGTAATTGTGTAATTGCTCAAACTGTATTTTAGTAAATCTGAAATATCGCTGGAATCTTTCATCATCACTTTTTAATTCTTGAACAAGACAATGAAATGCACCTCTAGTCTCCCTGGTTCTATTTAAAGGATGAACCCAATATCTCCTTTTCTTTTTCTTTAGAAGATTCATCATTAGAAGAAACTGAATATATTCATCGAAATCGCTGTCAGAGTCAGACGATTCCATTTTATATACCTACGTGTTCAATCCACAACTCTTGAAATACGAATGATCTAAAAATGCGCCATATTGCAACACAACACACCACATTAGCATGAACACTCTGCGACACAACAGACGGCGCCACACCACACCCCGACACAATAATGTGAACCTAGCTTTATTCTTTTATATCTTTCAAAATGTAGACGGGACGGTATTCCTTGCCAATGTAAACGCACGTACACACGAAATATTTTAAATTATTTTCTCTTCGATAGGGTTGTCAACTACGGTGTAAGTAAATAAAAACTAAATTCTACGCCTCACCTAAATATTCGACCGAGTAATCGATCTTCTTTCTCGCCGAATATTCAAAGTCAAAGTCAAACTGTTTATTTCATCTAGGAATTTACAAATTCACTTATGAACGTCAATTTTTTGATTCTACCACCGTTTTGGAAAAGTGCTTGAGGAGAAAAAAACGGCGAAAAAAAACTCCTCCGCATCTTTTAATATAAAAATTACAATATTACTTTATTGATACAGGTAAGCACTAACCTAGCGGAGCTGGTTGCAGAGCTGGTAATTTCCATGCCTTTTTGTCATCTAAATATTCCTGTATAGTATAGTAGCTCTTGTCTACGAGTTGTGCTTTTACAATTTTACATGCTTCTTAAACAACTCTGAAGGCAGGTCACGGATTGCCTTAGGGACTTTATTATAGAACTGTACACCAAGCCCCATAAAAGAACGCTGCACTTTACCTAGCCGATATGAAAGCGTCGCCAAATCATGCATCTTTCTTGTTAAGCGATTATTATAGTCGCTGTTTTTTTATATGCATTTATGTTGTTTCTTACAAAAACTATATTACTATATATGTACTGTGAGGCTACTGTAAGTATACCTAATTCTTTGAATTTATCACGGCACGATTCCCGATACCGTAGTTTATGAATAGCTCTAATGGCCCTCTTCTGCAATACAAAGATTTGTTGTATATCGCTTGCTTTACCCCACAGTAATATGCCATAAGACATAACACTATGAAAGTATGCGAAGTAAACAAGCCTAGCAGTTTCTACGTCAGTAAGCTGTCTTATTTTTTTAACCGCATAAGTAGCCCTACTAAGTTTCGTCGCAAGAGTTGCTAAATGCGCGCCCCATTGTAGTTTACTATCCAGGGTAATTCCTAAAAATACTGTTGATTGTTCCATTTTTAATGCTTCATTATTTAATTTAAGTGTCTTATCGACATTCTTTACATTTGGTAGGGTAAACTCTATACATTTAGTTTTGCTTGCATTTAGGAGTAAATTATTAATTGTAAACCACTTTGATATATGCGACAAAGCATTGTTCACATCGTCAAAATTACGTTTATTTCTGTCCGTCTTAAATAATAATGATGTGTCATCAGCAAACAACACAATGTCCGCATGTTTTTTACATAATATGGTAAATCATTTATATATATTAAGAAAAGAAAAGGACCTAAAATTGAGCCCTGTGGATTTCGAAAATTCGTGCCTGATTGACATATTCGAGACTGTTAATTATTCATATCTCCCTTTTACTTTCATGTTTCTATAAAAAAAATATGATTCGCGCCAAAACAGACACCGATCAGAATCGACTGAATACTCGTACCAAAGATGACCAGACTGTTTAGAATTTAGATACTCGTACTCGGGCGTTCTCGACCTTTCTCTCACAGTATCTAACTGGAGGGGTGTGAGGCTATTTACATTCTTGACCTTTGGACAAAGGAGCATCCTGTTGAATAACGGACGGTTATGCCACAAGGTCTCTTCTATTTGAGGTCGATGGTACTTTAGCAAGGTATTAAAAAAGGCGGTTTTCCAAAGTCTTTATTTTTTTGTTACTTCAGAACAGGGTTAAAAGATTTTACGATTGTTTTTATATTCGAAAGCTGGTTCTTGTGCGGTCCTATCTAAAAATGAGATTTGAAAAGCCGTTTTCAGTTATTTATATACGTCTTCCAAGTCGCCGAAAATATGGAATTGCTACTCTCACAGTTCAATTTAGCTTGTAAGCAAAATTTACTTAAGGCATTTTAAATTTTAAAGTGAAAGAGAATATTTTTAGATTTTAGACATGTATGTTTTTAACGCGTGTTGCAATCGATGAACCAGTAAGCAGGTTTTTTTATCAACAGTGAGAAGAAGACATTTTTGTTGGATTGTTCCTTTTCTCGTGTGACTGCGATAGCATTCACTGATGTATAATATTTGCTCGTCGACGGTTTTTATGGAAGTTTCTATTACTGTTACGCGATGCTTCTAGATTGGTACTGACATTCAATCAGCATTACGTACAGCGTCTATAATAATAAGCTCAATTTATGATGACCACAGCTCCGAGGGTTGGCACAGAGTAAAAAAAGTTTATTTCCATACTAAGTACAACTAATTTTACGATGACTTGCTAAGCCAGTCTACGCTGTGACTGTTGCCATGGCAACAAATGTAGCAATTGCTCCAAATTTAAAGTTAAACCAAAATGATCGATAAACATTATAAAGGGGTAGGTACTGAATTATTTTTCGTCTATACATCCTACTATCCTACTTCCTATCCTACTAATATTATAAATTGCGAAAGTTTGTAAGGATGTGAGTGAGTGTGTGAGAGTGTGTGTGGGTTTGTTACTCTTTCACGCAAAAACCTTAAACGGATTTTCATGAAACTTTGCAGTAATATAGCTTAGACATAGGATTAACATAATTTGTTAAAATTTATAGAGATTTTTGAAGGGACTGGTTCCCCGAAGCGAAGCGAGGGCGGGTTTACTAGTTTCTCAATATATGTCACCCATTGGTTAACCCATTTAAACTTTTTGAACAATTACAGATAAACAATAATAAGTACGACGAAAAAAAATTAACCAGCAAATGTTGCTGAAAATTAGAAAACTATTTCGGCACAAAATCTTCTGAAACCAATATTATAATGTACCAGGAAATTAGGGATACCTTGTGGTCCAACTATTTTATTCTATTATATAAAGGGACCACAGTACACTAATTCTCATGTTTTACTGTTAATTAAAAAAATGCATAAAAAAAGTAAATGTGCTAACCCTAGCTCCTCAAGTAAATGTAACAATTCTCATTTGACCTTCACAGTTCACACAGTTGTGTACGTGACTTTAAGCACACTACCACAAATCTTGTTTGATTATACTGTCAATGAGGCAGTATGTATTGGTATAACAGCAATTTACAAGCATAACTTTAAAAAAATCGTCTTCAAAATCTATTAGTAGATAACTCAAAAATTACCCGTCAGATATCGCGCATATTTATATGACACCAGACGCAAAAAACTACTTTTCGAATTTAAAAAGAATTATTAAAATTGGTTCACCCAGTACAGTTTTGAGGTAACACACACAGACATAGGTAACACATATAAAAAAAACAGATAAATTGAGAACTCCTTTTTTGAAGACTGTTAAAAATGACTTTCACTGTAACGGGTATTCACAACATCACAACACCAATAACAAGTCAATAAACAAATACGTATGAATAAATCTGAAACTGGTGGCTGTCAGTACATTGTAAATGAATATGAGTAAACTTGTTGGGGCATTTATTAACGGAATAGAACCTAAATGATGATTGTTAGCTAAGCTTTGTAATTTTGTCATTGAGGACAAAAAAACTTTATAACTGTAATGGGTACAATCGGGTACAAAGAATATTTATTGTTCATGGCGATATTTCAACCCAATATTTATGTCAATATAATAAAGTAAAAAAAATATTGTTAACAAAAATGTCAAAATTAAAATAAATATTTTGAACTCTTAATTAATTCTCTTCAGGGTAGAATATGAGAAAACCTTCTTAGAGGACATCTATCTACTAGCTACCTTTGCTAGCTACTGCTAAATTTCATCTTTACGTGTCAAGATGGTGTCAAGCAGATTTTGATAGATCATGTTGAGTGGATGGCCTTTTACATTTAGATTTCATTAAATAATAATCATAAACATCAAGACCATTTTCACAATTACCTATTAACTTTAGCAAATTATATAGCTCGAATATCTTATCTATGTAAGATAAAATTAAATATTAACCCCAGATAGCCTGTGTCACAGATAACCTCCAAATGCTGATAGTGTGATCTGACCTAAATCAAGCTTCATACCGAGGTATATCAAGTACCTAAACTTTACTTTTTTATGGAATCAATTTTTGATGATCTAATGTCTAGATGGAACATCGAATCCACGCAAACGTGTCAAAAAATTGTGGCCAACTGTTGGCTACAATTTTTATATATTTAAAACATCTTTGCATGCAGCCTTTCCGCTGCCACCCATGACAATTTTGACAAACTGGCTTGTACATGGGTTAAAAATTTTCAAAGAAAGATCTATTGGAATTGTGGGTAATGATAAAATATGTTGTAAGAAATTCAAGTGAGTAGCAATCTTGGGGTAATTTAATCAGTATTTCTTAGCAGCCACATAATATTAAAAATAAACCATTTCAAATTAAAGTAATTGTATGTTATTGCAGTAAATATAATGTTTCATTTCGTAGTCTATTGTCTATGTGTGCGTAGATAGTATAAAAACGTAGTGCGTAGGTGATATAAAAATTGTGGCCAACAGTTGGCCACAATTCTTTGACACGTTTTCGCGGATTCGATGTTCCATCTAGACATTTAAAACATCAAAGGGCAAAATACACTTCTATAACACAAAGTTTTATAATCATTTTTAGTATTTTTACAACTAACTTTTTTTTTGCATTTACTAGCAATGTGGGACATTCATAGTTTGGAGGAAAAACTTAGGGAAAATTATTATAAGGCTACAACAAAAGGAAAATATTTAATTGGATTGATCACAAACTTGTCAGCACATTTTTTTCAAGTTTGTACTACAATTATTAATTTCTTGAAATTTTGTTATTTTTAATTGTGGGGTGTATTAGTTTATGACTACACACTGCTTTGTAACACCCATTCTGCATTTTTAACTAACTTCAAATAAAGGAGGTTCTCAATCTGACTGTATATTTTTTTGTGCGTTGCCTCATTCATAACTTTGTACTGAGAGAACCGAATATCATAATCTTTAATATTATTTTCAACACACTTGCTCGTAAAGTTGCTATTTTTTCTTTAGTCTTACGCCCGGAATGCGGTTTATTACACACTAGTGCGTTTTACTTTTCATTACCGCACTAGTGTTTTTCTTATTCCACTTTTTTTTAATATCCGTAAAGAGGTTGTTACCAAAAGATTTATTATTTTGTAAATAAATAAACTTGTTGTACTTAGTCAAAATCTGATAAGATAAGATTATACTTCATCTAATTATCTATTAAAGCATTTAAAAAATACAATATTTTAAATCATTAATTACCGTAAATTCCTATTAGAAATATATAATTATTTAGTTTAATATATTGTGGCTGAATGGAATGGTTTTCTTTGCCTCTGGACTTAACCTGCGCGCCTGCGCGCGCATAGTTATTCAACCAAAGATACGGCGCGCGAAAAAATAAAATAAACCTCCGCGCCATTTTGTGCAAACATTTGTTCGTTTATAATTTGCTGATTTGTGACTGAAAAATGTCGATACCTAATTGTTTTTTCCCTCGCAAGTGTGTTGAAAAACGTCGTATGATACGCGTGTGCTTTGTTCATTACAGTCTTGGCTCTATTACAGCCCTCGCCTTGCGGCTCGGGCTGTGCAACCGCCTCGACTGTAATGACCAACTTCGCGCACTTGTATCATAATGTACTATTGTAAGGTAGTGCCTAGTTCCGTATAAATTTATATGACATCTAGTATCCACCAGTATTTAAAGACTGCAAGGTGTGATTTTAAGTGGTATAAGTGTGGCCGTGACCATTATCCATGCAAGTGGGTCGAAATATCGGTACAACAATTTAAAGCAATCAATATTTTGCATTTAAAATTACAAGTCAATTACATTCAATGTCCTTATCAATAATGTATACTTGTGTTATCTACAAAAAGGATGTGTATGTGTAAAGGATGTATGTTTATATGAGTCTAGATATACATTTGATTGGAAGGGTTAGTCATGAGTGAATGTAACTGATTACATTATTGGTTTCTTAATATACATGCAGTTTTATCCTACTTCCTACTAATATTATAAATGTGAAAGTCTGTAAGGATGTGCGAGTGTAACAAACACATTGTTACTCTTACAAGCGAAAACAACTTAACTGATTTTCATTAAATTTTACAGTAATAATTATAGCTTAGATATTGGAATAACATAATAAGTTAAAATATAGAGAGATATTTTTATAATTTGGTCATAATACAACGATAACTGTCAAGGAGGTCGGGAAAAAATCAGACTTCAATGAGCTATTTACTTCTTAGCGGCTCGTTCCCCGAAGCAAAGAGAGGGTGGGTTTTCTAGTTATAAATAAAATACTATGTTACCAATGTAAACACTTACATGTCAATGGCTTAATTACTTTTTATTGAATTTGATGAGGTTATCAGCAAAACAGCCTAAACATAGGGTCATTTTCATTTTATCAAACTAAACAGATGTTCTCATTATCATATCTAATTGTTTATGGTATTCAAGTGAAAGTACTTAGGATACTTCAAACATTGAGATACTATGTAGGTACTAAAGACTTCAAATCATTATTTTGGTATTTGCTGTTAACAACACAGAGTTCAAAATTCAATTCGAATAGAACGGATTCAATTGAATTCGGTCATAAGATGTCAGCATGCTAGAGCGTCATTCATAAAAACTAGAACAAGATGTGATCTTGAGGTCGTTAGGATAGATGTCGGATGGAAGCAAAATAATTACGAATACCTCCATATTTTTTCGAATGATTTTGTGAATTTAAAGTGTTCCATACGTTTGATATTCAACATTCAATGTGTGACTCGTAGGTCTATTTTAAAAGTAAAATGTGATGACGTTTATGGTAAGTTAATCACATTTGCCGTGAATCATGCAACATTGCACAAATTAAAAAAAAAAATTTTGTTTTTCGAAACTCGCATGTGATTACGCAACGTTAACAAAGAAATCGAATACAATCAACAGATAAGAAATAAATTACTTACTTGTAGAGTTTCAACTTTTCAGAAGGGGGTTCGATACCTGCGACATCGTAGTAATAATTATTACTACTACTAAAATTTAACTGTTGTATTAACTTCGTCATCCTGGTAAATCGTAGTTAAGCCTTGTAAAACTTTTCAAACGAAAACACGGTCAGAACCGTAAAAGACAGAAAGGCAATTGCGCAGCGCGAACTTCGTATTTCACAATCCAATGACGAATGTCGTTGACGACCAACACGTTCAACTCGCGTGAAGTGAGTGTAAAGTAATGCGACTAAATTTGATTAACGCTAATTCGTATGACAGTGCTCTGTGACAGCATGCTATCTTACTTGCTCGTATTATGTTTTCCGTAATGGCTACCGGAAATATGCGGTTTTTACAATCTTTTGAGTTCCATTTTACGCACTTTTAGAATAGTATTTTTTTTATAAAAATAAAAATTGGTGAATTAGTTGCGTTGTAAAAAGTACATTGTAGTGTAGTTATAAATAAGTGAATAGATGTTTAATAAAAAAATAACAAAAACGTTATGGAAAACAAAAAGTATCGATACCTCATACTTTCGATACGATGTATACTGGTATCGAATAAAGTATCGATACTTTTTAAATTATGCAAATGGTTACCTACCCCACGTGTGGTTAATATTTGGCCATTAGCAGTGTTGCTAATTTCAAAAAACTTTGTATGTCAAGTTGTTGTAGGTACAACAAAACGAGAAATAAAAAGAAAAATTCAATAAAGGGTGATAATTTAAGTTGCTAACAGATATTATATTATATTTAATTTCAATCCTCATAAAAATCATGTAAACTATCATGGAATATAAAGTATAGGAGATATACCATAGATTCTTACGTGAATAAAATTGATTCTTATTTATTTATTTATTTATTTATTTATTTATCATTAATGCACTTAAGTACCTACATACTCTTTCGGGAATCGAGTCGACGTCATCCGTCACTACGCTTAGAATTGCTAACTAGCCATACTAATATTATAAATGTGAGTTTGTCTGTCTGTATGTAATGCAGACATGGCTAAAGCACCAGCACGATTTGGGTCGGGGTCGGGTCGTCCCTTACGTCTTGTATCATTGTCCTCGAGCTTACATTTTGCCTTAGCAACGTCTGATTTAACCTTACACGATTTGCCTACTTAATCTTCACCCAGTACCAGTTAACAGTCTGTAAACCGTTAACGCGAAAATGCTATTTAAGAAATGCTTAACTTCTTATCAAAACAAAAAAAAACTTGTGGGATTTGAGGTGCGTTTATGATGTTAAACGCGAAAAACCAAATATAACACAGACTTATAAAAAAATAAATAAGCAGACCTAACGTATGAATCATCTATTTTATATTGTTAAGTGTGTGCACGACAAACCTACCTCTTGTAATGATTTCTCCAGTCGCAGGTCTGCTGGAAGAAATTCCTTGAGGAATAAGCAGTACCTTTGTACATCCTTACTTAAATGTAAGTACCTGGTTGACCGAGCTTTGCTCGGTTGAAAATTATATTTAGTATGAATCGCAAGAAATACGAGGAATTCCGCCATCTATTCAGGAGTCAAATCATACAACTGTTCACTGAGGACAAAATTCATTTTACTTATGTTACGGCCAAAGGATCTCAACAGCGTGTTTCACAAAGTTGTACAGCGCCATCTAGTTTCATACTACTGAAATTTCAACACGTTACAAACAGTACCTCATAGAAGTTAACTGTGTGAGCGAATTAATTGCATTTTAAATAGGTACATACTTAATTAGATAAATTCATTGAACTTTCCTTCGTACTTTTCGCAGGCTTAGGCAGTCCCCGACTGAAATTTTTATTTGCGATAAAATGTATTGAATGTTTATGATAATTAAACAACATAAATAAATATACTTTTAGTTTAATGAGCAAGTTGTTAGGCGTACTTAAAATTTTATTGATTCTATTTACAACAATAGTAATTTCATCGATCTGACCATTATTTATTTAAAACTTTATTAAAATATATTATTAAATCGATAATAACAAAACTAACATTTATTTACAAATATTCTCGTAAATATCACAAACGCACGTTAAACTATCACTACGCGTCCTGCGAGGTCAAGCGAGATAATCGCACTGATTTTTAATTTTATTCAAACAGAAAATAGGTAGGTATAACGCAAAAATAGCGCTTCAACGTAAGAATGAATATTAATATTAGTACATATTAGCCGAACAAAAATATATTCGAGCGCCATCTAGTTTCATACTACTGAAACAAACCGTATCTCATAGAAGTTATCCTAATGTTTCATAGATGGCGTCAGTTCAACACGTTACAAACAGTACCTCATAGAAGTTATCCTAATGTTTCATAGATGACGTCAGTATGATGTTTTTAAAATCTCTTTATCTCGGGAACCGAGCTTTTCTCGAACCTGGGACCTTGATAAATCGATTCCTTGAGCCGAAAACCCCCTAATCTGTAACTTTCATGAAAATCTTTGCAGCCGTTTCCGAGATCGTGATTATATATATATAAATAAATAAATAAATATACAAGAATTGCTCGTTTAAAGATATTAGATTTCTATATTATAATCTGTTGTGTGTACATAAATAATAAATAAATAAATAAATAAATAATGGGACAAAAAAGCGTGTCAGTTACAACTACATAGGCATGCTGCACACAGTGACAATTCCCATACAAACCGCTTGTGGTCTACAAATGTTGTCTATGGTCCTCATACAAAAAATGAGCTTCTTTTAGCTTATGAAAATGGCGGAAGTGCTTCCCATTTTGTCTATGTGCGTGAGAGTTGCAACAACAAAAATAAAACGTGATAGACTTTTTACGTGTTATGGGAGAGAAAGAGATGAAACTATTGCTTACATACGTCTATGTAGTGGTGAAACTTATGTTTGGTCTGCTTATTTTTTTTATGAGTCTTTGAAATATAATTATCATATTTTAACAGATTTTATAAATTGCTTCTTTGTCTCGAATTACCTTAATAATAATTATTATCGTGCCCAAAAACATTTTAGAAACCTAATTTCAAAAATACTTTCAGTTATGTTTAGTCTTATCAGATGTATCTACTTCGCCCCGGCCCTATCTTAAGCCCCGGTTCAAGATTCGACCAATTTAGATGCGGTTTTTACTAATGTATTTTGGTGAGGTTAGGGTAACAGTGGCGACGTTTGTTTATGCTCATTCAGTTCACAAAAATATGATAATACTTATTCATATTTCAGTTAAAATAATGTACTTTAAACGGTTTTTAGAGCGTGACTGTGTTGATAGGTATAGGCGTAGGTCCATCAAAGTGAAGCGAGGGCAATAAAAAACCGGACAAGTGCGAGTCGGACTCGCGCACGAAGGGTTCCGTGCCATTATGTATAAAACGCCAAAAAATCTGGTTTGTTGTATGAAAGCCTCGCTTAAATATTTACTTTATTTTTGTAACCACATATTAGCCACAACGCCATCTCTTGGACCGAAAGGTAACTAAACTATCGCTGAGGTGTCGAAAGTATGGGCGCCCACTTAAATGTTTATTTTATTCTGTTTTTTAGTATTTGTTGTTGTAGCGGCAACAGAAATACATCATCTGTGAAAATTTCAACTGTGTAACTATTACAGTTCATGAGATACAGCCTGGTGACCGACGGACAGACGGACGGATAGCGAAATCTCAGTAATAGGGTCCCGTTTTACCTTTTGGGTATGGAACCTTAAAAACAGCCGTCCGTGTAGTACGAAACTGTTTTTAAAACTTCGACTCGCAATTGCTTGTGCGTGTGAAAATGCTCAGTAATTGTGATAAGGCACTTAGTGCTTTAGTTTTCATTTGAACTTCATTTAACCTTTTATGGGTTCAATAAAGTGCGATGAAGTATAGGCATAGCTATAGAATTATTTATTTTACTAATATAAATGCACCCATGAAGACATCTAATAGTAAGTGGTCATCATCATCAAAAGGCTCTAGCTTTTGATACGAAAGAGGAGGGTGGAATCAAATTTCTGAAACGGGAATAAATTTCGATTTTAAAGGGATCGACTATATTCAGAAAATCTTCTTGTTCATATCACTCTGATGAGAATCAGCTGATTGAAGTGGCAACAGGTTGGGCTTATAGCTCGAAGGACCGATAACCATTGGGGAAGAAAGGTCCGTGAATGGAGGCCCCGGAAAAAGGAGCGCAGAACGCCCCCCGACCAGGTGGTCTGACGATCTTAGGGAACTACTGTTCACAATAATCTGATGAGAATCTGCTGATTGAAGTGGCAACAGGTTGGGCTTATAGCTCGAAGGACCGATAACCATTGGGGAAGAAAGGTCCGTGAATGGAAGCCCCGTATCGGAAAAAGGAGCGCAGAATGCCCCCCCGACCAGGTGGTCTGCGTCTGACAATCTGAACAATACAGCGGGTATCTACTGGATTCAGAGGGCTTAGGACCGATCAGAGCGGCGCAAGTTACGGCACGCCTATGTCCAGCAGTGGACGCCCATGCTGATAGATGGATGGATGGATTAAATTTACTCCTACTGGATTAGAACTTGGGTACCTACTCCCATGAGCTCGTCAATAATACTAGGGCGCCTGCGATTTCGTGAATTGCCGCGAGACATCGTCTACTTTGCTTTTAACATAAATCAACGTAGCAATTTTGGTAAAATAAGTACAAAAGATACAAATGAGCGCACGAATAACAGTCTTGACAATTAATATTATTCATGGAATATTTGAATGACAAACAGTTGAAAATATGTACTAGTACTTTGTTTATTCATTTTAGTCGGGGAGCCCAAGAGGGGAAATCGAGATTTACTGAAACGTCCACATTGTCAATTTCTGTGGCGCTCGAGTATGTCTTTGTGGGTGTTTTTTTACATTTTCAAGTTTATTCCCCTTTTCCCCAAAAGTATTCAGGACTAGGACCATAAATCAATTTTTTTAATTGACTTCAAGAAAAGGAAGAGGTTCGACAATCGCCATTTGAAAGGTAATATCGATCGAAAGGTCCCATAAAATTTGAGCGACATCAGAAGGTCATTTTTTAAGTCATTCTCAATAGTGAGAATTTAATTTATACTAACTACCCCATCACTTTTGACTGGTTGTTCCGATTTTGATGATTCTTTTTATGTTCGAAAGGTACCTAGTGCTTATCGTGTGGTCAGTTATAAATTTGAGTGACATCTGGTGAGTGGTTTTTCAGTTATTTCAACTGTGAAGTCAGTAATATTTTTTTGTGAAAAGTTAGTTATTTCTACTTAGCATCTAATATTCATAACCCAATAGGTCCCGACGGCGCTCGAGTGACTACTCATTTAGCAATGTAGCCGACATTGCTAAATGAGTAGCCCCTACAATATTGTGTACTATAGAAACCGTTTTTGATGGCGTGCTAAGCTACAATGAGCTACAATGAGCGTTCTTCCATGTTTCATTTTTTGCTTTTGTTGAAGTTCCATTTACCACGCACTGTTTAAAGTGTAATAATAAAACATGATATTATAATATTATGTTCATAACTAGTGTAAGTACGTACCTACTCTGGAGTGTGAACGGTTTTATTAACACGCTTTTATTAACTTCACCTGTATGTTTGTATGTTTGTATGTAACATTTCTGTTAATATCTTCCGTGCCCCTCAGGCGTTTTGCTTCAAATTCATAACGCACCTATAAACAGTTGATCCCTAATTTTCTAGACCCTTTCCACGCAAATCTATCGCGGATTTTCCTAAAAATAGGCGTTTTTCCTAACTTCTTTAATTTCCACCTTCCCTAGCCTATAACTTCCAAGTTTATCATCCGATTTCTTCCAAACCGACTTCGTTGTGCTTGTACAACTGCCCTGCGTCGATCCCACCGCTTTTCAAGCCAATCCGACGAAAAAAGTGAAAACCGAGTCATAGTGGTAGATCTCGTACAAGTTAATTTTATTTGTAACCGACTTCTTTGGGCGCGATTTTGACCCACTTTAAACGGCCAGATTTCGTTCAAACTTTGTAGATTTATCGAGTTCCGATGACATTACACTATTTTGATAAAATTATTCCAATTTTCAATATGCAAAATAAGAATTTAATTTTTTTTACTCTCACACTAATGCCATCTACCCATTTGCTACTGCCATCTACCCATATTTACGGGCAACTAGCTATAACTCCGTATTCAGATTGACTGCGTACATTACGTTTTACTAGATGGCGTTGTTCTTCTGTTTATTTGAATTCTAATTTATTACGGGAGTAATAGTCGATAGATCGATAGAGACCAAATAATAGTTTAAAATTATAAAAACAAGCTATTATAAATAAACAAAACTAAAAAGGAGAAAATAAATTATAGTTTAAAAAAACTAAAAAACACGCTTTTTATAGTTAACTGAACTAAAAAAATTGAAAATAAGTTTAAATAAATTTAAATTAAGAATAGTGTTAAAAATTTCAATAAATATGAATTAATAATAGTGTAAATAAAGAAAATATTTTATTTAAAAAAAAGCGTGGGGTGCATGGTGTCATTTTGATAATATCTTAAAAAGCACCCCACGCTTTTTTTTAATAAAATATTTTCTTTATTTACACTATTATTAATTCATATTTATTGAAATTTTTAACACTATTCTTAATTTAAATTTATTTAAACTTATTTTCAATTTTTTTAGTTCAGTTAACTATAAAAAGCGTGTTTTTTAGTTTTTTTTAATTTTTATATGACATGACATATTTTTATTTATACATTATTATTTACATGGTGCATTGACTTTTTGTATTACAATACCTACCTTATTTTACAATATTATAGGTAACAATGATCCACCTACACTACATACATAATCGCCTATAGACATTCTATAGCACACTAAAGTTATAAATAAGGTGTTGCCAACCGCAGAAAACGCTATTCTGATTTAACTTCTACCCACTAAAATTTTCATTCGAATGTTAATGAAATGTTAGAAATTACTGGTAGGATTATACGTTGAAATAACCTTTTATATTTCAATACGCAATACAATACTATGACTTGGGAGCATGTTACTATGTTTATTTCAACCAATCGTGAAAACGAAAGTAAATCAATGACACATGCGCAGTATGCACCACGTCGCGTGGTCGTGAAAGAACTAACTTAGTAACTTATCAATGGTTTTTTATTTAAGAAATATTTGTCGCAAGTAATAATTATTGGTTGTTAAAATTATTATAAGTGTGCGCGTCACCTTACCATAAACAAAACACGTAAAGGGCCCTGTACACATTGGGCCAAGGTATTGGGCCAGCGGTTGGGCCAGCAGTTGGGCCAACGTGTAGAAGCCTACTTGGCGGTATCTTGGTGGTTGGCGCCGGCATTGGCCGGCCAAGCGAAAGTTGTCGGTTTTTCGTGCGCCAATCAAAGGATCTTGGCGCGCTCCGCCAACGGTGTTCACACGTTGGCGCCTTATTCAGTTCGTTGTCATTCGTCAGCAAAGACAGTACTGTCGCAAGTGAAATTGTTGTTCCCGAATTACGATGGCGTGGACTAACACTGAGGTTTTAAAATTTATAGAATTATATCGAAACGAACCAATTATATGGAACCCAAAGCATGGGCAACATAAAAACAAAAACAAAGTAAGTTATGACGTACCTACCTAAGTAGTTAAATGATGAATGAATGATGATGATTAATGTACTTTATTTATGAATTGAAACTTTCTCGTAAATACTCCGTATTATTAAATACTAGTTGTGCCCGCGACTTCGTTCGTACATAGGAGATTGTCTCGCGTTAATCCCGATCCATGCATATTCCCTAGAAACGAAAATTCTACGAGTGACTTCGAGAAAGAAGTCACTCGTAGAATCCAACTCGGATGGGCTGCGTTCGGGAAATTACGTCACATCTTGTCGTTAATAAAAACGTAAAAACATTCACTATTTATATACGAGTATAATAGGTATAGTTAAGGTATGTTAATGCTTTTGCACTAAATATTGCATCACTACATAGTATAAAATAAAGTCGCTATTTGTGTCTGTTTGTCTGTTTGTTTGTCTGTATGCTTAAATCTTTAAAATTACGCAACGGATTTTGATGCGGTTTTTTGTAATAGGTAGAGTGATTCAAGAGGAAGGTTTTTATGTATAATACATGCATATATTCCCACGAGAACGGGATCCACGCGGGTGAAACCGCGGGCGGACCGCTAGTTTAAATATATAATATTGTTCAAAGATCCATGTCGTATAAAGTAACTTTGGGCTCTGAAGTTATACGTACATTTGATTTCTACTTAGGTCTTAGGTACATTATCACTAATGTTGTCAAATAATGTTAAGTCCATTATTACCATGGACTTAATATTACTAATACAAAACTTAATGACAGGATAGAACGTCAGTTTAACGTCAGGGGCCAGCGTATCTTGTTGCGACTTATAGGTATTTGGTTAAGTAATTAAAAATACTCAATTTTTTATAATTTTATTTCAGGTTAATGATGCTTGGCAGGGTATAGCAGATACCATAAATATTCCGGTAATTGAATTAAAAAAGAAAAAGGAATCACTAATGACAACATTTAGAAACCATTACAAAAAGAGAATACAATCAATAAAATCAGGAATGGGTGAAGATGAAGTTTATAATCCTATTTGGCCGTTTTACGAGCCGCTTGAAGCTTTTTTAAAGGATGTATATGAATGTTGTAGCATGATAAACACCGAGGAAAATGAAGTGATGGTAATTTTATGTTTTTATTTTCATTTTACATTGTAGAAAAGTAATTCATAAAATCAAGTCTTATTTGTGTCGCAGTACGCGACGGCCTTCGTGGTATATTGAAAAGCGGCGTAAAAGGATTATTTATATTATTTCTCCACGAACCTGACTGCACCAAATCTCCATTTTCATAAACGTCGAATGAACCTGGAGGTGAATAAATTTTCTGAGAAGCAGTACTTTTTCTCAAAAAATTGTGTAAATAAAGACATGACATTGTAACAATGGAAGCTTTGATAGGTTCCAAGGGTATGGGTTTATTAAAGATTCTGAATCTAGCGGAGAGTATTCCAAAAGTATTTTCTACTTTTACTCGAGAACGTGATAATTGTTGATTGAATATTCGTTCTGGAGAGCCCAGTGCATGATGACCGGGAAACGGTTTCATCAAATGGACACTAAGCGCAAATGCACCATCGCCTAAAAATACATAAGGCGTATTAATATCACTATTCGGAAGTAGATCGGGAGGGGGTAGATTCAAATTATTAGACGATAGTTTTTGACATAAAATACTTTGATTGAAAACCCCTCCATCACTAATACGTCCTTGGGAACCTACGTCGGCAAACATAAAACAATAATTACTATCTACTAGTGCTAGTAAAACAATGCTGAAGTTTCCTTTATAGTTGAAAAATTCAGTTCCCGAATGGCAAGGTGATTGTATAGTTATGTGCTTCCCGTCTATGGCGCCAAGACAATGTGGGAAGCTGAATCCTTTAGAAACAGTAATCCATTCGTCCGCAGTTTCAGGCATCTGAAAGAAAAAAATAACTTAACTCACTTTTTTTGCTGCAGGATTCATTATCGTCACGAGATAACGAAACAACTGCAAACGAACGAAACGACTCAAATAGTTCACTTATTGAAAGTAGCAACACTAATACGACTACTAAATCAAAAGTCACAGCTTCAGTTTTAAGGCGCCGTTCAAAACACCCACCAGAATTATCAGAGGCTAGTAGAGAGATGACAAACGCTTTTGGTACATTAAACAGAGTGCTTGAAAATAAAACAAGGCATGATGATGATTGTGACTTATATGCTAAACTTCTGGCTGCAAAATTAAGAAAATTTCCAGAAAATGAAAGAGAAGAAATTATGCTACAAATTGATAGCATGTTGATGAACAGACGTCGCAATAACCAAAATTCTAATTCTTACGTTTATATCAATCGTCCATGCTCCTCCCAAAGTTCTTACCAATCTGAATGGTCACGCTCATCTTCTTCACCATACAACCGACCTCACTCAGCACAACCAATGCCTTCAGCAGTTACTACTCCTAATCTATCTCCACACAACCGACCACATTCAGCACATTCTATCCCTTCAACATATGCCACTATTCCTAATCTATCTCTTCACAACAGACCACATACTCCACACTCCTTCCCTTCAACTTATATCACTAGTCCTGATCGATCTCCACACAACCCACCACATTCAGCACAGTCTATCCCATCAACGTATGCCACTCATCCTAATCAATCTCCGTACGACCCCCATTCAGCATACTTTGTTCTTAATAAACCACAAACTCAACGCATTCGGATAATCTCTAATGAAGTAGTTTCACAGTCTTCACCTGTCCAAGTTCAACAATCACCTTCTCCAGAACAACCTATTGAAATTCATGTACCGGAATCTCATGAAATATACAATGATTTACAATCTGGGTCAACAGAGACTCAAAATTTAATATATCTAGCCTATAAAGATGCATAAAAACACAAAAACATGAAACCAATTTGTTTGTTTATTGTTTATTTCTTATGGAAGTAATAATAAATAGATTGATTTGAATAAAGTTTTACTTACCTTAATCATATCCTTCAAAACATGATTGAGTGCCAGACAGACTTCAATGATTATACGTGAGATAATTGAACTTGAAATTTTGAAAAGATAATGTAAACTCCTGTAATCGTCTCCACTAGCTAAAAATCTCAACGTCAGTGCAAGTCGTATTTTTGTTGGTATAGCTTCCCTCCATGTAGTGTCTTGCTTAGAAACCATTGGAGAAATTTTTTGAACGAGGTACTCGAAATCAGTGTACGACATACGGACAAAATTATCGAACTCCCCGGATGGTTCTGCAAGAAGCTCGGCAAGCTGTTGGTTCATGGTCGCCCTAAAATATAGAATTGTAATATGAATATAAAGTTAGTATCATTATGTTCCTATTGTATTTATTAGACAGAACTAGTGGATTGCCGTTAGCTTTAAACTTCGGAATCCAGGGACTATGAATAAATCTTCATAAAAACTGTTGGACTGTATTTCAAAATGCAGAAATAAAAAAGTAAAAAAAAAATTACCAGATCTTTTTTTATCTTTGTTGGTATGTTTGTTACTCCATAACGTGTTGGGGAAACCGATTTTGATGATTCTTTATTTCCTTGAAAGCTTGTGCTTTTGGTGTAGACCCATATAAATTTGAGCGACATCTGACGAGTAGTTTTGAATTAACTTGAATAATGTGTAAGGATGTTTAGTAGTGTGTATTTATGGTTTTTTTCTAATGCTTTTTACTAAGTGTTGAGATTTTTATGATTTTTTTTTATTTTAAAACTGGTACTTGCATTGTGGTCTCATAGGAGCGGCACCTGACCAGTAGTTTTTGAATTATCGTTAATAATTTTTATGTATGTATGTTACCTCATATCTTACTGTTTAGACTTTCAATTTTTATTATTCTTTTTTTAATCGAAAGCTGGAGCTTTAGGTTAGGTCCCGTAAAAAGTTGAGTTGCGTCAAACGAGTAGTTTTTGAGTTACTCTTAAAAAAACAATCATCACAATTGGAATACCCAGTAGAAAATTATGAGGAAACGACCATAATTTAAATACATATTATTAAGAGTAACTCAAAAACTATTCGTCTGACGGAACTCAAATTTTACAGGACCTAACCTAAAGCCCCAACTTTCTATTAAAAAAAGAATTATCAAAATCGGAACTCTTAAGTAGTAAGATATGAGGTAACATACATACATAAAAATTATTAAGGATAATTGAAACACTACTGGTCAGATGTCGCTCAAATTTATATAGGACTACAACAAAAGCACCAGCTTTCAAGCAAATATAAAATCATTAAAATCGGTTTACCCAACAAGTAGTTATGGGGTAACAAACATATCAACAAAGATTAAAAAAACGGGTAATTATTTTTTTAACTTTTTTATTTGTGCATTTTGGAATAGGTACAGTCCTACAGTTTTTATGAAGATTCATTAGTCCCTGGATTCCGAGGTTTGACTATTTTTATGTTTTACGGCACTCCACTAAACAGTAATAATTGAAATACCTTTATACAAAATACATATAAAAATGAATTAAAAAAAACTAGCAATTAGGTACCTGGTTCTATTCTGATGAATAGTCAACATCCACCATCTTCTTTTGCGCCATTTCTTCTTAATTACTTTACTTTGGTGCACTTCAAGAAAATATTTAAAAGTAGTGTACAAATAAATTGCTGCGGCTGTAACAGATTCCACGTCCATCTTTATTAAAGAGCCAACGCAGAATGGTTAATACACCAATATGTAAACAGAGACACACTATCTTGGCCCAGCTGCTGGCCCAATACCTGGCCCAATGTGTACAGCCGCCATAAAAGCCAAAATGCGTTGTGTTACGTCATATAGAATCGACCGCGCCGCGCCGCATTTTGAATATCGATCGGTTGTTGTTTTTATTAAATGACGTAGACAATAAAAAAATAACACGCTTTTATCATCTGTTTCTTTTTGATTGGAGTTAGTGATGTAAACAAATATGCAAAATCGATTTTCAACTTTACGTATCGATTTTATTTTGCAAGTTCAATGAGATTGATGAGGTCATACAATTTTCGGTACCGTTGGGTAAATAAATTAAGCATCTCTTTGTTATCTGGACAAAACATTGAGTAATAGTAATCTATGTATTTATTTTTATATACTACAACTTTTATTTACGTTAAAAATTGACTAAATCCATCGATTAAGTACTATTATTTGTTATATTTTTTTAAAAACAAAAACTTACCAATCACTAAAAATTAACGCTGGCATTTTATATTCGTGTAAAGGTTTTTGTTTCTCTATCATACAACTTGATGCCGGTTTGGCATTTAACGTCATCACTAAACTTTTTTAACACTTCGGGGTTCAAACACACTCACTACTTTGTTCCGGGTTTCACTGAACCATACATTAAATAAGTTTTTCACTATCTGATAGCTCGATGAAACGTTATGCTTTAGAAACGACATTCAGACGTGGATGTACGATCATTACTGAATGCCGCAGTCGAATGCTATACGTATTATGACTATCCACCCCCGTTATAAGGGGAGTTTGAGCTGGAACACACGGGGTGGTTTTGTTACATCGCACTACATCCTCAGAAAAATACACTATAGACGGAGCGCCGTGAACAAAAGAGTGAAGCCGGCAAAAGTAAGCCGAAAGCACACATCAACACCAATAGAATATCCTATGTTGAAAGTTTGAACGCAACAAATTTAAAACTTTATTTTTTGGAACACAAAGCTTCATTTATTTTTTATTATTTAGAACACAAAAGTCATATTGGTGTGAGAGTCGCCGTGTCTATACAAGGCGAGGCTTACTTTTTGCTGGCTTCACTCTTTTGTTCCCGGCGCTCCGTCTATAGTTTATTGCTCTGAGACTACTTCACGTCACGTCAATTCTGAATGGCGGTATCGAAGTTTTCTACAAATAAGTATCACAAGTTCCGAACGTGAACATTTGAAGAACAATCGTTCTTCTCCTTAGGTTGACCAGTGGCTCTATTTTTGAAATGGCGTCTGGCGACGAGGTTTTGAAGCTCGCCGTATAAGTCTTCAGTAAAATAATGTTGATTTTGTGCATTTTAGCACCACTCGTCTCCGTAGTTGTCACTTTTCAATTGTCAATTAAAGTGTGTTGAATTTACAACGTTTCTACACGTTCCATGCGTTCCGCTTGGCGACCTGAACATTTAAAACGTTCAGTTTTCTGTGGAAAAAGTCTCGATTCGAGCGTGATCGCTCGCCTGGCTAGTCGAATGGTTACGACGTTGTGACCGCTCGACGTAGTAGACTATTAAACGCTCATTCCTTTACCGCTTATCCCTATCTGTATATCGTGGATTTCCCCATTCTATTTCCCATTCCTATCTTATAATATATGTATATTTCCTAATTTATGTTTTTAATTGTTATCAATTTTTTTTTTCTCTCTCTGTTTAAAATAAACTTAAAATGATTTTAATGAGTGCACCTTACCTTCTTAATTTTTCAGACAACTAAAATTCCTACCCAAAGGTTGTCTGGAAGAGATCGCTGCTGAGCGATAAGACCGCCTTTTGTGTCACATACTTACTATGTCTCTCATGCTTTGTTACTATGCTTGTGCACAATAAAGAATATTTGTATTGTATTGTATTGATTCCTAAATACTGTGGCGACATTGCACACACGTCACACGATGACATCACCGAAGCCTGAATCACGCTATCGAAGTTTTCTACATCGCCCGCATATATACAGCGCCCCGAGAGCATTCACTTGATGCCTCGGCCGCCCCCCAGGCATGTCGTCTCGCCTGGCGGGAGATCTCCCGTTTGCCAAAGTGGTGACCTCCGACAAGAACACGTCCCTTCTGAGCACTGATAGCGACTGCAGGTTCATCCCCCACCTCACCTCACCACTCACACCCGTTGAACAAAGCTGACGTGGACTGATTGACTTACCGCCAATAGTTAGCATGTGCTCTTCCGATTTCTCATCAGGGTCATCTGGTACTCCAGACCTTCTATGAGCCCAGTTTTGATACTTTTCCCTTTATGTGGGCGTTAAGCTACCTCTGTACCAAATTTCAGCGCTCTAGGTCTATGGGAAGTACCAATTCTATTTTGATGATCCTGAGTAAGTCAGTCAGTCAGTGTCAAAAATGCGAAACTTTGCATTAACTTAACTTCGGAACAAAATAATCGACCGACTTGAAAGTTTGGATTTCCAATGTATGATTGTAGCTTACTACATGACGATAATTTCAGCGTTCTAATCCTAGCCAGAGATTCTCAAATAGGAGCCGGAAAATGCGGCGAAATGGTTCCAGAAAAGGATGGTACGGCAGTGTTGCTTCGCGCTCTACTTGGCGGGGGCACTCTCGTGCCCCCAGAAAAATGCCACCAATTTATAGTGATATAAATTTAAATCTCTCGTTGTTAGTACTGCATTCATCATTCTCCTACTGCCCTAAGATTGACTATAGAGAATGCTTTTATTAGCATTAATCCACCTTTATTTCCATGGGTTCGCTTCTATTCGTCAATTTCGCTGTCCGTCAAGGCCCAGATTATCCTATTTAAGGTAATAAATATTTTTTTTCATGGTTTTTTTAGGTTCATGGTGTACAAACATAAATGTACTGGCCATCATATCTCGATCTATGTTATGAACTATAAGCTGCCGAAAAATAAAGTTACTTCTGCAAAATCATTACTTTAGAGGAGAGCGATTTAAAATTTGTCAAGCACAAAATCAGCATTTACATTCCTAATTGTTTTAGCAGGTTGATTCTTTCCCTAAGCATATTAAATACTATTGGGTTGTTCGGAAAGTAATTTAGTTTTTCCAGACAGAGTTAATTGTGATTCTTGAACTAAACTTCACTCTTGTGCCGCATAACTTTTATATGTTTTGAGAGTCAATAAAGCAAGGCTTGTGTGTGAAAAAGCTCAATTGAATCCACAATTTTTATTTCGATGATGATGATGATGATGATGATGTAGATATAATGCCACTTCCAACATATTCTCCAGAACTGGTGCCTTCGGATTATCATTTGTTCCATTCGCTGCAAAATTTTTTGGACGGTTAAATCTTTACTTGAAGTGAAGAGGTCAAAATTAATGACCTGTATCAGTTTTTTGTCAGTAAAGACCAGAAAATTGGCACCAGAAAGATGACATTCTGCTAGAAAGATGGCAAATGATGCTGAACCGGAATGGTCAATGTAGAATTTTACTGAAATATTTTTAATCATACGAAAGTTGTCTTTCATTTTATTTAGCATTGTTTTCCATAATATCGGTCTAGAACTCCATTTCGTATCATTATCATTTATAACTTTGTTACTCGGCCACCAGCGTAGATCCTAACAACGACTTTCAGCAATAGGTTGTGGTGCTATGAATGTGTAGGGTTATTTATAATTTATTTCTAATAGACTTACTGAGCCAAACGTGCTTCAGTGATGATTAGGTACTTATCGCCACACGTTGCAAACTAAATTGTAAGCAATCTGCTACAGAAAGATTAATGATTGGACCAATTAATTTATTGCAAATCAAACCTTATTTAGCATTTAGTTTGATCTTTCCTAGTATGATATCGTTATAACTACAAAAAATCTTTATATCGGAGGACATGTTTTCTGCATAAATACTAATAATTGACTAAACAAACTAACCAAACACCTGGTAACTAGACTCACCATCCTAGAAATTGTGCCTTGTTCTAGTTCGGTCACAGTTGTCATAGGCGGTAGCGGAAGGTTGGTTCTGCATGCTCGTATGTTGCTTTAATTTCTCTGCTAGCTACAACCTTGTTTTGCACGTTTGTCGGTTAACAGAAAAATATCTACCCAGGCCGGACATCAAACCTGAAGCCCTGGTTATGCCAGAGACCAACTGGGTTATGGAGTCGTTGTTACTTCACAATGACTCGATGACCTCGCATTGCCAATGTCACGTTTAACATTACTGATTAGTTCAAGGACGATTACTGTGCAATAGATAAGCAGTGAGTCAGTTTTGTTGAAAATGTCGAATTATAGATGACTTGGATGGCACAATGGTTAACACGCCGGATCGCTGTTCCAAGGGTCCTTTTTCAAGTCTCAAACTTTATCCATAACAATTTTTACCTTAACGATACAGAGATTTAATTGTGAAAATGCAACAGATAGACATAGTTACTTTAGTATTTAAAATAGTAGGTAGATACCTAGTATAGATATATTAATTTATGACATTATTAGTCACATTGCTGACTCGAGTGGATAATATTATCCGGATTAGCTATTTTATTTTATCAGCTGATCTGCGCTTTTACTTATTGAGCTGACTAAGTACCTACTAACAATTGAATAATTTTACTTTTGTGACCGAATTAAAACGAGTTACTAACATTTATTAATTGACTACTACTAACAACAACTAAGGGCTGTATAGGACGTCCGATTTCTCTCCGATAGTCTGATCAGACAATCGGATCCGACTATCGGAGAGAAATCACTCGTGCCATACATTTTGTACATACACAATACACGTCTATTGCAGCCCTAAAACGGGCTTTACAGTATCAAATTTGCAGAGCGCTAACTGAGCTAGCGTGCTAAATAATTAGCTTTGTGTAAAGGCAGTTAGACAGTAACTAGTGCAGTGTAATGAATTGTGGCACTAGTTAGTGCACTGTAAAGCCCTAACTATCGGCTATTTTGTTGCTCAAGACACATACAAAGATATTACGTGTAAACAAAAGGTATGACATATTAAGTCGGCGATCAACCATTAATTTAAGCATTAAGCAGCAAAGCGAGGGTGGCTATGCTAGACAAAACAAACTAATACGCATTTACCATTTAAAAATCAATAAAAACCACACAAAAAACGAAAAACCACCTAGTGTGGTCGACAGACGTAGTGCGCAAGCGCGGGATTGGACGCCATGTTGTGACGTCACCGTGTTTACACCCCACCGGGCAAGGGAGCTATTCTAGAAACGACTTTGAACCGAAATAAGTACGTTTAAATGAAAGTCAAAGTACAGTTCTAAATTAAATATACCTACTTAGCTTATGAAAATTTAATTTCGGACGAAAACGATAATATTTCAACTGTGCCTTAGTATCTTTTCACAAAAATAGATTCTTACACTGACATCACATCAGTTTAGAATTTGTGAACTGATTAAAATAAAGTGTTAAGTACAGCTTAACAAAATACACTACTGAAAACTGCATCCAAATCGGTTAAGCTGTTTCTGAATATTGCGCGCATGTCAAAGAAATAAATAAACAAATATGGAATTAATTATAACGCTGAGGAATTTGTTTGAACAGGCTAATCTCACGAACTACCGGTACATAAGTACCTACGAATTGAAAAAAAAATGTGATAGATGGACTATTTATCGAAGAACGCTTTAAGCTATTTTACATCATGTTACAATAAATAGGAGAAGAAGAGCTTAATGAATAAGTAATGGTGCAAAATGGGGAAATATTTATTATTTATAAAGATAAGGACGGAGTTTTCTGAAGCAAAGCTAAGACGTCCTCTACACAGACCAATAAACTATAGTATAGACGGCGTGCCGTGAACAAAAGCGTGAAGCCGGCAAAAGTGCCTAAAACACACATCGGAACCAATAGAATGCCCTATGTTGACAGTTTGAAACTTTATTTTTTGGAACACAAAGCTTCATTCATTTTTTATTGTTTAGAACACAAAAGTCGTTTTGGTGTGAGTGCCGCCGTGTGTATTACAAGGCGAGGCAGACTTTTTGCCGGCTTCACGCTTTTGTTCACGGCACGCCGTCTATAGTTTATTAGTCTGAGGTCCTCTTGTCTTCCATGTAGGTATAGACAGCGATTAGTTACAGACTTATTATACGTACCTAAGTACGTTACGTAAAAACGACCACGCACTTATTAAAAAAAATTTGGTACCGACATATTGTGTTAAGAAATTGATGACAATCAATTATTGCTTCAGAGAAAACATTGTATGGAAACCTTTACACATATTACACAAGTACTCTCATTGCTTTGTAATAATGTCAAAGGTGTATTTTAGTGACGTTAGTTTATTATTAATAAAAAATATAATAACATTTGCCTAGTACCTACCCGCTATTCATCCTTGCGGTAGGCATGGTATATAGATTTTTTAAACCGACCAAAAAAGGAAGAGATTCTCAATTTGACTGTAATATTGTTTTATCATCGCTACTCATACTTTTCAGTGGCTCAATTTTAATATTTTTTTTTGTACTCAAATATAATGCTTGTCGGGTTGTTCCATTTAGAGAGCGACATCTGTCGAGCAGTTTTTGAGTTGCGTCTAATAGTGCGTATTTAAATGAAACGTAGTCAAAACATTGATAATGTTCTTAGGAATGTTTACTTAGGAATTTTGAAGTTGGTTTTTTTTAGTTTCGTTAACTTTATCATTACATAGTATAAAACAAAGTGGTTCCGTGTGTCTGTCTGTCTGTCTGTGCCTTTCTAAGTCTTCTTCATCCAAACCACGCAACGGATTTTGATGCGGTTTGCACCAGTAGGTAGAGTATTTCTCAAGGAAGGTTTTTATTAAATATAGTTTATGTACGAGACATGGGCTATTTAGATTCCCCATTTAACGCTGAGCGAAGCGGGGGCGGTGCACTAGTTTATGGATAAAAGATAGCATAACACACAGCGCCACCCTTACATCCCTTTATACCGCCATTTACACAATAAAAACCTAACATTACTAACCAAATTTCATCATAGTATTTCCAATATGTTTCAGCGTACATTTCGTTAGAGATATCGTTATTGTGTCACTATACCTATAAATACTTATAGTACGGTACTGTCTGATAGTCAATAGGTCGAAGGTCAGGTCATCATGAAAGCTGTACTACTTCTTGCCCTAGCCATGGCCTCTCAGGTAAGCAAAGTTAAATCAAATTAAATTAAATGAATTTTATTTATCATTTCAATGATAAATTTAATAATATAAAATATGTTTACCTATCATTTCAATGTAGCGGTGATAACCTAGCGGTTAAGAATTCGGCTTCCTATTTGGAGGGTCCGGGCTCGAATCCCAGGGGAAGCATCTCTGACCTTTCGGAGTTATGTGCGTTTTAAGCTTCTAAATGTCACTTGCTAGAAACGGTGAAGGGAAACATCGTGAGGAAACCTGCATGCCGGAGAGTTCGCAAAACTCAAAGGTGTGTGAAGTCCGCCAATCCGCACTTGGCCAGCGTGGTGGTCTATGGCGGATGGTTTGCAGGTACTTGTAGTCTAGTCACATGAAGAGCGCCACCTGACCAGTTTTTGAGTTATCTGTACTTTATTTTTAATTTTGATGTCGGATATTTTTTTTGTTAAACGTTATTTATTTACACAAAAAAATCTTTAATTATGAACAGCTATGTCTATTTTACTGTTTTTCCAGACTACTTTATATTCAAATCAGTTTTTGTTCGGGATAACGACCGCGTAGGAGTCAGAAAATAACAAAATTCCGTTAAAAATATCCCAAGGGAACTTATTATCGGGATAAAAACTATCCTGTGACCTTTCTGGGATGTCTAACAATCTCCGTACCAAATTTCATTTTAATGAAAATGAAATATAATGGCAGAGTTAGGCCGTTCACACACTTCGCTATTTATTAGCTACGCGACTGCAACGCAATCCACAGTTCGCCGACACTGCAGTGTTCACTGACAGGCACGCATCGTAGACGCGTCGCCTCGTGTGAACTTGGTGAACATATAGGGCTCTTCTCACACAACGCTTCTCACATAAGCTACGCGACTGCAACGCAACCCAAAATTCGCTGTATCTGACACTGTTCACGCGTCTACGATGCGTCTCCTGTCAGTCAAAAGTGTCGTCACGAGTCACGAGCGACGCATGGACAAGATCCTTGCGCTTGCAAATTGCGTTGTGCGTCAACGGCCTTAGATAGCTATTTATAATACTCGTATTATTAGAGATTCTACTGACAACCGAGGGATTGACAATTTTACTATGTGATTTGTTTTGCTATTTCTGTATAATAACTGCAATTTATTTATTAATAACTCTACACACGATACGCACTATAGGATTCCCTGTGTCGTGGGTGCTGTAGACATCATAATTCATAGTACAAGACAAGGACACACCTAGACCGAGAACCGAAATTAAAATTCATCATTCTTTGGAAGAATTAATAACAATAAATTAGCAAATGAGTCTTTAATTTAACGTCATCATTTTTTTTCATGAACTAATAACAAACATTTTTTTTCAGGCCTACAGCCAATGCGTCCCGAACTGCGCAGCTCCCATCGCCCCGGTGTACCCTAACTGTGGATGCGGTTGCCCCGCGCCGATCCTTGCTGCCCCATCCCCGATCGTTGCTGCCCCGGCCCCAACCATCGTGACTAACAGCGTAGCGGCTAACCTAGCTGATACCCTGTCGTTGTTGACTGTGACGTCACTGCTAGCTGAGACCCTGCCATACGGCTGCGGCTGCGGCTGCGGCTGCCCTGGATACCCAGGATACCCAGGATACCCTGGATGCCTGGGAGGTTATGGCTATCTGCTGTAAAATGTAGTACGTTTATTATAATAAATATTTTTATGGAAATCGTTTATCGTCATTTATTATTTTATTTTTAACCGTCTTTAAAAGAACATGTAAGTATGTTGTATATTATTGGAATTGGGTTAGTATATTTGAGTAAGTATGATCTATTTAAGCTTCCAAGCATGTGTAGGTACCAAAATATGACTTACAATTTCCGAAAAATTTATGAAAAGATGACTCTTTTTGATTTAAATAGGGTAGGTACCTATATTCCAACTTAGAGAAATTATTATGAACCTGAGTCTGTATCATCAAAATCGTTCAGTCGTTTTAGAGGATATGGATATCCATTTATTTCTAGAAGGGACATGCATAATCAATTGGTCAAGTATTTAAGTCTATTTTTGATGTGAAACATCTACTTATACGATCACTTATTTTATTACCTACTTTAACTTTTTTTATTAGTCCCTAATTTTTGTTCGTGGCGTTCCTTCCGAACCATGCTCGACTTATGGTTTAGCGTTATTAATAACTAGTAAATCCGCCCTCGCTTCGCTTCGGGAAACCAGTCCCGTCAAAAATCTCTATAAATTTTAACAAATTATGTTATTCCGATGTCTAAGCTATATTACTGCAAAGTTTCATGAAAATCCGTTCAGTAGTTTTTGCGTGAAAGAGCAACAAACACACACACAGTCACTCACATACATCCTTACAAACTTTCGCATTTATAATATTAGTAGGATAGATAGTAATATTATTACAAAATGTTTGGGATAGTTGCAGGCTGCAGATGTTTATTACTGTATTTGTACAGACTGATGAGTGACGATATCTCTGAAATTTATATATCGTTTACATGATCCCAGTTTCTTGTCTGTTGCATACAATAAAATTCAAGCAATAAACTTATTACATAATCTAAACAACTCATAAACAGTCTTGATCTTCTTGGCAACCCTCGTTTCAAGTTTTGCCTTGATGTAAACAGTACATACCATTATTTCTTATGCGATTCTTGTATTTAATTAAATTTTAATTGTCTCTGCATTTGCAAGCTCATATGAGTGCAACGCGTGAAGGTGTTTTGATCGTACAGTAAGTTCATTATAACTCGGCTGATGTGAATATAGCTACGAGTGGCTGCGCAGATGTCGATTTTAAGGCCAAAATGGTGGTAGGAGGCGGGGAGTGCGGGCGGTAGGATAGTTAGCCAATACCATGGACGTAAATCTGCGTGTAAACAGTTTCGTACAATTATTGAATGGCAATTATTGCTTTGGCATGTGCAAGAAAATAGTATCATGACTGTGAGCCCTAGAGTGAACGCGTAGACGTAGAAGAAGATAGACCCAGGAATGTTCTATCACACGTACTTAGGTACAGAAGAAACGGAACAACTCACGCCACTGCTGACATGAAAAATATTGGTTGTCTGATAAGTCTTTTGCACGCTCGGCTCAGACGAAACGTGACAATATGCTTTTTCATGCATGCAGCCGGAGATGATCGATTTATAAGACGTCATCACATTAAAACAGTTAGTAAACAATGAACATACGTCAGCCCAACGTAACATTATTTGTTACTAGAGAACCGCCCGCGCTTCGCTTCGGGACCCGTTGGTAACAGCCACGTAGGTCCCGTTCACGTAGGAATCTCGGCTAAAAAGTAGCCTATTATATGATATACTGGAACATCAGATATAACATTTGCATATGACTTAAGTAAATTACATGTAGGTAGTATTTGATAACGTGATTCAGAACTTGCAAAACAATTTTACTAACGCCATCTATTAACAACATCCGGAACTGAATATCTAGCAACTAACAAAACATTGATCTTCCCATGGGAATGAGATGATTTTCCGCGGTAAAAAGTAGCCTACGTCACTCTCCACGTAAGTCGTAAGTATGTTTCAAGTACCTAATCTGCTATTTCGTAGCAGCGTTCCTTATGGATTTACAATGATACATAGTATATTTAAATTGTATTGTCATCAGCACTAAAAGTAAAGACCCAAACAAACAAATAACTAACACTAACATTAAATTAGAGGGCCCGCTAATAAACTCACGTTTAAAAAAAAACTACAGGCTCTCCTTCTAGAACGTCGCTCGTAACACAGTCATCATTTCTCCTGTACTTATATTTATCTTAAGTAAGACACTTATTTATATATATTATATTATGGTATATATTTATTATATTATATTGTATATATTATACTATATGTAGTTTGTATATATTAATTTTATATAGTACTTATTTTATGCATTTATTATATGGGTATTTATATAGGCATACATATATTTGTATTATACCGCTCATCGTGTTTTCTCTATTTGGCCTAATGGTTATCTGGTAGAGAATGCATTAGCATTAAGCTCGCCATTTGTTCTTCAATATTTTTATACTAGCTTTTGCCAGCGGCTTCGCCCGCGTGAATTTCGTTTAAACTTCACCCCTTTATTTCACCCACTTAAGTGTCATAAACGTAAGAGTAGATAAAATATAGGTATACTTAATCAGAAAGCTTCGAACTGCTAAGCTATCGGGAGTTACACGTGTTATTGTGAGTCAACCATAAAAGATAGACATAGCTGTCGTGGAATATTTTTTATATAATTTTAAGGAGAACATTTCCGTCATACATGATTTCTGTGTAGCTTTAACCATTAAGGTTGCACACGCGACGGAAGCTTAAAAAATGGAGTAACTTCTCCCGTTTCCCCAACATTTCCCTTCACTGCTCTGCTCCTATTGATTGTAGCGTGATGAAAAGTATACTATAACCAGCGCGGGAGTATGAAAAATAATTGTACCAAGTTTCGTTAAAATCCGTCGAGTAGTTTTTGTTTCTATAACGGTTATACATCAGACAGACAGACAGACAGACAGACAGACAGACAGACAAAAATTTTACTGATTGCATTTTTGGCATCAGTATCGATCCCTAATCACCCCCTGATAGTTATTTTGGAAATATATTTAATGTACAGAATTGACCTCTCTACAGATTTATTATAAGTATAGATAGAAGATTGTGGTCAATAAAGTGTACAAAAATAAATAAATAAAAATTAACAACTTAATAGTTTGAAAAACTAAGTAAAACTAGGTAAGAAAAACTAGGTAAACACACTCATTCATGTATAAAGCTAACGGAATTATAAATCCAAAGCAATAAATGTAGTAACTGTGCCGATAACCGTTGAGGAGTTCCCTTGTCTGAAGCCTATACTGAGCATGCTACTTGGCCATGTTGGTCATTACATTGCATTGTCATCGGCACTTGACCTTTGCAAATTTTCAAGATGTAAAGTTGGTGAAAATTAGGCTTAAAGTATTCGTCACAAACATACATACAGGTCAGGTCATAAGGGTGTTAAGGAAATAGAGTGAGCTAAATCCTTACTAATATTATAAATGTGAAAGTGTATTTGTTTGTTTGTTTGTTTGTGACTCTTTCACGTCGCAACATGGCTATTATATGGTATGGTTTATGTGTGGGGATAGTTAGGAGGGTGGAGAGTGACGTAGGCTAATTTTTACTGCGAAAAAACATCTCATTCCCATGGGAAGATCGATGTTTTATTAGTTGCTAGATATTACTTCCGGAGTTGTTAATAGATGGCGTTAGTAAAATTCATTTGCAAGTTCTGAATCACGCTATCAAATACTACATACTACTACATACTACTACATACTACTAAATAATACTACATGTAATTTACTTAAGTCATAGGCAAATGTTATAGGCTACTTTTTAGCTGAGATTAACACGAGAGCGGGACCTACGCGGCTGTTACCTACGGGTCCCGAAGCGAAGCGCGGGCGGTTCTCTAGTAAACTCTGTAAATTAAGTAAGTTGTGTGTGATGTCATTAAAAAGAATGCCGTATCGAACGTCAACACAATAATTATAAATAGAAAATAATTAAAATCTCCACAATGCCGTTACTTTTGAACGGCTCTATCGATTTTCATCAAAAAATAGCGCTCTGTGCCTCTATTATGAGTTGTTGTAATAAACGTAAAGGACGTTACTATTGCAGTTGACGTTTAGAATTTGTATGAGAATTGTAGTTCAGTATCGTAACCGCTAGAGGCGCTGTACGGATTCTCATACAAATTCTAAACGATAGTCGCTAGCGTGTATAGTAAACTATAGTATTAAAAACTCATAATAGAGGCAATGTCACCGACAGACATAGACACACAGACACGTCAAATTTATAACACTCCTCTTCGCATCGGGAGTTAATAAAGGACATAACAAATTGGTAAAATTAAACAAAAAAATAAAATTGCAAATACTTTAATTTAAAAACTACTTAATACAAACAACATTAAATTAACTAAAGAACTGCTTCGCGCATTTACACGCTATATCCACCACCTGGTTCCCAATCCCTGGAGCGACCGTCCCGGTGCCAGCTGACGGTACGTGACCATCTATACTGACCATGCCATAGACCGGGAAGCAGCCTTTGATCTTTATACTGCCAGTGATAGGTAAGTCTCCACCTATAGTGATGTCTCCGTATTGCAAGGACGGTACGATTTCTGTGATCACTGGCGTCACTTGGATATTGTTGGCATAAGCGTTGGGGATAGATGGTGCGAATGGCAGGTTGTTGGCCAGGATGTTGCCAGCTGGAGAATCTGCTGGGATGAACCCTGTCTGGGTGAACGTTGGTTTTCCTGGTAGTGGTGGTAGGGCGTCGGCATTCTGGGGAAAATGCCATTGTTAGAGTCATATTTGAAGAGCTTAGTCTTGCTAGTGTTGATCCTAAGGGATTGAAAGTTAAGCAACAGCGGGCGGTCGGTAGGTGGATGGGTGACTCTTAGGGTCTCCGCAAACTGACTGCAGCCACGGGCGGCTGTGGCGCTGTAGCGCTTTTTTTTGTAGTGCGAACCGGCCGACAGCCAACAGCTCCAATAACAGTGAGCAGGTTTCAGCCGAAGCGGCTGTTGGCCGGACCGCGCTTTTAAAGTGGCCGGTGGCTGCAGTCAGACTGCGGAGACACTTAGGCTCTTCTCACACAACGCTATTTATGAGCTACGCGTCTATGATGCGTCTCCTGTCAGTGAACAGTGTCAGATACAGCGAATTTTGGATTGCGTTGCAGTCGCGTAGCTAATAAATAGCGTTGTGAGAGAAGAGCCTTAGTGGTAATTTCTGGAGCGTTTAAGTTAATAGATAAGACATGTCAGAGGCCTGCACTCAAAAATTGTTAGACGTTATTCTTTAAACTGACATAACTTTCTTTATATAATAAACAATTGACATAAAACACAAAATTTTAAGTGGGTTTTGTCACAATAAATGAGTGAAAACCGTCACCAAATTGGCTAAGCCGTTTCTGAGTTTAGCGCTGTCAGAACCACAGATAACAAAAATTATACTAAAAATCATTATTTTGGGTTCTATTCCATTAATAAAATAAATAATAAATGGTTTTCTCATAAGTATAACTTCAACTACCGATTAACAATTATGGATTTGAAACTTTAGGGCCAAGTTAACAACTCTAACAGGCGTTTATAAATACCAAAATGGCGACTTACTCGGCACGTCAGTCCCAGGACACCACAGAGTAATATTAAATAATGCATTGTGAACCTATAATAATACTTTTACGTACTGGTTCACTGTTTTATACACTTTTACGGTGTTATCTTCGTTTTGTAACTTACTTAACTCTCTTATCTATGGTTTACATAATAAATTTCTTAATAAGTGTAACATTTACGCTCAAGTGTCATTTTGTCTATGATTGCTAGAATAATAAGGTACGCAATCGAAATAATATCACGTATTGTAAAACTGGCTCATCGCGCCAGTTACACCCCAAAATGACTGATACAATACGTTTATTAATACGTTTATTTAAGTGTTGTTCAACTTTTTTTTGGAATTAAGATAGCAAACGAGCATGCAGCACTACTCCGCTACCGCCAATGATATACAATATGGGTCCCAAAATCGATCCCTGCGGTACACCGTATGATCTAAGCAGGGAACTATGCAAGCAGAACGATATAGGTGATAGATGGATATAGCTGGTGCTAGGTAAGATAAGATAAGCAAAGGCTTTATGTATGAACTAGTTGATTCGGCAGACGTTGTTCGGCAACATACAATGATGTCAGCTTCGTAGCGTATTAAGATGAAACACGTACCTCGGTGATACCCACGATCAGACCTTCGTTCCTCCAATTTGGTAAATCTTGCTTTTCCATGTCAGCCAACATGTTTACTATGTAGACTGTTAGAGAATGCTATTTAGCATTAAGTTCGTCTTTGTACCAAAGTTTTGGGGTTCAATAAAGATTAAATAAATAAATAAACTATTTATTTATGTAGGTACTGCTTTTTAAGATAGGTACAAACCGCATCAAATTTCATGCAGTCGTTTTTGCTTCATGCCCGACAAACAAAGACAGACAGACAAAGATAATATTAAGGTTATATTGACCCTATGAAAGACACTTCATAATTATATGTATATTAAGATTAAGATAAAATAAGATAAAATAAGATTAAGATTAATAATTTATAAATGCAAAATTTTGTAGTTGCCAAATAGTCTGCATGGCTACATTATTTTGGAAAGTTACTCAGATGACTCATGTAAAAGGGTGGCCCTTGCGTGAGTCAGCCGCCAAGCGACTCATTGTGTTCCAGTTGAGAATTTTAAAGGAAGATTTAAGGTTTCTTTTATTTCTCAGGTTTAAAGATATTTTTTCTTTTCTCTTCATTCTTGGCCGACATTTGTCATTCTTACATTATCTCTCGTGTGATTGTAAATTATTAAATGTTATTTTTCAGTGAGAAGGCGGATTAAAATTTACTTTTAATTCATACGATTGTTAGTTAATCAGCTAGCTAATCAGTTTGTAAAACTAGTGATCTCTTAAATATAATCAAGAATCGTACATATCACGGATATTATTTACCCATGTCAATGAAGTTAGTGGTATACAAACGTAGTCACAGAATGGAACCCTGTGGTACACCGGAAGGGACTTCAACAAACTAAATATAGTATCAGTTTACAAGTGTACAAAGCAAGTGTGTAAATGCAAAAGAATCCATCGTAATAGAGGACTGTGTTTGCTGTAATTGATATCAGGTAGTTTTCGTAAAAGTATTTGTGACTAACAGAGTCAAAAGCCTTTTTAAAGTCTATATATTTACTCGTATTATTACATCTACTTGTAAACCACCTTCTATGGATAGATGTATTCGGAACAATTTATATCAAGCGAATTACACAATGCAAAGCACGGATAGGTTGACGAATGTCATAGATATAGTCCTACAACGATCTTTTGGCGCGTGGATGACGTGTGGGTGGCAGAGACAGCGTCTTACAGGGAAGACAAACTGTAAGGCGCTGTCTCTGCCACCCTCACGCCAGCAACGCGCCAAAAGATCCTTGTAGGACTGTATAAATGTTTGTCCCGGGATCGATCGTCAAACTTTTTGGTTCTGCAGAGTCATTATTAAATAAGCTATGTTCAAGACAAGTAAAAAAACATTTTTTGATAGCCTGAACGTAAACGTAGTTGACTTAATAGCGGACGAGCTACCTGGTACGTAATAGTGACAGTAAGTGGTTCTCGTCACCAGCGGAACGCCGGTCCTGAAGGAGACTTCCTTTACACCTTTTTGAAGAACCCCGTGTCACAATCTTAATATATAAAACTCTTGTGTTACTGAGTGACTGACAGACAACGCACAGCCGAAACTACTGAACAGAAGGAGCTGAAAGGAGAACATTTCATATATTCAATACCCTTACATAATCGAATCTTGCATATTTTAATACATCCATTTCATATTTAAAAATGTAGTTACATCATGTCATTAAAATATTAAACGACTAAACCAGATACTATGAGTACGCGGTGCGTAAGACGACTATGTTTCATTATTCCCATCATTTTCCGCAAAAACGGAATATGCACAATGTGGTAACAATATCCTCGATCTAAAAGCGATGTCACATGCATGTTCATATTGCAGGCCCAAGGTCCTTAAGAAAGTTGCTGGTCTTCTTTGGCATGTGTGTTCCTTGGGGAGAGTAGGGGAGCACTAAGAGAGGATTTTTGAAAATTCCACCCTGAAGGGGATGAAATAGGGGGATGAAGTTTAAACGAATTCCACGCGGGCGAAGCCTGCGGGCGGAAGCTAGTCTGTTATATTCGTGTTGGAACTCTTAATGACATTGTAGTCACTGTGCCGTTAACATTTGATGAGTTCCCTTGTCTGGCGTCTAGAGAAAATTTTCTGAGTCAATTCTTTTGCCATAACATTGCATTGCATCAAGTTAATCAGACTGAAAAATTGATTAGGTTAAAAGTTTATATTACATGTATACAAACATACAGGTCAAACTGATATGTGTGTTATAAAATGTCGATGACACATTACTTATGTTTTAACACAATAACTCTGTTAACCAATCAACCGATTTCAATGAAGTTATGTAACTGTGTTGAAAACTACCTTATCAGCCAATTGAACTCATAACGTTGTTCGTCAATAGATTCTAAAATAATTCGATTATTTTACAAACAAACCTTTTAACGAACTGACTGACCAATTAACGTTCTACCACCGTCTGCTGACTCACTAATGTATTGACAATGACTAATGTAATGTAATGTAATGTAATGTAATGTAATGTAATGTAATGTAATGTAATGTAATGTAATGTAATGTAATGTAATGTAATGTAATGTAATGTAATGTAATGTAATGTAATGTAATGTAATGTAATGTAATGTAATGTAATGTAATGTAATGTAATGTAATGTAATGTAATGTAATGTAATGTAATGTAATGTAATGTAATGTAATGTAATGTAATGTAATGTAATGTAATGTAAAGTAATGTAACGTAACGTAACGTAACGTAACGTAACGTAACGTAACGTAACGTAACGTAACGTAACGTAACGTAACGTAACGTAACGTAATGTAATGTAATGTAATGACCCTAGTCCCGATGTAAGTATGTCGGTCACAGTTGTAATCATGGTAGCGAAAGGTGCTGCATGCTCATTTGCTATTTCATTTTATGTATTTTCTTTTAATTTTTGCATACATGTGATTTTTTCCTTTGTATTAGAAACGACTTAACCGATTTACATGTGTTGGTTTCACTTATAGTATGCAAGGGTTATTTAATATGCATATTAACTTTGATCGATTTATAAATGAAAAGATTTAATAGGAAGGTTTAAAACTACGATTAAGAATATAAATGTAGGTATTTTACGTAGATTTCTTGGAGCGAAGCTAAGGGTTTAAAGTATACAATATATTCTTTATAAATTAGTATTTATTTTAAATAACTAGTGTACAATTTTTAACATTACACATATAATCAACAAAACAACAAATGAACAATGTTATCATAACTTTAGATTACAATTACATCCCACGAGCGCCTTGTGAGAAAAGAAAGAACATTCTTTGGTGAGACATTTCCATGTCTTCAGATGTAATCGTAATCCGCAAGCATGACATCTGTCCATCTTGGCACACGATGAATTTGTAATCAATTATCTCCATTACAGTTTGCCTATCTTACATCTAATACATAAGTCCATATCCTTGTCTAGGCCCATAGCCTTCGTAAGCCATAACTTGACCTGTCCCAGGGTAGGAGTTAGCAGCAGGAGGTGAAGGTAACTCCTCAGACACGATACCAATGTTCCCATTCCCGCATCCATAAGCTACTTCTCCCTGTCCCGTTGCTGGCAAAGGACCTTCCAGCGACACAGAGCCTAAGAAGGGCATTGTACCAGTTACTGCAAGAGGTCCTTCAAAAAGCAAATTCTCAGACTGAACCGTTATGCCAGTAGGAGCCGACGGTGATGTGCTGGTTACAGCAAAACCTTTGCCATTCGCTGCTAAGTCAGCCAGGGTTAAGCCGAACCCGCATTGGAGTACAGGAGCGGCTTCGTAAACTGCAGCAGGTGGATAAGGCATTCCTGGGTAAGGCATTCCGGGGCTAAGCGCACCAGCTAAAGCTGCTTCGGCTGCAAGATTGGGGCCAATTCCACCAGGTCCGTACATGTTGGCAAGGTTTCCTGGATAAGGCATTCCTGGACCCATTGCACCAGATATAGCTGCCTCTGCGGCGAAATTAGGGGCCATTAAAGGTCCGTACATGTTGCCAATGACTTGACCGGAGATGCCCTGGAAAAAGAAAAAAAGAAATTATTCCTATGCAGCTGATAAATTATGCTATAATATGTCTGTTTAATATTTGATGGAGTAAGCTTTAGGTCTTCTAAATTAACTCCATCAATCTACAAGGAGGAAGCGTGGTGAAATATGCTCTAGACTAGGCTGTATCAGGTACCGATATGCAGACCTTAAAAAAATATAGGCTTGTAAAAAGTTATTAAGTTACCTGAATAAAAAGAAGAGCACACGCTACGAATTTTGAAGCCATTTTTTTCGATTATACTGGTTTTGATTTTCGAAGTTAAACAGGTGGTTTTTGTTGAATGATAATTTTGATGCACTTTCTCAAGTTATATACCTGAGTAGTAGAGTTAACTGTTACTTAACTGATAATGAGTTTTTGGTTTGATAACTGTTGCATATTTCTTATCATTTGTGTCGATGTTTTTCAATTATTTGTTAATTATTTATTTTATCTGTTAGCCAATGTAAATTTCAAAAATATCTATATTAATATTTCGAATGTTTAGTAATTATCTATTTCAACAAAAGGAGGAGGTTATCAATTCTGTATTTTCAGCAATTTTAAGGTTCTATATATCAGTTCAATCTTCGTTTATTTGTCTGTCTGTCTGTCTATTTAGGTATTTGTCCATTTTACCAGACCTTTTTTCTCAGAAACCCGTGTAAGTATTAAGCTGTAATTACTCATAATATCAATTAACTCAAGCCCATAAAATTCTACGTAGAAAATACTGCATAAATCCCTTTGGTACCTACATAGCAAAACTATGCTAAAATTACCTGTCACCTTTTTATAAATCATTTAGTTCTATTTTTAAACCCTCATAGGCCTGAATAATGCTAAGTGATTGAAATTTTCTACTTACAATTACATGGTAAAACAAGCTAGTTCGGAAAAACTTTCGCGAACGCCTTTTGAGAAATGCTACCTAATTAGAGCGTTATTAGCGGGGCATATTCGTAATTATAGATATTAGTATTATGACGAATAGGATGAGTTTTACTAATTCTTTACTGCACAATATCGAGCCTCTTATAAGAGTTAATTTTTATAGCAAAACTAGAGAACCGCCCGCGGCTCGCTTCGGGACCCGTAGGTAACAGTCGCATAGGTCCCGCTTCCGTAGGAATCTCGGCTAAACAGTAGCCTATTAGATGATATACTGGTACATCAGATATAACATTTTCCTATGACATAAGTAAATTACATGTAGTACACGTATTTGATACCGTGATTCAGAGCTTGCAAATGCATTTTACTAACGCCATCTATTAACAACATCCGGAACTAAATATCTAGCAACGTAGCAACTAACAAAACATCGATCTTCCCATGGGAATGAGATGTTTTTCCGCGGTAAAAAGTAGCCTACGTCACTCTCCACCCTGCTAACTATCCCCACACACATAAACCATACCATATAATAGCCATGTTGCGACGTGAAAGAGTCACAAACAAACAAACAAACTTTCACATTTATAAATTAGTATGGATATGGAAGTATGGATGCATCATTTTGAAAAAGACCTGATTTTCTTCAAACTACTAAACCGATTTCTACCAAACATAACTAAGAACAAGGAAACTGACTTTCGAATGAAAAAAACGCAGTGAAATTTTAAACTTGTTAGAATAATATTTTTACTGTTTTTCATTGTAGATATTGGTTGTGCTGTGTGTCCCTAAAAATTTAATATTCGCCGTATTCTAAGCATTTTTGTAAAAGAAAATGAAAAAAAGGTTGTATAAAAAAGTTATGATCGATTTAAGACGAAAAAAAACTTTAAATGCTTCTCCTGCAACATTATGTTTTGTCAGTTACCCCAATTGAACCTGCAGGTAGCGAAATGTTTATTATATTCTATTCTAAATCGTTCAATCCGTTTGAAAGCTACGATGCGATGCCACGACACACACACACACACACACACACACACACACACACACACACAGACACACGACACAATGACACACAGACAGAAAAGTAAAACTCATAGATGTAGCATACACTGACGGTAAAACTCAAACAAGCCTCTTTTTGCGTGGGGGTTTAAAAACAAGAAGGAACGACTCAAATGCGAAAGTATTGTAATCATATAACGTTGGTACCTAAGTAGGTCAAGAATACGAAGATTATGTCATAATGTAAACGTCGCAGGGTGCAAATGCATCCACAGCAATATTGATTCGTTGAAGGTTGTTGTATCAGCATTGTCGATTGTCAACAACGTGAATAATTCAACGCGCCCAGCCTTTACCGCTCCGGGTATGAGTAATTACATTGCGATTATAATCCACTCTTAATGACTACGCTATGCCACAGACATAACAGGTGGTAGGGCCTAGAGCTCACCCGGGGAAGTACCACCGCCCGCCACGTTACTTAGTACCATTCCTACCGTGTAATAATTGTTTTAAGAACAATTGTGTTCCGGATAGGAAGGTGTGGAGCCGGTTACACTTTTTTAGAGGCGACCATCTCAGGTCCTCAGGGGTAGCAACGCATCTGTGACCGAATTAGAACGAGACTCATTGAGTCTAGTTCTGGGTCGGTCACAGTTGTCATGGGCGGCAGTGGAAGGTGGTGCTGCATGTTCGTTTGCTATCTTAATTCCATAAAAAAAAGACATAATTTTCACCACTACAAAGACGTAAGCAATAGTTTCATCTCTTTCTCTCCCATGACACGTACAAAGTCTATCTCGTTTTATTTTTGTTGTTGCAACACTCACGCACACAGACAAAATGGGGTTGAAGCACTTTCGCCTTTTTTATAAGCTACAAGAAGCTCACTTTTTGTATGAGAACCATAGACAGCATTAATTGTAGACCACGAATGTTTTGTATGGGAATTGTCAATGTGTGCAGTATGTCTAAATGTCTATGTAGTTGTAACTGGCACGCTTTTTTCTCCCATTATGTTAGATCTACTTTTTTTTATAAGTCTTTGATATGCACACTAGGATTCCATTTTTTATGTAATTAAGTAATAATAAATAAACAATAAATAAGCAGTAGCAAACGAGCACGCAGCACCTTCCGCTGCCGCCCATAGCAACTGTGACCGACCTAGAACTAGACTCAAAGGGACTAGACTGGTTAGTCCAGTTAGTAAATGGTATTAGAATATTAGTTGGTTAGTTTGATGTAAGTGGGAGAACAGGGACTGTTAGTGATAGTTATTCCTGTTAGAGTCCAGTTAGTAAGTAGTAAAGTCTTGTTCAAGATCGGTTACAGATGCGTTGCTTTCTTTGAGGACTGAGAATATTGAGACGTTCGCCTTTAAAAAAAATGTAACCGGCTCCACACCTTTCTATCCGGAACACTACTGCTGTTAAAGCAATGAGGGTAAAGGCGTGTGAATTCGCCGCTAGAGGCGCTAGTGTAGAGTGAGGTCTGGCTGTCAGTGCCACAAACTTATCTAACCCGGTAAGAAGGGCGCTACTGTCTTTGTCTTTGTCTTTGTCTTTGTCTGACAACAGTATAACATTTGCATTAGTTCCAATTTTGGCCACCGGGTCAGATAAGTTTGTGGCACTGTCGCTTCTCACTTGTCTGAATATCACTTATTGTCACTGTTTATGTATGGGTGGGCTTTGACAGCAGGACCTCACTCGCCGGTGACGCCAACTGGTGAGTACAAAAACGGCGACCCTCATTATAATGCCAGCGTCGTGGGCGCCGTGAACAGCTCAAGACAAAGATGCACATCCAGTACATGAATGGAACTTTATATTCATCATTCAAGTTTCCTTCCTTGGAACCTTGGATCCTTGGAACAGCGATCCGGCTTGTTTATCATTGCGCCATTAAAGTCGTCTCTATTATTTAATTCTGTTTTTCTTTTTGTGAAAGATATTTTGAATGTGTAAGGGCCATTGAGGCTCTAGTTAGCACTCGGGTTGTAGTACGATTTCTATCTTGTACCTAATATTATTTTTTCCAACAATCGTGTTCCGTTTAGAAAGTTCCGCATTCAAGTAGAACGCTGGTTACCGGCGCCGATCTGCCAGCGCTTATCGGCGCTTATCCGTGCAGGTAGTCGGCGCAGGTAGTCTCTATACTTTGTGCCGAACCAGCGCCGATAAGTTCCGACCTGTCACACGACGGAGGTTATGTCAACGGACCAGTACCGATAAGCGCTGGCAGATCGGCGCCGGTAACCAGCGTTCTACTTGAATGCGCCCTTAGCCGACACTGACAATGACAATGTTCACTGACACGACAACGCATCGTAGACACGTCGCCTTGTGTGCAGAACTTGGTAAATATAATAGGGCATCGGCTCACAAGCGACGCATGGACAAGATCCTAGGTTGCAAGTACCTAGCGTTGAAGCGCTCATAGCCCGGCGGCTTGCGTCGATCCTAAGCGATCGACAAAGTTAAGCAACAGCGGGCGCGGTCGGTACTCGGATGGGTGACCGCTAGTGGCAAAAATTTCTTGAGCGCTTCCGTGCTTCGGAGGGCACGTAAAGCCGTCGGTCCCGGTTGTTATCGATCGATAGCAGTCGTTAAGCCGTGTCGGAGGCCTTCGGGCGGCTTGAAAACTGTCGACACTGGGTTGGCCACTAACCCCTCCACCAACCCGCATTGTAGCAGCGTGGTGGAGTCTGCTCTAGGCCTCCTCCGTAATGAGGAGAGAGAGACCCGTGCTCAGTAGTGGGCCATTAGTGGGTTGTAGCTTAGCTTTTAGCTTTAAGTAGCGTTGTGTTTGAACAGAGTAACTACTTACTACAATTATCTTTTCCGTTCTATTGATACTTAAAATCAATCGGAATCGAATCATAAATCAGGCTTTTTCGGGGTAAAGCATTTTGCGATTAAGTCCAAGTAAGCCCTAGCAAGGTATTCTGACTAATCCCGCGATGGTAGGTCCGCATTATGTAATGTGTGTATTTGTCTTTTCATAACTTTTAAATGGCGAGACTGATCGAATCGCGATTATACTTCGTGCTTCGTCCTCGAGATTAGTAACCTGAAATAGAAACTTATCAACACACATATGTAGTAACGCGTAGCGATCACCACTCTTTGCACTACGTTGAGAAAAAAAAGAGGGTAGAAACATTATAATTTTATAAATGTTATTGATATTGGGGGTAGGCAGACTACCTCACTTACTTTACCTGTTACCTGTCGTCGTCTCGGAGCTTCATTCGCATTTTAGTGCTTCACCACTCAACACAGTTCCAACCGACGTGGAACGTATTTTTATTTCGTTTTATTATAATAGTTTTTTCTTGTATTGAACCCAAGTACACCTTTTATTTAGTGATTAAAAGTAGAATTAAAATGTTAAAACATAAAAATTCGGAAGTGGAAGAGTTACAAATATAAAGAAACCGCGAAGTCGCCGACGCATACACGTGATTGAGGATTCATCTTCATCATCAGATGAAGCATTCCGGATCTATCGTCTTGCCTTCAGCGAATACCCTTATAATAACACGTGTTTTTTTTTTTTTTACGGTGCCTTGCACGTGCGAATAACGCTTCCTATCGCCATTCAGAGCAGTTTTAAGACTGTCTCGACGGCAAAGGAGCAAAATAATTGTCTACCTACATCTATGCAATTTCAGTGCCTACTTATCATAAAAATGATAGAACCTAAAGCCATTCAGAGCAGCTCTAAGGCTGACTCGCGGCGCCATATAAGATACAACCACTCAGAACAGTCGTAAGGACTGATTCGCCGGTTGAAAGAACAAGGATAGCTGCTTATTCTAAATGCACTCTGAGCAGTCGCTGGGACTGTCTCGCCGCATTGGTGACAGTTGGTTTGCGTTCTTTTCGTTGGGAACTGAATCTTACCGACTATAAGCAAGCACGGAGGAATTTTTTGACTGTAAGTACAAGGATAGCGTTTATTCTAAATGCACTCTGAGCAGTTTCTGGGACTGTCTCGCCGCATTTGTGACAGTTGATTTGCGTTCTTTTCGCTGGGAACTGAATCTTACCGACTATAAGCAAGCACGGAGGAATTTTTTGACTGTAAGTACAAGGATAGCGTTTATTCTAAATGCACTCTGAGCAGTTTCTGGAACTGTCTCGCCGCATTGGTAACAGTTGGTTTGCGTTCTTTTCGTTGGGAACTGAATCTTACCGACTATAAGCAAGCACGGAGGAATTTTTTGACTGTAAGTACAAGGATAGCGTTTATTCTAAATGCACTTTATTCTAAATTATTTATTCTAAATATACTCGGTGAGGATACCTTATCAAACGCGACAAAGCTATTGAGGCAAGACAGAAACTACTTGGCAAAGCCATATCATGTCTAGCTTCTGCAGTCACCGATCAACTGAATCGCGAAGATAAAAACAAAGAATTGTGTAAGACCCTGTTCAACCCAGACAGCCACCCAGCTTATCGAAGCCCTCGCAACATCCGTACAGGACAACCCGCCGCCAGTAGACGAGACTGGAGCGTGTGTTGTCGCGGTGCTGCCCGGACGGGCGGGCGCAGCGCGCGGCGTGGGCGCGCGCGGCCCGCACGCTGCGCACCTCGCGCCACCGGCTGCTCGCCATCGTGCGCGCCACCAACGACACGCGTGAGTACACACACGTTGGCCGGGTGTAGGGTTGCCAGCTCGACAACAATCCCCCCACAGACTGGAGCGCGTGGTGTCGCGGTGCTGCCCGGACGGGCGGGCGCAGCGCACTCTTAACATCCGATCGTAAAATTCGAGACTGGATAAAGGGGTATAAACTCGAATTTTTGCGTCCTGTGGTACAATATCAAGTCCCTTCTCCACCTAAACTTACAAGTAAAGAATGTCTACTTGTAGAGCAAGCTGTACATAATTTAACCGGTACTGGGGCAATTTCACAATGCCATCCATGCGAAGGACAATTCATATCGAGTTCCTTTTTACGTCCAAAGCAAAACGGCAAGATGCGATTCATATTAATGTTACGTGTCAGGAGTAATGGGTTCGAGAAAATGCCAAAATGTACCACAAAGACTTTATTGTACTCGTAGATACACAATTACACACTGTACGCAGTACACACCACAACACTATGCACGTAGGTACTCGTAAACACACTCGTCGAACACTGTATCGCACGTAGAAATCACTTCACTTCTCACTGGTATCGCTCGTAGGTATCGCTGGTATATTCCTGGTTCCGCTTCCGAAACTAGAATGTCTGCGGTTGGCCGATCGCTCCTTTTTATACCCCTCACGCACCATTCACGCCAATCCAGAACTTTCTCGCTAATTCCGCGGACCCGCTCCGAACAAGATTCGAGAACGTTCCTTGCAACCGACTTTCGCCCGTATGACTATTGCCGTAATGGTCGAAGCGTCGTGCGCGTGCGTACTTTCGAGACGGCCGTCCATTGTTCTATTGTTTCGCCTGGCATATTTATGGCCCCTATTGTTTATTGTTTAGCGAGGTACGCCAGGGCTGTCACATTGCCCCCCTCTTAGTCATGCTCGTCCCGAGCATTATTCGATCCATGAAATGGTGCCAATCTGTCCACATGCACGATCTTCGGTTTTCTTCTGTCCCCCTGTCTGATTCGGTAGGTCACGTCATTAATCCTCGTGACAACTGTGTAAGGGCCTTCCCATCGTGCTTGTAGCTTCGGAGACTTCCCTTTCTTCCGCAGTGGATTGTGCAACCATACGGAATCTCCCTCCTTGAAACCATGTTTCCGGGCATCGCGATCGTACCGGGTTTTCATTTTTTCGCTTGTCTTCAAACACTGCTCCCTCACAAAATCATGTGTCTCGTCCAATTGGGTCCGTAAGTCCGAGATGTATTCAACGGTTGATTTCGGGGCATCTGGCGGTGTACCGGTCAGCAAATCCAACGGCAGACGCATTTCTCTTCCGAAGTTAACTTTAGCGGGTGTAAATCCCGTAGACTCGTGTATGGCAGACCGATATGACATCAGGAACAGAGGAATGTACCGATCCCAGTCTCGCTGATGTTCCTCGACGACCTTGGCCAAGTGATTTTCCAACGTTTGGTTGAATCTCTCCACCATGCCGTCAGATTGAGGATGCGCCGGTGTGGTACGTGTCTTATTTATTCCCAAAAGTTCACACATCTCCTGGAATAACGTCGACTCGAAGTTCCTGCCTTGGTCGCTGTGTAACTCCAATGGTACACCAAAGCGGCATACTACCTCCTGGACAAGTTTCTTGGCCACGGTCTTCGCCTCTTGGTTCGGAGTTGCAAACGCTTCCGGCCATTTACTGAAGTAGTCTTGAACCACTATGATGAATCTATTCCCGTCTTCCGTCTGAGGGAATGGCCCAGCAACGTCTATGGCGATTCTCTCCCAAGGGGCTCCGACGTTGTACAGCTGTAGTTTTCCCTTGGTTCTAGTGCGGGGCCCTTTCACTGAAGCGCACACGGTACACTTCCTGCACCAATCTTCAACGTCCTCTCGACACCGCACCCAATAAAAGCGTTCTCGTATCTTTACGAGGGTCTTCTTGATGCCGAGATGCCCACCAGAAGTGCCATCATGTACGAGCTTCAGCAAATCAGCCACTTTACTCCTGGGAATAACCATTTGCAGGGTTCTTTCCTTTCCGTTGAGTGATTCCCAGCTCCGGTAAAGCACGCCATTCTCTAGTGTAAGGCTGTCCCACTGAGCCCAGTATGCCTTAGTCGTCGCGCTTGATGCTGACACATCACTCCACAGGGGCCTCTGTCCTTTGGCTTTCCATTCCATGATCAGGCTGAGGTCTTTGTCTTCCTTCTGAGCTTGGCTTACTTGCTCCGTTCCCCAAGACTCGTCTAGGTCCTGCATCCTTATCACCCTGACCTCTTCTTTAGCCTCATGCTTGATGCAATGTCGACATTCGTCGGAGCATGGGCGTCGTGACAGGGCGTCGGCATTCTTCGGCTTGGGCGCCTTCGGGATCTTCGTAGGAGGCTTGGCGGTCTTCGTTGCGGCCTGAGCAGCGGCGGCGGCTATTAGCTCCTGGGTGTCGACCTGGGTAGGCGTCGAGATCTTCGTAGGAAGCTTCGCGGTCTTCTTAGCGGCGGCGGCTGCGGCGGCGGCTTCTAGCTCCTGGGTGTCGACTTGGGTAGCTGTCGAGGTCTTCGTAGGAGGCTTGGCAGTCTTCTTGGCGGCGGCGGCTTCTGGCTCCTGCACTTGCGTAGCCCTCCACACCGATTTCGATTGTTTCCGTGTCCGGCAGCTAAGCCTAATATGACCTCGTTCACCGCATCCGTAGCAGATAGGCCCAGTACGAGGTTGAATCGTCGCTACGATTTCGCGCACCTTATAACCTTTACAGTCGCTTCGTACCGCTTCCACTTCAAGGGCATGCGCTAACGCTGCTTCCAATGTGACGTGATGACCCAAGCGCACCGTTGCTCTCACCTCGGGATCCCGTATACCGCTGACAAACGCCTCTAATACTTTGTCTTCTACCGGTGTGGAACTCGAAGCATAGGCTCGACGTACGAGGCGCTCGATCTCCGTAGCCCATTGCTGCAGTCCTTCGCTCGATTTCTGTACTCGGTCTTTAAGTTGAGCGCGGTACACGTGTTCAAGGTGCTTTTCCCCGTATCGAGCTTCTAAGGCCTTAAATAGCGACTCCAAGGTGCGTCGCTCGGCGGGCAGGTTCTCAAGCACCAGCAGTGCCTCTCCTCGTAGAGCTAGTGTGAGTGCCGCCAACGAGTGCTCGTCCTCCCAGCCATTTCCACTTGCAACTACCTCGAACTGGTGCTTGAACGCCGTCCACGAGGTCGTGCCGTCGAAACTTGGGACCTTAAATTTCGGGGCCCCAGGACATGGGCTGGTTGCTGCCGTGCCCAAAACCCTTATTTTTTGCAGCTTATTGTCCAACTCCATGAACCTAGTTTCGTAGGAGTTTACTGTCGCACTGAGGCTGTTAAGGGCTTGGTCGTGCTCGGATGTACGCGACTTTACTAGTTCCAGGTCTACCTTCACGACGTTCAGTTCTCCCTGGAAACCATCCAGCTTTGCATCGATTGTCCCCAGTTTACTTTCCAGGCTCTCCATTGCTTTCTGCTGGCTCCGCTGTATGCTTTCCAAGGCTTCGCGCTGGCTCTTCTGTAAGGCGGCTAATAAGGAGCCCATATCCAGTGCACTTGGTGTCGGTGCTGATGCAGCTGATGTAGTCGAAGGTTCAGCGGTGGTCTCCATTTCCGTGCGGTCACGCCCAGGCGACTCCATCCTTGCGGCATCCAATGCCGTTTGCCGTCGCGTGCGAATCCCGTCTTCACTTTGCGGTACTACAGGCATTCCGCTTCTGTCACCAATTGTTACGTGTCAGGAGTAATGGGTTCGAGAAAATGCCAAAATGTACCACAAAGACTTTATTGTACTCGTAGATACACAATTACACACTGTACGCAGTACACACCACAACACTATGCACGTAGGTACTCGTAAACACACTCGTCGAACACTGTATCGCACGTAGAAATCACTTCACTTCTCACTGGTATCGCTCGTAGGTATCGCTGGTATATTCCTGGTTCCGCTTCCGAAACTAGAATGTCTGCGGTTGGCCGATCGCTCCTTTTTATACCCCTCACGCACCATTCACGCCAATCCAGAACTTTCTCGCTAATTCCGCGGACCCGCTCCGAACAAGATTCGAGAACGTTCCTTGCAACCGACTTTCGCCCGTATGACTATTGCCGTAATGGTCGAAGCGTCGTGCGCGTGCGTACTTTCGAGACGGCCGTCCATTGTTCTATTGTTTCGCCTGGCATATTTATGGCCCCTATTGTTTATTGTTTAGCGAGGTACGCCAGGGCTGTCACATTAAATTTAAAACCGTTAAAGCAAGAAGACTTAAGGACGGTGTATTATTCCTGGTTAGAGCTAATCTTGGGATATTAACATAGACATAGAGGCATATTTATCTTCCAATCATTTATTAATAGAATGACAACGTCAGTTCCTACATACTTCCTTATCGAATGGCCATTCTTCTCAGTGGCCATACCACATACATCACAGACGGCTGTAAAGATAATTACAAAAAAAAAAAAAAAAATATCATATATGGCTATTTTAGATCTTAAAGATGCCTATTTATTTATAACAATTCATCCTGATTTTAGAAAATATTTGCGGTTCATATGGGACAACAAAATTTACGAATTCAATGCTCTGCCTTTTGGACTAAATACAGCCCCGTACGTATTTACTAAGATAATGAAACCAGTCGTTAAACTCCTCAGGCCTGCAGGCTACTTGTCAACGATTTAATTTGATGATTCACTTTTAATAGGACGTTCCTATCAAGAATGTGATGGTAATATTAACATCACGAAAAAGCTACTCAGTTCTCTAGGTTTCATCATTAATAAGCAAAAGAGCAATCTTATACCATCTACCGTTTGTAAATTTCTCGGGTAAAAGAATACTTAATGATAAATATGCTATTGAAATATACTCTGACGCCTCAACGACGGGATGGGGAGCGTCCTGCAATGGGGAAACGGCTAGCGGTCAATGGTCCACAAGCGAGCAGGGCTACCACATCAACTATCTTGAACATTTACTTAGCAGCACTTTTAGGTTTAAAAATTTTTGCAAAACAACTTATAAACTGTCAAATACTGCTTAGAATAGATAATTCAACAGCTATTTCATATATCAACCGCATGGGTGGTATCAAATTTCCCCATCTCACTCAAGTAATTAAAGATATCTGGCAATGGTGTGAGCAAAGACAATTATTCATTTTCGCATCGTACATCAGATCTGTGGACAACAAAATTGCAAACGCGGAATCTAGAAAAGTACATCCAAATATCGAATGGGAATTATCAAATTCTACCTACGAAACCATAATTTCAAAAATTGGTAAACCTCACATAGACTTGTTTGCAAGCCGAATTAATCGTAAATGTGAAAAATTTATATCTTTGCACAGGGACCCCGATGCCTTTGTTTTTTATGTATTTACCTACTATTAACTGGAGTAATTATTTTTTCTACACCTTTCTCCCATTTTCAATGATATTAAAGTCGCTCAAAAAATTATTAACGATGTAGCTGATGGGATCATGACAGTCCCGCTGTGGCCCAGTCAACCATGAGAGTTCCGACGGATACAATCAAACCTTATCCTGGCGGCCGGGAGGTGTTCAGGTCGGCCTTAATGCTGCGAGGCGCACCGCCTTCCTCTGTAGAAATTATGCTATACTCAATGATGTTATAAATAGGTAGATTGAGCGTCGCCCTACAATGAAAAAACAAGGCAACAATATCAAGCATGTGTGCGTGCATGCGATGTTTTTCGCGTTCATTTATTGTCTACGTGTGCGTAATCTGTGCGTAATGATATAAAAGTCGCGGCCAACAGTTGGCTTCGCTTTTTTGACACGTTTTCGCGGATTCGATTATCCATCTAGATATTTATACATCATTGGCTATCCTCCATTTCAACAAAACAGTATAGCGCTTATCAAAAAAAAAAAAAAAAAAAAAAATGGCATAATTTCTGTGTCAAAAATTCAACGAATCTTTATAATGCTAGTATACCAAAAGTTTTAGAATTCTTAACTGAATCTTATGCTAGTGGTAGTCAATTTGGCTCCCTTAATAGTTGTAAAGCCACATTGTACTAGGGCATGATATCATCGATAACGATAATATTCAAAGATTTTTCAAAGGGGTATATCGACTTTGACCACCGAATCCAAAGTACAATATTACTTGGGATACAAATTGCGTATTAAATCTCCTAAAAACACAATACCCCAATTGAAAACATTTCTCTCGAACAACTATCAAAGAAATGCTCTACTTTGATTGCTTTAACTACCGCGCATAGGGTACAGACCTTATCACAAATAAACATAAATAATATAGAGGTATTACAGACGCAGGTTGTTATTAAAATTCCCGAACTGATCAAAACTTCTCGTGTAGGATCTAAACAGCCTATATTATTTTTACCGTTTTTTCGTGAAAAACCAGAAATATGCCCCGCGAACACTTTAGTCTATTATATAAATAAAACTGCAGCAATACGTAGATCTGATTCTTTATTTATAAGCTATAAAAAACCTTATAAACCAGTAGCTTCCCAAACATTGTCGCTGGATCAAAGGAACCCTAAAGGACAAGGGAGTCGACGTATCAATATTTTCCGCGCACAGCATCAGACATGCGTCCACATCACGCGCATATTCGCGAGGAGTCAACATTGACCTTATCCGCAACACCGCCGGCTGGAGCGGAAGCTCTAATACTTTCACCAAGTTCTACCACCGAACCATCATCGACACAAATGAAGTGTCTTTAGCGAGTGTAATTATAAATTAAATTATATAATTTAAATTAACCAAGTTTTTCAAATTGTAAAAATTGTAAGTGTTAGTTTTGTATCTGGGTATACATAATGCTCATATTATTTCTGATTGTTTCCCTAATCTTATTACGCTAAATGAACAATTGATTATGAGTGGTTCGCCTTTTTGATTAATCCCCTTCTTGAAACCTTGCAACACTCTCAAGGTCTACATATGTGTGTTGATAAGTTTCTATTTCAGGTTACTAATCTCGAGGACGAAGCACGAAGTATAATTATTGATTAAACGAACTTACCAAGTGAAGTTCTATCATAATTATACGAGTGCTTCGTCCGAAGAGATTAGTAACACCCGCCCACCCTACCCCTATTGGTATGGGTTGCAGGTTTCATAAGGGACTCCAAACTAATGAAGCTCCGAGACGACGACAGGTAACAGGTAAAGTAAGTGAGGTAGTCTGCCTACCCCCAATATCAATAACATTTATAAAATTATAATGTTTCTACCCTCTTTTTTTTCTCAACGTAGTGCAAAGAGTGGTGATCGCTACGCGTTACTACATATGTGTGTTGATAAGTTTCTATTTCAGGTTACTAATCTCTTCGGACGAAGCACTCGTATAATTATGATAGAACTTCACTTGGTAAGTTCGTTTAATCAATAATTATTTTGCGCAATTTCAAAGAACTGTACTGAACTAAGATTTCCTGAAAAGATCTTACTTGGTTAGATAATTTGAGAAATTGCAAATAAGTTAAAAAATGTAGTCGTTTCCATAATATTAACAATTCTCAACTCAAACAAATAACTTTTTATAAAAAATTAACCTACTTCAAAATCAATAAGTAGAGATAACTTAATACTTAATTACTCAGATGACGCTCATTTTATAAGGGACCAGAGGAAGGAAATTGAAAGAAAATAATCTCATTAAACTCCGACACATAATAAATGCGAAAGTCTGTCTGTCTGTCTGTGACGTTTTCACGACTAAACCACCGGTCCGATTTGGATGAAATTCGGAATGAAAATACATAGTTGAAGACCCAGTCACACATAGGGGATGAAAGTTTATATGAAAAATCCCGTTTCGCGATATAAATGAACTAGAGAACCGCCCGCGCTTCGCTTCGAGACCCGTAGGTAACAGCCGCGTAGGTCCCGCTCCCGTAGGATTCTCGGGATAAAAAAAAAGTAGCCTATATGTTATACTGGAAGATAAGTTATAACATTTACCTATGACTTAAGTAAATTAACGATACATGTAGTATTTGATAGCGTGATTCAGAACTTGCAAATGAATTTTACTAACGCCATCTATTAACAGCATCTGGAACTAAATACCTAGCAACTATCAAAACATCGATCTTGCCATGGGAATGAGATGCTTTTCTGCGGTAAAAAGTAGCCTACGTCACTCTCCACCCTCCCAACTATCTCTACACACATAAAGTATATAATTTAATAGCCATGTTGCGACGTGAAAGAGCCACAAACAAACAAACACACTTTCACATTTATATTATTAGTATGGATATGGATTCCACGCAATTTATACGTGACAGAAAATGTTTTGGTTTCGTCGTTGTAGTCATAATGTTATTTATGTCGTCTATGTTATACGATACAATAACTGCTACTTGAAGCACACCAGTAGTGGGCAATCTATAAAAACTCTTGCGTTACTGAGTGATTGACTGACAGACAACGCACAACCCAAACTACTGAATGGAAGAAGCTGAAATTTGGCATGTGTGTTCCTTGGGGAGTGTAGGGGAGCACAAAGAGAGGGTTTTTGGAAATTCCATCCCGAAGGGGGTGAAATAGCGGGGTTATACATCCCTTGAATCACTCTATCTATTAAAAAAAACCGCATCAAAATCCGTTGCGTAGTTTTAAAGATTTAAGGACACAAAGGGACAGAGAAAGCGTGGAGAAAGCGACTTTGTTTTATACTATACATGTAGTGATGCGAAAGTTTGTAAGGATGTATGTGAGTGAGTGTGTGTGAGTGTGTGTGTGTGTTTGTTGCTCTTTCACGCAAAAACTACTGAAAGAATTTTCATGAAACTGCAGTAATATAGCTAAGACATCGGAATAACATAATTGGTTAAAATTTATAGAGATTTTTGAAGGGACTCGTTACCCGAAGCGAAGCGAGGGCGGGTTTACTAGTTATGTAATAATGTTTTGGACTATGATTACATCTGGGGACACGGGAATTTCTGCCAAGATCTCTTTACCTACCTTTTCTTTAAGTGCGCTCTTGGGGGCATTTGCAGGCCACTTCTGTGTACTTTAAAAACGCGGTGATAGCCTAGTAGTTTAGAATTTGGCATTTGTATTAAAATATGCAAGACTATTTGAGGGTATTGAACAAGCTGTTCGCTCCTGGCCCAAATCTGATGTTCTCCTTTTGCTTGTAAGCAAAATTAATCTGTGTGTGCTGGTAATAAAGTTTTAGCGGGGAGAAGCAATTTCATATTCTTGACGACTCAGGTATAGATAAATATAATGAGTTGTAATCTATAACGACCCTGCAGCCTAGTTGGTAGCGACCCTGCCTGCGACGCGAGGGGTCCCGGGTTCGATTCCCGGCCGGGGCAGATATTTATGTGGCAGATAAATATTTGTACTCGGGTCATGGGTGTAATTGTAATGTGTTATATGTGTAGTCCATGCCACCCGCGACACAGGTACCTAGTAACCTACTGCGGGGGTATGAGTGTGTTAGCGTTTATTTATTTATTATTATTTATAACTATTAGATTATCCCATCTTAAACCCTGACATGAATAACTGACAAACACAAATAATTACTTAGAAAATTTATTAATCAACCAACAACTAAACCTATGCAACAATTATATCTAGTACATGCCACAGGGGCCGTAGCCAGGGCCGTATCCTGGCCCGTACCCTGGTCCGTAACCTGGGTAACCCTGGTTTGCACCAGGGTACGCTCCATACGGTCCAGGGTATCCGAAGTCCTCTGCAGTGATGCCAACGGCGCCATTACCACAGCCATAGGCAACTGTACCAGCACCGGCTGTGGGCAGAACTGCTTCCATGGAGACGGTACCCAGGAATGGAAGGACACCTCCGACTGATAGAGACCCCTCGATGACGTTTTCAGAGAAGACAGTGATGCCGCTAGGAGTCAGAGGAGATGTGCTGGAGACGGCGAAGCTGCCCCCATTTGTGGGAGCGAAGGGCCCCAGCTCAGGGCCCCAGGGGCCGTTCGGAGCTGCAAGGGGCCCACCACAAGGGGCGCCGTAGGGAGCGCCGTAAGCAACGCCGTCGTATGGCATATTGTAGCCGATGCATTGGCTAGCGATGCTCTGAAAAAACATCAAGTGTTAATTAAGCTTCTTGGTAATTGACAGAAGAATTAAATTATGGATTTTTCTAGGAGTTTTGCGTTAAGCGGGCTACTCTTGCTTCGGAGAATTGTTGTATTTTTATTGACGTTTGTTATATTGATATTTTTGTTTGTGAACGTACCCAGCAAAAGAAAAAAAGATCAAATGAGAAGAATTTCAAAAGAATCTTCTTACCTGGATAAGGAGAGCTTGAGCGCAGAACAAAATGGTCTTAAGAGACATTTTGAATTTTTGGAGGTAGTTCTAAATTGAACGGAACTGTGTGAATGGTGACCTACTAAGCCTCATGGGTTTTTATATGAACTATTACCAAATCTAATTATGTCATGTTGTATGCAATTAGAATAACTACATGAATCCTATTACAATTTCGTTTTCAACATGTTGTGTCATGTGGTGACATGTTTGCGAAAGATATGTTGATTATTATTACTTTAATATTGTATTATCATTGTTAAATATTGGGACATTTTACTAAGTCTAAAATTATAGTTACCAAAAGTAAAGACGTGACGAAGTTAAGTAAAACAGAAAAGATATGTCACTGGGTGAAAAGTGATGCAGTCATATTCGGCTATTTGTCTTATCATTAAGCATACTAACAAGCTCTTATGAACACCCATTGGAAATTACTGGCTAGCCACCCTAGTCCCGATGTAGTGTTGTTCTGTGTCGGTCACAGTTATCATGGCGGCAGCGGAAGGTGCTGCGTGCTCGTTTACTAACTTAAATCTTCTTTTATCTCATACTAGCGGACCGCCCGCGGTTTCACCCGCGTGGATCCCGTTCTCGTGGGAATATATGCATGTATTATACATAAAAACCTTCCTCTTGAATCACTCTACCTATTACAAAAAACCGCATCAAAATCCGTTGCGTAATTTTAAAGATTTAAGCATACAGACAAACAGACAAACAGACAAACAGACAAACAAACAAACAGACGGACAAAAATAGCGACTTTGTTTTATACTATGTAGTGACTAGCGAACCGCCCTCGCTTCGCTTCGGGACCCGTAAGTATCAACCGCGTAGGTCCCGCTCCCGTAGGAATTTCGGGAAGATAATAAACTATCACCAAAATTAATTGAGGTTAAATTAAATTAAACTTAGAAATAAAGCTTACGACAAAATAATAGCAAAGTAGCAAAGGATCACAGCAAGATTAATTCAGATTAAACTTGGAAACGCGGCAAGTTTGGTATGGCAGTGGGTTCGACCAAATTTGATTACCATAAAAACGGTTCTAGTGTGTTAATCTTAAAAGATAGACATATTATACTGTCGTGGACATTTTTTTAGATCATTTCAAGAGGAATAATTCTTTCATACATATATTTTTGGTATCTTGAATCGTTTTCGCAACGCATGCAACGAAAGCCCTCGAGAATGAATAATTTTCCCCGTTTTTTCCACATTTTCCATTATTTCTTCGCTCCTAATTGTTGCAGCGTGATGTTATATAGCCTATAGCCTTCCTCGATAAAAGGTCTATTCAACACAAAAAAAATTTTCAATTCGAACCAGTAGTTCCTGAGATTAGCGCGTTCAACCAAACAAACAAACAAACAAACAAACTCTTCAGCTTTATAATATTAGTATAGATTAGATTCTGTGGACCAAAAAGATCGATTATTTTAATTGGTCTTAAGTACTGAATCGATCCAGTGAATCGATATTATTTCACCCTAGAAAAATCTAGATTCCAAAAGGTCGAAGTGGCTAATTGATGACCTTTAGTCATCAATGCCAGCCAAGTCAGTGGGCGGCAAAATTAGGCATTTGTGACGTATCACGATCACGATAACGATCTAAGAATCAATCTTTTAAGGACAGAATCCCCATCCGTATCTCATATAATATGTCCGTATCTCATATTTATTTATATGTTGTATTAATCTGTGTCTGTATGTATTCTTGACTTATATATGTATAGTATGTACGTATATTTAAAATTGATACGTCAGATGTAACCGCTCTTCGTGTATTTCTGTTTGGCCCAATGGTTAGCTGGTAGAGAATGCAGTTTAGCATTAAGCTCGCCATTTGTTATTGTGGTCTATAAAGTTTCAATAATTAAATAAATAAATAATTATGGTGCGTACAGGATAATAACTTACTTTATAACATTTCCCATTAAATTTGTATATAATATTAGGTATGTACTGTAAAAGCCCGAACCACGGTAAATCCTAGTATTAACCGGTCATTCCTAAGATTCACCAACGTGAGTTGGTAAATGTTGTATTTTTCCGGGCTTTTACCACCATTCATTTGGTGAATCTTAGGATTTTCATTTAGAGAAAAAAACAGTTACCACTAAACTTATTAATGCAAAGTAATAATAATACCATGTCACGGATTTCGACAGAACTATTTTTTTCGCGTAAATAATTACAGCTAACCCTAAATTAATACCTATTTATTATACCTATTATTTGAGCTTCATGGTTTTTATGGCGGGGGACTTTCTCACATAACGCTTTTTGGTAAGCGACTAGAATGTTGTCAAAGTAAAGAAGCGACGCGTCTCCTGTCATAAACAGTGTCAGATAGAGCGAATTTTGGATTGCGTTGCAGTCGCGTAGCTCATAAATAGCGTTGTGTGAGAAGAGCCTAACGAGGTAACGAGCCTACATAATTATAGTATGGGATACAAAAAAGTTAATTCCATGGTTAAATTAATAATGGTTCTCGTTTTCAACCGAATAGCCATATCCGATATGGTCTAGTGGCTAGGATACCTGGCTCTCACCCAGGAGGCTCGGGTTCGATTCCCGGTATCGGAATTTATACGCTATGTACGTTATTTTTTTATTTAAGACTAATGTGGCAAAACATTTTTTCCTTGATATTTTCTAATATTCTTTCGGAAATATATATTGTTAATAAAAATATGTATTGTATACAAATATATTTTTTCTGTTCATGATTGTGTATTTGTAAGTACAATTAAATAAACCTTAAAAAATATTGTATAAATTTTGAAATATATTAAAACATTAATAGGAAAAGTGAAATTTTTGAAATTTGTTAAGAAGAACAGTAACAGTTAGTTAGTAACAGTTTTTTAAGGATTTTATATGAAAAATAAACGCAAATTGATATTGTTTAGTTTTGATAGCGATTATGGTACATAAGAATATAGAAATATATTATGAATGAAGAACCTGGAAGTGAGTGGCAGAGGCAGAGTGTCTGTAGAAATAGTCAAGAGCAAAATTACACCCCTCCCTGCCCCTAAACAAGTAAAAAACCAGCCAAGTGCGAGTCGGACTCGCGCACGAGGGGTTCCGTACCATTATGTATAAAAACGCCAAAAAAAACTGGTCTGTTGTATGAAAGACTCACTTAAAATTAAATATTTAATTGTTTTATTGTAGCCACATATTAGCCACAACGCCATTTCTTGGAACGAAAGGTAACTAAACTATCTAAACACTTAAATACACTTAAACACTTATTATTATATTTATTTTATTCTGTTTTTTAGTATTTTTGTTGTTGTAGCGGCAACAGAAATACATCATCTGTTAAAATTTCAACTGAGTAACTATTACGGTTCATGAGATACAGCCTGGTGACAGACGCACGGACGGACGGACGGACAGCGAAGTCTCAGTAATAGGGTCCCGTCCCTTTGGGTACGGAACCCTAAAAAGGAGGTTCCACAATCCAAATACCTCCACGTGGCCCAAGGCACGGGCAACAGCTCTGCCGTGCTTACAGTAAGAGCAGTAAGTCGGAATTTCAGAAACCGAGAAAATCGCGTTTAAAGTTTTCGATTAAATTTTTACTGACTACTCTTTTAGCTTGTAAGTTTTTTTAGGTCCGATTTTCTAAGTTATTCTAAGCGGATTTTCTAAGCAATAATAACAAAGATTTCGGAGGTACACTAATAATTATCATGAGGTAAGTATATTTCCTGGTTATAAGCTAAGGAAAAGACATTATTTAATAGACTGCTGGTTAGGCCTAATGATATTTTTAGGTTCTAGTGAAGATAGAAAAACGGGAGTAAGACCAGTTAATAGAGCATTAAGTGGCGATTCAGGATATGTACTTAAATCATTTTTGAAAAAATCGACTTACTGCTCTTATTGTTAGCACGGCAGAGCTAGTGTTACAGTAAACACGTTAATTTTGCGGTTCAGTTTACTGTTTCAGTTTACGGTGATCATCACCCTGAATAAATTATAATTTCCACATTTATGGATCATGTACTTAAAAAACGATTGGGAATATCGAAAAAGTGAATAGAACCAAAGTTGTAGAAATTTTTATAAGCTTTTAATTTACTCATAAAACATTTTTTTCTACAACGCACCATTTCTGAGATATTGGTGAAAAAACAAAAAATAATACCTTTGTCACTATGTTGGAGGGGCAATAATAAGGGGGGGGGGGCTTCACCCCCGCCGGCTCACCTCCTAGATGTCAGGACTTTTAATATGTTTAATGCTAAGCAACCTGTACATGTAAGTACCTAATTGAAGAATTTATAATTTTTATGTCATTCAAGGGGCCATAGAAAATACACTATAATATACACTATATACCTGAATAGATAAGCATCTCGTGTTCATTATTGTAATAATTACTAAATGTGTTCAAGAGATGGCGTTGCTTAGTTTCGCAACTGCACACTAGATGGAGGTAGTGTGTGTATATATATAGGTACGTTGTGTGTGTATATATTAAATTCATAATAGTACATTATGATACAAGTGCGCGAAGTTGGTCATTACAGTCGAGGCGGTATTGAGCCCGAGCCGCAAGGCGAGGGCTGTAATAGAGCCAAGACTGTAATGAACAAAGCACACGCGTATCATACGACGTTTTTCAACACACTTGCGAGGAAAAAAACAATTAGGTATCGACATTTTTCAGTCACAAATCAGCAAATTATAAACGAACAAATGTTTGCACAAAATGGCGCGGTTTATTTTTTCGCGCGCCGTATCTTTGGTTGAATAACTATGCGCGCGCAGGTTAAGTCCAGAGACACCGAACATTCAGCCACAATATATTAAACTAAATAATTATGTATTTCTAATAAGAATTTACGGTAATTAATGATTTAAAATATTGTATTTTTTAAATGCTTTAATAGATAATTAGATGAAGTATAATCTTATCTTATCAGATTTTGACTAAGTACAACAAGTTTATTTATTTACAAAATAACAAATCTTTTGGTAACAACCTCTTTACGGATATTAAAAAAAAAGTGGAATAAGAAAAACACTAGTGCGGCAATGAAAAGTAAAACGCACTAGTGTGTAATAGACCGCATTCCGGGCGTAAGACTAAAGAAAAAATAGCAACTTTACGAGCAAGTGTGTTGAAAAACGTTTTTCCAATATTTCTATTTATGTTAAGAAAATTATTGTGCCACCGTTGAATATATTAAAAAACTAGTAAACCCTCCCTCGCTTCGCTTCGGGGAACCAGTCCCTTCAAAAATCTCTATAAATTTAACAAATTATGTTATTCCGATGTCTAAGCTATATTACTGCAAAGTTTCATGAAAATTCGTTCAGTAGTTTTTGCGTGAAAGAGTAACAAACCCACACACACACTCACTCACTCACTCACATACATCCTTACAAACTATCGCATTTATAATATTAGTAGGATAGGATAGGATAGGATAGGAAGTAGGATAGGATTTATTAGAAGTTTTTCATTTTGTGAAAAATGGCAGATAACTAAAACGAGCGCGCGCAGAAACTAGAAAACGTTTGATGAAACTTTTTTAAACTTTCATCTTGTCAGAACTTTAAGTGTTGCCACATATATTTGTTAAATTTCTACTGTCTTTTTAAATCTTAAAGTACCTAACAATATGATTCTTCCTATTTTTATGATATACTTACTATATTTTATTTTGTTGTTGGGAACACTACGATTTTGTTTCGCTAATGTGATCTAGAGATGGCGCCACGTTCCATACAAATTATTTTTTCTCCGTTTACCAAAAGATTAACACTGCCCTGCAAGGGGCCCCATTAGTTTTGGCCGAGGCCTCACATGAAGCCAGACCGCCACTAAGAGCAACTTTCTGCAACCGCCTCCAAAATGTAATTTATTTCTTTTGCTTCAACCTTTAAATGGCCCACTACTGAGAACGGGACTCTCCTCATTATCATTGGAGGAGGCCTAGAGCGTGCTCTACCACGTTGCCCCGACGCGGTTTGAGAAGAAGTGTGATAAGAATGGCCAGTTCACCCTTCCTATATATATGCTAAATAATAATTTTTATAATAATAATAATAATATTAATGATTTTTATATTTGTTACTCGGTAATAGTCGTTTTATTTTTATTTATTTCTTTCTTTTCCTTGCTTTAAACACCTACCAACTGTTTTTTCCACATCCACCCAGGGCTGACTGGTAGAGAATGCCATAAGGCATTAAGTTTTGCCCTTGTATACCCTAGTTTCAGGCGTTACAAAATACATAAAATAAAAAAGTAGGTAAATAAATTCTATAGAGTTCTAAATGTGAATAAGCTGATATGTGGAAAAGTTCTTCATTCTTCGCTGTAAGTGACGAGTTTTTTTTGCTGTCCATGTCACATGCGACACAAGAAATTAGTGCCTTAGCGCAGGGTACAGGTGGAAGCTAAAACATTAAAAGTATAAGATTTTTGCGTGGTGGATATGGAAATATATGCTATTGTTGAGCCCAAAGATGAGCGCTTATTGGTCAATCAGTTTTATTTAATCAGATAATAGAAGCCAATAAGGCACCAGCTGTCAGGTGAGGTAAGTCAGCAGTCAGGTGAGGTCATTTCCTATCTCTATGGGTGAGGTAGAGTTCTACAAGGATCTTTTGGCACATGACTGATGTGAGGGTGACAGAGACAGCGCCTTACAAGGAAGGCAAACTGTAAGGTGCTGTCTCTGTCACCCTCACGTCAGTCATGTGCCAAAAGATCGTTGTAGGACTCTATGTCAGATGTTCATGTGTCAGAGGTTAAGTGCAACATTTGAACTTCGTTCCAAACAAATGTTCTACGATACTGACGTATTTTTTATCTATTTGTTTCTATGATTTATTTATTGTCATCAGGAATCGAACACGGAAACTGTAACGGGGTGTCCTACGTGAGCGGCGAATACGACGCGACGCTACGCAACACGACGCGATGCTACACGCGACAATGACAACGTCGCCTGTCGTCGCAGACTGTCACATAGGACGCAAGTAGGGATACCGTTGATTTGATCGCGATCGTCGCGTTCGCAACGTCGCGTCGCCTCGTTTTCATCGCTCACGTAGGACACCGCCCAAGACAGTGTAACATTGTTACCATTACGCTAACAGGTCTATAAAGTGTCACCACTTCATCACGACCTAGTTTCAAAGATTTCGATCATGAATCTTTCTATTGCAGATAGCCTACATTATGCATAAGCTGATGAATAAGCACAAAGGTTTACATGGCCCATGCACAATGCAATCGTATGTGATAATGGTGTTTTAGTGCAGATTTATGCTATGAACTAGAGAACCGCCCGCGCTTCGCTTCGGTGCCCGTAGGTAACAGCCGCGTAGGTCCCACTCTGCACACCCAATCTCTGCTAAAAAGTAGCTTGTAACATTTGCCTATGACTTAAGTAAATTACATGTAGTATTTGATAGCGTGATTCAAAACTTGCAAATGAATTTTACTAACGCCATCTATTAACAACTTCGGAAATAAATATCTAGCAACTAACAAAACATCGATCTTCCCATGAGAATGAGATGTTTTCCGCGGTAAAAAGTAGCCTACGCCACTCTCCATCCTCCTAACTATCCCCACACATATAAACCATACCATATAATAGCCATGTTGTGACGTGAAAGAGTCACAAACAAACAAACAAACACACTTTCACATTTATAATATTAGTAAGGATAAAACATTGTTTAACTTTTGACTGGACCAGCCCAGTTAGCTAAATAACGTTATTTGGCCAGTTAGTAGGTATGAGAACGGCGCAGGCATTATTAATGATCTAATCTATACTAATATTATAAAGCTGAAGAGTTTGTTTGTTTGTTTGGTTGAACGCGCTAATCTCAGGAACTACTGGTTCGAATTGGAATTTTTTTTTTGTGTTGAATAGACCTTTTATCGAGGAAGGCTATAGGCTATATAACATCACGCTGCAACAATTAGGAGCGAAGAAATAATGGAAAATGTGGAAAAAACGGGGAAAATTATTCATTCTCGAGGGCTTTCGTTGCATGTATGAAAGAATTATTCCTCTTGAAATGATCTAAAAAAATGTCCACGACAGTATATGTCTATCTTTTAAGATTAACACACTAGAACCGTTTTTATGGTAATCAAATTTGGTCGAACCCACTGCCATACCAAACTTGCCGCGTTTCCAAGTTTAATCTGAATTAATCTTGCTGTGATCCTTTGCTACTTTGCTATTATTTTGTCGTAAGCTTTATTTCTAAGTTTAATTTAATTTAACCTGAATTAATTTTGGTGATAGTTTATTATCTTCCCGAAATTCCTACGGGAGCGCGCGGAACCTACGCGGTTGATACTTACGGGTCCCGAAGCGAAGCGAGGGCGGTTCGCTAGTTAAGTATATTAAGTTAAACTTTTCAGAGGCAACCATCTCAGTCCTCAGGGGTAACAACGTGTCTGTGATTATGTGAATTAGAATGTGACTCATACTAACAATTAATAACAGGACTAACTATTATTAACAGTCCCTGTCCTCACACGTATTAGTAAACTAACAAACTAATATTCTAACATCATCTACTAAACATTCTAGTCCCTAAATTGAGCCTTAAATGTCTTGATCTAGGTTCATTAGTTCCTGACACTGGCTCGTTAAACCAAACAATGATACCGACAAAATTAGGAAGTTGCATGGGTGACCGCTTGTGGCAAAATTTCTTGGGCTCTTCCGTGCTTCAGAGAGCACGAAAATCCTTTGGTCCCGGTTGTTATCGATAGATGCCAGTCGTCAAGTCATATCGGAGGCGTCCGGGCGGCATAAAACTTCCGATACTGGGTTGGCCACTAATCCTTCCACCAATCTGCACTAGAACAGCGTAGTGGAGTATGTTCTAGGCCTTTACAATGATAAAGTGCTCAGAAGAGGGTCATTAATGGGTTGTAGCCAGCTAGCTAGCAATTGAATCGGAACGGGAAACAAAGTAAACCAGTCGTTACAATGCAGTAATCAAGTTTTATTCTCCAGGTTTAAGGTTAAGGCAACCAGTTTGTTCAGTAGATGCCACCACATCCGCATCCAGCTCCGATGCCGTAGGCTCCGATTCCGGCTCCGTAGGGACCAGCGAAAGCGCCGTAGGGAGCACCGTATCCAGCATAGCCCAGAGGACCAGCAAGACCGTAAGCTCCATCCTCAGCGGTGATACCGACGGCTCCATTGCCGCAGCCGTAAGCGACAGCACCGGCTCCAGCGGTGGGCAGAGCACCCTCGATAGCGACGGTTCCGAGGAAGGGCAGAGCACCACCAGCGCAGAGCTCTCCAGCGTAAGCGTTCTCGGAGAGGACGGAGACGCCAGCGGGGATCAGAGGAGAGGCAGTGGCGACGGCAACACCAGGTCCGTTGGAGGCGGCGAGACCGGCAGCAGCCCAGGGAGCCGCGCCCCAACCGTCAGCACATCCACCCCAGCCAGCACCCCAGCCGGCACCCCAGGGGGCGGCGTCCCAGGCGCCACAGTAGGGAGCGGCATCCCAAGCTCCGATGCATTGGCCAGAGATGCTCTGGAAAAAATATAAATAGGTCAAATACTCTTCCCAAAGACGTCAGAAAATTGCACTCCAAGTTCTCCTTTAAAAAAAGAGTATATGCTCACTTTTTAAAATTGCTCTCCTACTAAATATTATATATAAACTATTAGATATTATTGTTCTTATTAGTATAACTGTGTATTTTATTGAACCGCCTTATACCGTTCTCTGCACATCCTGAAGGTTGACTGTTAGAGAATGCTATTTAGCATTAAGTCCGCCAATTATACCACTTTTGGGGTTCAATAAAGAATAAATAAATAAATAAATAAATACTTTCTTCACTGAACGAGTTGAGAAATGAAAGGCACGGTCAAGAGCAGGATGGGAAAGTGGACTGGCAGCTGGTGGCAAGCATTTCTTGCTTGCTTTAAGAGTTGTTTATGCCATCAGTGCTAACTTTTTCTTTATACAGCAGTCATTAACCCATGTCAAAGGCCTAGACCAAAAACATCTGACTTTTATGTTGACTTCTAAATCTTCTACCAATCTACAATGGAACAGTGTAGTGGAGCCTAAGTCTGCCTCAATTATGGGAGAGACTCGTTTAATCTATTGGGCTATTATTATTTCTGCCAGCTGCTACTCTAGAAGCTTGATAGTTTCTGCAGTTGAGTGAAGGCACTCTTGCATTTTAATGGGCCATGTTGCAGCCTTTATCTACTGCCAAAAGTATGGTAAATTTCGCTGAAGTAACACATCACAAAAAGAAAACCCTTACCTGGACCAAAAGAGCAGAAGCGAAGAGAACGAGAGCGGATTTGAAAGACATGGTTAGTTTGTTTGTGAAGACACAATGATGTTGTAAAATAATTTCTTGGTTTATATACAAAATAACAGCAGCTTATCTCGAGGATGTCTTGAGAAATGCCGGTTGCTATGGCTGGGGACGTGACACAGTTACTTAAAGTGCAGGTGCGAATTGCAAGATTACGTGATGGCCGAACTCTTGAGGCTATTATGTTTCAGTAAATGATAAGACTGCTTTGTGGCTTTTTTTAAGCGGAAGCCGGTTTTCGCTGGCGATTCTTGTAATTGGAACTGTATGTGATATTGCTATAGTTTTGTTTTTATGGAATTAAGGTAGACGAGCATGCAGCACCTTCCGCTGCCGCCATGACAACTGTGACCGACACAGGACAAAACTCAAATAGGGACAAGGATGGTTTATTCAGTTAGCAGTAACTCTAAGGGTTAAAATGGGGATGTTGTGAGATTTAGTTCAACCCACTCCCACACCTATAATGATTTTTGTGTTTAGCAAAAATATTATTGTGAAGAATTAAGTTAACAAACGAGCATGCAGCATCACCCTGCCGCTGTCGGCCATAACAACTGTGACCGACACAGGACAAGACTCAAATAGGGATAAGGATGGCTAATCCAGTTAGCATTAGGAGTTAAAATATTAACTGTTTACTTTGTTAATAAGTCTGAAGACTTGGCCAGGAACTGTTTAGTAAGGGCCACGTTCTCGGTCCTAGTTGTATTGATACCCTTGAGGACAAAGTGGTCGCCTCTCAAAAGTGTAAACTTCTCCACACCTTTCTCTCCGGAACACAATTGCTGTTAAAGCATCTGTGATGATGGCTATCACACTGGCTGCAGCAAGGACGATGAACTTCCCTATCGTTAGGTTATTTCACAAAAATAAACTTCAGAAGCATATGTTCACACAGTTTATTCTCTACATTTTATATTTTATACACATATACATTATTCTCTACACTTTTATATACTTTATTACATTTTAATTACCAATTAATTTTACAAGTATACATTCGGGCAGAACTTCCCCTTACAACTGATACAAAAATAAGGCCCTGCACAATCTTAGTTCGCCATATTTATATCCTACCCTCAACCCCACTTTACAATTAAATCGGATAATCTCAAACAATAAATGAATTTATTAATAAATCGTAGGAATAAATTATTATACACAGAATTAATATACACGCAGTTATTATTATAATTAATGTTGGGTTATATCGGGGTGCCGGAAGTAGAACTTGTAACACATTATAAACGTTTTGAACCACACTGAAACCAAAAAAATAAACTGCGAAAATTATACTAACCCCTAATCACACCTAGACCTAGATAATATTTCTAAATTACGTTTAAAACGGACAATCAAAATTACATTAACACAATAAATACTGATTTATTTATCTTTCTTTATTGATAAACCAACTATCATTTCTGAGAACCTCTTTATCGTTTATTGATAAGTTTATTTATGTGGTCCCCATCTCCTGTTGGTGGGATTTTGTGAAATTTGGTGCAACCCCGAGTAATCTAACACGAGTTTTTTCAAATGTGTTTTTTATTGTTTATATATGTTACCATCAGATCTGATGTGATTTTTTTTATGGAATTGTGGTGCAGCCACTCTTGTGCTGCCGCCCATGACAATTGTAACCGACCTAGTACTAGGATTTGTACTAAGTCGGTTACATTAACAATCCTAGACCCTAAATTGAGTCTTGTACTAGGTCGGTTACAATTGTCATGGGTCATTAACTGAGTGATTATTAACTGATAGTCATTAACTGACTAGTTAGCACATGGTGTTTGAATATTAGTTGGTTAGTTCGTTTATAAGTGTGTGGACAGGGACTGTTAATGATAGTTAGTCCTGTTAGTTGATTTTAATATTTTTTTGTATGAGTCTCGTTCTAATTCGGTGACAAATGCGCTACAACTCCTCCACACCTTCCGCACATAGATTCTTCCTGATTATGTTTGCAGTAGATTTTAATAAGCATAAGTATTTATAAATAAAGATAAGTAACAAAAAATGCTGAAAAAACCCCGTTTTTGTTACAATTGACCCTTTAATATTAAATTTTTAAAACTTTAATTATTAATTATTTTTAATATCATCCTTTGAAAATAAATTCCATTCTGCAACGACATTTGCCCAAACACATTATCATACGAGTTTGCTAAGCCAATCTATGCCTTGCGTTATTGAAATTATGTCGGAACGCATTGAGTAACATCAAATTGTAATTAAAATCTATCTTTATTTTCGTCAATCGCATGGGCTGTACAAAAAACATCACGTATTGGTTTGCCGTGTGATGAAATAGTGACCAATTGTGGTATAAAAGCATCTCCGGGTCCAAATGACTTCATTCTAGGACCAGAGCCGAAAAACCAACATGTCTTCCTTCGCTTTCGCTATCCTTGCTGTACAGGCTTGCCTGCTCCAGGTAAGCTTTTCCTTTCATCATCGTCATCATCTTCTTCTCTAAAAAGGGAAACTGACTTCACGACTGACGATGACTGATATCAACGCATAGCTCCATCTAGGAAAGGATTAGAAATATTGCACCAAGCTTCTTTTTATAGTGCAATAAAGTTGTTTAGTGAAGAACAAAGCAGAGAAGAAAAGATTTTGGAAATTCACCCCTTGAGAGGTTAAAAAATGTGGGTGAGTTTGTATAAAACTCAGAAACTTTGTAGCTGAATCGATAATAAGGATTACAAAGCAATTCCATCACAATTCTGTAGCCAGATCCTACATTTATTCAAGTAATTGCATGTCGCATCTGAAAGCTAGTAGTACAGGAGCACCTAAAGTAAATTACCACTAGCATTACATCAAGTCTTGCTGTGTTGCTCATCAAGAACCTGAAAACGTAGTGGTCTAGCTCTCTGACTGTAGAGGAAATTGTTTATGGTAGAACTGGCCTTTATAAGATGGCCTCCAGGAAAGGCTCAAGTTAAGGCTCAAGAGCTCTAATGTCTGATCTCTGAAAGACTATAATATAGAATCTGATATTCTTCAAGTATTCTAAAACAGTTGAAAATTATTTAGTATTAACTTACAGTTCTAACAGCCTAGATAATCGAAAATCTGACCCACTGCAAAAAGTCTAAAATTCATTCCCACATCTTGTCTATCCATTATCCTCAGTCATAATGTAGTGCCAGAATTGCCCTTAGCAACAAATTTCTCTAAGAGGTGTATAGACGATATAGAGAAGAAATGCTGAAAATCTCTCTCCTTTCAGGCTGCCTTCGGCCAGTGCATCGGACCTGCCATCGCTGCCCCCTGCGCTGGACCCTACGGTGCCTTCGCTGAGCCTTTCGCCGGTCCCCTTGCTGGCCCCTACGGAATCGCTGGACCTCTTGCCGGTCCTCTCGCTGGTCCCCTCGGTGCTGGCTGCGGTGCCTACGGCGGAGCTGGTATCGGTGAGGTCGCCGTCGCTGGTGAGCTGCCCGTCGCCGGTACCACCCTCGTCGCTGGACAGGTCCCCATCCTCGGTGCCGTAGAGTTCGGAGGCCCCGTCTGCGCTGCTGGTACCGTCTCCATCGCTGGATCCTGCGCTTGCGGATGCGCTGGACCCTACGGCGCTGGTCCCTACGGAGCTGGATACATCTACTGAAAAGCAAATTCTTTCTGCTGAATAAATGATTTGATTGCATTTAATTTTTCTGTGTTTGTTTCATATCGATGATAGTAAAAGACAAAACATTCTTCAAGATTAGTAAACGCGCTCTTGCTTAACAGTTCGATTCTCACGAACATTTTTGCCGCGAACTTGCAAGCTGTGGAATGAGCTTTCTTCTGAGGCATTCCCGGAGCGCTATGACATGGGGTTCTTCAAGAAAGGTGTAATAAGAGCTCTCCTTCCGGGCCGGCGTTGCACAGGTGACTCCCCTGGTGTTGCAGGTGTCCATAGACCACTTAACATCAGGTGGCTCGTCGCTTTTTGGTCAGCCCTTCAGGCTATATAAAAAAAAGACGAAAATCTAACATGAATAAAGGCCGTAAAAATAACTTTTCTCATCTTTATTAAATGTATCAATTTGAAGCATTTAGCATAACTTGCCTTTTGTATCGTTTAATTGAGTTGAACGATATTATTTAATAACCAGACGATAAAGGTATACTACACTACTTTTTCGGGTTTTGGTCAATACACGAAACTTTGCTTTGTTTCAACCCTCAGTCCGCAGTCAACCTTATCACTGAGGCCTAATTTTGCATAGCTCTATATTTGATCAAAGTAATTTTGCAATTATATTTGTATAGTAATTCAAACCCAATATTTTTATAAATAGACCTGCAAAATTATTTGTCCTACTAGTAGGACCATAAGGAATAGGGACGACATAAAAGAAAATCTATGTGGGTTTGGTATTGAAACGACGACTGTTGCAAAACGTATTTGCATACGGGCGCCTGGATGGCCTATTCCTTGTTGTCCTATTGCTCTACTTTAGAAGTAACGCCCATCTATAAATTTACGAGTTATCGTCGCAGGAATAAATCAATTTTCATCAGACAACAACAGTGTAGCGCTAGTTGAGTGTGTGTGTAAGTTTTGTGACAAGCTTTAACAAAGTAATATACTCGTAAATAATAACTTCTTACAAAATAGCTAACTTTTCAGAGCATGCATCATTACATTCCGCTGCCGCCATGACAATGGTGACCGACACAGAACAAGACTCACATCGGGATAAGAATGGTTAGTCAGTTAGCGAAGTGTTAGTTCATTGCAGGTATAAAGACTAGGGCACAGACTATTCATTTAGCAAGAAAGAGTGAAGCGCTCATAGCCCGGCGGCTTGCGTCGATCCTAAGCGATCGACAAAGTTAAGCAACAGCGGGCGCGGTCGGTGGTCGGATGGGTGACCGCTAGTGGCAAAAATTTCTTGAGCGCTTCCATGCTTCGGAGGGCACGTAAAGCCGTGGGTCCCGGTTGTTATCGATAGATAGCAGTCGTTAAGCCGTGTCGGAGGCCTTCGGGCGGCTTGAAAACTTTCGACACTGGGTTGGCCACTAACCCCTCCACCAATCCGCATTGGAGCAGCGTGGGATTATGCTCTAGGCCTCCTCAGTAATAAGGAGAGAACCGTGCTCAGTAGTGGGCCATTAGAGGGTTGTAGCTAGAAAGAGTTTCATTCTATTTCGGTTACAGAACGGTGACCTTTCTTCCCCCACGGGTTTGATCCTTCGAGCTAAGTGGCCAGCCCGTTGCCACTTCAGGTGGCTAATTTCTCCGCTGTCAAGGGTCCTGGGTTCGATTCCCGGCGAGGCGCTTTTAATAATGCGTTTAAATTAGTGATTCTCGGTCAAGGTGTGTGTAGTGTGTACATGTCTTGTGTGTTGTCCATGGCACCCACAACACAGGAAATCTTATCTTATGAGTGTGAAGCATTATTATAATTATGTGAAGAAGTATTGTTGGGGGCTTATATTACCACAATGCTTGTAAGATTCTTTATCTGTGCGTGCTTGAGTGGTAATTTCAGTAATGGCTTGAACGATTTAAATAATGATAAAATATGTACAGCGTCATGCAAAACTACCCTATTTAAACAAAATATTTTAGGTAAAGCTCCATCTATATACAATAAACTACCTAAGACTATTCGAAGTACAACAAATTGTAAACTTTTTAAATACAATCTCCAAAACCTCCTCGTGGACAAGTGTTATTACACCGTTAACGAATTTATGAGCGATGAATTATAGCCGATAATGCGGTATTATAAATAAATTATATTATTTTATTGTAATTATATAAATTGACATTAATGATTAATTACTCTTTTATTTATTTAAGCTTTTGACATTTAACATTTTTTTTAATATATGATATATAATATGATTATTACTTGTACCTAATTTATTAATAATATAACTCTCCACTATTATTGTATGCCCATAAGCGGCGGGGATATAGCGGATATTGTATCTAATTACCATATTTACCTGTGTACCTATATTCCACAATAAATAATATTGATTGATTGATTTGTTACGATTTTCATTAATGTATTGTGGCAGGCTTCGCTTACATTTTTACAAGGTGGAGGTACTCAATTCATCTGTATTTTCTTTTTATGTGTATACCTCATACACTACACTCATACACTGGAGTGAAGTGATTTTGATATTTTTTTTTTGTTTTTGATAAATATTGGCTTCACGTATGGACTCATTAAAATTTGAGCGACATCTAACGGGTCGTTTTTAAGTTATTCCTAATAATGCGTATTAAATTTAATTTATGTTTGTTAACCATGTTTGTTCACGCTGTCTCTTTGTGGCATCATAGCTCCCGAACGAATGAAGCAATTTCAATTTAGTTTTTATTGTATTAAAGGGAACTTACGGACGCATGTATTAAAATATGTTTGATGAAAATCGGTTGAGCCGTTTAAAAGTTGTGGGGGGTAAAAGCGGGGAAGAATAGCCATATGTATGCAAATATACTCGTGTGGGGTCTCAAATGAAAGCGCATAGTAAGAGAATATTTATGACTTAATCGAGAATGTTCTTACCTATAAAAAGTATAAAATAAAAAATTAAATTAAAAAATTTAAATAACCCCCGACACAAAAATTACATTTAAAAAGTAAAAAATAATAAAAGAAACTCAAGAAACTCAACGTCGCGTTGGGGGACCGCTCCAACCTTAACAATTTAATTACGAATGGTAACTAACGTAACCTTTTAACCGAGTCTTTAAATAGGTGGGCATGTGATACTTATGAAAAAAAAATCGGAGATAATGAATAGTTAGGAGCGGTCCCCCAACGCGACGTTGAGTTTCTTGAGTTTCTTTTATTATTTTTTACTTTTTAAATGTAATTTTGGTGTCGGGGGTTTTTTAAATTTTTTAGTTTAATTTTTTATTATCTCGTTAATTTTGACTGGGTGTTTGGATTTATGAGATTCTTTTTTTAATAGAAACCTAGTGCTCGCCTAAGCCCATATCTTTTTTGAAGTCGGTTATTTTTTTAAAGTTAGTTATGTCGAGTATAGATACCTAGTCTTAAGGTCATAACCAAGCAATTCAAAGGCAGTAACTGGTATGAAGTATTCAATTATACGATTCAAAACTACTGACATCAAATTAAAATAGTCATTCGACATGTGTGACACAATTAAACTCCTTATCTCTTAACTTGTATAACATTTATCACGCAATGTCACGTAATGGATACAACGAAATAAAATATTGTTTATGAAATAAAAATTTATTCAATAGTCAACCATTATAACTACATTAATACCAATTAAAAGCTCACTGAGCGGGTCTCATCATTGGAGCTTTGAGTATACTTAACGTGACAATTTTGTTTTGACGTGATAACGTCTTATAAATCGATGAACACACTGCATGCACGAAGTGTCACGTCCTGAGCCGAGCGAGAGCAGACAGGTCGGAACTTGTTGGCGCTTATCGGCGCTTATCGGCGCTGGTATGGCACAAAGTATAGAGACTACCTGCGCGGATAAGTGCCGATAAGCGCCGATAAGCGCTGGCAGATCGGCGCCGGTAACCAGCGTTCTACTTGAATGCGCCCTTACACTCTTATCGACTGATCCGATAATAATAATTGAATTAAATTCATAAGACTAAATTTTTTCTCTATTTCGAGAAATGATAATTTTTGCGTCCCAAGACTTTCTTTGGCGACACCAGGACCAACAACCGGTATACTAGATTGTTCTGTTAAATACGACATCTGGTCACGTTAAGTATACTCCTCCACGCTTCTCCATTGCGGATTAGTGAAGAAACACCCTAAACTAGTAGAACGGACCACACCCAGGCCCATAGGCGTTAGGGTACCCATTGTGTCCGTATCCTAAAGGACCCATTTCAGGTCCATAAGGGTATCCTGGACCCATAGGTACACCTCCAATTTCGTTGGTAATTCCAATGCTTCCAACCCCACAGCCGTAAGATACAGCACCGGCTCCTGCCACTGGTAATGGACCTTCCAGCGCCACCACGCCCAAGAAAGGCAGTTGTCCTCGAACTGCCAAAGGTCCTTCGATAGCCATGCTGTCAGTCTGCACTGATAACCCAGTAGGAGTCATGGGTGATGAGCTGGTAACCATAAATCCGCCTCCGCTGGTAGGAACGACACTTAAAGCAGGACCAGCGCAAGGTCCTGGTCCGTAAGCTATGGCCTCGGCGAGGCCAGGGCCTGCTAGTGGCCCAGGGTAACCAGGCCCATAAGGACCGACGCATTGAGCGGAGATGGCCTGGAATAGAGAGTGAGTATTCAAATCTGATGCGAATTTAGAAATACTTGGAAAATTAAATGTTACGTGATTGAAGCAGGTCAAATTAATTTAATATTTCATCATCGCGTGTTTGATGAAAACAAGCGTAATTAAATTTAAGTTTTTATAGTTATTAAGTTTTAATAAGACCGGACCTTGTAACCTTGTAACCTAGTAATGTTACACACTCATAGCCCCACACTAGGATTCCCTGTGTCGTGGTTGCCATGGACAACACAAGACAAGGACACACACCCAGATCGCCTCGCAGGGTATCAAACCCAGGTCCCTCGGAACAGCGATCCGGCGTTAACCACTGCACCGTTCGGGTCAATAAGAAATATAATAATCACCTGAATCATGACAGCTGAGAGGAGGACGAAGGCTGGAACCATTTTGATGATGTCGAACTCGTTAAAAACGTTTATGTCAAAGACGGAGGTGTAGAATGATTGAAGTAGGACAAACTTGACTTTTATATAAAACACAATGTCATTACTTAACGAGATTTTTGTGATAACGTGAAATTTCTAAGATGCGTGGTGAAATTGTTACAAATGGGGAAATTTTCTTATCTTTGAGTATTGAAAGAATTGAAATTCGATTACTTACGTGGAATTGGTAGACTCGTACTAGATAATATTCGGTGTACACTTTTTTCGTTTCTGTTTAATCCTTTAGACCCAGGTTACCTTAAAGAGAGATTTACTTACCTGTTTTCACTTTCTATCTATCAATCTTTTGAAGTCCACTGTTGGACAGGGATGTTGACTGTGTTATAATAAATTTATAATTCTGTCGTGAAAGGGTAGTTTTTGTTTCGAAAATACTAAAAACCACAATAGTTCTGTGTATTTTCAAAAGATTTCATTACAATTTAATAAATATAATGTAAAAAATTTGCTCTCAAGTCACGTGACAGAAAACGCCGAACAAATTGCATGACGTCACTCGTTGCAAACCATAGACCATACACATAGGCCGCGTTCCGTAACGCGACAAAAACGTTAAAATTTCTATAGAAAAAGTGTCGTTTTGGTCGAGTTACGGAACGCGGTTTGCAACGAGCGACGTCATCGAGGGCACGACCTCGAAATCGGTGTTTTGGCGCGAAATTCAAAATGAAATTTTAAATAAGTCTTTTTCGAACGAAGTTCCTTACGGCAGGCTTGGAGGAGATAGGGATTTTGCTGCGCGACCGAACTGAAAAAAATGTGATAGTAAAACCGTAAGAAAATATGCGTGGAATAAAAGCGTTACCACGTGCGCAGGCGCGACAACAATCAGGAAGTGTAATAGCTTTTGCGTGAAACGTTGATTCTAGACCTAAAAACCGAAGTACTAAGTGCTGTGTAATAAGAAATCACCCGCATTACTGCAAATTATTAAACATTGCAAACGTTTGATCAAGACGCGTAAGCGTGTTCGAAATCCGCATCACATAGGACCTTTTTCACTCGACGCCAAGCGTAAGCGGGTGTACCGGGTCATTTAATACTGTGCATTTGGGACTGCGATTATTATTTTATATTTCCTTGAGACAGTTAAGGGGCATTTGTTACTGTGCACTAACATTATTATTTTACGTAATTTATTATTTCCTAAAATACTGAATTTCCTAAATACTTTCCTGTACTTAAATAAAAACTAATCAGCAAAATTTAAGAGAAAAATCAAGAAAACCTACATAAAATTGAGCACGATTTTTTTTGCAAATTGTGTCGATTCTACATTAGCCGAAGGAACTTTGTTCCTACCTGGTGTCCAACGACACCACATTTTTTTATTAAATTTAGTGGTTTGAAAAATTATTTATCAATAATTTGGACTATAATAAGTAATTTTATAGCACAGCGTGACTTAAACCCGCACTTATGCCACGGTTAGCTGTGGCGTAAGTAGCTCCTTATTACATGGCAAATGACGCTAACTTCACACCATGCAAAAATGAATCTATATTCATAATTTCGTGCAGTTCTTACCTGAATAATAAAACATAAAAAACAAAGATTTTGAGTCGACAACATATATCTGCAAAATTCTTATTGTCCAGTTATGTTAAATTGTAATTGTTCTGAGAGACAAATCGCAGTCGCCATATTTGACACTAGCGAAACGTCACTGACACCTGATTGCTGTGTTGCCAACTTAGCGCTTACTGCTAATTTTGTGTGAACTTGTAGAAAACTTTAAATTTAAATATTAATAAATTCGTGATAATTCCTTTCGTATTTTTTATCTGACTCTTCATGTTACACTTTATATGTAATTCTCTTTTGCACCATAATACAACAATAACATCATCGCAACTTAAAAAGTGTTTTAACTCTGTAACAACTTAAAAAGATATGTTATCTATATGAAATTAAAGTATTAAATCATAACTATAATGAAAATAACCTGTTTATACTTTAATCATATTACACATTTATTATTTCCCAACCTGTGTTCCCAACATTACAATCCCTATAATAATTTACATTCATGCCATTACCCAATGTCATCTTTTTCTTCTTTTCTTGCTAACCTGCCAGTTACTCATATGTCAATACCTCCTTTCATACAAAATCAGATACTGTTATCAAAATTAATAAATTAAATTAGAAAATCATGACATAACTATTTATCTATTGTAACTACAATTATGCGGGTTTATGTCACTCGTGCTATAAAATAATATACGATACTCGTTCGTAAAGTTGCATTTTTGAACGGCGTATATCGCACTCGCTTCGCTCGTGCGCTAACTTCACGCCGTTCAAAAATGGCCAACTTTACGCACCGTATCGTAATGTACTAATACGTCGATTTAAACACTTTCCCAAAAGTAGTCAACATCCGTAACCTACCAGTTCTGAGCCCTGTAAATCAAGCGGTTTTCAGCTGTCTTCTTCAGGTCATTAGTCTACCTGATCGGGCGCGTCCGGTGCTCCTTTTAACGACGCGTGGTCGCCATTCGAGGACTTTTTTACCCTATTGGCTGGCCGTCCTTCGAATGATGATGCTTGCCCATTTCCATTTCAGCCGATTTACTCTGAGGGCTACTATATCGGTAACTTTCGTTTGTCTACGGAATTCATCATCGCAAATCCTATCTCGTAGCGAAATACCGAACATAGCTCTCTTCATAGCACGCTGTGTTACTTTGAGCCTTTTAATGAAGCCGTAGGGTGAAGGGTTTGATGGCAAGTATTTGGGGTTTGATTGTATGTACCTACTTGGGGTTTGACGGTAAGTACTTACAATGGTAACAATGGTTACAATGGTAAGTACTTGGTAAGTATTTGGGGCTTGATTGTAAGTACTTGGGGTTTGATGGTAAATATTTAGGGCCTGATGGTAAGAACTTGGGGTTCGGTTGTAAGTACCTGGGGTTCAATGTTAAGTACTTGAGGTTTGATGGTAAGTACTTGGGGTTCAGTGGTAAGTACTTAGGGTCAAATGCTAAGTACTTAGGGTTCGTTTGTAAGTACCTGGGGTTCAATTTTAAGTACTTGGGGTCAAATGGTAAGTACTTAGGGTTCGGTTGCAAGTACTTGGGGTTTGGTTGTAAGTACTTAGGGTTCGGTTGTATGTACTTGGGGCTTGATTGTACGTACTTGGGGTTCGATGTTGAGTACTTAGGGTTCCACTGTAACTGTCTTAATTTCTACAATGGCAGCCACACGCAAAGGGTTGCGACCCCATCAAATATGATTCTACTTTTCATTAATTTGGCCATCCAAAACTAAATTCGTGTCTGTAAAAAGTATCCATAATACAAGTATACAAGTATTCAATTAAAAATTTAGGTTATGTAGTCTACCACTGAAAAAAATGGAAATTTCATTTACGTTTTCAGTTACTAAGCAAATAATGTCAATGAATAATGCACTATGTGGATTTGGATAATGATTGTTAAGCATTATTTTATATTGTCTGTAAGCAATGAGTAAAACGTAATCGTGCAGACCTATAAGAAGATAAAAGTAATGACTACGCAAAATTAGTTTTTAACCCCCGACGCAAAAAGAGGGGTGTTATAAGTTTGACGTGTCTGTGTGTGTGTGTGTGTGTGTGTCTGTCTGTCTGTCTGTCTGTGGCATCATAGCTCCCGAACGGATGAAGCGATTTCAATTTAGTTTTCTTTGTATTAAAGGGGACTTACGGGCGCGTGTTTTTAGATATGTTTGATGAAAATCGGTTGAGCCGTTTAAAAGTTATTGGGGCTGAAAGGGGGGAAGAATTTTCATTCTGTCTCTTTGTGGCATCATAGCTCCCGAACTGATGAAGCGATTTCAAATTAGTTTTCTTTGTATTAAAGGGGACTTACGGACGCGTGTTTTTAGATATGTTTGATGAAAATCGGTTGAGCCGTTTAAAAGTTATTGGGGCTGAAAGGGGGGAAGAATTTTCATTCTGTCTCTTTGGGGCATCATAGCTCCCGAACGGATGAAGCGATTTCAATTTAGTTTTTTTTTGTATTAAAGGGAACTTACGGGCGCATATTTTAAAATATGTTTTATGAAAATCGGTTGAGCCGTTTAAAAGTTGTGGGGGGTAAAAGCGGGGAAGAATAGCCGAATGTATGCAAATATACTCGTGTGGGGTCTCAAATGAAAGGGCACAGTAAGAGAATATTTATGACTTAATCGAGAATATTCTTACCTATAAAAAGTATAAAATAAAAATTAAATTAAAAATTAAAAAAACCCCCGACACAAACATTTAAAAAGTAAAAAATAATATCTCTAAAAATAATACGTCGCGTTGGGGGACCGCTCCATTTACTTCTAACTTTAACACAAAAAAATATTGATAAAATATGATAAGTCTTGGGTAAAGGACTAAGTAGGTAGGCATGTGATACTTATGAAAAAAATCGTAGATAATGAGTAGTTAGGAGCGGTCCCCCAACGCGACGTATTATTTTTAGAGATATTATTTTTTACTTTTTAAATGTTTGTGTCGGGGGTTTTTTTAATTTTTAATTTAATTGTTAGTTAAATAGTTAATAATTATCTGTTCACTTTCAAGGTTGTTTGCTTCATTTGAATGTCAAAGGTGATTTCGTGTTCTATTTTTTATTTATACTCATCTAGTCATCACGTCATCACGCTTACGGGGTGTCCTACGTGAGCGACGAATACGATGCGACGCGGCGCGACGTAATGCGACGCGATGCCACACGCGACAAGTGTCCTACGTGAGTAGTCTACGCGACAAGTGAGAGTCCTACGTGATTTTGGACATTACTTTTCGAATCATGGAGAAGTATCGTACCATTGCTCGAAAGTTCAAATCTAAAGTACAGACTTTGAAAGAAATATCGTAAGCTCAGAAAGAAAACAAATACATATAATATTTTTATAGGGAAATCATTTCGTAGTTAGTGGTGTCGTGTCTGATCGCCCCCAAAACAAATACGCGATACGTCGCGTGTTGTCGCAGACTGTCACATAGAAAACAAGTAGGGATACCGTTGAGTTGTCGCGTTCGCAGCGTCGCGTCGCGTCATCCTCGTCCCTAAATTGGGTCCTGCTAGCTCGGTCACAGTTGTCATGGTTGGCAACGGATGGGTAGTGCTGCATGTTTTTTTCCTATTTTAATTCCATAAAAATATGTTAGTATATATATGTGTGTATGTGTTTATGGATTTTTGGGTAAAATCTTACGAGCTGAATTAGAACTAAATCCATTTTTTCTACAAACTTGTCATTATGCATACAATGCAATTTATTTTGAATGGTAATGCAATTTTAGCTTCGCCTACGTAGATTTTTAGGGTTCCGTACCCAAAGAGTAAAACGGGACCCTATTACTGAGACTTCGCTGTCCGTCCGTCCGTCCGTCCGTCCGTCCGTCCGTCCGTCCGTCCGTCTGTCACCAGGCTGTATCTCATGAACCGTAATAGTTACACAGCTGAAATTTTCACAGATGATGTATTTCTGTTGCCGCTACAACAACAAATACTAAAAAACAGAATAAAATAAATATTTAAGTTAATAAATAATATTTTCGACGCCTCAGCGATATTAGTTACCTTACGGTCCAAGAGATGGCGTTGCTTGTGGCTAATATGTAGTCCATGCTTTTAGTTACCAGTCAGTCCAAGAGATGGCGTTGCTTGTGGCTAATATGTGGTTACAAAAACTCAAGTAAATATTTAAGTGAGGTTTTCATACAAAAGGCCAGATTTTTTTGGCGTTTTATACGTAATGGTACGGAACCCTTCGTGCGCGAGTCCAACTCGCACTTGGCCGGTTTTTGTTTCAGTTAATACCCCTTTTATTATTTTACGAGAGGAATTTCCAAAACTTATCCCTTAGTGCTGCCTGCCCTAGACACCCCATTTTCAAATTACAGCTTCTTGCCTTCAGGAGTTTCGATATGCGTTGTCAGTCAGTCACCCAATCTGCCACTCAGTAACGAAAGTGTTTTATATAATACTAGTTCTTGCCCGCGGCTTCGCCCGCGTGGAATTCGTTTATATCGCGAACCGGGGAAGTGGGGTAGGGGGTACGTCATCAACGATCTTCCTGGGAAAATTTATCGAAATCGTTCATGCGGTGCAGATTTTTCATACAAACTTTCATCCCCTATTTCAAGCATTTAGGGGTTGATTTTTGAAAAAAAAGTAGCCTATATGTGACTCTGGGTCTTCAACTATTTTCATTCCGAATTTCATCCAAATCGCACCGGTGGTTTAGCCGTGAAAACGTCACAGACAGACAGACAGACAGGCAGACAGACAGACAGACTTTCGCATTTATAATATTATAGTAAGTATATAGTATATAGTATATAGTATATAGTATGGATGTAGAAGCTAGAACCACTAACTAGTTGTGATACCACTAGATATACGAACATAGAGAACTACGGTTCTGTTCGTCAACAGTTTAATACTGTATTCGGGTGGTTGTGTTGCCACTATACGAACGTGGAATTAAGATTCTGTTCGTTGCCATTTCAATAATGTTTTATTATTCTGGGAATTATAATTAATTGTATCTAGGATGATTAGTGTGTAAATAAATCTTTTGTAATAAATATCTCTAATTAGTGTGTAAAATAAAACTTCATTGTTATTTTGTGGCTATTTAATCCCTGCAACATGGGAACATGGGAACTCCTAACCCTGACATACCGTTCTTGGCCTGATCCTACATATATTTTATTGAACAGCGATGACCAGAATGATACTACGCTAAACATTAACTCCAGATATTTTAACACCTGAATGTTTAACAGCTTAGTTATTGAATTAATTGTATTTATTGTTACAGTTGTCATGGTTCCATGTATAACTTTTGTTACAACAACAATTATTCCTAAAGTCACACCTTTTCTTCAATCTTACAATATGGACTACATCATCTAATTTATAGTATTTTGACCCACGACGAAGTTATAATCGCTACTCACTAAGGATTTCTAAGGAACTCTAAAAGGATAGTACGCCACGCGTCCAGAAAAAACACAGACGTAAAAAAATCAAAAATAAACATTTAATCCTAATTAAATTTACAAAACAGCGCCTACACCACATCCTGGTGCCAGACCGATAGGTCCAGCCAAGCCTGGTGCGATAGGTCCAGCCAAGCCTGGTGCGATAGGTCCAGCCAAACCAGGTGTAATAGGTCCAGTGATACCAGGAACATAGCCCAGAGGTCCTGCGACACCAGCGAATCCAACAGCTCCAATATCTTCAGCTGTGATGGCTACGGCTCCATCACCGCATTCATAGGCTACTCCACCGGCTCCAACCGTTGGTAACGCAGCTTCCAACGCCACAGCTCCAAGGTAAGGTAAGGCACCACCAACAGCAACCGCACCCTCCATGGCATTTTCAGATACAACTGATACTCCGACTGGTGCGACAGGAGATGCACTGGATACAACTAGACCAGGACCAGAACTGGCGCTGATACCAGCTAAGGGAGCTGTTTTTCCACATCCCAATTCATTTACGGGAGTCACAGGAGCTGGCACTGCGCCAATGCATTGCGATGATGTTAACTGGAAAAATACAGTCAGATTAATTTTGTGTTGTTTGGCCTTAAACGTTGGTTAGATTTTGAATCAATTTAAGTCAAAGAGAAGTTTGATAGGTTTTCTATTGGAAAGAAAACTGTTTAAGAATATTAATGTAGGTTATGGAGTAATTTACCTAACATCAAAATACAAAACATCACTTTTAATTCAATCAATAATATTAAGATCGTAAAGGCACGATTGAAGATTAAATCTGAGGATTCTGTTAAATTAGAATTTGGAATTGAATAGAAACTTGTACATTAAACAGCAACGTAGAAATATATTTTGCTGAAATATAAGCTGAATATAAATGTATTTAATGCCACTGTTATTGCTACCTAAAACTGCCACACTGCTAGGCACGGACTCCTTTCATAATGGCCTCTCACAGGCCATAGTCCGTCATGTAACTAAGTTTCACTTTTTTAGAGGCGACCATCTCAGTCCTCAGGGGTAGCAACGCACCTGTGACCGAATTGGAACAAGACTCACACTAATCATTACTAACTGGACAATACTAATATTAACTAACAGGACTAACTATCACTAAACAGTCCCTGTCCTCATACTTATTAACAAACTAACCAACTAACATTCTAACACCATCTACTAATTGGACTAACCACCCTAATCCCTAAATTGAGTCTTGTTCTAAGTCGGTCACAATTGCCATGGGCGGCAGCGGAAGGGTGGTGCTGCATGCTCGTTTGCTACCTTAATTCTATATAAAAAAAAGTGCAGTTTGGTGGACTTCACGCCCCTTTGCAATTACGGAGAACTCTCAAATGTGCAGGTTTTCCAACAATGTTTCATCAATTTGGGAATCCAACGTTCAAACCAATAAGCTATAAATAAAATTACCTGAACAAATAAAGCAGAACAACAGAAAACCAGCATAACTGTACGAGCCATTGTGAATACGGATTCCTTGCAAGAAAATAATAGTATGACTTTCCTGGAACTTCGCACATTATTTATACCGACCTTTATATATAGTGTATACGTTATGTAACGACAGCAGTTACTTTCATCAGCTCTTTGCAATGAACGTGATCATATTTGAGTTTTCTGGTTTTCTGTGTAATCAGTTTAATATGTCACTTGTCCTATCTTTACGTAAGGTTTTACGTCACTTATATATGAAACTGTAACACTGCTATGGCTTTAATTGCTGTCATCACTGAGTTACCAGAATTGAGATAGCAAATGAGCAGCACCCTTTCACGGTCGCTAATGATAAGTGAAAAACTCAGCATACCTGAGTCGCTGAGCAAGGAATTGTCACTCCCCGCTAAAAACAATGTTATTACCTGTGTTCACAGTTTAATTTAGCTTGCAAGCAAAATTTACTTAAATTCTTGCGGTCAATCTTTAATATATATAAATCTCGTGTCACAATGTTGGTCCGCGATGGACGCCTAAACCACTTAACCGATTATAATAAAATTCGCACACCATGTGCAGTTCGATCCAACTTGAGAGATAGGATACTTTAAATCTCAAATTATAGTCGCAATTTTAATTTATTTCTAATTATTTTTGTCTTTGACAGTAAGTTTTGCAAGTAATGACAATTGACATGGCAGTCTTATTCACAGATGAACAGACACCTAGCGCCACACAAGAGAACTAAATTAAGAGTGTTATTATTTGACAGTCACAATTATATGTAACAGATGTCGATACCTTTCGACTGGGTTGAGTAAGTAATCAATAGATGGCGCTGCTATGGTAAATCTAACTTGCACCCGTGCGAAGCCGGGGCGGTCTACTATAAAAATTAATCATAGGGGCAATAAGTTGGCATTTCTTAGGACTGCAACTGATATGAATTCCAGATCTATCCAGTACCCAGTACAGTCTGGCGAACACGAAAAAATTACTCGTGGGGTAATCAGAAATCAATCAGTGCTACTTTGCATTCTTTTTACCGCTCGGTGTAATGATAGATTATAAAGGGTTCAACAACCGCCAAATCCTCATCAGAGGTCCAGAGCAGAGGTCCTCCCTTACTTGGTTTCGGCCATGAGTAATTATTTACACACCTAGCTACCACCCTGTTAAATGGATCGCACAGTCAACGACAGTCGTCTGAGAATTAGTAATAGTGGATATCTCTAATTTTTAAAGAGCTTATGTAATATCAGATGAGCCACCTGTAAGTTGTCGTCGTCGCCTATGTACACAAGCAACACAAAGTCCAAGCCACAGAGCTTTTCCTTGAAGGAGAGTTTCTAATGTAGGAGAATTTTTACTTGGTGACGATAAACAGATGGTAAGGGCCTAGAGCTCACCCGGGGAAGTACCACCGCCCGCCACGGTACTTAGTACCATTCCTACCGTGTAATAATTGTTTTAAGAACAATTGTGTTCCGGATAGGAAGGTGTGGAGCCGGTTGCACTTTTTTAGAGGCGACCATCTCAGTCCTCAGGGGTAGCAACGCAACTGTGACCGAATTAGAACGAGACTCATACTAACAATAACTAAATGGACTTTTACTAATATTAACTTTTATTTACTAATATTATTTTACTAATATTAATATTAACTAATATTAACTAACAGGACTCCCTGTCCTCACACTTATTAACAAACTAACCAACTAATACTCTAACACCATCTGCTAACTGGACTAATCATCCTAGTCCCTTTGAGTCTAGTTCTAGGTCGGTCACAGTTGCCATGGGCGGCAGCGGATGGGTGGTGCTGCATGCTCGTTTGCTGTCTTAATTCCATAAAAAAAACATTAACCATCAGGTGCTTTGTCTGCCTGTGTGTCTATCATAACAAATCCAAATCATATTATCTGATTTATTTATCTATGATCGTGCTTTATCTTGTTTAATCAAATAATTGTTCTATTAAAATAAAATAAGCAGTACCAGATTATCTCACTCGTAATTTGATGATTTTTTCTGGAATTAAGATAGCAGGCGACCCTTTCGTTGCCATCATGATAACTGTGACCGACACAGAATAAGTTCAAATGGGGTATAAAATGGTTAGATGTGAAGAAACCATCTTAATCAAGTAAGCACTCATTCATCAGTAATCAAGGATAAGGATAAAGTTGTTGCAACTTTATAAAGAACTGAATTCAAAATAAAATCAAGCTAACTTGCTAGCAATTAAAAAAACTGTCAAATTATTACTAAAAACAACTAACATGAGTAACTAGTATTAATCGATACCGAGTCCCAGCCTGAACCTTCAACGTGACTTCAATTAATATTATCAAAGTGACGTTATAACACTGTATGCTAACTGATCAAACCCACCTTGATTTGAGTCTTCCTGTGAAGGTCACATTTGCTACTTATGTCTGTAAACATGGAGGTCCTTCATACTTTCATCATTGGCGCCTACAGATTCTGCTTACATCTTTATTTTAGATTCAAAAATAAAAAGCAATTCCTTGGAAATATATTTAATTTATCTAAATTACTCGTTTCAATTCAATACATAAAAGTACCACCACACCCACATCCGCATGTACCAGAAATGGTGACGGCACCAACAGCTTTAACAGGTCCTGCTAACTCAACAGCTCCAAGAATAGGAACTTGACCAACAACAGCCGTCGCACCACCCGCTGGAAGATCACCAGCAACAGCTACTTCACCAACACCAGCGCCTCCGTACGCACCAACGGGGCCAGTGGCAAGCTCAGCTAAACGTCCGGCGAAAAGTCCAGCGAAGTCAAAAGCACCGTATCCGTAAGGTCCAGCGAAGTCAAAAGCACCGTATCCGTAAGGTCCAGCGAAGTCAAAAGCACCGTATCCGTAAGGGCCAGTCAAGCCGTAATATCCGAAGTCACCATAAGACGCCCACGCTTCGGGAGCGTATTCGAAAGGGCTTCTGCATGCGAATTGCCCGAAGGCAGTCTAAAAATTAAAATAATTCAGAAGAAAATTTAAGTAACAATTAGGTTGAAAATTTAAATAACAATTCAGTTCAATTGTTATTTTAATTTTCTTTATCTTTTAAACAACATTTCATTTGTAGTCAATCTTTGTTTTGCAACAATTTGCCGAAATAGAACTACCTCAGTTATAACTGAAGTGACGCTTATGTTAAGTTTGTATAATTGAATGTTTTAAGAAATTGTTTCTGGCGTGTATCGTGTTGGTATTTGATTATTTAAAAAATCACAAAATTTAAATTTGGCCAAGATTTATTACATTTTATTAGGTAAATATGTACAGGAACAGGCAAATATTCTATAGTAACATAAATCATTATTTTCGGTTTTATTTAAAGACCCCCTGTAATAGTGTTACTCTGTATCTCAAATGTATAGATAGCGATTAGTTATATGTTTATTAGATGTAAAAGATCTAGAGCCACGATATACAGATACGAGTAGATCATATTTGATATAATTACAGTATCAATAAAATTATACTAGCATTGTCAACTTTCGATAATGTTATTGAAGTGTCGACACATTTGTCATGCGTTCATTGTGTGCTGTATTGGAATGTCGCTTAAGGCACGTAAAGTTTATGAGTTATATGCCTTTTTAACTCTACACTACGATCTCATTCAATAATGGATTTTGTTTTAATTACAACTCGCACTAATGCCAGCTTGCCACCCCTGTGATCAAAATTCATTATAGATTTAAAATGCCTAGAGTAAATTTTCCTTACAAGTTAAATTGAACTTTGAGCGCACGTAATAAATTTGTCTTTAGCGGGCAGTGGAAATTCTATTCTATTCTCGGCGAATTAAATATAGTCACTAAATCCAACATGATATTCTAAGACAAATTGATAAATTAATAAAAATATTATTATTATAAAAACAAAGAACGCGACTGCTTAAAAAAAGAACTGAAAAGAAAAAACAAGTTTCACAATCCTATTAATATTATAAATGTGAAAGTTTGTGTATTTGTTTGTTTGTTTGTTACTCCTTCACGCAAAAACTACTGAACCGATTTTCATGAAATTTAGCACACACATAGAGGGCAACTTAGATTAACATATAGGATATTTTTTATCCCAGAAATCCCGCGGGATCGGAATTTACGCGGGAAAACCTTCTTCACGCAAAAACTACTGAACCGATTTTCATGAAATTTGGCACACACATAGAGGGCAACTTAGATTAACATATAGGATATTTTTTATCCCAGAAATCCCGCGGGATCGGAATTTACGCGGGAAAACCTTCTTCGCGTATGGGGTACTGAACCGATTTTCATGAAATTTGGCACACACATAGAGGGCAACTTAGATTAACATATAGGATATTTTTTATCCCAGAAATCCCGCGGGATCGGAATTTACGCGGGAAAACCTTCTTCGCGTATGGGGTATAAATAGCTTCTAAATATAAAACTAACAAGTCTGTCTTCCCGGAAATCCCGCGGGATCTGGAGTTACGTGGAATAAACTCCTGCGCGTAGTTGCGGGCTTAAATTTTTATGCGACCTTTACTAGGAGATTGAGGAAGTTTTGAAGCAACATATAGGGTACTGTTTATCCCTGAATTCCCGCGGGATTAGGATTCACGCGGTAAAAACTCATACCCGGGAATGAGGTCGTGGGTTCAGATGTTTATGGGACTTTCAGTGGGAGGTAGAGGAGGTTATGGAGCATTATATAAGCTACTTTTTGTTCCTGACTTCCCGCGGGATCGAGATTTACGCGGGAAAAGCTTCCATGAGCGAAAGAAGTCGCGGGCTCATTAATATCTATATATCGGGATATCTATACATATATCGGGAATCGAACCGGCTTTTTTTCTCATGATCAACTTTATGTTGCTTTTTCGAAGGTCAGCATCGCTTTAGCTGGTCTTTATGTTTTGGCACCCGAATGAAAAACTACCAATGTAGTTAAAAATATAATAGTTTGGAATGAAAAAACCCCGACGTTTATATCTGTCTTTTTATCGATTTTCTCAAGATCTACATAACGGATTTTTGTACGGTATGACTAAAACGTAGTAAAAAATCAACTGTTCTTAAGATGTGTGGAGTGTGTCTTAATATGTGTGGGGTCGGGATTAACGCAGGAATAACTTTGTGACACACTGAGTTCCACGCGGGCGGAGCCGCGGGCAACAGCTAGTATCCACATAAAAATCTTCATGGTGCTGCAGGCGGGGACAAACAATACTGTTACCAACGGGCAAAAAAAGATATATCACAAGTACGTTTGTCACTGCATGCGTTCTTATTTAAGCAGTCGCGTTCTTTGTTTTTATAATAATAATATTTTTATTTCAGACTTTTTAATGTTTTGGCCGACAAGTTCTACTTCTGACAATTTGTGTTAAAACGTGTACCTAAACGTTATATGATATATATATTTTTGAAAAGATCTATTCACGATCTTTCATTTGATACCCATATTGCTGAGATAAGAAAAAACTCAAGATTATCCCCACTTTTTCTTCCACTTTCGGGAACCATTTTGAAAATTCATATATCTTATGACACTAACACAGTTCTGACGAATTCAACGATACCTCATATGTCGAAATCCGTACAACCGTTTGGGCTGTGGGGCCCGACAAAGAAATGGACATACATACAAACATACATACACTCGAAAAACATAACCCTCCTTCTGACGCAGTCGGGTAAAAATAAAGATAAAACAACAGGGTTTTGGACAGGTCTTTTTAAGGTTACCAACTAGACTGTATTTCCGCTTTCACCCATGATAACTGTGAGAGAACTAGAACCCACAAGAAAAACCCTGAACAATAAATAAATACATCAGAGCAAAGGGAAGATGGTTAGCAGTCGGCGTCAGACCGTTAGTAGGTGGAAGATAAGTTTGAGTAGGACAAAATAAAAGAGCTCATAATGTACTTTTCAAATCTTGATTTTACTTTTTCGTATTTTTAACGCTCGACCTTCTAACTCTCTCAAGAGAGGCGTTATAAGTTATACCTATAAAGAAACCAGTTAACTTGCGGTGGTTTTACGTATTTTTGGTAAGAAATTGGTCTGCTTGACGAGTATAAGCTCTTTTCCAAAATGATGTAAGGCATTTTATGGCGTAAACTTGATTTATTGGCAACTTGAATTATGAAGTAGTCTTCATTATAAGGAAGATCTGTTTGGTCGATTGATGATTATCGGCTCTTTAGAGAATTTTTTTAGTTCGTTTTTTTCAATTTTAAATTACAGTTACACTGTATTGAACGTTGATGTGAATGATGAAGGAAAAAGAGTTAACAAAGAGTCAAAAAACTGATTAAGTCTTTTACCTGAAGCAAGTAGGCTTGGAAGAGAAGAAGAGCAAAGCCAAACATGTTGAAGTAGTTGGGCAATTTATTACAATGATATTTTCAGAGCAGATGAATTCTTATATACTTGGCACTTGTTTACCCTTAGATTATACGAACCATTTCGAAATTAGATACAATAGCACGTGATGATGTGCTATTTAGGTGAATAGGAATGGATCTTTCTACAACATTTATAATAGCTCTAATCAGTTTTTTGGTTATCGCCCTAGTAATTAGGTGTTTTTCTGTTGGTAGTATTGTTTTTAATTGGCTTCAACTAGCCTACTTCTGAGCATGAGTATCCTCTATGTTCTGTCCTATCTGAAAAGGCCTAGATAATTCTCGACTACGCAGCTACAATATGGATTGTTGAAAGGGCTAGTGGTTAACCGTATCTATTATAGTATCGGAAAGGAGAACATCAGATTTGGAGCGAACAGCTTGTTCAATACCCTCAAATAATTTGGCATATTTTAATACATCCATTTGATATTTAAAAATCTACTTACATCATAAAATTATCATTAATATATTAAACGACTAATTAAAGTAGATACTATGTGTGCGCGGTGCGTAAGACGACTATATTTCATTATTCCCATCATTTTCCGCAAAAACGGAATATGCACAATGTGGTAACAATATCCTCGATCTAAAACGCGATGTCTCATGCATGTTCATATTCCAGGCCCAAGGTCCTTAAGAAAGTTGCTGGTCTCCTTTGTATGCTGCCCGAAGCCCGACATAACTAAACGACTGCTGCCTTAATAGTAATGAAAGGAACCGATGGCTTAACCTGGGTGAGCACCCATGCATGGATGCGCTCAAGAAATTTTGCCATAAGCGATCATTCATCCACCTACGAACCGCCCGTTGTTGCTTAACTTGATTGATCACTTAGGATCGACGGTAGTTGCAGGGCTATGAGGTTTTGGCAACGTGATATCACCCACCGAGCGATATGACATCCTTGGTGTCATAAGCCGAGTCTGTGTGGTCGCTATAAGAACTTCGTTTCTTTTAAATAATAACAAACTTTTTGCAAAAAAAAACCCGACTTTAAAATCGATATGTACCTAAAGGCTAAAAAAGATTTTTAAGTACAAGCCTAAAATAAAATAAAAAATTATAAAAATCCAAAACTCAGTCAATTAAATACGCGCATTATAAGGAGTCAGACAGTACCAGATCTCAAATTTATATGGGAGTAGATGTGAAGCACTATTTTTCCAATATAAAAAGAATTACCTAAATCGGTACATCCAGTGCAAAGATATGAGGTAACACACGAAAAAATACAGTCGAATAAAATTCAGAACCTCCTCCTTTTTTGAAAATGAGGTAAAAATATATCTTAAATTCTATTAAAACTCCATATTAAATTCTCAGGAGACACCTAAACTACAACCATTTTCGACCTTATTTCTGTGTCAAAAATGTCTACGGCTACTATCGCTACACTCAATCAATAATAATTGTGAATCAGAAAGCCAAAATCAAAATCATTTTTCTTATAGGTATTATGTCCATACACTTATGCACGTCAAAATTGTTTTAGGTCATGCTGTAGCCCTCCTGAGTTACAACGCGAGACCTGTTTACTTAATGTAGGTCAGTCAGTTATTATTATTAGTAATTCTGCTCTTATCTATTAATAGAATAATTGAAACTACATAGTAACTAGAATAAGTAGTGACACAATAGCAACTAACCTAATTTTGTCACGTAGAAATTGATGAAATGGCGGCAGGATTTCTTGCATTATGATGATTTTCTTAGTATATAAACCTGGATTGAAAGTTGTTAGTCATTCTCAAGTTCAAACCGAATCAAGACCAAACATGTCTCTCAAAATCGTCCTCGCTCTCTGCGCTCAGGCGCTCCTTATCCAGGTAATTTCTGGGTCTATATAGTTTTTTGGGTAAATTTTTAGTATTTGGGCCATAAGCTTTTTGGTCTTGTGATGAGATTTTTTGGCTCTTATAAAAATCTTTTTCGGATCATTTAGAAAGTTTACTTAGGGTTTTAAAAGTTTATTTGGGTCGTAAGAGTTGTGTTGTTGTTACTTTGCTTTCTTTCAGCATTACAGCGATGTTATTATAATTCTACATAATCATGTTTTAACTAAACATCTTGTATAATTTATTAATTTTGTCTTTTTTGCAGACCATCGCTGCTCAGTGCATTGGTGCGCCATTCACCGCTGCACCCTTCATGGCCGCTCCCCTGGCCACTGCTCCCTGCGCGGCTGCCTGGGGCACAGCACCTTACGCCACCGCTCCTCTCGCCGGCTGGGCCTACGCCCCTGCTGCCTCCCTCGCTGCCTCCAACGGCCCTGGCCTTGCTATCTCCAGCGCCTCTCCTCTCATCCCTGCTGGAGTCTCCGTCCTCTCCGAAAACGCTTATGAGGGAACTCTTGCTGCGGGTGGTGCTCTGCCCTTCCTCGGAACCGTCGCTATCGAGGGTGCTCTGCCCACCGCTGGAGCCGGTGCCATCGCTTACGGCTGCGGCAATGGAGCCGTCGGTATCACCGCTGAGGATGCTGGTGCCTTTGGTTTGGCTGGTCCTCTTGGTTATGAAGCTGGATTCGCTGGTCCTCTTGGCTACGGACCTGGTATCGGTGCCTGTGGATGTGGTGCCATCTACTGAGATAAAGAATCACAATATTGCTTTTAAGTTTATGTAAATAAAATACTCAATGATTTTCTAATTTCTGTCTTATTTTCTTCTCAGTTTTAGCCTAGCTTTCCGCTACTAGAATCCTATGTATAATTAATATCCGTGGTCGAAAATATGTTAAGAGGGAATTTTTAATGCCTACAAATACCTACTCAAAATTTTAATTTCATTAGTGTTTTTCAAGTATCACCTATCAAGGGGTTTTTTCCGCCACTGTAGATTCGCCGAGACCAAGATCGATGCTACCGAAAACCGATGTGTCCAAAAATTGGTATAGCATTGCAAAATCATGAGTATCCTTTTGCATTTAAGATGTTAAGTGACCACGATGTTAAAAAAAATTGGTTGCCTGTAAAGTCGGTATACGGGCGAAAGTTTTACGTGACAACGACTTTGAGTGGTAAAATAATTTTAATGTGAATATTCATTCGTATAGTAGGAAGAAGGATGAAATAATAGTAACAATTTAAAACATTTATTTATACAAAGAATTATATTTAAAACATTGTAACACCATCCGCCATCTAGCGCTGCTAACCGTTAGACCATTAACCATTAGTCACAACTAAGTGAGGTAACAAACGAGATTACTTACTCTACTTCTTCAGAGATGGCGCTGTACCATTTTCTGAAACACGCCAACGTGTGTACGCCGTAGCTACCATAAGTAATGTTAAGGAGGAACTTTCACTTTTTATGTCTGTCTCTCTCGCTCTTAGGCGGGCTAACCATGCCCGAGTGGAAGGGACGCGTGCCTCTCACTCGCTCTCATTGTAAGCGCATAACGTGAGCGGCGGAGCGTGACCGTGACACAGTTTCTTGAAGTGCCACCCGGTAATCCAATTTATAAGACGTTATCACGTCAAAATAATTATGAAAGAAGTTAAAAATTATATTTATCTTTATCTTAGTCGCGATTTGGATTGCTACACCTCCCTAAAACAATTTTGTTACCCTTGCTTTAAGTTCAATTTAGCTTGAAAGCAAAATTTACTTACGGCCCTCTTTTATTGGTTTATGCTTACGGCATTTTAAATTCTCGCTGTCAATCTGCAATGTAGTTCATTAATACAGGAAAAGAGAGCTGGCATTATGAGGTATGCAATAAATTTCATTCCATATTGAACGCGACCGCGGTGCTAATAGGTTCAGCAAAATTTTAGAAATAGTAGATTGTTATAACGCGCGCAAAATAATATTTTTACGGTAGGGGCGCTCTTTTGAATCCAGAGCAAAGTGAGGGATTCAAAGTAAGTCGCCCGAGCCAAAAATAATTATATTTGCGCCCTAGTGATACACTCTACTTGTCATCACTCACTATGAGAAAATAAAAAGCGCCCACAATTCAGGAATTCATTCTATACTTTCACCGTCACTTAAACACTCATTTTTCAAAACAAAACCATGACTTTTAACAATTAGTGAAAGTGATCCGGCGGCGTGAATATTCAAATAATAATTGCGTTCGATTTCTTTGGCGTTGAACACTAAGATATTTCAAATACAAAAAGTGCACCTATTTAAATAAAGACGATTAAAAGCTCATTACTGCCCGCTAAAAGTTTCACAAAGAAAACATCACCTTTGGGTGCACTTAAAGGCGAACCAAGTCGCCCTCTTCGAATAAATGGGATGAAAGAAATATTAAGAATTGTCATTTTTTCACAAGCAAATTGTTTCCTGTTTATCACTTCGGTTGAAATGGAAGAATAAACACATTTTTGATGCTTAGAAGTGTATGCTATTAGGAATATACTAATATGGGACCTTTCAAAGACCTTTGATTGCGTCGATCATCATAATATTTATTATTATTAAATAAACTTGGTCATTATGGTGTCTCATAACAATAAGTTAAGCCTTAATTAATCTTACTTATTGGAACGCATAAAAAGATAGTAGAGTCCCCTGCAGCACATAGGTAGGTATGAAAATGGGTGTGCCCAAAGAATCGAGGACCTCTGCTTTTTCCAATTATATCAATTATCTTCCGGACTTCATTAGGAACTTCTGCGAAACTGGGTTATTTGCTGACGACGGTTCCTTCCTTTTTAAGGTATATTGTAGTGAACAATATTGTTGACGACGTAAAAAGCGCTGTTTTATAAGTTAGTTCCAGTTGTCGCATAATAAATTATTCAATATTTAACACGAAATAAATACCAAATGTGTTAAATTTACGTTACCAATAGTGTTAAACAGGTTCCAACTCAAATTGCTTTTAATTACGAAGTATTATAACTACTGCTGTTACTGATATACAAAGTATTAGAACTAGTAGACTCATCAAAATTTTTAGGCCTTACTATAGATTCTCATTTGCAATGGAGTCCTCTTTTCTCTCAACTCTGCTGCCTCCGTTTTAAAAAATGTAAGGCTCTTTACTGATGAAGAAACTGCAAAATTGGTCTATTTTAGCTTTTCAAAGTAAAATGTCTTATGATCTGTTGCTGTGGGGCTTAGTTGCAGATGTAGAAACAACATTTATACTTATTACAGAAAAGGGTAGGACGTGCTTTAACAACCTCCGGCCAAGTGATTCGCTTAGATATTTGTTTACACATATAAATATATTAATGGGAACCTCGCTTCGCTTCGGGAAACCAGTCCCTTCAAAAATCTCTATAAATTTTAACAAATTATGTTATTCCGATGTCTAAGCTATATTACTGCAAAGTTTCATGAAAATCCATTCAGTAGTTTTTGCGTGAAAGAGCAACAAACACACACACACACTCACTCACATACATCCTTACAAACTTTCGCATTTATAATATAGTAGGAAGTAGGAAGTAGGATAGTAGGAAGTAGGAAGTAGGAAGTAGGAAGTAGGATAGGATAGGAAGTAGGATAGTAGGAAGTAGGATAGTAGGATAGTAGGATAGTAGGATTAACTGTAATATAACAATATGTTTTGGAAACTATCATGCACGTTGTACCGAACCGAACGGCGACCGACAATGAATACACTTAATACGCATAAACTCAATTAACTATTTATTTGCACAAAGAAAGCAAAATAGGTAATTTAAATAATAATTATTAAAATCGAGAAATTCAGGGAGCACGTTTGCAAATTAACTAGGAACCAACTAGGAAGATTTTTTCACATTTCAATCGTGTGTTGTTTTTTAATTTAAAATCGTGAGAGCGCACTCTTTACAAGTGGCCAGTCCTATCAATTTAAAACGTTAAACATAATGAGGGTAACCGTTTTTGTGCTCACCAGTTGGCGCCACTGCAGAGGGCGGTCATGCTGTTAAAGCCCGCCCATACATAAACAGTGACAAATGAAATTCAGACCATTCAGACAAGCGAAAAGTGACAGACAGACCTCCCTTCTCACTAGCGCCTCTAGCGGAAAATTCACACGCGGTTACCCTCATTGCTTCGCCTACACACGTAGGAAAATAGGTACTATGATATTTAAAAAGAGTTGACTATCTTAATTTAAGGAATAAGGTTAAACCAAACGACTAAACCGAGTACCGTAATTAATCGATTGTACTCTAAAGGATATTCATACATTTTAACATTCATACCGATTAATTCATCCCAATTACATGGATTATAGATTTTTAAAGTTACCGCTGCGAAAAAAAATAAAAAAACAGGAAAGTTTCGTTTCCCTCCATTTTCTAAAACTGAGTTTTCATGAGATCTTCCAATAACTAGGTAACATGAAGCTATTCTATTTCCAAGAACGTATCCCTAAGTATGTTTGTGTATGTGTATATAAACCTCTTGTCTTTGCAATGGCTTGACCGTAGTGTTTCAAATATTCGTCATAATTATCATTTATGTGATCCAGTTCTAATCTAATTAAGTTCTCTATAAAATATGAGATCCTCAACATATTTTCTATGTCACTTTTTAGTCTCGCTTCAGTTTGTTCCTTTATTTCTGGTAGATTTCTGTTCAACCTTAATATTTGCTAATCATATTGTGTTGGTGTTATTATTATTTCCTTAGCTTATGGACTGTCTACACATAATTTTATAATTTACAAAACAAAGTTATGCTTCTTAAAATTTTATTTTATGACCTAATGGACTCAGTAACAGGCAACACTTAGTAGTAAGCTCCGCATCCACACGCGCCGAAACCAGGGCCGTAGCCGAGAGGGCCAGCCAGACCAGCTCCGTAGCCGAGAGGGCCAGCCAGACCAGCTCCGTAGCCGAGAGGACCGGCGAGACCAGCGAAGCCGTAAGCACCAGCATCCTCAGCGGTGATACCGACGGCTCCATTGCCGCAGCCGTAAGCGACAGCACCGGCTCCAGCGGTGGGCAGAGCACCCTCGATAGCGACGGTTCCGAGGAAGGGCAGAGCACCACCGGCGGCAAGAGTTCCCTCGTAGATGTTCTCGGAGAGGACAGAGACTCCAGCGGGGATACGAGGAGAAGCAGTGGAGACAGCAACACCAGGGCCGTTGGAAGCGGCGAGGGCGCCGGCGGGGGCGTAGGCCCACTCGGCGTAGGGAGCCGCGCCCCACGCGCCGCAGGGGGCGGCGGCCAGGGGAGCGGCGCAGGGCGCAGCACCCCAGGGGGCGCCGATGCACTGGGCGGCGATGCTCTGTGGAATAAATAACGTCATTAATATTCTGAAACACGGTAAAATTATTCACTTACTAAACTTAATTGGGGTAAGTGCAAATGATAGAAAACCTAATTTTCTTTAGTTAATGATAATCTTAATATATATAAATCTCGTGTCACAATGTTGGTCCGCGATGGACTCATAAACCACTTAACCGATTATAATAAAATTCGCACACCATGTGCAGTTCGATCCAACTTGAGAGATAGGATACTTTAAATCTCAAATTATAGTCGCAATTTTAATTTATTTCTAATTATTTGTCTCTTATTATTTGACAGTAAGTTTTGCAAGTAATGACAATTGACATGGCAGTCTTATTCACAGATGAACAGACACCTAGCGCCACACAAGAGAACTAAATTAAGAGTGTTATTATTTGACAGTCACAATTATATGTAACAGATGTCGATACCTTTCGACTGGGTTGAGTAAGTAATCAATAGATGGCGCTGATATGGTAAATCTAACTTGCACCCGTGCGAAGCCGGGGCGGGTAGCTAGTTGTTACAAAAATTTCAAAACATTGATATAAGGAATAAAAGGGCACTGTTAAAGTGAGGTAGGTTAGAAAGTTCAGGTCTTAAAATAAGGACTTCATTACCTGGAGAAGGATCGCCTGGGCGCAAAGAACAAGGACGGTTTTGGCGAACATGTTGGAACAGGCTTGTTTGACACTAAACAAACGAATGACATGACATGTTTGTTGTAAGTATTTATAATGTCAAACATAGCTGTTATTACAATAACTTTTAGTTATGTAGAAATTAGTATTTTGACATTTTGACTCAATGTTCTGTTAGTTAACATATTGTTGACATAATACTTTAATTGTATGGTGTTGATAAGGTATGTTGAAAAATACATTGTAACATAATAATATTACAAGGTATTTATGTTACCATCGACTACTATCACTCAGAAGATATCTAAGAAAATCGAAAGCTCAATTTTGAAATTAAAGAATTTTTTCTTAGTGAGCGATGATTGCTTCGTATGAACAGATTTGTCCTGGGAATCCTAATTTTCCAAAATCTTGCATGTATTTGAAAATATACCTTCATTTGCTACGGTGAAGTAAAACATCGTGAGAAAATAAAAAGACCCGAGAATTCTCCATAATGTCAATACAAGAACAATACGTGTTTTTGCAATTAGCCGAGAAACAAGTAGAGGAACACCAGACAGGCCTCCAAAGGCGTCATCAATGCGATGTCGGTCACGAAAAATAAAGTGGAAAGAAAATAATGTTTCCCAATCAACATCACTGATTTGAAAAATTATAACATACGCTATCTGCATTACTGAAATACTTTCACGTATCGAACAAACTATTACTTAGTAACAAGTAAATGGAAAACCTCACGTCCGTCGTGACGAAACATTGTGACGTCACCGCCAATATAGGTTACTGTTATAAGACCTCTCGTGACCCCAAACGAGTCATTCTGGTACCATCTCTGTTAGACACACTTCACCATGAGCACTTTCACCATCGCCCTTCTCTGCGTCCAGGCTTGTATGGTCCAGGTGAGTGGTTTCTTGGAACAATTGTTCAAAAAATCCTGATGAAGTAAATTAGTCATTATGAATTGGCCTCATAATCGGAGGAACTGCTGACCATAGATGATTGGTCCAACTAAGTCTAAATAAAAATGGGTTAAGGTAGTCTTTAGATCAGAATGAGGGATGAACTGAAAAAAAAACAGGTACCTAAGGAATGAAGTGCTGGAGACAGACTGATAGATTAGGCTCAGTCTTAAGCAGTAGATCTGAAAGCATTAAATAATTTTGGTTTTTGTATGTAATTGTTAAGGGTCCCATTTGTATCCTTTGAAATAGGGTCAAATAATATATTAAAATACCACAGCCATAAAAATACGAGCATAATCATTAGTAATTTACTCTTTATTTCCCAGAATGTCTTCAGCCAGTGCATCGGCGGTGGACCCCTCGGTGCCCCTTTCGGAGCTCCCTTCGGCGCCTACGGTGAACCTTTCGGTCCTCTTGCCGGTCCCTACGGCGGTGGTCCTCTGGGCGCTCCCCTCGCCGCTGGCTGCGGTGCCTACGGCGGCGCTGGTATCGGTGAGGTCGCCGTCGCTGGTGAGCTGCCCGTCGCCGGTACCACCTTCGTCGCTGGACAGGTCCCCATCCTCGGTGCTGTGGAGTTCGGAGGATTAGTCCCCGCTGGCGGAGCCGTCACCATCTCTGGAGCTTGCGCTTGCGGATGCGCTGGTGCCTACGGCCCCGGTCCTTACGGAGCTGGATATATCTACTAAGTAGTTACATAAGTTAAAATTAGAGGATAATATACAAAAATACCAGTAGCAGCTGTCTTTACTTTTAGTTTATAATTTTGAACATGAAATGAACTCAAATCCAAAACGTAGTTGAAGGCTTATTAAGGCATCATACTCCTATAATTATGTTATTTTATATAAACAACAATTGAACAGTTGAACCATACACATTAACTAAAGGTTACATTGGTAATGGGTATCATAAACCTGACACGGAACACGGAAGACTGGTATTAATCAATACCTTCATGACAACATCAAAATATATAAACTCTTCCGTTACTGAGTGACTGACGGACAACGCATAGCCGAAGGTACTGAACGCAAGAAGATGAAAAGCACGCGTTTTCCTTAGGAAGTGCAGGGGAGCACTAAGAGACGATTGTAATTTGTAGAAAATTTCCCGTCCTAACCCTTTAAAAGTGGACTCTCACTACCTTACGGAAGAGTTTTATATACTCGTATATTGATTGATGACTATTATGTTACAATTCATATGTTTAATTTAGAAGTGATAAATTCATTTGGGGTTGGGTTAGAGTAAAATAAAACTGCGTCCCCTGAAAAAAAATGGACAATACTTGCTAATAAGCAAATTCAAATTCAATATTTATTTCTTCGAAGTAGGTTTTTACAAACACTTATCGAACGTCAAGTTACGCCATCGCTTCAACAAATCCCTACGGCGAGTGGTCTTGGAAGAAGAAGCGGCAAGAAACTCCCAAGGAGTCTTTTTTTTCTCTTTCTCCACTCACAGTTACAGATGCACTTACTACTAATTACGGCTAAAATACGAAACTCATGTCCAAGCTGATTTATCATTAAAATATTCATCAAGTTTGTAATAACCTTTCGTCATAAGAATGCTTTTGACATGAGTTTTAAGTTTACAGTACCTACGGCATTTCTGTTAATTGTATCGGAACTTTATTATAAATTTTAATGCAGTTACCCATGAAAGAGCCACCAGTTTTGCTGAGTCTGAATTTTGGTACAATCAGTTTAGCCTTATTTCTAGTCTTGATAAACAGATGAAATCGTATTACATAGTCATTTATTACGATTTCAAACATTGATTGATAACATTTTTCCCTTCTCTGATAGAAGGTACTATGGAGCACATTTAATGAATTACACATTTATCTGATGTAGGAAGGTGTGGTGTAGGAATTGTTTTTAACCAACTGTCCGTTTATCTTGTGGTCAAAAATTATTAAGGCAAAGGCGCATTGCCCACGGAGCAACTTAGTTGAGGCAACTATCAACTTTTTAAAAGTTTCCTATAAAAAGTTGATAGTTGCTACAACGTTTACGGTTGCCGCAATTTAAAAGCAATTAGTGAGCAACTTTTATGCAAATTGCTCAATCTACGCATTTCCGGGTACAGGCAGGGGGAGGAGGGTGTGAAATCGTCCGACGCGTTGCGATTGACAGTTGTGGAAACCGGCAACTTTAAAAACCCGTACAATATTTAACAGTTGCTAGTTGCGGCAATTAGGAACTTACCTAGTCAACGATTACAGCAACTGAAAACTGTTGAAGATTGCCGGAACTCGAAACTCGAGTTGCTGTGTGTGCGCAGTACAATTGAAATGTATGTAAACAGCTAGTTGCCAGTTAGTTGCCAGTTGCTGCAATAGTTGCTCTGTGGGCAAAGCGCCTTAGGTAACAATTGCAATCTGACGATTGCACTTTTATCCTATTGTGTCAGAAGGAGGGTAAAGTTTCTGACAAACTGGTAAAAACACATCTTATTCGGTTCATTAGGTCAGGTGCTACGAGAACCTGACACCTTAAACTTATGACACCCAATTTGATATTCTCTCCGGGGTTTTTTACCAAAAATAATCGACTTCCAAATCAACCAAAACTTACCGTCAGATATCACTAAAGGAGATGTTTCAGAAATGTATGGCGCCTGGGCGGGTACACTGTACATTCAATAGGAAGTAGCTCATATTATTTGAAAGCGTTCCATATCATCCAAATTCTTGATTTCACCTTAGTTTGGCGACAATAATTCAATTTATGGATAATATATTGTAACACTGAGACAGTATGGTGGACAAATCGACTGCTGATGACGTTGATAAACTTGATTTATTCTAATGTCATATTAGGCGTGTCAACATGTGTCAATGTCCAATGCATGATAAAATATAAAATATAAACCCGACGATCTTTTTGGATTTGGTTTGTTGGATCTGTCTTTTATTATTAACATTATTAAGCGTATCTTATCTAATTAAACGGTGCAATCCGTCGCTTCGATTAATCCGAACAAAATCGTGACGATAGATCTCCAAGAGCTATACTGCTAATGTATGTATAGCAGTCTATTTAATGTCACGATATTCACGTTTGCATGGGTTTTTGTTGAGATCTCAGACTCCGATATATATAATGTAATATTCGATCGTCAACGATATCGACATAGGTAACGATCGGTCTGAATCGACGCTGAAAGCAGTTTGGAAACTCCAACTACTAAAACGCGCATATTACTTTATGCCAATGAATACTTAAATAAGTATGAACCTAAAGTGAAGCTGGATAATTGTATGGCAGTTGCAATTTCTGTATTTAAATATTTTAGATACGACAGAAGTAAATAAAAAACAGCATTTTATTTATTCATATTTTATTTTTTCATTTCAACCATCTTCTATTAATAATATGCCATCCAGGACTGAAGCCGGTGCCTCAATATTTGTCTGTCTTATAATGAGACGATCTACAAACCTTAAAAAGTATGCGCAAAAGCTATTGAACGGAAACAACAAAAAACCAAATCACAAGCAAAATCGAGGTCCATAAAACGAAAGCCGGGTAAACAAGTACTGCGAGATCCAGGAGTCCAAAAAACAAAGCCGTAGGTAGATATTCACTTGATCACTATAAATAGCACTAATGTTGTTCACTTCAGTGGTTTGCACCGGAGCAGTGAGTACCGGAGAATCACCGGTGATTCACCGGTAAAAGTATTCGGTGAAAACACCGGAGAAAAACCGGTTTTCTCCGGTTACTTAACTTATAGATTCAACTTAAATACAAGTCTTATAATCTTATAATCCCTATCATATATTATGGACTGTATGATAATCTTACAACTTTAAATTTGAATAAACAACAAATGTAGGACAAATGCTTGTTACGAATTCAAAATCTTTCAGGGGTTTACGCCTGTGCGAGTATGAACAGGGTATACGGTATGCCGTATTTCCACAATTTTGCATCCTATTTTCCGGAACAGTTTTCGGTTATTAGAAAACTAGCTGTGCCCGCGGCTCCGCCCGGGTGAAACTCAGTGTGTTACAAAGTTTTTCCTGCGTGAATCCCGACCCCGCGAGGTTTCTAAGATAAATAGTAGACTATATATTACTCAACACATAACAGTAGTTGATTTTTTACTATGTTTTAGCCACGCCGTACAAAAATCCCGTTCTATAGATCTTGTAAAAAATCTTGAAAAAAGTAGCCTATATAATGCTCCATAACCTCCTCTACCTCCCACTGAAAGTCCCATGAGCATATGAGATTTTTCCGCGTGAATCCTGATCCTGCGGGAATTCCGGGATAAAAAGTAGCCTGTACATTGTGCATTGCCTGTACAAATTTAAGCCCGCGCCTTCATGCATAGGAGTTTCTCCCGAGTGATCCTGATCCTGCTTAGAATTCCGGAAAAATAAGTAGACTATAAGTTGCTCCAGAATCTTCTCTATTTCTCAGTGAAAGTCCCATAAAAATCCGTTCAGCTGATTCGGAGATTAGCGCGGGCAAACAGATAAACAGACAAACTTTTTTTTAATTTCAAAATTTTATTTTAGATTCATGTTCTGTTACAGTTTATTAACCCTCTTCCATATTTTGTTTTGTCAATTTCTTAAAAAAACAGACAGATTTTTCTACGCTCTTATTATATATAGATATAGTAGGTGCTAAAGAAGCCGTCAAAGCCGAATTTCACTATAACCATCTAAATTACATACTTTGAATGAAGAATAGCGAACCATAATATTATGTAATTAATTCTAGCCTTCGAATATATCTAGATACAACATTGAACACGATTCTCCGGAGATCTCCGGTGAATAACCGGAGGTCGGCAAATCACCGGTGAATTTCACCGGTTATCAAGATTCCGCTCCGGTGCAAACCACTAGTTCACTTCAAAGAAACACTCGGAATGTCGAAAAATGTCACTGGCATTCTAAACTTCAGAGCTCATCATTCAAATAACTAATCACAGACAACAGACACGTTTATATTTATTTTTATTTTGATAGTTCTCTATTTCGGAGTCATGGAACCGCCAATGTTGTTGTGCGTAAAAATATTGAAAATAATTTCTCTGCAGAGAACGGCTACTCTAATAAATTTTTTGATATTTTTCTGTGAATCAGTATATTTTTCTCTTTTTGTGGTGAAATGTACAAAGTCGCCGCCCAAAATGAAACATCTCCTTTATAAGGATAGGATTAGATAGATATGATAGATTAGATTAAAGGACAAGCAACAGTTTTTGAATAATAAAAGAATTATAAAGAACTGAACACCCAGTCAAAAATTTTATGAAAAAATACAGTCAAATATTGAGACCTCTTTTTGGAAGACTATTAAAAACTACCTTAGAACATATCGTAGCGACATCTCTAATGCGATGGTTAAACAACTTGAATATTTACGTTTATCGATCTGTTATCGAAACATATAGTTCTGTTAATCACTAATAGATGACGTTACTCAAATTAATACAAATGCTCTTTATTGTGAACATACAAAAAAAGGCATACCATTTTGTGGGTATGTTACAAGGGAGTCTTACACTAAACAGAAACCTGCAACAGTATTTTTTTGGTAGGAATCTTAGTTGGTACCCACGTTGGTAAGTGGTTGCATCTTATAGCCCCGCAGATTGCGTGGATCTTAAATGATCGACAAAGTGCAACTGCGGGCGGTCGGTAGTTGGATGGGTGACCGCTAGTGGCTAATTTTCTTAAGCATTTCCGTGATACAGAGGGTATGTCAAGCCGTCGGTCCTGGTGTTATCGATAGATAGCAGTCGTTAAGAAATGTCAGAGGCCTTCAGGTGGCATGAACACTTTCCATATCAGGTTGGCCACTAAAACCTTCGCCAATCCGCACTGGAGCTGCGTGGTGGAGTATCCTTTAGGCGTCCTCAACAAAGAGAAGAAACCCGTGCTCCTTAATAGGCCATTAAGGGTTACAGCCAAGACGGTAAATATATTTATATTGTTCAGACCTAAGCAGATATAGCTATTATTATGGTAGAAATATAATTATGTTGGTCGTTTACTTCAGATAATCGAGGGCTTTGTCCAACGCCGTCCAGTGTAAAAAGACCTCATAGCCCGGAGGCTTGCGGCGATCCTTAGTGATCGATCTAGTTTCGGAGGCGTCTTTCCTCGAAAATAACGCCCAATCCTCACAATTCTACTTTTATTGAGCATATTTTTGGTAATATTTAGTAAAAATCCTTGATAGAGTTACATTTGCATTATTTATTTAAAACCAATTTACTTCTCAGTAGATGTAGCCCGCTCCATAAGGACCAGGTCCGTAAGGTCCAGCACATCCACAGGCGCAGGCTCCAGTGATGGCGACGGAACCAGCAGCGCAGACGGGGCCTCCGAACTCTACGGCACCGAGGATGGGGACCTGTCCAGCGACGAGGGTGGTACCGGCGACGGGCAGCTCACCAGCGACGGCGACCTCACCGATACCAGCGCCGCCGTAGGCACCGCAGCCAGCGGCGAGGGGAGCGGCCAGAGGACCAGCGACGCCGTAGGGACCGGCAAGAGGGCCGAAAGGCTCACCGTAGGCGCCGAAGGGAGCTCCGTAAGGGGCACCGAGGTGTCCACCGCAAGGGGTAGCTAAAGCAGGAGCGATGCACTGGCTGAAGACATTCTGGAAAATGACATTTAATTTTTTATAGTGATGAACTAATTGGAAAAAATATAATTTATTGATGGGCCTTAAAAGAAAACTTATTACTTAATTATTTTGTTTAAATTGCAAACAAACGAATCATGATGCTAATCATAATTAGCATCATTGCTCGTTTGTTGTCTGATGGTAAGTGGTTACCGTCAAATAATATATGTAACTAAAAAAGAGAAAATCCCTGATGCATTATCAGCCAAGGAAGAAGACTGAAAAATTGAACTGCCTCTCAAATCCTAGTTGGAGCATTAACTTTGCTTCTGACTGAAGCAACAGTTAGCTAACTAGGTCTTCGTGGAAACTTGATAATATCACTAAAATTATGAAGACTTTAACGAAATGGCTAAAGGTTCTTCAATTTCCAACGCATTGATTTCACTACTTTAGGAATTTCGGAAGAAATGTTTGAAAAACCAACTCACCTGGACCAGACAAGCCTGGACGCAGAGAAGGGCGATGGTGAAGGTGTTCATAGTGAAGTGTGTCCAACGGAGATGTTTCCAGAATGACTCGTTTGGGGTCACGAGAGGTCTTATAACAGTAACCTACATTGGTCGTGACGTCACAGTGTTTCCTCACGACGAACGTGAGGTTTTCCATTTACTTGTTACTAAGTAATAGTATGTTGAGTGTTCACTACGTGAGAGTATTTCAGAAATGCAGATTGAATGATTAATGCTCAGACCAATAAACTATAGACGGCGTGCCGTGAACAAAAGCGTGAAGCCGGCAAAAGTGCGCCTAAAACACACATCGGAACCAACAGAATGCCCTATGTTGACAGTTTGAACTAGAACAAATTTAAACTTTATGTTTTGGAACACAAAGCTTCATTTATTTTTTATTATTTAGAACACAAACGTCGTTTTGGTGCGAGTGCCGCCGTGTGTATTACAAGGCGAGGCGTACTTTTTGCCGGCTTCACGATTTTGTTCACGGCACGCCGTCTATACATAGTTTATTGGTCTGAGGATTAATGAATAAATAAATCTATACACACGAGAGTGCGTCAGCCAAGTCCAAAAAAGAAAAGGACGACACAAATAATATGTATTACGGGTATTATTATTACACGAAAGATTTTGGGCTACCCTCATCAAATACAATTCGACTAATACCTACACATGAACGTTTCTAGTCTAGGTAATAAATAATAAACATTACTTTTTATATAAATCTTAATCTAAAAGGAGAAAATAGTTTTCTAAACTAAATGAAGTATTACCCTTAAAGGATTGCTTTGAAACTAGGCACTTGTTAAATATCAGCTATGTGGTTGGAGACGACTGCCTCAAAATGTCATTCATACTGAACTTGGCTACCTTTTAACATCCATGTTTTTATTAAGTTTAGCAGTATAGATTATAAGTTATAGAGCTTGATTGTTGAATCTACACCAACCTATATACTTACTCTACTTTTGGAAATTCTGTCGGGTTTAATTTTATTGGATACTGATTAGTCCTAGATGATCTTAAGGGCTATTTATCTAGCTGCGTTTCTTCTTCTGCTTTTGCGTTTCTTCTTTTTATCTTTAAGACCAGAAATGTGATAATTATATATTATTCCCTTTTCTAATTTATGTTAAGCCTTTTGAAGAAAATGGTAAGTAAGTTACGTCATTCCCTTTTTCAATTACGTTATACTTTTCAACATACGTTTCTTCGTCAAAACGACATTAAATTATTATGTCAGTACTCTGATAAGACCTGTATTCAACAGTATAAATACTAACAACAAACATGTCATGTCATTCGTTTGTTTAGTGTCAAACAAGCCTGTTCCAACATGTTCGCCAAAACCGTCCTTGTTCTTTGCGCCCAGGCGATCCTTCTCCAGGTAATAAACTGCTCATTTTACGACCTGATCTAACCTAGTTCACTTTAACAGCGTCATTTTAATCCTTAAGATAATGTTTTAAAACTATTTTTTTGTCACAACTTACACAGTAATCCTTAAATATACCTATTACTTTTTAATCATTTGTACCCCAATTTAATTCTATAAGTGAGCAGTTTCATCGTGTTTCAGAATATTAATAACCCTATTTATTCCACAGAGCATCGCCGCCCAGTGCATCGGCGCACCCTGGGGTGCTGCGCCCTGCGCCGCTCCCCTGGCCGCCGCTCCCTGCGGTGCGTGGGGCGCAGCTCCCTACGCCGAGTGGGCCTACGCCCCCGCCGGCGCCCTCGCCGCTTCCAACGGCCCTGGTGTTGCTGTCTCCACTGCTTCTCCTCGTATCCCCGCTGGAGTCTCTGTCCTCTCCGAGAACATCTACGAGGGAACTCTTGCCGCCGGTGGTGCTCTGCCCTTCCTCGGAACCGTCGCCATCGAGGGTGCTCTGCCCACCGCTGGAGCCGGTGCTGTCGCTTACGGCTGCGGCAATGGAGCCGTCGGTATCACCGCTGAGGATGCTGGTGCTTACGGCTTCGCTGGTCTCGCCGGTCCTCTCGGCTACGGAGCTGGTCTGGCTGGCCCTCTCGGCTACGGCCCTGGTTTCGGCGCGTGTGGATGCGGAGCTTACTACTAAGCGTTGCCTGTTATTGAGTCAATTAGGTCATAAAATAAAATTTTAAGAAGCAAAACTTTGGTTTTTAATACATAGGTACATTTTTTTAATTATAAAACATGATCATAATCATTGCCCATTTTCCAACTTTATTTGATGTTTTCTCATCAATTTCACCCTATTAGCCGTCATTTCTACACTGAGTACCTTGCGGTTACTCGCGTAAGGGTAACCGCGTGTGAATTTTCCGCTAGAGGCGCTAGTGAAAAGTGAGGTCTGTCTGTCACTTTTAATATCTCTATGGTCACTTTTCGCTTGTCTAAATGTCATTTGTCACTGTTTATGTATGGGCGGGCTTTGACAGCAAGACTTAAATCACATAGGAAACTAAACATTTTAAATGCAAACAGGTACTCATTATTTTGAATTGTTTTACCGATATGTATTTTGATTTAGTTTTGTTGAAAATGGTTATGGCTCATAAACATTCTGTAGGTACCTACCGACCTACCGAGTTTGAATGAGTTACCGAAAATATAGAATTGCTAACTCCCCGCTTATAACAAATTTATTACCTACTAGCTGTTGCCCGCGGCTCCGCCCGCGTGGAACTCAGTGTGTCACAAAGTTATTCCTGCGTTAATCCCGACCCCACACATATTAAGACACACTCCACACATCTTAAGAACAGTTGATTTTTTACTACGTTTTAGTCATACCGTACAAAAATCCGTTATGTAGATCTTGAGAAAATCGATAAAAAGACTTTAAGATATAAACGTCGGGGTTTTTTCATTCCAAACTATTATATTTTTAAACTACATTGGTAGTTTTTCATTCGGGTGCCAAAACATAAAGACCAGCTAAAGCGATGCTGACCCTCGAAAAAGCAAGATAAAGTTGATCATGAGAAAAAAACCGGTTCGATTCCCGATATATGTATAGATATCCCGATATATAGATATTAATGAGCCCGCGACTTCATTCGCTCATGGAAGCTTTTCCCGCGTAAATCTCGATCCCGCGGGAAGTCCGGAACAAAAAGTAGCTTATATAATGCTCCATAACCTCCTCTACCTCCCACTGAAAGTCCCATAAACATCTGAACCCACGACCTCATTCCCGGGTATGAGTTTTTACCGCGTGAATCCTAATCCCGCGGGAATTCAGGGATAAACAGTACCCTATATGTTGCTTCAAAACTTCCTCAATCTCCTAGTAAAGGTCGCACAAAAATTTAAGCCCGCAACTACGCGCAGGAGTTTATTCCGCGTAACTCCAGATCCCGCGGGATTTCCGGGAAGACAGACTTGTTAGTTTTATATTAACAGTACCCTATATGTTGCTTCAAAACTTCCTCAATCTCCTAGTAAAGGTCGCATAAAAATTTAAGCCCGCAACTACGCGCAGGAGTTTATTCCGCGTAACTCCAGATCCCGCGGGATTTCCGGGAAGACAGACTTGTTAGTTTTATATTAATGTTTGTTTAGAAGCTATTTATACCCCATACGCGAAGAAGGTTTTCCCGCGTAAATTCCGATCCCGCGGGATTTCTGGGATAAAAAATATCCTATATGTTAATCTAAGTTGCCCTCTATGTGTGTGCCAAATTTCATGAAAATCGGTTCAGTAGTTTTTGCGTGAAGGAGTAACAAACAAACAAACAAACAAATACACAAACTTTCACATTTATAATATTAAAATAGGATAATAGGATGCTTAGGCAGTTCAATTCAGCTTTTAAGCAAAATTTACTTACAACATTTTAAATTTTCACCGTTAATCTGTAATGTACCTAACATAATTACGGTACATGGAGGCACTTCTCACACAACGCTATTTATGAGCTACGCGACTGCAACGCAACCCAAAATTTGTATGTATTTGACACTGCGTTGCAGTCGCGTAGCTCATGAATAGCGTTGTCTGAGAAGTGCCTAAGTCACAGAGGCGGAAAGCTGCATTTGCGTGATGAAATTAAAATGATTTACAATATATCGAACGGGAACGAAGTGTAGATCATCAGATCTGCTCTCCTGGACAAATCCTAAAACATGATCTAAGCCAGCCGCCGGACTAAGAGCGATCCCGTGGGAAGTTTGAAAATAGCTTTTCGCTGTATAAGTTAAACTTACATACAAAAGTTTTAGAGCAATTCATTGTAGGGATTGTTGTAGGGAATATGGGTATCATATTACGTAATCCATTTTTAACCTCTAACCTAAAAAGAGGGACATCTTTAGTTGGACCTGTCTGTCTGTGTGTTGTGTGAGTAGGGTACATTTTAGACTGACGGCGAAAATGTAGAATGTGTTACCTAAGTTGCTTACAAGCCAAATTGAGCACACGTGATAAGTTTTTTCTAACGGGGCGAAGCAATTTCGCTGGTGTTCCCCAAGGGTCTATGCTGTCTCCTACCCTGTTCATTCTGCATATCAATGACATGCTGGAGCATGCAAACGGCATTCATTGCTATGCAGATGTCAGCATGGAAGACGCATATTACACAGGCCCTGCAAAATCCTCTCAGTTATGAGTGGAGGATAGCAGAATCAAACTCGTGTCTGAAGTCGAGAACTCTCTGGAGCAAGTCTCGGAATGGGGCCGACTCAATTTAGTTGAGTTCTATCCCACGAAGACATAAGTTTGCTCTTTTTCTGCTAAAAAACCACACCTATCATGGCGCCTCAATTCCAGGGTACCTACCGCACTCACCGTTAGTAAAAGTGTTGACATTTCGAGTGGCGTGCAGTATCGGTGTCATCTGGAAACTAAAGCCAAATTGGCCTCCAAAAAGCTTGGCGTCCTGAACCAGGCGAAGCAGTACTTCACTGCGAGGGACCTAATGATACTTTATAAAGTTCAGATCAGGCCTCACGTTGAGTATTGCTCTCATCTCTGGGCAGGGGCGCCACAGTACCATCTTAGTCCATTTGACTCCGTACAAAAGCGCGTGGTTCGAGTTGTCAATGACCCACGAGTGACTGACAGGTTAGAACACCTAAGTCTGAGGGGAGACATAGAATGACTCTGCGTGTTCTACCGACTTTACAACGGTGAGTGCTCATTGCTTGGACTCGTGGCGAACGACTACGGTCCATTTTCAAGGTCGTTTTTGCCACGACCGTGCAAGATGTGGAATGAGCTTCCTTCTGAGGTATACTCGGAGTGCTATGACATGGGGTTCTTCAAAAAAGGTGTATAAAAAGAGTTCTCCTTCAGGGCCGGCGTTGCACTGGTTCCCCTGGCGTTGCTCGTGTCCATAGGCATTTTACGTAGTTTCTACTTTTAAGTAGAACTAGTTCGGTTAAAAGTAAATATTTATTATTTTGAAATAAACGAAATTATTAAATTATTCTAAGATTGCATAGTTTCTAGAGATTATATACCTTCTTGTGTCACCGAGTAAGTATATGGAATAATCACTCGCCGCCAAAAATAAATTTATTGCCGTGCTCATAGATAGTTCAATGAGGGTAAAAGCGTGTGAATTCGCCGCTAGAGGCGCTAGTGAAGAGTGAGGTCTGGCTGTCAGCGCCACAAACTTATCTGACCCGGTAAGAGGGTCGCTACTGTCTTTGTCTTGGTCTGACAACAGTGTAACAGTGTGACAACAGTGTGTCTATAGGCGACGATGACCACTTACCATCAGGTGGCTCGTCTGCTTTTACGTCAGCCCTTCAGGCTATAAAAAAAAGACGTGTGGCACTCGGAGACTGCCGCGGTAAAGCTATTGCATATCATTATAATATATAAATTAACAAAACAAAATACCGACACCGATCCGAGCACAGGCGAGCCCGAGAACGAGACTGCGAGAAACCGATCACATTCACGCTTCTCGGGTGTTCTCGGGGGTTCTCGGCGTGAGTTTGTAGCCGCTATTAAGAATACGTACATCATAACGTCACATTATAGGTGCAAGACATTTTAATCTTTATTAGAAACGGATAAGTAATGCATTAATTTGTGCAAAGAAGATTTAAATATTCTGAACAAAAGCATAAGAACTATTTCATTTGACAAAATAATTCTTTTTAAAAAGAAAATTGACATTTGACATTTAAGTCCTACAACGATCTTTTGGCGCGTGAATGACGTGTGAGTGACAGAGACAGTGCCCTACAGTTTGCCTTGCCTGTATGGCACTGTCTCTATCACCCTCAAGTCATTAATATAGTGTCATTATTTTATGTCATGTTATTATTTTGTATGTTTTAAACCTAAATACGCGATAATTCGACTATTATGAATACATGTTGTCGATTCCAACGCCTTATTTAATCCAGATCTACATGTAATTATTCTTAAAACACCGAACCGACGGGGCGAAAATCAAATTTTTGACAGGTAAGATTTGTATGGGAAATTAAAATTTATATTTTTAGTATTTTGCTCGCAATTTTTCATATTTTCTCATCGCTGCAACCTTCCCTGAACTTCCACGAATATTTCAAGACTAAAATTAGCCAAATCGGTTTAGCCGTTATAAAGTAAAAGTTAGTTAACTCAGTTAAAAGTTCTGGTATTTATCGATGTGTGGGTGCATAGACATAGTAACTATGTCTGTGTGTAGGGTGTAATAAATTTTCGTTACGAAATTTTTGAATTCGGTCCCCGCGCTCAAGGCCCGCGATAAAAGCTATACAATAGCTTAAAAAAACATTTGTATTAGTTCCAATTTTGGCCACCGGGTAAGAGTTTGTGGCACTGTCACTTTTCACTTGGTCACTTGTCACTGTTTATGTATGGGCGGGCTTTGACAGCAGGACCTCACTCGCCGGTGGAGCCAACTGGTGAACACAAAAACGGCTACCCTCATTGAGCTTGTAAGCAAAAGGTACTAAGGGCATTTTTATTTCCCACCGTTAATCTGAAATGTATCTTAATTGCATAGGCCGAAAGCTAGCATTTATGTGTCATTAAAATTCTAGTGGATTCCAAATCGAATGCGAACGGTGTATAGTTAAAATAAAGGAGGAGGTTCTCCATTGTTATTTGTTAAGTACTGTGTTACCTCATGAAATTTGAGAGACCCGATTTTGAAAATTCTTTTCTTTTCGAAAAGTAGCCATTTACATCTGATCGGAAGTTTTTTACTTATTCTTAATAATGCGTACTGTATTTATGGTCAATGAAAAGTTATGAGGTAAAAAATACTGTCGAATTAAGTACTTCGTCCCTTTTTGAAGTCGATTAAAAACATGACAGGCAACCGTAGCCTCGCCCAAGGAGTTATAACCTAGGGAGGTCGGCTAGGGTCAGAGACGGTTCATGATATCTCTTACATGTCCGTTTTAATCAATATCATAATCAAAAAAATTATGAAAGAATAAGATCGTGTATAAGTACTAAAATATTTTTATTACGTGTTCATTTTAAAACTAAGCTCTTCAGTAGATAGCTCCACAGCCGCAACCAGGTCCGTAACCGAGAGGTCCGGCGAGTCCGTAACCGTATCCGAAGGGCTCGGCAATACCAGCGTATCCGAGGGGTCCGGCGAGACCGTAACCGAGAGGCTCAGCAATACCAGCGATGCCGTAAGCACCAGCATCCTCAGCGGTGATAGCGACGGCTCCATTGCCGCAGCCGTAAGCGATGGCACCGGCTCCAGCGGTGGGCAGAGCACCCTCGATAGCGACGGTTCCGAGGAAGGGGACAGCACCGCCTACAGCCAGAGCGCCTTCGTAAGCGTTCTCGGAGAGGACGGAGACGCCAGCGGGAATGAGAGGAGAGGCGCTGGTGACGGCGAGGCCGGGGCCGTTGGAGGCGGCGAGACCAGCGGGGCCGTAGCCGAAGGGGCCAGCGCAGGCGCCGGCGAAGGGAGCGCCGTAGAAGCCGTCGTAGGCGAGACCGTCGTAGCCGTACGCTCCATAGCCGAATCCGTCATAAGGACCGTAAGCTCCGATAGCTCCGATGCACTGGGCAGAGATGCTCTGAAAGTACATAATAAACCTCATCAATAAAATGTAAAATGGTTTTATTAAAAGTTATAGGCAACCACTTATAAAATGTGTAAAGGCATTCTCTCGTAGTCGAGTGTAGTATGAGCGGGAATTCGTAGAAAGTTTGTAGAAAGTCTCAAATTGTTCCAGAAAACCCATATATGATATGAGTCATATTTTGGTAATAATACGCATAGCTTTGATGAAATCATTAGAATACTGATCGGTCATTCTCCAATTCGGCGTTCTTTGCCTAATTACCATAACCTTTTTTATTTTTCACTGAGTTGACTGGAGCACATTAAAATATGAAACAATTCAAAGATACAAATTCAATAATTAATTTGGCATGCAACAAATAATGGTAGTTTTCTAGATAATGAGACTTAAAAAAATTATGAGTATGGTAATTAGAAAGAATAATTTTTAATGCAACGGTAATTAGAAAATATCATCAAATCTATGTAAAATATGATACTGAAATGATATTAACGCACATTAATAATTTATACTGATATAATAAAAATTAAAGCAATAGAATTATCGATGTCCCATTACACAATGCAATGGATGATGGTACACCAAAGCGGCATACTACCTCCTGGACAAGTTTCTTGACCACGGTCTTCGCCTCTTGGTTCAGACTTGCAAACAATGGCCGGAACATTTGCTGAAGTAGTCTTGAACCACGATGATGAATCTATTCCCGTCTTCAGTCTGAGGGAATGGCCCAGCGATGGCGATTCTTTCCCAAGAGGCTCCGACGTTATACAGCTGTCGTTCCCCCTGGGATCTAGTGCCGGGCCGTATCTCTTATCTTTACGAGGGTTTTCTTGATGCCGAGGAGCCCACCGGAAGTGCCATCGTGTACCTACTAGCTTCAGCAAATCAGCCACCTTACTCCTAGGAATAACCATTTGCAGGGTTTTTTTCCATTCCGTTGAGTGACTCCCAGCTCCGATAAAGCACGCCATTCTCCAATATAAGGTTGTCCCACTGAGCCCAGTATGCCTTAGTCGTTGCGCTTGAGGTTGACACGTCACTCCCCAGGGACCTCTGTCCTTTGGCTTTCCATTCCATGATCAGGCTGAGATCTTTGTCTTCCTTCTGAGCTTGGCTTACTTGCTCCCTTGCACAAGAGTTGTCTAGGTCCTGCATCCTTATCACCCTAACCTCTTCTTTAATTCTTTCTTTAATGCTTGATGCAATGTCGACCTTCGGAGCATGGGCGTCGTGACAGGACGTCAGCATTCTTCGGCTTGCGCGCCGTCGGTGGCTTCGGAGGAGGTTTGGCGGTCTTCTTAGCGGCGGCAGCGGTGGCGGCGGCTTCTAGCTCCTGGCTGTTGACTTGGGTAGCCGTCGACACCAATTTCGGTTGTTTCCGAGTCCGGCAGCTCATCCTAATATAACGCATCCGTAACATATAGGCCCAGTACGAGGTTGAATCGCTGCTATGACTTCGTGCACCTTACGACCTTTATAGTCGCTTCGTACCGCTTCCACTTCAAGGGCATGCGCTAAAGCTGCTTCCTATGTTGCGTGATGACCCAAGCGCACCGTTGCTCTCACCTCGGGATCCCGTATACCGCTGACAAACACCTCTAACACTTTGTCTTCGACCGATGTGGAGCTCGACGCATAGGCTGGGCGTACGAGGTGCTCGATGTGCTGTGGCCCATTGCTGCAGTCCTTCACTCGCCTTCCGTAACCAGTCTTTAAGCTGCGCGCGATACACGACCTCGAGGTGCTTTTCCCCGTTCGAGCTTCCAAGGCCTTAAATAGCGACTCCAAGATGCGTCGATCGGCGGCAGGTTCTCAGGCACCAGCAGTGCCTCCCCTTGAAGAGCTAGGGTGAGTGCCGCTAACGAGTGATCGTCCTCCCAGCCATTCCCACTTGCAACTACCTCGAACTGGTGCCTAAATGCTGTTCACGAGGTCGTGCCGTCGAAACTCGGGACCTTGAATTTCGGGGCCCCAGGCCATGAACAGATTACTGCCGTGCCCAAAACCTTTATTTTTTGCAGCTTGTTCTCCAAATCCATGAGCCTAGTTTCGTGGGAGTTGATTGCCGCGTCATGGCTTTTGAGGGCTTGGTCATGCTCGGATATACGCACCTTTACCACGTTTAAGGTCCTCCTTCACGACGTTCAAATCTCCCTGGAAACCATCCAGCTTTGCATCGATTGTCCCTAGGCCCGCCGCCATGGTTTTGCGCTGGCTTTGTAGTGCTTTGTAAAGAGTATAATAGGAAACAGTTCGTAAATGTGTATTAATTTTACATACAACGGTAATTATAAACATATGGTAATTATTATACGGTAATTAGAAAACGATAGAATTTCTTAAAAATTTCGAAAACCGACACAGTATGCAAATATTAACTTATTACAACGTGTAAAGGCCAAAGTATTGTCTCAATTGCTATGATCAATTCGGGTTTAACTTAAAAAATCAAGTATTAAAATAAATAAAACGGTAATTAGAAAAGTTTTTAACCAAGGCTACGGTAATTATATACTCACGTGCTTCATTGGCGGTACACTAACGTTAGAGACGTGCGACTGTATATGGGCTATGGTACACATTGAGGAGATGCGGCGCGTACGGTAGTGATGTGCCAAAAATACTGTTTTAGGGATTTACACCCGAGAGCACAAATGGTCACGGCAATTATAACTTTAGAGCGGACATGTGGTTACTTAATGATAATTATTTATAGACTGGTTCTATTGAATCGATATTTTGTTATGCGATACACGTTGTATAATACCGTTCAACACGTTGAATGGATCAAAGTTAATCTGTACGTTATAAAAATTACAAGCAAGTTTTAACATAAAGTTGGTGTGCGGACACGCCACGGTAATTAGAGAACACAGGTTCGCTGAGTATATTTAAATTAATTTGGTCTTATCTACTTAAAACAGAAGCCAATATTTTTGTATACAGCTAGATATGGATGCTAACTAACATATAAAAAAAAATCATGTTTGAATCTGTTAATACTGTGGATTTATCAAGCCCGGACAAGTAAAACTTGCTAATCGGAGAATGGCCGTGATGCACTTAAAAAAATTGGTTGCCTGTAAAGTCGGTATACGGGCGAAAGTTTTACGTGACAACGACTTTGAGTGGTAAAATAATTTTAATGTGAATATTCATTCGTATAGTAGGAAGAAGGATGAAATAATAGTAACAATTTAAAACATTTATTTATACAAAGAATTATATTTAAAACATTGTAACACCATCCGCCATCTAGCGCTGCTAACCGTTAGACCATTAACCATTAGTCACAACTAAGTGAGGTAACAAACAAGATTACTCTACTTCTGATCAGAGATGGCGCTGTACCATTTTCTGAAACACGCCAACGTGTGTACGCCGTAGCTACCATAAGTAATGTTAAGGAGGAAGGGACGCGTGCCTTTCACTTTTTATGTCTGTCTCTCTCGCTCTTAGGCGGGCTAACCATGCCCGAGTGGAAGGGACGCGTGCCTCTCACTCGCTCTCATTGTAAGCGCATAACGTGAGCGGAGCGTGACACAGTTTCTTGAAGTGCCACCCGGTAAACCAATTTATAAGACGTTATCACGTCAAAATTATCCTTAATGTTCTGGAAGATGTATCCAATCTACCAATAGGCCCTAGCAAAACGTAATGGAACTAGTTTCGAACATTTTCAAAGGAGACCCGAGCTGTCTAACTTGATTTTACTGATTGTGATGATGATGATGATGATAATACCTGGATGAGGAGCGCCTGAGCGCAGAGGACGAGGACGGTCTTGATGGACATATTGGAGTTCTTGTTGATGATCAACTGAAAGTGATGACTGGCATTCAACAGAAGCCTTTTATACAAGCAAAGACAGTTACTAAAGATTTTGTAATGAGAATATTGTACAATTGTTTACTACGTGATGATTAGGGGTACGTTAATTTCGTTTTTACGAAATAGATGCGATAAAAGCCAAATCTGCATTTTATTTGCGACTAGCGAACCGCCCTCGCTTCGCTTCGGGACCCGTAAGTATCAACCGCGTAGGTCCCGCTCCCGTAGGAATTTCGGGAAGATAATAAACTATAACCAAAATTAATTCAGGTTAAATTAAATTAAACTTAGAAATAAAGCTTACGGCAAAATAATAGCAAAGTAGCAAAGGATCACAGCAAGATTAATTCAGATTAAACTTGGAAACGCGGCAAGTTTCGTATGGCAGGCAGTGGGTTCGACCAAATTTGATTACCATAAAAACGGTTCTAGTGTGTTAATCTTAAAAGATAGACATATACTGTCGTGGACATTTTTTTAGATCATTTCAAGAGGAATAATTCTTTCATACATATATTTTTGGTATCTTGAATCGTTTTCGCAACGCATGCAACGAAAGCCCTCGAGAATGAATAATTTTCCCCGTTTTTTCCACATTTTCCATTATTTCTTCGCTCCTAATTGTTGCAGCGTGATGTTATATAGCCTAAAGCCTTCCTCGATAAAAGGTCTATTCAACACAAAAAAAATTTCAATTCGAACCAGTAGTTCCTGAGATTAGCGCGTTCAACCAAACAAACAAACAAACAAACAAACTCTTCAGCTTTATAATATTAGTATAGATAAAAGCGAAGAAAATTAAACACTTTCGCACCTTTTTACGTTACGTGCTTTCAAATGTTGATCAGACGCGCTAACAATTATTACAACTCTGATCAAAACAGACAAAGACAAGTGACAATGCAAGTTTTAGTTGCATCAAAATCTTGCTACCCTGGATTTCTGTATGGATTCAGATGTTACGTTAAAGTTTTTCATAAATAAAGTAATTGGATTTCATGTCTTCTTAAACTGTTGGATTCCAACGACATGCATGCATGTCACGAATGCATAGTACTTTCACTTCGCTGGAATCTAATGGGTCTAAGGATAATGCCTACATTTGCTTGGAATTAAACGATTTTTAATAGTAGTATGATCTGGGATCCGTGATTTGGCTCTACGCCTTTTCTACGTACACTAATGATATAAAAATAATTCTTAATTTTTATAAAACTAAAACTAAAACAAAATGTACAAAATCAATCATTACCCTAATATTTTAATTTTTAATCGAATTACATAAGAGGAATATTCTGAAAATATTCCCAAAATGGTAAATTGAGGATATCTGCAAATATTACAAAAAGCTCAAATTCTTCGTAACACACAAGATTGTAACACAAACGCACGTATCCAAACACATTGTGGGTTACGACATATTTTTACGACATTTAGTTTTTCTCACAGTAAATGCGCAGTGAAACTGAATAAATACCAGACAGTTGCAAGAACAATTCATTCTAGTAACATTAGAACCACACAACATGTCTTCCTTCGCTTTCTTAGTCCTCTGCATTCAGGCTTGCCTGATCCAGGTAACGTTTCTTCTTTGTTCTTCTTTGTTAATGTTTATCTGATACGTTAATTGTCTATGTAAGGTTGAAGGTTACCGTTTATTATCATGGTTTTGGCTTTATAATTTATTTGTCGAATATGTACTGGTAATGTTGGGTGGTATTAGAGAAGAACCCATTACAAAATGTACGCCAATTAAATTTACAGTTCCCTAAACGTAGGGGTATATATTATAATACCCTTCAGCCGAGTCCACTAAGTAGAGAACACATAGTTGTGACGATGACGATAAATTACCTTATTTCTGTTTTTAGAACGTCTTCGGACAGTGCTACGGCCCTGGTCTCTACGGAGCCTACGACGGACTCGGTTACGGATACGGCGCTTACGGAGCTATTGCTGAGCCCTTCGCTGGTCCCCTTGCTGGTCCCTACGGTATCGCTGGTCCTCTGGGCGCTCCCCTCGCCGCTGGCTGCGGTGCCTACGGCGGCGCCGGCATCGGTGAGGTCGCCGTCGCTGGTGAGCTGCCCGTCGCCGGTACCACCCTCGTCGCTGGACAGGTCCCCATCCTCGGTGCCGTAGAGTTCGGAGGTCCCGTCTGCGCTGCTGGTACCGTCTCCATGGCTGGATCTTGCGCTTGCGGATGCGCTGGACCTTACGGACTTGGTCCTTACGGAGCTGGATATATCTACTAAGATGTTATAGCAAGTTGCTTAAGTAAATAAAGTAGACTTTGCACTATTTTTCTTCTTTTATTCACTCAACTGAAATTTAGTTTTTCGAATAACCTACCCTCGCTTCACTTCGAGAAACCTTTTGAACATTTATGTTTTGGTGGATTTTGTTAATTTGACGTCAACATTTTTTGTTTTATTTAAACAAAACAATTTGTCTAATCAAACTGTGTTATACCGTTTTGTTGTTTGTTACAATACTCGTAAATCAACAAGCATAAGAAGCTGTTTGCTTGTTAAGATCAAACAAAGTCTTAGATAAAGTTACATTTATCATGGGATCTTTTGCATTGATAATGTAATGTCCCCAAAACTAGTACTTTTCAAAAATGTTATATGCACGGTATAGCTATAGACGTTGATTGGTAAATTATAACGTGTTAGATTTAATGGATTTTCATTATTTATTAGAAGAAAATAGAATATTAGAAGAAAAGAAGAGTGGTGCAACTATTGGATTCACAAAGTTAAGGAGCTCTGGTAAAAACTCTGCTTGCACCTCTAATTTTGAAATATTAAATGCTTATTAAAATTTATTTTTATTTGCTTATTTTAATTTAATTTACTTGTCTTGGGTGGAGCGAGAAAACTTGAAGAAACCAGCATAGTTCACCATAAGCCTTTCAAAGATGTGTGAAGTGATATGTGCTTTACGTAGATCACTTAGAATGTTCGATTGAAGCACCCCACGCTTTTTTTTAATAAAATATTTTCTTTATTTACACTATTATTAATTCATATTTATTGAAATTTTTAACACTATTCTTAATTTAAATTTATTTAAACTTATTTTCAATTTTTTTAGTTCAGTTAACTATAAAAAGCGTGTTTTTTAGTTTTTTTAAACTATAATTTATTTTCTCCTTTTTAGTTTTGTTTATTTATAATAGCTTGTTTTTATAATTTTAAACTATTATTTGGTCTCTATCGATCTATCGACTATTACTCCCGTAATAAATTAGAATTCAAATAAACAGAAGAACAACGCCATCTAGTAAAACGTAATGTACGCAGTCAATCTGAATACGGAGTTATAGCTAGTTGCCCGTAAATATGGGTAGATGGCAGTAGCAAATGGGTAGATGGCATTAGTGTGAGAGTAAAAAAAAATTAAATTCTTATTTTGCATATTGAAAATTGGAATAATTTTATCAAAATAGTGTAATGTCATCGGAACTCGATAAATCTACAAAGTTTGAACGAAATCTGGCCGTTTAAAGTGGGTCAAAATCGCGCCCAAAGAAGTCGGTTACAAATAAAATTAACTTGTACGAGATCTACCACTATGACTCGGTTTTCACTTTTTTCGTCGGATTGGCTTGAAAAGCGGTGGGATCGACGCAGGGCAGTTGTACAAGCACAACGAAGTCGGTTTGGAAGAAATCGGATGATAAACTTGGAAGTTATAGGCTAGGGAAGGTGGAAATTAAAGAAGTTAGGAAAAACGCCTATTTTTAGGAAAATCCGCGATAGATTTGCGTGGAAAGGGTCTAGAAAATTAGGGATCAACTGTTTATAGGTGCGTTATGAATTTGAAGCAAAACGCCTGAGGGGCATGGAAGATATTAACAGAAATGTTACATACAAACATACATACAAACATACAGGTGAAGTTAATAAAAGCGTGTTAAAAAATATAAACGTCACTTACAAGTTTTGCACTACTTTACACTTTTAATGTTGCCTCATAAATACCCTTGTATTTGTAAGTGAATTCATTTTCGAATAAAACAGAATCAATGGTTAAAATTCAAATCATGTCATTCGCATTCAATTTATTGAAACAATATCAATATTGATAACGAATTGTCTTGTCATGTATGTCATAAATATTTTAATTAATGTTCATGGCTATAAGAAATTTTTAAGATTTATATCGGTTCATGTAAATAATTTATCGACGCCGCGTAGAAATTACATTAAACCTTATATTTTATATATGTACTTCGTTTGTATAATACGTGTGCACTTATATGATACTAGTAAATCCGCCCTCGCTTCGCTTCGGGAAACCAGTCCCTTCAAAAATCTCTATAAATTTTAACAAATTATGTTATTCCGATGTCTAAGCTATATTACTGCAAAGTTTCATGAAAATCCGTTCAGTAGTTTTTGCGTGAAAGAGCAACAAACACACACACACACTCACTCACTCACTCACATACAATCTTACAAACTTTCGCATTTATAATACTAGTAAACCCGCCCTCGCTTCGCTTCGGGAAACCAGTCCCTTCAAAAATCTCTATAAATTTTAACAAATTATGTTATTCCGATGTCTAAGCTATATTACTGCAAAGTTTCATGAAAATCCGTTCAGTAGTTTTTGCGTGAAAGAGCAACAAACACACACACACACACTCACTCACTCACATACAATCTTACAAACTTTCGCATTTATAATACTAGTAAACCCGCCCTCGTTTCGCTTCGGGGAACCAGTCCTTTCAAAAATCTCTATAAATTTTAACAAATTATGTTATTCCGATGTCTACGCTATATTACTGCAAAGTTTCATGAAAATCTATTCAGTAGTTTTTGCGTGAAAGAGCAACAAACACACACACACACACATACATCCTTAATTATAAACTTTCGCATTTATAATATTAGTAGGATTTATGTTATATGTTATACTAGTAAATCCGCCCTCGCTTCGCTTCGGGAAACCAGTCCCTTCAAAAATCTCTATAAATTTTAACAAATTATGTTATTCCGATGTCTAAGCTATATTACTGCAAAGTTTCATGAAAATCCGTTCAGTAGTTTTTGCGTGAAAGAGCAACAAACACACACACACACTCACTCACTCACGTACATCCTTACAAACTTTCACATTTATAATATTAGTAGGAAGTAGGATAGTAGGATAATATAATATTTGTGTTAAATGTATATTTATTTATTTATTTATTTATTAAAAATTGCACCAACAAAGTACCTATACACTATACATAATTATTAACACATGCATAAAAAAAACAATAAAAGTGCTACTTTAATTATAGGCGCAAATAGCATGGTGAAGCTTCTTTGGCGCGTACATAGAAAGTAAAATATAGATAAGTACAATAAATTAATAAATATGATTAACTACAATTAAATTAAATGAATAAATTAAATTAAAATTAACAAAGCATTAAATTACAATGGTTATCACAAATTTATATTTCATTACTAATTACCATTAAAATTAAAATTAACAATTATAAATCATCAATAATTACAATTTGATACGAATTAAAAATTAAAAAAAAAATTAAAAATATTTCATTCGGGTTCCAATATTATTTTTTTAATAAATTCATTATACATAACATAATATTGTTATTAAAAACTAAAAATTAAACATTTATACATTTTATTCTCCTATTACTTGACTCACATTTTGTTTAAACTTGCTTTGGGAGTTTGAGAAAATGTCAAGATATTATACTTTAGTCTCATGTAGTTCCGGGTCATTGTTAGATCCATTATGAATTACATTATAGCTCCTTAGTGATCTGTTTAATGGAGCATAATGACCCAGATTTGTTTTAGACGTTTGAATAATAAAAGGAGGTTTCTGAATTCTCTGTAGCTGTTTAGGTATATAAATATTAATTCTAGACAAAAGATCAGGGGTGTCCAAATTTCCGTTTATTAATTTGTACAGGAACATGATGTCAAGTAGTTCTCTCCGATGCCGCAGCGATTTAACATTAAAATGTGATAGACGATCACTGTAGCTAGTAAGTGTGTGACCTAAGTTAGAGCTGTAGGTCAAATGCCACAAAAACCGCTTTTGAACGCTCTCTAAACGCTTTATGTAGACAGAGTAGTGTATATGTTACGGCTAATAGCCGAAGTGCGGCTGCACCTAGTTTTAGCCGGCTACAACTAGGTGTAACCAGCCACATGCGGTTAGAACTAGGTGTATCCTACTCATCTTCGGTTAGAACTAGGTTTAGCCTTCATCATAACGGATAGAACTAGGAACAGCCGGTCACCGGTGTTCAGGTTATAAACGCCCTAAAGTCGGTTCTGGCACTCGCCGGCCGCTGCCGCGGCACGCTCGCTTCGCTCGCTCGGCTCGTGCGATGGTTCCTGTTAACCTAACACGATACACCTAATAATACATATATATTAAATGTATATAATGTTACGTGTCAGGAGTAAGGGGTTCGAGAAAATGCCAAAATGTACCACAAAGACTTTTATTTTACTCGTAGATACACAAATTACACGACGTACACAGTACACACTTAAACACTCTGCACGTAGGTACTAGTCAACACACTCGTAGAACACTGTATCGCACGTAGAAATCACTTCACTTCGCACTGGTATCGCTCGTAGGTATCGCTGGTATCTTCCTGGTTCCGCTTCCGAAACTAGAATGTCTGCGGTTGGCCGATCGCTCCTTTTTATACCCCTCATGCACCATTCACGCCAATCCAGAACTTTCTCGCTAATTCCGCGGACCCGCTCCGAACAAGATTCGAGAACGTTCCTTGCAACCGACTTTCGCCCGTATGACTATTGCCGTAATGGTCGAAGCGTCGTGCGCGTGCGTACTTTCGAGACGGCCGTCCATTGTCCTATTGTTTCGCCTGGCATATTTATGGCCCCTATTGTTTATTGTTTAGCGAGGTACGCCAGGGCTGTCACATTGCCCCCCTCTTAGTCATGCTCGTCCCGAGCATTATTCGATCCATGAAATGGTGCCAATCTGTCCACGTGCACGATCTTCGGCTTTCTTCTGTCCCCCTGTCTGATTCGGTAGGTCACGTCGTTAATCCTCGTGACAACTGTGTAAGGGCCTTCCCATCGTGCTTGTAGCTTCGGAGACTTCCCTTTCTTCCGCAGTGGATTGTGCAACCATACAGAATCTCCCTCCTTGAAACCATGTTTCCGAGCATCGCGATCGTACCGGGTTTTCATCTTTTCGCTGGTCTTCAAACATTGCTCCCTTACAAGATCATGTGTCTCGTCCAATTGTTTCCGTAAGTCCGCGATGTATTCAACTGTTGGTTTCGGGGCATCTGGCGGTGTTCCGGTAAGCAAATCCAATGGCAGACGCATTTCTCTTCCGAAGTTAACTTTAGCCGGTGTAAACCCTGTAGATTCGTGTATGGCAGAGCGATATGACATCAGGAACAGAGGAATGTACCGATCCCAGTCTCGCTGATGTTCCTCGACGACCTTGGCCAAGTGATTTTCCAACGTTTGGTTGAATCTCTCCACCATGCCGTCAGATTGAGGATGCGCCGGTGTGGTACGTGTCTTATTTATTCCCAAAAGATCACACATCTCCTGGAATAACGTTGACTCGAAGTTCCTGCCTTGGTCGCTGTGTAACTCCAATGGTACACCAAAGCGGCAAACTACCTCTTGGACAAGTTTCTTGGCCACGGTTTTCGCCTCTTGGTTCGGAGTTGCAAACGCTTCCGGCCATTTGCTGAAGTAGTCTTGAACCACGATAATGAATCTATTCCCGTCTTCAGACTGAGGGAATGGCCCAGCAACGTCTATGGCGATTCTTTCCCACGGGGCTCCGACGTTGTACAGCTGTAGTTTCCCTTTGGATCTAGTGCGGGGCCCTTTTACTGAAGCGCACACTGTACACTTTCTGCACCAATCTTCAACGTCCTCTCGACATCGCACCCAATAAAAGCGTTCTCGTATCTTCACGAGGGTCTTCTTGATGCCGAGATGCCCACCAGAAGTGCCATCATGTACGAGCTTCAGCAAATCAGCCACTTTACTCCTGGGAATAACCATTTGCAGGGTTTTTTCCTTTCCGTTGAGTGATTCCCAGCTCCGGTAAAGCACGCCATTCTCCAATATCAGGCTGTCCCACTGAGCCCAGTATGCCTTAGTCGTTGCGCTCGAGGCTGACACATCACTCCACAGGGGCCTCTGTCCTTTGGCTTTCCATTCCATGATCAGGCTGAGGTCTTTGTCTTCCTTCTGAGCTTGGCTTACTTGCTCCGTTCCCCAAGACTCGTCTAGGTCCTGCATCCTTATCACCCTGACCTCTTCTTTAGCCTCATGCTTGATGCAATGTCGACATTCTTCGGAGCATGGGCGTCGTGACAGGGCGTCGGCATTCGAATGAGCTCTTCCGTTGCGATGCTCTATTACGAAGTTGAACTCTTGAAGCTGTTCGATCCACCTCGCGACCTGGCCTTCCGGGTTCTTGAATTGCAGAAGCCACCTAAGAGCGGCGTGGTCCGTTCTTATCGTGAACTCGCGTCCCAGCAAATATTTGCTGAAGTGCTGAAGGGTCTTCACCACAGCCAGTAATTCACGCCGAGTCACACAATAATTCCTTTCAGGTTTCGAAAGGGTCTTGCTGAAGTATGCAATGACCACCTGCTGGCCGTCCTGGTCTTGGGATAATACTCCTCCGATGCCAGTATTGCTAGCGTCCGTGTCCACTATGAATCTCCCTTCCCTTCTGGGATAGCCAAGAATCGGAGCCGAGCACAGACGTTCCTTTAAGCGAACAAACGCATCTTCGCAATCGGAATCCCAACTGAAGATTCTCTTGTCCTCCGTGAGACGGTGTAACGGCTTGGCTATCTCGGAGAAGTTCTTCACAAACCGGCGGTAATAGGCGCATAGTCCCAAGAACGCTCTTACATCGGTCTTGTTCTTTGGCGTCGGCCATTCTTGAACCGCTTTTATCTTGTCTGGATCAGTTCGAACACCCTCGTCCGATATAATGTGTCCCAAGAATGATACTTCCTTCTTGAAGAAGTCACATTTCTTTGGATTGAGCTTGAGGTTGGACTCACGGAATCGTCTGAATACCTTCTCCAGATTTCGCATATGTTCCACGAAGTTTCGTCCCATGACTATGACGTCATCGAGGTATACCAGACAAGCGTCCCCCAAAAGTCCGACTAACACTCGCTCCATGAGACGCTCAAAAGTGGCAGGAGCGTTACATAGCCCAAAAGGCATTACGCGAAACTGCCACAAGCCATTTCCGGTTCCGGTGGTAAAGGCCGTCTTCTCCTTGTCTTCTGGCCGTACTTCGACCTGCCAGTAACCACTCTTCAGGTCGACCGTCGAAAACCACTTCATTCCACCAAGCATATCCAATGTGTCGTCAATTCGAGGCAGAGGGTAGCTGTCCTTCTTGGTAACGTTGTTAAGCATCCTGTAGTCGACACAGAATCTAGTACTGCCATCCTTCTTTTTCACGAGTACCACAGGTGAACACCAAGGGCTAGTTGACGGCTCGATCACCTTGCTGCGCGCCATGTCCTTAATCATTTCCGCAACTTCGTTTTCCTTTGCCAATGGTACTCGTCTTGGTCTTTGCTTGATCGGTGGAGTAGTACCAGTATCTATTGGGTGAGTGACAAGATTTGTTCTTCCAAGGTCGCTATCTCCTCTGGTAAAAATGTCTTTGTAGTCCATCAACAACTTTGCTACCTGAGTGTATTCTTCAGAGCACAAATTCCTCCTAGTCGCCTCCAGCAAAGATGTCATGTGATCCGTTGATCGAGGTTTGTCTGAGTTTTCTTGGACCTTCCTCAAGCTGTCCACGGCTTCACATCGGCCAATAACCGTATCCTTTGCGAGATGTATCGGCATGCTGCTAAGATTGATGACCTTTAACTTGGCGTCACGTTTGGTCATGAGCAGTGTCCTTGCCGTGATCCAACTAGGATGATCTCCGTAGTCTTCTACTATGACACATCGATCCAGCTTTATCTCTTCTGGAAACCTAATCTGGACCAAGGTTTCCGATCTGGGTGCCAGTTTCACTGTCCTCAAACAGTACACTGCTCCTGAACATGAACCCTCCAAGAAGACTTCTTGATCTGGGAAGCTTAAAACTCCTTTCGCTATGTCAACTATGCAGTGATGTGCCCGTAGAAAGTCCAGTCCGATAATGCAGTCGTCAGTTATATTTGCTACTAACACAGACTGCGTGTAAATGTCACTTCCGAGTTTCAGTCTTGCTTCCGTAACTCCTAGGACGGTCACTGGCTGGCCTGTCGCTGTCTGCAGATTGCATGATGGTCGTCCATTTTCCCACATGATAGTCCGTTTGAGTAGTTCCGGTCGAACGATGGATTTCGATGCTCCCGTGTCAATCGTAAAGCGACAGGCTATGCCATTAATCTCACCCGTCGTTACAAGGCTGTTCCCGTCACATGCTTGTGATACTAATACAGTAGGGGCTCGACGAAGTCCAGCCAGTGCCCGCCCCGCGGCGCTGGCGCCTCTTAGTTTAACGGCTCCTGGGTGTCGACTTGGGTAGCGGTCGACACCGATTTCGGTTGCTTCCGAGTCCGGCAGTTAATCCTTATATGTCCTCGTTCACCGCATCCGTAGCAGATAGGCCCAGTACGAGGTTGGATCGCCGCTACAACTTCGCGCACCTTACAACTTTTGTAGTCGCTTCGTACCGCTTCTACTTCAAGGGCATGCGCTAAAGCTGCTTCCAAGGTTGCGTGATGACCCAAGCGCACCGTTGCTCTCACTTCGGGATCCCGTATACCGCTGACAAACGCCTCTAGAACTTTGTCTTCGACGGGTGTGGAACTCGACGCATAGGCTCGGCGTACAAGGCGCTCGATCTCCGTAGCCCATTGCTGCAGTCCTTCGCTCGACTTCTGTACTCGGTCTTTAAGTTGCGCGCGGTACACGTGCTCCAGGTGCTTTTCCCCGTATCGAGCTTCTAAGGCCTTAAATAGCGACTCCAAGGTGCGTCGCTCGGCGGGCAGGTTCTCAAGCACCAGCAGTGCCTCCCCTCGAAGAGCTAGAGTGAGTGCCGCCAACGAGTGTTCGTCCTCCCAGCCATTCCCGCTTGCAACAACCTCGAACTGATGCCTGAACGCAGTCCACGAGGTCGTGCCGTCGAAACTTGGGACCTTAAACTTCGGGGCCCCAGAGCATGTACTGGTTGCTGCCGTGCCCAAAACCTTCATTTTTTGCAGCTTCTTGTCCAAATCCACGAGCCTAGTTTCGTGGGAGTTGAGTAACGCGTCATGGGTCTTGAGGGCTTGGTCGTGTTCGGATGTTCGCACCTTGACCAATTCTAGATCCTCCTTCACGACGTTCAAATCCCCCTGGAAACCATCCAGCTTTGCGTCGATTGTCCCCAGGCCGGCCTCCATGGTTTTGCGCTGGCTCTCCATGGCTTCGCGCTGGCTCTCCATGGCTTCGCGCTGGCTCTTTATATCTTCGCGCAGGCTCTTCATGTCATCGCGCAGGCTCTCCATTGCTTCGCGCTGGCTCCGCTGTATGGCTTCTAACAAGGAGGCCATATCAAATGCACTTGGTGTCGGCGCTGATGCAGCTGACGTATTCGAAGGTTCGGCGGTGGCCTCCGTGCGGTCACGCCCAGGCGACTCCATCCGCGCGGCGTCCAATGCCGTCTGCCGTCGCGTACGAATCCCGTCTTCACTTTGCGGTACTACAGGCATTCCGCTTCTGTCACCAATTGTTACGTGTCAGGAGTAAGGGGTTCGAGAAAATGCCAAAATGTACCACAAAGACTTTTATTTTACTCGTAGATACACAAATTACACGACGTACACAGTACACACTTAAACACTCTGCACGTAGGTACTAGTCAACACACTCGTAGAACACTGTATCGCACGTAGAAATCACTTCACTTCGCACTGGTATCGCTCGTAGGTATCGCTGGTATCTTCCTGGTTCCGCTTCCGAAACTAGAATGTCTGCGGTTGGCCGATCGCTCCTTTTTATACCCCTCATGCACCATTCACGCCAATCCAGAACTTTCTCGCTAATTCCGCGGACCCGCTCCGAACAAGATTCGAGAACGTTCCTTGCAACCGACTTTCGCCCGTATGACTATTGCCGTAATGGTCGAAGCGTCGTGCGCGTGCGTACTTTCGAGACGGCCGTCCATTGTCCTATTGTTTCGCCTGGCATATTTATGGCCCCTATTGTTTATTGTTTAGCGAGGTACGCCAGGGCTGTCACAATAATATATATGTATTATATTTATTGTATGAATATATATTTATATTAGGTTTACTTATTTGTTTCTATTTTTGTAGTAATATTTTATTTACTCAATAGAATACTCGATTCTCTTAAATTTTTTGCCACCTGCCACAATATCACACCTTCACCATGGGTTGACTGGGAGAGAATGCTACTAGGCATTAAGTCCGCCCATTGTAAAAAACCTGTTTTCAGGTCTTACAAAAAGATTAACACGTTCCCTGCGGCACAGATTTTTCTGTACTTTCCATTACTGCGTTACGAGGCGTTTTAAACCTCGTCCTAAACCAGACATTGTGGCGGCACGAGGCATATTAAACCCCACCGCCCGTAGGAGACAAAAATCCTTTTTTTGGCGCCAAATAAAACAAATTGTACGGTTTTTGTCGCGATTATTATTAACAATGAATTGATGAACCTAAATCTGCCGCCGCCCGTGGTTACATAAGTTAGTTTAGATTCTATAGGTAAAATAAAACATGGGATCTGATGTACCTCGTACCGCACTGAAAAATGGCAGTTTTTCATATTATTTAGTGATGGGAAAATAAATATCGATTTTATATATTGGTATTTTATTTTAAAAATTTATGGGTGTTTCTCATTGAAACAGTTCAAACAATAATATTTTTTGCAACCAGTGCATTCTGTGACAATTTTCTTTACTTTTTTGTCTGCCTCACGACTTGTTAGGTGCGGAGTTTTTCGTAACATCCTACACATCTCCTCTTCTTTGATCCCTTTTCGAGATGATGTACCTACTTTGTTTGCAGTGGGTTCTGAAAAGTAGGGTCGAGCTTAGTAGATTAATTTAAGAGTAAGGAAATGGTGGGTAGACTTGAGTAAAGTTGGTTAGATTAGAATAGAGAAGAGTTGGGTAAAGTTGGTTAGTGTACTGAAGAGTCGAGTACAATTGGGCAAAAACATTAAATTTTGATGAGCAAAACACCGTTTGCCGGGTCCGCTAGTTAACTCAATAAACAAACATACCATAATTTATCATGATTAACAAGCTATTTGAAGAAAGTTACTCAACAAGTCACATTCACGTTTCTATTAACGATATAACAAGTAGTTAGGATGTTTGAAGATTACCTGTATCCACATCCAAGTCGTTCTCTGTAAAAGCTTCGAATGCGTTGCACAACACTAACCGCATGAAGCTAGCGTAGGGTGCGGTACGAGGTGCGCGGAGGTACGAGGCGTTTGCAACCTCGTTCCGCACAGCGTTGGAATTTTATTAGTTCAGTGCGGCACGAGGTCTAAGAAACCCGGTATTAAGGTGGATATACCATAGAACTAGGAATTAATAGCACATCTCAGATATATAGTTATCTTTTTCCTACACTGAACCAGATGGAAGTTATGCCTCCCGCACGACAGAGAAGTTTAAGTTTTTTCTTACCGCTATAACGTCGAGACACGGACGAGGTGTTTTAAGCCTCGTTTCGCACTCATCGTGTTAAATAAAATAAAATAAATAAATGTTGTTTCTATTATTACAGGTAAGGTAAATTAAATAGTAATTTTGGTTATTCAGTTATGTACAGATTCGAATTTATGTTGTCAAAAACGTAACAATAAATCTATTATTACAGAAACTCAGTTGTGTTGTTCACCGACGTCGATTATTCTTATAGTTCAGGAAAAAACAAACAAGTGAAAGTATGCAACGAAGATGTATATTTTCATTATTTGTCCGAACTTAACAGTCAGTTACGTTCAGTAGTAAGGTCCGCAGCCGCAACCAGCGTAACCAAGAGGACCGGCAAGACCGTAGCCGTATCCGAAAGGCTCAGCCAAGCCAGCGTATCCGTAGCCAAGAGGACCGGCGCGACCAGCGAAGCCGTAAGCACCAGCATCCTCAGCGGTGATACCGACGGCTCCGTTGCCGCAGCCGTAAGCGACAGCACCGGCTCCAGCGGTGGGCAGAGCACCCTCGATAGCGACGGTTCCGAGGAAGGGCAGAGCACCACCGGCGGCAAGAGTACCCTCGTAGATGTTCTCGGAGAGGACGGAGACGCCAGCGGGGATCAGAGGAGAGGCAGTGGCGACGGCAACACCAGGTCCGTTGGAAGCAGCAAGGTAGGCAGCAGCAGGCTCGCAGGCCCAGGCACCAGTGGCGAAAGGAGCGCCATATGCGAAGCCATCATAACCGAGACCATCATAACCGTATGCTCCATAGCCAAATCTGTCGTAAGCTCCGATGCATTGGGCAGAGATGCTCTGAAATTCATGAGATATAAATAAAATTCCTGATTCAAGAGGCATTTCATAAACAGTTTAAAAGATGGTGCCTTAGAACCCAAGTGTAGCAAGTGCCCTCAAGTGTAGCATCACATCTCAAACGGAGTTAAAACGAGACCCTTAATAAAGATTTTTACTAACAAGACTTACTAAACAGTTTTCAAAATAACAACTAATCAACTTCAACTAGCGCTCAGACACCATTATTTTGCTAACCAACTTAGCCCTAACGTGAGGTTTGTACTGTGTCGGATACAAATACCGTAAGCGACAGCGGAAGGGTGCTGGATGCTTGTTTGCTAGTTTATCAAAGGAAGATTTCCCGCTAGATGATGAGTCATGCCTGAGTTGCTGGAGTCCAACAAACTCTCGCTTAGAAATGGTATATAGAATGGTATATATGCGAGCGGTGTAGAAAATTTTGATGGCGTGATCAGACATGGGATGGCGTCATTGTGTAAAAGTCTTAAAAGGAAGATTTTTTACCTGGATGAGGAGCGCCTGAGCGCAGAGGATAAGAACGGTCTTGATGGACATATTGGTGATGTTCTAGCTGTTGACGGACAACTTGAAGTGATGAATAGGATCTCGAAGCTAGCATTTATACATAAAAATTTGTTATCGTTACTTACAGTTACGGTCGTTGCACAATTTATTGTCACGTGTTTTTCCTAATGAAAAAAACTATTCATGTTCGATAGTTGTTGTTGTTGCATGAATAATTATGTAGTAACTAGCTATTTCCCGCGGATTTGCCTGTAGAAGAATTTTTTACTGATCTCCTATTTCATCCAATCGACAAAAATTTCAAATAATCTCACAACCTCTATTTTATTTCGTAAGGGGCTAAATCCGTTCTTTACGGACATCTAGTAAGTATAAACAACATCCCTACCAAATTTTTCGATATTTCGTGATGAGTGTGTCACCTATCTCTATAAATTATTTAGGTTTTGGAATGGACAAAGAAACAAACAAATTATTTTGACGGCTTATTTTGAAAATATAAATTTAATTTATTTGGGATTGATTTGAATAGAGAAAGGAATCCTACTAATATTATAAATGCGAAAGTTTGTAAGGATGTATGTGAGTGAGGGTGTGTGTGTGGATTTGTTACTCTTTCACGCAAAAACTACTGGACGGATTTTCATGAAACTTTGCAGTAATATAGCTTAGATATCGGAACAACATAATTTGTTAAAATTTATAGAGATTTTTGAAGGGACTGGTTTCCCGAAGCGAAGCGAGGGCGGATTTACTAGTATTTAGATAACTATGAGTGCAATCGAGATTGAGCTAGGTTGTTAAGAAGCCAGTTATTTCCAAGATGGTGCTAATAGGCTCTTACGTTGTTCAGCAAGAGACATCACTACAACGCAGGGGAGATTATTTTGGTTTCAAGATGGAGTCCTTTACATCGTCATCTTCTCAATTCGACGCTGGTGTTATACCAAATTCGTCAAGTTTTGATTGGTAGACCTCATAATACCACACAAAATCCATACTAATATTATAAATGCGAAAGTCTGTCTGTCTGTCTGTCTGTCTGTCTGTGACGTTTTCACGGCTAAACCACCGGTGCGATTTGGATGAAATTCGGAATGAAAATAGTTGAAGACCCAGAGACACATATAGCCTACTTTTTTTTTCAAAAATCAACCCCTAAATGCTTGAAATAGGGGATGAAAGTTTGTATGAAAAATCTAAACCGCCTGACCGATTTAGATGAATTTTCCCAGGAAGATAGTTGATGACGTATCTTCTTCCCCACTTCCCCGGTTCGCGATATAAACGAATTCCACGCGGGCGAAGCCGCGGGCAACAGCTAGTCTTAAATAATGGAGCGTGTAATGGAGTACGTGATATTTTGTTATTGAATAAATAACGAGTGTTAAATGTCACTCAAAAAGTGGTGATAGCCTAGTGGTTATGGATTTGGTCTTTTACTCGAGGTGTTTGGCTTCAAATCCCAGGGCACGCACTTGTGACTTTTTAGAGTTATGATGTGTGTGTTAAGTATTTAATTGTCCATCACGATTGGTAACCTGTTTTCCGAAGTTCGCCAAACTCAAAGGTGTGTGAAGATTGTCAATCTACACTTGGCTAGTGTGGTGGATTATGGCCTTGACAGTTTCATTCCGAGTAGAGCTCAATAGTGGGCCATGATGGGTTCAAATGAATATGATGGTGCTGAATATCACTCGTCTTAGTGGTAAGTGACTCTACTCAGACTCGCATTTCACGAATTTTTCATCTATGGCTTCATGTATGTTTATAAATTTAACTTTCTGTAATTCCAGAGAACCTTACCAATATTTTACATTTAACAAACAATTAAGACTGTTACCAACAATGATTACAGTATAAACATTGACGCACGTACCGGCGTAAAGCATCCAAGTTACGAAATTGTATAGTTCTCTTTACATTAACTATGTGGTTACATAGTATAAATACCTCGTCGTGTTGGATACAAGTCATTCTGGAAATATCTCCGTTGAATACATCAACATGTCTTCCTTCGCTTTCTTGCTCCTCTGCGTCCAGGCTTGCCTGCTCCAGGTAAAGTATACTTTCATCTAAATTTTGGCGTAAAGCATCTAAAGCGGCAGATCAAATTGGTCGCCACACTGTATCGTAGTATTTATTGTTAGAGAGAATTCCGGATCAAAAGAAAATGCTACAATATGGTCAGGCCTATACGAGTACAACCAACGGTCACCTTTTGATGCATATATCTTAAAATTAAATCTTTCTTTTTGTCTTTGTTTGCTCTCCTAACTATAATTTCCAATTTCCAGACTGTCTTCGGACAGTGCTACGGCCCTGGCCTCTACGGAGCCTACGACGGTTTCGGATACGGCGCCTACGATGGCCTCGGTTACGGATATGGTGCTTACGGAGCTATTGCTGAGCCCTTCGCTGGTCCCATTGCTGGTCCCTACGGTATCGCTGGTCCCCTTGCCACTGGTCCCGTTGGTGCCTACGGCGGAGCTGGTATCGGTGAGGTCGCCGTCGCTGGTGAGCTGCCCGTCGCCGGTACCACCCTCGTCGCTGGACAGGTCCCCATCCTCGGTGCTGTAGAGTTCGGAGGCCCCGTCTGCGCTGCTGGTACCGTCTCCATCGCTGGATCCTGCGCTTGCGGATGCGCTGGTCCCTACGGCGCTGGCCCCTACGGAGCTGGATACATCTACTGAAAATCTGATCTAACGACATGAGAATAATAAATTGACATTGCCTCAGTATCCACAATTTTTATTCATGTCCACAACACACAACGCAAAGCAGTGTAAAACATATTTTGAGCATTAGGCAAGAGTAAAGTTTTGACCGCAAAGAAAGAAGTTTAAGGGCGAGTTCCAGTAAGCAATTATAACGCTCAAACTACAGTTATGAGTGCGTTGGTCGCTCAGTAGAGTGCGACCTAATGATAATGTATATTTACGATTTTAAACAAGTGAAAATATTTTTTCTTGAAATGGAAAATAAAAATTCGAAGATAGTAAAATTAGACTTCGATATTAATATGAAAGCAGTTAATTTTAAATAACGTAGGTATCATGTAGGTATTTCATCGGATGTAAGTAGTCAGACACATTTATGAAATTTAAAGTATAAATTTACAAAGCTTCGTACCAATTTTGTGTGATTCTTAACTATGTCCCGGATATGAAGCTAGATGACCGACATTTAGTAAGAATCAAATCGGGACAGAGATAATTAGTTCTGTTAGCAAACGATGCTTAAAAGTTAGTAGGATATGCATTAGAACAGAGGGACTGTTAGGTGATATTTGGGTATTGAAAGTAACATGGATTAAATATAATTAATGAAATAAATATAATATGGTATTACAGAAGTTTATTTATAAATATTCATAGAACGGTATCATTGCTAGATATCAATTCAAATTATGTAAGGGCCAACACCACCACATCCACAAGCGCAGGATCCAGCGATGGAGACGGTACCAGCAGCGCAGACGGGGCCTCCGAACTCTACAGCACCGAGGATGGGGACCTGTCCAGCGACGAGGGTGGTACCAGCGACGGGCAGCTCACCAGCGACGGCGACCTCACCGATACCAGCGCCGCCGTAGGCACCAACGGGACCGGTGGCGAGGGGACCAGCGAGAGGTCCAGCGATGCCCACACCAAGAGGACCAGCAAGAGGTCCGGCAGCCCAGCCAGCACCGATCGGTCCGGCAAGTCCGAGGGCACCACCGCAACCGCAAGGCGCGGCCAGAGGAGCGGCTAGGGGTCCAAGACACTGACTGAATGCATTCTGTAACAAACAATTACCACTTTATAAAAAATCTTATAAGCAAGCAATGTAGATTAAATCTTCAGTCTATACCAGGTAAATGTACAAGGAAGGTAGAGGATAGTAAAGATGTCATCGTTGGAAAGACAGTATTTCTAATTGTAGAAAACGAGCGTGCAACAGTACCCTTACACCGCCTTCCATGATAACAGTGACGCATACAGAACAAGACACTTTTGGTTACACTTTTTTAAAGGCAACTATCTCAGTCCTCAGGGGTAGCAACGCGTCTGTGACCGAATTAGAACGAGACTCATACTAACATAATTAACAAGACTATTACTAACATTAACTAACAGGACTAATTACCACTAACAGTCCCAGCCCTTACACTTATTAACAAACTAACCAACTAATTAATATTCTAACACCATCTACTAACTGGACTAACCATCCTAATCCTTTGAGTCTAGTTCTAGGTCGATCACAGTTGTTATGGGCTAAGCGGAAGGGTGGTGCTGCATAAAAAAACAAACACAAATCCAGATTGGGATGGTTAGTTCAGTTGTCAGGAGAGTGTATTATTAAGAATGTTAGTTGATCAGTAGGTACGTAAGAATGTAAGAGGACTGAGGCAGGGACGGTTAGTTATTTAAGATTTTATTGGTCCAGATATTAATTGTAAGTAAAAGTCTCGTTCTAATTCAGTTACAGATGAGCTGCTACTATTATATTGACTAAAATTTTCATTTCTTAAAAAGTGTAACCAAACCACACCTTTTAAATTGGAAAATTTGGACAATTGAACTGATATTAGAGCTATTTTTACCCGTTAGGAATTCTATAGATACCGCAGCGGGTAGTGATATAAACTATGAGTTAACTAAACCATCTACAATAAATGGGTTAAATATGGGCTTTACCACCTATTTAGTTCCTTTAAGCCCAATGACTATATTCGAAAAACGTTTAGTAAGGATAAAATAGTTTTCCTGAATTCGTGTGCCCCACGCCTATGGTGCGGAAATTTTACTTAGCTAATCTGCTTTCCATCCTGAGTTTCATCTTTCTTAACATCAGGCGGGATTATTATCGACTTTAAAATAACAAAAGGAAAGGTCAAATGAGGTGCCATAACTGATTTGTTTGCTATATAGTTAAGTAAATTCACTGCTTTTCCTATCAGCTCAAAACGTCTTCCACTGCACCAATTTACAATTTTGGAGATATGATATGCAAAATTATCTAGTCTAATGAATCTTTCTGCAGTTGAGTTACGTTTACTTGCTTTGTCAAGTATTTTAGCCGATGCACTAGCAGATTTGTAAATATAGGTACACAATCCGTGATTACTAAATTCCCATCAGAATCAAAGGATTTTTTGAAGACTAAATGTCATTTATTTTCATGGAATATTATCTGGCGTAGCGTGTTTTAAAGCGTATGATGCAACAGGATTTACCGAATCCTGTTTATTCAAAACGTTCGAAATCATCATGATGCTATTAATAAACAATTTCGAAATCTACTCATAATAGTGCCGTAGAAAGGTTCAAGGTCTTTATTGCTTTGAAAAGGTTTTATCGCTCTTTAATGTGTGTCAACATAATTCTGATGCACGTATTCAGATTTGTACCAATATTTCTTTGTTTATGAATCTTTCTCGTCTCAAGTCACGTACGATGGTTTCAGAATTGGCGTTGTATGACCACCGAGAAGCACCCGTTGTAGCTAGGGAGACAAACCGTACACTAAGCATGAATTTATATAAGATAAAACTAAGAGTAATTTCAATGTTGCTAATAGTAGAAGTTAACTGTCTTTTCTTGTCTAGCGTTATGAAGATAAATCGGGAACAAGTCATAAATAGAGGTCATGTGTTAATGTCATGATCTTTGTGATTATAAATCGTTTTTTATCTTAAAATAATGATTAGGAGTTTTTGGCTTCAACCCGTTGATGGTTTATTACGGAGCATCGGCTCCAGCAAGGCTTAACAATTTTTTAGCTAAGGATAGCAACCAGAACCGACGATGCTCAAAAAATGTTTTTCCACAAGCTATCACCCACTCAAATACAGATAGCGCCCTTGTTGCTTTACTCGGTCAATAACTTAGGATAGAAGCAAGCTGTTAAAGTAGCTAAGAAGCAAAAGCGTAAATGGTCCCCCAACAGCAAATGATTTTATAGAAATGTAAGTGCTAAGTGATAATACGTCAATAGTGAAAATAATAAAAGAAAACTTCTTACTTGCAGCAGGCAAGCCTGAGCGAAGAGAAGTACGAAAGCGAAGGTAGACATGATGATGAGGTCTTCAACGGAGATGATCCCTGAATGATGTTCTCGGAATTACTTCAAACTTTTTATACTAAAAGTATTTGAAATTAGAACAAAGTTTTTCATCAGCCATAAGTGGTTACGAAATAAAGTCTGATGAAAATCATCGCGTTTATTTCTAATGACTGTTCTTGCTTTTCTAAAAGTAACTGTTTGTTGGTTAAAATAAGGTTTATTTTATTTGTTTCAAAAGGCTCAAAATTTTCAATTTTGACTTCGTAATTTTGAGCTATATAACTTCTCTACTTTGTCTCGTAAATCATTCTAATCCATTACTTCAAACACACAAACATGTCTCTGAAAATCATCTTCCTTTTCTCCCAGGCTCTCCTCATTCAGGTAAATATATTTTTTCCTTATTTAACGTTAAATTTCTACGCTTTAGAAAAAGTCTTAATTTGTGAAAAAAATCTAAAGTTGTCAAAAAACTTTTCGTAGCTAAGATCGTTTGCGAATGTCTCTATTTTAATATATTTAAGTGTATATGTTTAAATAAACCAGTTGCAGTCTTGATTTGAGCCTTTTTCTGTGTCGGTCACATTAAATTTGTCATGGGCGAGTGGGAGGGTGGTGATGATTGCTTGTTTGCTATCTAAAATTCTTTAAAAGAGATTTATATGTCAGATATCTTCAAGTATTTTGGATGTAAGGGGTTCTTCTTCTCCGTAAGGGATTCCTGAGCATAATTAAAACTTATTTGCTATAGCTACAAGTTGTTGATAAACAAATATGACTCAATTTATCTTCTCTATGAATCGCTGGACTCTGTAGGGCTCAACTTTGTATTATTGATCTTCTAGTGTTGAATGTTCATAGATTGGTTCGTTATGTTAAAATCAATATTTAAAGTTTTCGAATTATTAGAATTTAAAACTCACGGTTGTAACTTCGTTGTGACATCACGTCATGGTTGTTTAAAATCTAAAATTATTTTATTGAATTTAATGCTAAATACTGCTTTTGATGTGCATTCGAATGTATTAAATAGGAAATTATTAATAGATTAAAATAAAAAAGTGGCTTTTAAAAATAACACATTTTCGTGTTCGTTTTGTGGGCTCTGAACACTCAAAACCTGTTAATTTTCAAAAATAGAATGTAACAAACAGACAAATAATAACTAATCTCTCAAAATCGTGTTGGCGCCTTTTTTATTTCCTAACTTTTTAATAGATTTTTTTTAGATTGTTCTCAAAATAACGGCAGAATTTCGGTAATTACCTCATAACTAGTGAATGCCCTCTCTTTGCTTCCGGAAAATTAAGTGTGTAGTTTTGTAAAATAATAGGTGGCTTACGTTATACTTTGCGTTGTCAACTATACTTATTCCAGAGAAAATTAATAGGAATCGGCGAAGCGGTTTAAATTTTTCGTACAACGGTTCATTCCATATTTCAACCTTTTAGGGGTTGAATTTTCAGAAAAAAGTTGTCTATGTGTGACGCTGGGTCTTCAACTATTTTCATTGCAAATTCCATCCAAATCGGGTCGGTGGTTTAGCCATGAAAGCGTTACAGGCACAGACTTTTTTGAGAGAGAGTTTTCGCATTTGTGATATTAGTATGGCTTACATAACGTTGTCTATAATTATTAATCAGTTGCATTGTTGCAGCTATTGCCTTTAATGTTCTTTATTAAAATACTAGCTTTCCGCCCGCGGCTTTGCCCGCGTGAAATTTGGTTATATCGCGCATTTTTACTGAACTCGAGAGCGCTTTTTCTTTGGACTTATTTACAAATACTATTTTTTCAGGCTGAAATTTTAGTAACAACTTCAGTTAAACATCTTTAGCATAACTTAATCAGGGAAAGTTATTTTTCATGAATTTGCACTTCACGATCCCGTGGAAATGTCCTAATCAAATTTCACATCCCGTATAAATATGTGGAGGGTTAAATCTCTATTTAATTTTAACCCCATATATTTTGAAGTTTAGGGGTGATTTTAAAAAATATTGAAGCACATATTTTTTAATCTTAACAAAAAGACTGGACATTACTCATTGGACATTATTGTCCCTAACTCAGAAAGTACTAAAAATACCAAACAAATTTCACCCGGTTTTTTACTGGTTGGAGGGTACTTTCGACAAAAACTTAATAGTGTATTTTTTATTTAAAATGAAGAGTAGCTATGTTTACCAATTTTCAGCTTTCTATCTTGAAAATTGTATTAAGTCCCATTCAATTTTTCACCCCCGTTTCGTTCCATTAGGTACTGATAGGTTCAAACTAATACATTTACATCCTCCATCATCCCTTATTTTATCCCAAGGGGGGTTGAATTTATCAAAATCGTCTAAGCGGACGTCTTTATCATAGTAGCTCCAATCTTTAATTTCAGTTAAATCAGTCGAAAGGGGGTCTGATCAAAAGCGGATGCCTACGTTATAACATCAACCTACATGCCAAATTTCAGCCCGATCCATCCAGTGGTTTGGGCTGTGCGTTCAGTTCAATCAGTCGAAAATCACAAACTTTCATCCCTTATTTTATCCCCTTAGGGGTTGAATTGATCAAAATCCTTTCTTAGCGGATGTCTACGTCATAACATCTACCTGCATGCCAAGTTTCAGCTCGATCCGTACAGTGGTTTGGGCTGTACGTTCAGTTCAATCAGTCGAAAATCATAAACTTTCATCCCCTATTTTATCCCCTTGGGGGTAGAATTGATCAAAATCCTTTCTTAGCGGTTGTCTACGTCATAATATCTACCTGCATGCCAAATTTCAGCCCGATCCGTTCAGTGGTTTGGGCTGTGCGTTGATAGATCACTATATAAGTCAGTCAGTCAGTCAGTCAGTCACCTTTGAGTTTTATATATATATATAGATAGATTATCTTTATCTTTATTTATAATTATGTTTTTTTATGATCAGAGCATCGCTGGCCAGTGCATTGGTGTACCGATGCTAGCTGCCCCATGTGCTGCTCCACTGATGGCCGCTCCCTGCGGCGCCTGGGGAGCCAACCCTGCTGCTCTCGCTGCGTCCCGCGGCCCTGGCGTCGCCGTGACCTCCGCGTCTCCTCTAGTCCCCGCTGGAGTCTCCGTCCTGTCTGAGAACGTGTACGAAGGTGCTTTGGCTGCGGGTGGTGCTGTCCCCTTCCTCGGAACCGTCGCTATTGAGGGTGCTCTGCCCACCGTTGGCGCTGGTGCTATTGCTTACGGCTGCGGCAATGGAGCCGTTGTCATCACTGCTGAAGATGTTGGTGCTGTTGGTATTGCTGGACCTTTGGGTGTAGCTGGACCTTTGGGTGTTGCTGGTCCTCTTGGTGTTGCCGGACCTCTTGGTATCGCTGGGCCTGTCGGCATTGCTGGACCTATTGCGGGTTGTGGATGTGGATGGCTATAATAATTTTGTTAAATATTGTTATAATTAAGATTTCCATAATAAACAAATTGGCGTGAAGTAGCTATCGTTTTATTGTTGTTAATATTTTCAGGTACAAATCTTGCAATGCACATTGGTAATTTTTAGGGTATAATTTAATCAGAGCTGAAAAACTTTGGAGTTATTCATTTCCATACATATACTTCTTCAAGATCCGTACTACTTACAAATACTTGTACTTTACATCCGTAAATTCGTTGTATAAACGAGTGTGTTCATTCATTATGAATATTATTGAATATGATTTTTATTCCGAGAATCTTTTTTATAAATCCAGGAATTATAAAATAAAGATTTCAGCTTTTTTCTTAGACACCAATAACTGATCGCTGATGCCTGCAGTATCTTACAATAACATCTTATTATTGATCCTCATCAACTGTTCATCGGCTATTGTAATAATTATAAAAGACTTTCTAAATTAATTTAATTATGCACTGCTCAGATAATCAATCAGGAAAAATCAGGAGTTGAAAGGAGGTAACTATACCATTGCATTAATTTTCAAATGTTTATCTGTTTTGAAATAAATTCCTTTTGAGATGTTCAAATATGATGTGTATTAATATTTCTTTATTGTTTTAGGTTGTCACGGTGAAAGAAGATATACAGCCAGTAGTATGCAATGATTTTTATTCAGTGATGATGAGAATTCAAATTACATTTCAGTACAGAGCTCCGCAGCCGCAACCAGCGTATCCGAGAGGACCGGCAAGACCGTAGCCGTATCCGAAAGGCTCAGCCAAGCCAGCGTATCCGTAACCGAGAGGACCGGCGCGACCAGCGAAGCCATAAGCACCAGCATCCTCAGCGGTGATAGCGACGGCTCCGTTGCCGCAGCCGTAAGCGACAGCACCGGCTCCAGCGGTGGGCAGAGCACCCTCGATAGCGACGGTTCCGAGGAAGGGCAGAGCACCACCAGCGCAGAGCTCTCCAGCGTAAGCGTTCTCGGAGAGGACGGAGACGCCAGCGGGGATCAGAGGAGAGGCAGTGGCGACAGCAACACCAGGTCCGTTGGAGGCAGCGAGGTAGGCAGCAGCAGGCTCGCAAGCCCAGGCACCGGTGGCGAAGGGAGCGCCATATGCGAAGCCATCATAGCCGAAGCCGTCGTAACCATAAGCTCCATAGCCGAATCTGTCGTAAGCTCCGATGCATTGGGCAGAGATGCTCTGAAATTAGGAGTCAGAGTTAATGGTTGAATATTGCAGATGAAGTTGTAAAGTTAATTTAAGTTAAATAACATAACTTTGATTTTTCAATTGCTTTTTAACTATACCTGGATAAGAAGAGCTTGAGCGCAGAGGATGAGGACGGTCTTGAGAGACATGTTGATTTTCTTGCTGTTGGACAACTAGAAGTGATGACAGAGAGACTGAGGCTGCCTATTATACAAACAAATGCAGCGTTATCATCTGAAAATGCAGGTGATTGAGCAATTGTAATTATTCAATTGAAGCAACCTTTACTACGTGGTATGTGTTGGATGACGGAAAATATATTTTTTAGCTGTTTTCAATTGTTTAACACGTTCGCTGCGTTACGAGATCTATCAGATCTCTTACAGGTTTTCGGAACTGTGCGTCGACTAAAATCGTGTTCTTTCACTCCGTGCGGGTGGCTCTAACTTGTAAAGTTCTTTAAGTATGAGAAAGACAAATATACATATTTGCTTCCTACTTAATGGTGAATTCCAGGACATAAAAAAAAGAATAAGAGATGGTTTAGGTCCCTAACGCACAGTATTATAATTATTTTAATTCCTTGCGTTACGAGGCATGTTGATACTCGTAAAATCGTAAGCCTCGTAGACGCAAGAGAGGGAAGGTGGGCGGCGCGGGCGCTGCGTAACTCGATTTAGTGTTGTCCTAGTATCGATGTGAGCATAGAGAGAGATAGAGAAAAATTATATTGTCTTTCGCCATAGAAAATACCTACAGTAGCCCAATCACTGAATTTACAATTCTTGTTTTTATTTATGTACCTACACTTAAATATTCGATTAAATTCGTCGTTGATATTTTTATGTAATTTATTATAAAGATTAATAGGATCATTATTTTCAATAGTAGCCGGTTTAGTCATTTTAGAGTAAATGTTATCTTTAAAAATTGACAATTTATGTTTTGTTATAGGCCTACATTTAATTAAATGCTTTTTGTTTGCGACCATAGTTTATAAATAAACTTTAATAAAACTTTTTCAATCGACAACTGAGATATTATTTTATTCCCATCACTATTTACTACACATATTGAACTATCTTCGGTTGCGGTACGAGATACAATCGATACCTAATTTTATTTTATTATTTGTAGTTTATTCGTATGTCATAACTGCGTCCGCAGCTAGCAAAATATACAGCAATAGGTTATTTTTGACCCATAAAAATTTCAAAAATATATCATTGGTTTTTTGGAAGATATAAATTATTTTCAAAACTGTATTTTTAGGAGACTGATTAGGTCTCTAACGCACCACAGGCCAGGTTAGTTAGGAGATCTTTTAGGTCTCCAAAGCTACTAGCGGAAAGTTCTTTGAAAATGAAGACGCAGCGAACGTGTTAAAAATAGTTAATTTCTATTTCTATTGGCAATTAAGTTTTTCAAGAGAATACGAAGGGAAATAATATTTAAAACAGATTTTTTATAATCACAAGTTAAAAATCATGTTGAAATGTTTTGTGTTGATATCTGAAGTTTAAGAGATGAAAAATTATGGACAATCGACAAAATTCTTTTCAGCGAAGCTCGTTATTAAACACTTCATTTTTAATCTTTCATTTACTTCTTTTAATCAGTTTTATTAGATATTAACTCCAACTTTGATGAAAAAAACTCTATTCATACATTCATGACACTTATTATCTACTCTTAAGTAACGCTATCAATTACTATGATCAATAATAATGTTGTATATTTTATTTCATTTTATTAAGGTGTAAATTGCATACTAATTACTCATAATTTCCAAAAATTTATAATATGATCTATACACTAGATACATTTTTGAACTTACTTAAATGAATTAAATTTAATTTGTGGCTTGATAATTTTGGGTGAATTCTTTCCCACATGAAGTATTATTTGTTAATGGTTTTAATTGACATTTTTTACTACCTACAGTTCAGGTGATGGTACGCCAAATTATATCTTAATCTGATAAGTACTAGGATGATTATTTCCATTCTCTTTACATCCTTTAAGAATGATTTCCGGGATAGAAAATATTATTAGCTCTTTCAAATGTCTCAAGTTATCTTCGTACCAAGTAAAAATTTAATCGTTAAAGACCTGCATTTATGATATTTGTATAGACTCAATGAAACTCAGCGAATACTTAGCTGAATAAAAACAAAAAATTGCATAAACGTGTATAACTAGAGCTACATTTTCTAAACCCTTAAATTACAAAACCTAGTACAATGAAATTTGATGTCATTGTCTATTGAAAATGATTACATTAAAAACATTGACGCACGTACCGGCGTAAAGCATCCAAGTTACGAAATTGTACAGTTCTCTGTACATGAACTATGTGGTTACATAGTATAAATACCTCGTCGTGTTGGATCCAAGTCATTCTGGAATCATCTCCGTTGAATACATCAACATGTCTTCCTTCGCTTTCTTGCTCCTCTGCGTCCAGGCTTGCCTGCTCCAGGTAATTTTTATTTAAAATATTCATATTAACTGGTATCCGTATCTTTCAGAGTTTCCTACCCGAAGTGATAATGTGACTGCTATAAAACTGTTACAGGGGACTATCTCTTAGAGGGAAATTGGTAGACATTTCAAAATTCTACAGATTACCTGTGATTGAAACTATAACAAAATATAATAAAGAATAGATTCCAACGGCACCATTAAAAGGGTTAAGTTTTTCCATATTCTATCTTGATATTACCACAAATAATCAGAGTTAGATCAATAATCGGTGGGGGTTTAGAAATTTGGTTTTCAAACAATATCGTACACCGCATTTTAGGGGATGAATTTAAAAAATACTTTCTTAGTGATCTTAACGAACCCAACCCAATAACGGAAGTGTTGAGCCACGCAAAGGTCTCCTACGATTTAACGATAAAATCTCTAACCATAAAAATCATAAACATCGATTAAACGTGTACTCCATTGCACAGAAACGCTCGAGAAAATTTTGTTACTAACGGTTGCTATCCATAAATCTACTACGCCCGCTTTTGCTTAACCGGGTCGATCACTAAAGATCGTGTATAAATAGTAGATTACTTTAAGTTTATAACTGTAATAAACTTCTTCAATTATTAAATTAAAGTATTGCTAATATCATTGCCAATTTTCAGACTGTTTTCGGACAGTGCTACGGCAATGGTCTCTACGGAGCCTACGACGGTTTCGGATACGGAGCCTACGACGGTTTCGGATACGGAGCCTACGATGGCCTTGGTTTCGGATACGGCGCCTACGGAGCTATTGCTGAGCCCTTCGCTGGACCCTACGGCATCGCCGGACCTTTCGCTGGTGCCTATGGCGGAGCTGGTATCGGTGAGGTCGCCGTCGCTGGTGAGCTGCCCGTCGCCGGTACCACCCTCGTCGCTGGACAGGTCCCCATCCTCGGTGCCGTTGAGTTCGGAGGCCCCGTCTGCGCTGCTGGTACCGTCTCCATCGCTGGCTCCTGCGCTTGCGGATGCGCTGGTCCCTACGGCGCTGGTCCCTACGGAGCTGGATACATCTACTGAGAAAACTGAAGAGTAAACCTGGCAATTCTTTCTAATAAATGTTATGTCATGATCAAGAAAAGAATCACAAATAAAAATTAGAGACAAAAACCGTTTTATTACTTTTTACGTCACGATTTTGTTTACTCAGAATAAATTAGCGTTATTGACATTAGATCACATTAACCTAGGGCCACCTGATAGTCATCAAGAGCCACTTGATAGTCAGTAGTCGTAATCGCCCTTGAATGTCAGTTAGGTACTTTAAAGTCATCACTGATGTGTTGTCTAGCTAGGACAAAGCGAAGTCCTTCCGTTTTAACAAGCTTTCATTTCACTTTAGCTTTAACACCCTTTTGTTACAAACTTAATGATTACTTTAGTTCTCATAAGTACATTTTTATAACCAGCATGAACTGATACTACGCTCAGAATTGAATCTACACAAGGAAAATCTTCAACAGTTAACAGCAGAGCGTTATGTTATTTGGAACTAGATTTGAAGCGCTATTTTTTTAATAAAAAAGATTTATTGAAATTGGTTCGCCTAATATGAAGTTATGAGGTAACACATAAAAAATACAGTCGATTTGAAAATCTCCTTCTTTTTAGGGTAATATTTAAGTGAGGCTTTCATACAACAGACCAGATTTTTTTGGCGTTTTTATACATAATGGTACGGAACCCTTCGTGCGCGAGTACGACTCGCACTTGGCCGGTTTTTGACGTCCGTTAAAAACGAAAAAGCCAAGATGTAACCCTCAAAGGTGTGTGAAATCCGCCAATTCGCACTTAGCCAGCGTGGTGGACTATGGCCTTAATCTATTTGTGAGAGGAGAATCGCGCTCAATAGTGGGGCGTCATGGGTTGAGCTGATGATGATGACTCCATAACTACTAACAAATTAACCTATTGATGTTGAACCATCGTTTGGTAACTATCCTTGACTTGCCTGGAATATTGAATTGCCTTACAAACTGCCTTAAAAACAAAATTACGTGAGCTCACAGTTCATTTTAGCTTCCCTTTGGATTCCAGCGAAGTGAACGTACTATGAGTTTCATGACATGAATTCATGTCGTTGGGGATTAATGAATTAAGCAGAATTTACTAAAGACATTTTAAATGTACGCCCTCGATGTACATTTAATCTTAATCAAAGGGGCGGAAAGCTGACCTTGATGGATTGCCATGAAACGAATTCCATACCGAACGTGAATAATTAACCATCCTAGAACCAATTTGAGACTTTTTCTGAGTCGTCATAGTTATCACGAACGGTAGCGACTAGTGGCGCTGAATAGTCTTAAGTCCATAAAAATAGCCTCAACTTATCTTCCCTTTAAGTATCGTGCTGTAGAACAAACTGTCTTATCGTTCCTGTGTTATCCTGACATGCGATTGGAAAGAGCCCAGATTTATGACAACAAAAAGGATCATAGCTCATCTTTTATAGTAAGTTAATGTAAACCTTCCGAAATGTAAATTTCGTAAGATAACGTCCAGCGATATCGGACTCACGTGCCTCAGATTTCGTACACCGTTCGCAATACAAGTTCCGTTCATGATAATCCCTCGCCTGAATGGAAATCTCCATTTTTTAAAACGAAACTTGAAAATAGTATACGGTACGTTTTCCAACCTTAAAAATAAGTAAATACTTCCAGAATAACATGTGTTTAGTAATCTGAATATCATTTTGATAGAGAAGTTGTGCATCTATGCCTTTCCCACTAGGATTCCCTGTGTGTGAAACATATAGTTTTTAATGTTAATAGCCTACAAATAAACATACGGTAAGTAATCACCGTCACTCAATGACCATAAACAATACCGTCGGCTTACCCTAGCTTTGCTAACTGGCAAAGAATAAAAAGTTATGGCACATAGGGTTGGTTTGAAGCCCTTATTTACAACTAAAAAGAGATTTACTAAGACACACTGAAACTGCCAAACTGGCTAAAATAAATCTCAAATCCTCCTCATCGTCATCTCCTTTTCTCTCACTCCCTCCCTGGCTCTTTTACTCTCCGTTTAAGAATGACAATGTACTATACTTGATAGTGTTCAGCTGAGAATATTGCGGTTCCAGATAAAAGTGCACAGCGTTTAAATAACAAGAAACTCAACTTGAATAAATAAATTGTTTTTATTTACAAATTATTACGATTAAAAATTTAATTTAGAAAACGAACTTCATTTTTCCTTCAGGTTAGGACTTTTCAGTACATGTAGCCAATAGGACCAGCTCCGTAAGGACCAGCGCATCCACAAGCGCAGGATCCAGCCATGGTGACGGTACCGGCAGCGCAGACGGGGCCTCCGAACTCTACAGCACCGAGGATGGGGACCTGTCCAGCGACGAGGGTGGTACCGGCGACGGGCAGCTCACCAGCAACGGCGATCTCACCGATACCAGCGCCGCCGTAGGCACCGCAGCCAGCGGCGAGGGGAGCGCCCAGAGGACCAGCGATACCGTAGGGACCAGCAAGGGGACCAGCGAAGGGCTCAGCAATAGCTCCGTAAGCACCATATCCGTAACCGAGGCCGTCGTAAGGTCCGTATCCGAAACCGTTGTAGGCTCCGTAGAGACCAGGGCCGTAGCACTGTCCAAAGACAGTCTGGAAAAGGATAAAAATTATTAAGATACAAAATAAATCATGTTAGTTGCGAACTATAATTATATCCACCAAATAACTTCTGTCGTATGTCTGTGCAAATTTCACTCAGATGTTACAGACTATTTTATTAAAAAAAAATTACAGAGAAGACATTTTTGACAATTTTTTCAGCCTTTTTTAAGTGTTTTATGTGTAAAGTTATTCGTTGATTTCACAGACCTCCGCGAACATTATAGAGAAGTGTTAAGTGTGAAGGTTTCCTCATGTTTTTTTCCTCCACTGAAGCAAGTGACAGATAATTTCTAACACCCATGATTCCAGAGGCCAATGTTCAAAACGTTAGGATGCTACTGATGTGAACTTAATATCTGCAGAGTTAAGTATGCATAATGACGTGATCTTGAATCATTTAAACTGAAGTTATAAAATTACCTGGAGCAGGCAAGCCTGAACGGCGAGGAGTAAGAAAGCAAAGGAAGCCATGTTGTTGCTTATTCAGATGATTCTAGAATGATCGACACTCGTTTTGTCACAGTATTTATACAAATAAAGTGTTAATTAGATAATGTTTTGAGAACTGAGAAATTTCGTAAGTGATGTTTGTTCATGTTAATGTTTTTTTACTCTTTATCAATGAGTTAGTTATTTAATAATATGTAATAAAGTAGTTTAAACAACTAAATCATGTTTTTATAAAAGTAAGTGAATAAATGCAAAGCTGAATAATTTTGCAAATATGCAGTTACAACTGTTAGGAGTTTCCTTGATGGAAACCTTTTTGAGCGTAGTGTGTAGTCATGGTTATCATAAAATTTAATTTTCATCGGACATGTTTACAATAAAATGCAATAGTTCTAAATTGGTTTGCAAAAGTTTAAAAGCTTGTAAAATTTTGAACACTAATAGAATATTGTTTTTATTTTTAAATATTGCTTGATTTATAGGTTATTTATTATTGACATTGTTGTGCATCTGATAGTTAAGGGAAAGAAATTCTAGAGATGAATGACAGTTACAGAGAAGGATTTCGCAGAGAAGGAGGTGGAATGGATAGGAGTACTAAGCAGTAAGTTGATTTATTATGAGTGTGAAAAAGTCCTTATTTTCGGTGTTAAATTAAAAGAACGCTTGCGGTCGGGTCGAAGATTTTATTGCAACAACCATAGACAAAGAATGCATGGACATTAAAGTATTATACAGATCAACAGATAATAAATTAATTTGATGTTTCTAACAGAGTGGACAAAAGACCCTGGTCATATTTGAACCTACAAATTGAAAATACAAGTAGGCTTATTGTTCTATTAAGAACAAACTATAAACAAAAAGTATGTGAGAATTCTAGTAAACGCGAATCGGGAGCAACTAGATAACAGAATAAACGAAGCACGTGTTTTTTACCTAAATGATAGCTTCGATTTTGTTTGAAAAAGTTTCAACATAACTATTGATAACTACGCAAATAGTTGTATAAAAGACAGTTCCAGAAACTCAATCGTTACTTCTAGTTGTTCATCAGCAAGAAACCAACATGTCCATCAAAACCGTTCTTCTCGTCTGCGCTCAGGCTCTGCTCATCCAGGTATTTTCTTGGCTCTAAACTCATCTTCCAAACTGATATTTTGCTATTATAATATTCATATTTCTCTCGATCTAGTTAATATGTCTTTTCTTGGTGCATTGCATCAGTGATGTCCACTTCCTTCCTTCTGATGGCTCGTTTAATGTATTGTTGGTTATTTACAATAACATTATTTTGCTTCTTTGTATTGTTAATCCCCAAACAGTGTCTTTTATTACTCTGCATTTATAATTAAATTTCTTAGGATTATAAAACAATAAAACGTGTTGTTCTGTTTTTGTCTCCTTTCTAAATTACAGAAACATCGTTTTTAATTTTACATAATAATTTATAATGTTTCAGAGCATCACTGCCCAGTGCATTGGAGGCTTCGGCTACGACGGATTCGGATGCGGCGGACTTGGATTTGGCGGACTCGGTTATGGTGGACTTGGTTACGGCGGACTTGGTTACGCTGGTCTTGGTTGCGGCGGATATGGCTTTGACGGTTTCGGTTACGGCGGATACGGCTATGACGGTTTCGGTTACGGCGGTTTCGGATGTGGCGGTTTCGGTCCCGCCAGTCTTTCTGCCTCCAACGGTCCCGGTCTCGCCGTCACCAGCGCTTCTCCCTTGATCCCCACTGGAGTCTCCGTCGTCTCCGAGAACGTCTACGAGGGAACTCTTGCTGCGGGTGGTGCTCTGCCCTTCCTCGGAACCGTCGCTGTCGAGGGTGCTCTGCCCACCGCTGGAGCCGGTGCTGTCGCTTACGAATGCGGCGCTTGTGGAGGCGTCGGTATCACCGCTGAGGAGGGTGCCGGATACGGTTTCGGTTACGGACCTGGTTACGCCGGACTGGGCGGCTACGGCCTTGCTGGACCCTTCGGTTACGGTGCTGGCTACGGTGCTGGTTACGGCGGCTTCGGCTGCGGCTGCGGTTGCGGCTTTCCGCTCTGAAAACCATCAATTGATTTGATCTAACTGACATGAATAAATGAATTCCTTGAAAATTAATAGGCTTTTTCTTGCAAATTCTGTTCATCTCCGATTTTTAAACATCTCTCAATCGCTTGTACTTGGATATTATTAATTTTGTAAAGTTTTTTTATAATATGTATAGTTGGTCCATTCTTCAGAACTCATTGAAGTATTAAACAGTTAAGTTGGCTGATTGAGTTTAAATTACAACTCATACAAATATTTAACAGTAACCGACCTGACATTTGTAAAATGATTTGAGGGATTCTTTTTAAATTGGCAAAAATAAATGTGTTATTTATTCGTTCTCCACTTGCGAATCGATTGGTGAATACAAAAACATTAAATGATAATGCAAAGGGGAATATTATTTCTATTTGATTATGTCATTTCGGAGACAAGTGGGTACAAAGATACAGTGTAATAAAATTAAAAAAACAGTAGGCCTTTCCTGAAACTTTCCATAATATTTGCAAGCCACGAAATATGTTATCCTACTAATCCTTCCTATCCTACTTCCTTCCTACTTCCTACTAATATTATAAATGCGAAAGTTTGTAAGGATGTATGTGAGTGAGTGAGTGTGTGTGTGAGTTTGTTGCTCTTTCACGCAAAAACTACTGAACGGATTTTCATGAAACTTTGCAGTAATATAGCTTAGACATCGGAATAACATAGTTTGTTAAAATTTATAGAGATTTTTGAAGGGTCTGGTTCCCCGAAGCGAAGCGAGGGCGGATTTACTAGTGTTGAATAAAAACAGTTTTTTGGAAATTGTTCGTCAACGATACTTCTCGAATGGATCAACCAAGTTCCAAGCACTTGGCGAAATTCGACACTGTTTTTTAGTAGAAGAGGTGATTATGATGGAACTTATCGATATAGCCGTTTGGAAGTTAATTGAGAAAAACAATTTCTACCGGACGGAAAATATACCGGACCGATTCAAATTGAGTTGAAATTGAAATTCTGTAAAACCCTTTATTATGCCTTCAACTGCATTTACCTAAATCTTCAACAAAGACAAAAGCTACTATAGATACAGGAGTATATAAATGACAAAAGGCATGGAAATTACCAGCTCTGCAACCAGCTCCGCTAGGTTAGTGCTTACCTGTATCAATTAAGTAATATTGTAATTTTTATTTTAAAAGATGCGGAGGAGTTTTTTTGCCGTTTTTTTTCTCCTCAAGCACTTTTCCAAAACGGCGGTAGAATCAAAAAATTGACGTTCATAAGTGAATTTGTAAATTCCCAGATGAAATAAACAGTTTGACTTTGACTTTAAATCGGTCAAGCCATTCAAAACTTCCGAGCAGACATTATGGCGCAAGTAGTCGCGACAAGCATGTGAACAAACTTCATTTTAAAAGGTGACAGGTGAAGTGGCTTAGTTTTTATGTAGGCTTTGTAAATGTGGTCTCGTACTCAAAAGTGTGATTAAAATTACAAATTGATTTTCATGAATGGAATCAAATCAAACCTTCATATTTTTTTATTGTTATATGCGGTAGTTTTGATTTCTTACATCTGGGAGCACGGTAGTGCCCCCACCAAGTCGATCGCAAAAGCGGCACGACCGTACTTGGACACTTTATAACTTCTTTATAGATAAAACTAGAAACTTGAGTTTTTAGTAACCAAGCATATTGTATAAAGTCGGTATACAATATTTCAAATTTCATTTAATTTGAACAAGTGGTTTAAGAATTACAACGAGTCAAAGTTTCTTAATTTTGTCACTCACGCACTAACTTGGTGGACTAGGTAAGTATTACATGGATCTCACAACTTTTTACGGTAAAACAACTGAGTGTAAGTGTCGCAAACTTGGTTTTTTTGACAAGTACCTATTATTATTTATGGGATTTGATCTTGACACGATCGACTTAACCTAAAATGGGATGAGCCCAACTTTATTATGTTGTAAGATTCAACGCTGTAACTTTTCATAGCGTTGAAGGTCCTCAACTTAAGTTTGTTTATTATTCCCCATAACGAGTCCGCTTTTTTTTCTCAGAATATAGGAATAAGAGAGTCCAAATTACCAATATAAATTTGAATCCAAGACTTCCAAGACTCCAACAGTTCATAAGCTTCGTATCTTTTCAAAAGTGCGGCTGAAATTCACATGACAATAGCTTCTTGCTTTTTACAAATCCGTGGCTGGGCCTTGATTATTGTTTTGTATTTGTTGGCAATTATCAGCGTTGGATTTAATAAAGAGACATTTTAAGAGGGGTTGATGACTTGTAACAAAATTAACATAAAAATATTCATTCTGCAGTTCTTCATCTATCACTATACAATAATTGCTTTTTACAAAAAAATAACCGACTTCAATCTTGATAAGTAGAGATAACTCAAAAAGTCGGTTAAAAAATCACAACCAACCGTTGATCCATATTTGTGATTGCTACATCGGTTGTACTGAATTTGATGATTTTTATTGTTATTATTTAATTTTTAACCGACTTCAAAAAAGAAGGAGGTTCTCAATTCGACCGTATATATGCTTTTTTTATGTACGTTCAGCGATTATTTCGTCGTTTATGGGCCGATTTTGATAATTCTTTTTTTGTTGTAAAGTAGATATGCGCAGTGGGGTCCCCTGATAAGGAAACCAGGAACTGATGATGGCATCTCAGAGAAATCGAGGGGAACTTTCGAAAATTGTGTGGACAACTAGTGTGTTTGTTCATGTTATCATAATTACATTAAAGCGCTACCATTTCATGAAGATCTGGAGTCGATCTGATGAAGCCGAAAGACAGTCGAGGGAACTCCTCAACGATTTACTGCAGTTATCTAGTGTTTGGGCTTCATTAATTTGTAGTGACGAGAACTTTACACTTACATGTTGGATTGAGCGCCATCTGGTGAGTAGTTTTTGAGTTATCTCTACTTATCAAGATTGAAGTCGGATATTTTTTTTTGTAAAAAGCAATTATTCATGGACACTATTTACTAGAAAGGAAACATTGTAAGTATTATTGTACTTGGGTCTATTTATTTCTAAAAGAAATATCTTCCCGCAGATACCTTTTTTGTATTCGAAAGTACCTAGATGCTTGTAATGTCGTTCCATTAAAATAATATATTTATTTCCCTAATAAAAAATATTTAATTGACTTCGACCACGTTGATAATGTTGTCATTTTTATATTTGTCCATGTTGAAGACGGTTTATTTTCATTAAATTAAAATTGTGACACAATCATTAATAAAGTAAAGTAGTAAACATACATACTCGTAGGTATGCTTACCAACTTATTCATCAGTGCCTGCTACTAAGTAGGTATGGATTTTTAATAGTTTTTATGATTTTTGTTTTATTAGGACTGATTCGGTTCTGCTTATTTAAAGATTTTCGAACAATATAAAAACATGTTGGTTGGATACACACAAACATACAAATGAATTTTCAAAAGTATCTTTAAAATAAAACAAAAAACTATGCCAAAAATTGTTTTTAATTCAGAAAATTCAGTTGTCCATCGCATAATTATGTAAAGAATTAAATCAATCCACAACCGGTAATTCCAAGAGGACCAGCGACACCAATAGGTCCAGCTAATCCAATGGGTCCAGCAATGCCGAGGGGTCCGGCAATGCCAATAGGTCCAAGTGCACCAAGAGGTTCAGCAATACCCAAAGGTCCTGCTACTCCAAGAGGTCCAGCAATACCCAAAGGACCTGCTACTCCGAGGGGTCCAGCAATACCAAGGGGTCCAGCTAATCCCAGAGGTCCAGCCAAACCAATAGCACCAATGTCTTCAGCAGTAATACCAACGGCTCCATTGCCGCAGCCGTAAGCGACAGCACCGGCTCCAGCGGTGGGCAGAGCACCCTCGATAGCGACGGTTCCGAGGAAGGGCAGAGCACCACCCGCAGCAAGAGTTCCTTCGTAGATGTTCTCGGAGAGCACAGAAACGCCAGCGGGGATGAGAGGAGAAGCAGTTGCAACAGCTACTCCTGGACCGTTGGAAGCAGAGAGAGCAGCAGGGCTTGCGCCCCAGGCGCCACAGGGAGCGGCCATCAGTGGAGCAGCACACGGAGCAGCAAGCATGGGTGCACCAATGCACTGGCCAGCGATGCTCTGTGAAAATCATAATAACCTGTTAGGTAAGTCGGCTCTTAAAACTTATGGACAAAGTTGTGGCAGTAAACGTGTCATTTATTTATTTATTTAAACTTTATTGACCCTTATAATAAGTGGTACAAAAGGCGGACTTAATGCTATGTAGCATTCTCTACCAGCCAACCTTCGGGATGTGCAGAGAACAACGAATGCGGTTTTGGTAAACATTAAAATAAAAATAAATAAATAAAGATAAAATAAGACGTGAATATAATAATAAATAGATTTATAATAAAGATCTTTATTTATAATAAAGATGTCATATAATAAATACTTAAGCAACGTAGAAATAAAATCAGAAAATTATTAAATTTATTGGTTAAGCATATTCAGAAGGTGATCAAATACTTTTTTCTTAAAGGAAAGTTTAGAGCACAATTTTCTGAGGTCACAGGGTAAGGCGTTCCAGAGTCGAATTGCTAGTATCGTGAAAGACTGAGAGACAAAACCAGAATGGTGAATTGGAAAAGATAAAGCGAAGGTGTCTGTCATGACTATCACCAAGAAAATGAAACCTATTTTTCAAGTAATTAGGAGAAAGTGGATCGAATAAAATCGAGAAGAGAGAGTTAAGTACATGAAGTTGTCTACGCTCACGAATCGGAAGCCAACTCAGTTGGCGACGGTAGGACGAGATGTGGTCAAATTTGCGTAGACAGAAAATGAAACGTATAGAATAATTAATGAGACGGTCTAGCTTATTGAGGAGGTCCTCGTTAATATCAGAATAACACACATCAGCATAATCGATAATGGGAAGAACCAAGGCTTGAACAAGAATGCGTTTGGTGCTAAGCGGTAAAAAGTTTCTGAGTCTATTCAATGAACGCAACGCCGCAAAGACCGACCTACTGATTTCATTTACCTGCGTCGCCCAGCTTAAGGTTGTTTCAATATAAATACCGAGGTTTTTGACAGCAGGTAAAAAAGGTATAACATTGTTATCCAGCATGATAGGTGGAATCAAATTTAAGTCTAGCTTACCTAATTGCCGTGAGCTGCCTAAAATGATTGCTTGACATTTAGCAGGATTTACACATATGCCATATCTATTTGACCAGGAGCTAATGCTATCGAGGTTCCTGTTGATCTTCTTAATACCATCGTCAATATGATCGCAATCAACTTGGGTGTAAATTTGCAAATCATCCGCATACAAGTGGTAAGAACAGTCAAGGAAGAGGGTAACAAAATTTATAAAAATAGAGAAGAGTAGTGGGGAAAGAATTCCTCCTTGTGGAACGCCAGAATTCAACTCACACCAATCTGAAAGAATGCGATTAACTTTCACGGCTTGCTGACGACCACGAAGGTAGGAAGAAAACCAATTCAAAACTGTAGATGAGAAGTTATAATGTTGGAGAGCGGTAAGGAGAATGTCATGATCAACCATATTGAACGCGTTGGAAAAGTCGATAAGTACTAAGATGGTGACCAATCTATTCCCCATGCCATCACGGATATCTTCCGTAAGTTTAAGAAGGGCGGTTGCTGTGCTGTGTCTAGGACGAAAACCGGATTGAAAAGGGGAAAGTAAGTTATTGTTATACACAAAATGAGATATTTGCTTGTGAGCCGAAGATTCAAGCACTTTTGACAAAAAAGGTAAGATTGAAATAGGCCTAAAATTTTTGAGATGAGTGGGGTTGTTCATAATAAGGTTACTTTACCTGGATCAGAAGAGCCTGAGCACAAACAAGAATGGTCTTCAGAGACATGATTGTGTGTTTGAATACTAAAGTCACAAACTTTAATAATTGAAGAGCATGAGACTGGGAGTTATATAGTTACTTTAGGATACCTATCACAGATATTGGGAAACAAAAGAAATAAATCAACCAAATTTACGAATTTGAAATTCTGTCTTATTTCTAACTAAGAATAAGGACATTTTAGAAAAATACGAATTCATTAGCAATACGAATGACAATTTTCGTCAGATACGATTTCGCAATTTTGGTCAATATGCCATGGATTAGCGTAAAGCTGATGAAAATCATTGTCTTGGTTACTAATATAATATTTCGTATAAAAGGCATCACTTATGTACCTAAATTTATTCTGACATTTACATCGAAGAATAAGCTTGCTAAATATGTCTACTTTCAGTTTGGTATTCCTCTGCGCTGCCTTTTTGGCCCACGTAAGTGTGTTTGGAATTCATATAATTTGTTATTATTTTAAGAATATTTCATTACGTTGTTTTATGTTGTTTGTGCCATGCAAGCTCCATAAGAGTTAGAGTGGCTAGCTACCTCACGAGACGTGCTAGAACCAGTACTGGGTAGCTACCAGAGCTCTCTTGCTTGAGCCAGTCGCCAAACGTCTCATCATGTTTCACTCGGGAGTTTTGACTCCAGTATTTCCATTTGTTTTTCTTTCTTGGGCTACAATGTCCCTTTTTCTGTTGTCTTTGTTATTCATGATGCCTTGGTATAACTGAGGTCCATGAGCAACAAAGACGAATTACTGTCTAGTGGCTTGTTTTATGTATTAAGTCAATTTATGTTATTACAGAGTGCGCATGGACAGTGTATCGGAGGCTTAGCCACTCCCATCACTGCGCCTTGCCTTGGACCTCTTGCTGGCACCATCGTCGGACCTCTTGCCGGCCCGCTTGTTGGACCTCTGGGCGTTGGCTTGGCTGGTTTGACTGGACCCATTGCTGGACCTTTAGCCGGTCCTCTTGGTGTGGGCATCGCTGGACCTCTTGCCGGTCCCCTTACCACTGGACCCGTTGGTGCCTACGGCGGCGCTGGTATCGGTGAGGTCGCCGTCGCTGGTGAGCTGCCCGTCGCCGGTACCACCCTCGTCGCTGGACAGGTCCCCATCCTCGGTGCTGTAGAGTTCGGAGGCCCCGTCTGCGCTGCTGGTACCGTCTCCATCGCTGGATCCTGTGCTTGCGGATGCGCTGGTCCTTTGATCCTTTGAATTGCTTAGTTGAAATTCTGTCTGATTTGCTCAAAAATAAACATCCTTGTCAATATTATTTGTTTGCTTATTTATTTAACTATAGTCACGACATACCTGTCGGAATATGGTCACGTAGCTGATAGATATCATTAGTATGAAAGATAATTCCAATGTGTTGCGGATCGATAAGAAAACGGCGGACCGGTATCGTGACTGGTCACTACGACTACTTTTTTTTATGGAATTAAGATAGCGAACGAGCATGCAGCACCAACCCTTCCGCTGCCGCCCATAACAACTGTGACCGACTTAGAACTAGACTCAAAGAGACTAGGATGGTTAGTCCAGTTAGTAGATGGTGTTAGAATATTAGTTGGTTAGTTTGTTAAAAAGTGTGAGGACAGGGACTGTTAGTGATAATTAGTCTTGTTAGTTAATGTGAGTAATAGTCCAGTTAGTTATAGTTAGTATGAGTCTCGTTCTAATTCGGTCACAGATGCGTTGCTTCCCCTGAGGACTGAGATGGTCGCCACTAAAAAAGTGTAACCAACCGGTTACAGGTGGAGCTCCACACTTCCTATCCGGAACACAATTGTTGTTAAAACAATTATTACACGGTAGGAATGGTACTTAGTACCGTGGCGGGCGGTGGTACTTCCCCGGGTGAGCTCTAGGCCCTACCACCTGGCGATATGTTGTCCAGCGGACGACTATGTTGTCCGAAAATATCACGAATTTTACGAAATTGTAACTTTATCAGAACCACCATTTTCATAGTGGATTTTGATTATTTTAATGGGAATTTCTAGCGAAATTGAATTAATTGTAACAATAAATTGTCAATGAATCTATGTATACGTCGAAAAACTAAATGTCAAAACTATCATGTTGTGGGTGTTTGTTGCAATTGAAAAACAAAGTTCTTATTGAAACACCCTACATTTCACCCATAATGTCATTGATTCAAATAAACATAAAACCTTATTTAATATCTCCTATACAACTTGTTTTACTCAATTTTAAAATTGACTCGCCCAACGGAAAACCCTTTACTTCTGAATCCTTCAATGTAGCAGACTGTGGCAGACATTGGCTGCATTAATTTAATTTCAACTCTATTTCATTTCTTCATAATATGAATGTTAGCGACGCGCGAGTGAAATAAAAGAATCTTCAATGGATTTTCAAGGCAAGATGGTTGTAGAAGGATTAAAAATATATCGGCAAAATATAGTAATTTTCGGCTAAGTAATTTTCTCTATGTATTGTCAAGATTGACAATTCTCTCATGACAACTTTAGTTTTTAAATGTCGCAATTCCTTCAACAGCCAGTCTCTCCCGCTTTATTAGATTTCAACATAGAAACTATTTTAACATAAAACTTAGAATTAATAAAATTATATTACGCGTCGTTTACGTCACTAACATTCTCCGCCCTAGTGCCGTCTGAAGGTCTAAGGCACTCATCATCCGTCGGAAGTAGTGCGACGCGTGTTACCGGCCTAGTCAATATTCTCGACTTTGTTTTTACTTCCACTACAAATACACGACCGTCTTTCCCTGGATGAATTTGAGTTATTAGCCCTCGAGGCCAGGTATTTCTCGGTGAGTTAGGGTCACAAATAACCACCAGTCCGTCCAATTCGATCCATGCGATCCGATTCCGATCGTCCAGGATGACAGGTTGCTTCGTGTGCCGCGGAAAGCGCGGTGCGGCGTCGATTCGACCGCTGAGTCGGAGTAGGCCATCTTCGTCTAAAAAAGGCGTAAGTGATCGAAGACGACATGGATGTAGAAAGTAAGGGCGCATTCGAAAAGAACGCTGGTTACCGGCGCCGATCTGCCAGTAGGTTTGGGTAAAAAATATCGACATATCAAAATATCGATATTTTTTCAGAAAAATATCTATAAAATAAAAATATATATAAAATAAAAATAAACTAATCTGACCCGGTAAGAGGGGCGCTACTGTCTTGGTCTTTGTCTGACAACAGTATAACATTTGCATTAGTTGCAATTTTGGCAACCGGACCAGATAAGTTTGTGGCACTGTATATTGATTTTTTCTTGGCTACAGGTACATAAACATGTTTTTTAATAATAAAACTGATGTCATAACAGCCAGATGTGTATTTAGGTACTTTAAAATTTCGAATATTTTGGCAATTTTTATAAATAATTGCACATTGGGCAAAACATACCGATATATCGAAATATCAATATTAAATTTCTTGGGTGGTATATTATATCGATACATTTGGAAAATATCGATACGATAAAATGTCGATATGTTTTTCCCATTTGCCCATCCCTGTCCCTATCTGTCAGCACGTATCGGTATAGTCTAAGATCCGAATCTAAATCGACATTCATCGGGTTGAAAAGAGAATCAAAATTATAAAATAATAAATTTCGTATATATTAGAAAATATATTAAAAATGGGTAGACAACAAAAATCCTGGACAGAATATTAAGTATTAGTTTATACCACTCTTTAGTATTAAACAAATATTTCTTAGTATTTAAAATGATTTTTTTGTGTTTAATCTGATATTCATTTATTACATACTAGCTTTTGCCAGCGGCTTCGCCCGCGTGAATTTCGTTTAAACTTCACCCCTTTATTTCACCCACTTGTGTCATAAACGTAAGAGTAGATAAAATATAGGTATACTTAATCAGAAAGCTTCGAACTGCTAAGCTATCGGGAGTTACACGTGTTATTGTGAGTCAACCATAAAAGATAGACATATACTGTCGTGGAATATTTTTTATATAATTTTAAGGAGAACATTTCCGTCATACATGATTTCTGTGTAGCTTTAACCATTAAGGTTGCACACGCGACGGAAGCTTAAAAAATGGAGTAACTTCTCCCGTTTCCCCAACATTTCCCTTCACTGCTCTGCTCCTATTGATTGTAGCGTGATGAAAAGTATACTATAACCAGCGCGGGAGTATGAAAAATAATTGTACCAAGTTTCGTTAAAATCCGTCGAGTAGTTTTTGTTTCTATAACGGTTATACATCCGACAGACAGACAGACAGACAGACAGACAGACAGACAGACAGACAGACAGACAGACAGACAGACAAAAATTTTACTGATTGCATTTTTGGCATCAGTATCGATCCCTAATCACCCCCTGATAGTTATTTTGGAAATATATTTAATGTACAGAATTGACCTCTCTACAGATTTATTATAAGTATAGATTAATAAACCTTTTTAAATACTAAGAAATATTTATTAAGCACTAAAAAGTGGTCTCTAATAAATTATTTGTTAAATATTAACAAATATTTTTAACTATCAAAAAAACATTCTATTAGTGTGTTTGATTCTCTTATCAACCCGATGAATGTCGATTTAGATTCGGATCTTAGACTATACCGATAAGCGCTGGCAGATCAGCGCCGGTAACCAGCGTTCTACATGAATGCGCCCTAAAGATGCGCCCGTAACATACATAAGGCGCACGACGAGTGGTCAACATTAGGTTGTGTGATTGAGTGATTGATCAAGTCAGTCTGTTGTAGACAGCAGCGAGTTACACATCTTCTTTACGCAAAATTTATTTCAGTAATTACGTCCGCAAATGTAGAAAATATGGCTTCCTGTGCCGTCAAAAATATTCTAACAATTCAACAAACACAAATAAAGTCCAAAGGAATCACATTTCATTAAGTAAACATTGAATTGTAAATTATTTTCACTATTTCTAAAATAATAACTTTAGTAAAATGGCGCGTGACATATGTAAGAGTGACAGAGACAGTACGACTAAAACTTCCAAACGCGGACGCGAGATATCACTATGTAATCTGTTCGTTTTCAAATATAGTAACAAATTTCCATTGCGCCAACTTCACGCACAAATCGATTCAATTCAAAATTGGATTGTTACAACTTGACACAATTTCGAACGTGCAAGGCAGGTCTATATTATGTATGTCTATGATCTGGTAATAGGTAAATTTTGTTCATCGCAAGTGCCTGTATTACATTTGAGAAGGAAACGGCTTGTGAGTAGCGCAGTAGCAACGTTTGAGCCTTCTGAAGCAATTCGCAATTAATCTTCTTCACTTCAGTTTTCTTGCATCTTTCGACGAATAATAACATAGCGGCGGTGCTACGGCGCAAGCGGTTCCACGTCGAGAATCGGGCCGCACCGGGCACCACAGGTACTACAGGTAAGTTGTAAACTTCTACGGTATTTATACTTTCATTGCTGTTTAACTTTTGTATTTCTCTTTCAGGTAATTGCGGCAAAGCATCGGGCGACAAGTAGGTACAGGAACGAAGGACCTTTAAACCATTCGCTGTCTGAGATCAATTTATATTCATTTACTTTTGTTGCAGCGTTGGCTATGTTCATACTCGTTGAATGTAATTAGTGTATATATTAGTGTGTATAGTGTATATAAATATGTAATTTAGTGATTTCATCGAGGATTGTTACGGCACGTTCGTCGTCCTTGTTCGGTCGAGGGTGATTATTACTTATACCGATTGCATCGAGGACGTATGAGTTACGAATAAGTTCACCGAGTTCGATCAGGAATTGATTGTTATCACGTGTAGTGGAATCGTTAATTTGTGTCAAATCTGATACGATTAGAACTGAGTCGAGCGGAGGCATACGCGAGTCGCGGGTGTCGTGCGGTGGGCGCTGCGGGCCCGGGGCGGCACGTAACGCGCCATGCATACTCCAACCGAGCGGGGTGCGCGTAACGTAAGGGCCGTTCCTATGTAACTGAATGCATTCTATTGGCAAGAGAAGATGATAATTGTCTTGACCGATTAATATTTTAGGTTGAATGTTTTCGACGTCAAAATTAAGATCAGTTTTATACCGAAAGAGTTGTTTAAAATTAACATTAGCTATGCTTTGAACCGGCAGTTGTAGTTTGTTTATCTTTTTCGCGTTTAGTTCTAATACGTCACCGTCACCGTTCGTCAGCTTACAGGTTATAAGTTCAGATTGACACGTTAATTCACTGGACTCCCACGCACTACGCACACGCATTTCTACCTGCTTTCCGTGAAGTCCTGCTTGGTCTGCAACGTCTGCCGATATTAAACTAACCGTGGCGCCATCGTCGAGCAACGCGTATATGGAAACCGACTTATGCGGACCGTGAATTGTTACCGGAACTATTTTTAAAAGGACTTTGGAACCTAACGACGCAATAGTTGTTGTCACGGTTTCACAGACGTCACCGTCCGCGCAGTCGGTCTGCTCCGCCCGGTATTGAACGCTCCGCTTGGTGCTCCAATGCAGTAGACGATGGTGGTCACGCCCGCAGTCCTCGACGTCACATTTAGCCGCAGGACACGTTTGCCGGTCGTGGCAAGAAGTCAAACATTTATGGCACAATCTGTGTATTCGAACAAAACGCCATCGGTCACGTCGCATTGCACGTTTAAATTTAATTGTGACATTCTCTTGAGCTGGCCAACTATGTTCATTATAAACGTAGTCCGGCCTTCCAAATCGCAGTTCAAGCGTTTCAATTATTTTATCAGCACTCGCACTACATATAAGTAACGACGACACTGCTTCCTTTGCCTCTCCATGTAAGCAGCGACGCAAATTAAATACTTTCTCCATTTCGCTGAGATTACATAAATTTGCGGTTTCGTCGTAAGCTCTTTTAAAATGTAACCACTCAATAGGATTGCCACTATAGCTCGGGAAGTCTCTAATTTGTTGCATTCGTGTAAACATCTGAGACTGTTCGCGATTCACGCTGGCGGTGGACGTCACAATCACTTGGTGCAACGCGGCTGCTAGGCGCACTAGCGGCGGCCACCGTAGCGGGCACAATATTGTCATGCGATGCGCCGTGCGTAGGGCCGACCGTGTTAACATTAATAGAATTGTCGATCCAATTTTCAACTTCATTTCGCGATCTCTCAGAGCACACACTATTCTCTTCCACTAGTGCGGCTAAGTCTGCACCCAATTTCTTCTTTATTAGGTCCTTCTCAATAGCAGCCTTAGCGACGGTGGCTTCCAGTATAAGTTGCTGTTTACGCGCCTCTACGGATGCACGAGAGCCACTACACCTGGAGCGTGCGCTCCCCTCCGACTTCACTACACTGCGGGCAGGCTTACTGTCCACCTTCACTTCCGTATCAGCGGAACTAAATCCTGTTTGTGAAGATCCCTCATCCATCGCTGAAGATTGTTCTACCTGCTCCTTTCGGGTGGCTCCACGGGTTTTCATTTTGTGCGGAGTATGGAACATCTTCTGCTGTCACTCGGGTCGCTGGTTCGGATACGATCCGGCTCGAAGGACCAATTTGTTAGCGACGCGCGAGTGAAATAAAAGAATCTTCAATGGATTTTCAAGGCGAGATGGTTGTAGACATGTTGTAGAAGGATTAAAAATATATCGGCAAAATATCGTAGTAATTTTCTCTATGTATTGACAAGAATGACAGTTCTCTCATGACTATGTTACTTTTGAAGTTATACTTCTTTAGGCGCGTTATGGAAATTTCATGAGAGTGAAATTTTACGATGCGCGCGCATCTGTAACACCAAAAATTATTAACAGTATGAAGTTAGGCGCGTGAAATTTTACGATGCGCGCGCAGCAGTATGAAGTTGCCGGCTAAACCCATTGCTAAACCACTCATTGGCCTTTGTCAATGTAACTTTGACGTCTCTTTTGCTTTTTATCGAAATTATTTATAACCAGCCAGGTTTGTTTTGACTTGTTTTAAATGTCGCGCTTCCTTCAGCAGCCAGCCTCTCCCGCTTTATTAGATTTCAACAGAGACTATTTTAACATAAAACTTAGAATTAATAAAATTAATTCTATTATATATAAAATGTAATGTACCTACATATGTTTTGGGAAATAAAGTTATTATTATTATTATTATTATTATTATTATTATTATTATTATTATATTACGCGTCGTTTACGCCACTAACAATAATTTAAGATGCTTAAATTGTTGCTAACTTAAAGTTTTTTACTAAAAATACTGTATTAAAATGGTCATACTCTTATTATTTCTAATTCCTGTGTCATAAATCAATTTCGGTGAATAGGATTTTAATTCCAGTGTTTGTTGCATAATTTCGGTGGCATTTGGTAACTTCAAATGGACATATCTCATGACCTATATATTTTTTTACAATCTCTAGGTATGACTAAATATAACTACAATTAAGCTATTATTTAGACCAAAAAAATATATCAAAAACAGCAAGATAAAATTCGCCACTGGAATTAGGCAAAATTCGTGTTTGCAATTCACCCATTTACGCTGTCGACCATGACAATAGGGGATTGTTAAATATTTCAATAAGTTTTTAAAATGAACCATCATAATCATCATCATCTCAACCCGTCATTGCCCACTATTGAGCAGGGGTCTCTTCTCATAATGAGGAGGTTAAGGCATCATAATAATATAGTCTACCACGCTAGCCAAGTGCGGGTTTGGTGGACTTCACACATCTTTTAATTTTGCGAACTCTCCGACATGCAGGTTTCCTCACGAAATGAACCATGCAATGGCTATAAATAACCATAAAAATATCATTTTAGTTACACAAACACATTTATTTAGTGAAAATTACATTTTCATTATAGATAAGTTAATTCCATTCCATTGCATGAAGTGTGACGAAATACTTTGTTTACCTACATGTAAAAGTGGTGCAATCGGACGTACTGTAGGCATGTCATTCACAAAATATTTCGAAGTTGCGTCATTATAAGCGCTAGACCGCGTGTGTTCTTTATAAGCCACACTTTCACTCAATTATCACAAGTTGACCAACAGAAAGTATTGTAGCAACATGTTCACCAAAACTGTCCTTACTGTCTGCGCTCAGGCGCTTCTCATCCAGGTATTGTACCAAATATTTGGATTTGTCATTTATGTTATTTTTCCCCATAACTTGATAGTCAATGCGTAAAGCATTAGCTAAAACTTGAACGAAAGTATGGACACAATTTTAAACGCGGGTAAACAGGAATTTGAATTGTTTTACCAATATTTCGACTCAACTGCATGGATCCAACTTAGATGAAAACTATTGACAGTTATCTCTTGACTTCAACATACCGGACTGTAAGTGATCACAAGAGGTGATTTTCCTGCTCACTATATTGGAATCTGATCGACAATGGATAGCATCCATTCCTAAGGTTTCTACAGTAGCATCTTCTGGACAATCATTGATATGACGATCATGATAATATATTCATTCTATCACTTTTAATTTCCAGAGTATCTCTGCCCAGTGCATCGGAGCTCGCGGCGCTTATGATGGATTTGACTATGGACCATACGGTTACAACGGCTTTGCTAATGAAGGTTTAGCCTTTGGAATCTGTACTGGTCGTTACAGATTTAACCCTGCCAGTCTTGCTGCCTCCAACGGCCCTGGCCTGACCGTCACCAGCTACTCTCCTCTCATTCCCACTGGAGTATCTGTTATATCTGAAACTGGCTATGAAGGTGCTGTGGCTGTGGGTGGTGCTATCCCCTTCCTCGGAACCGTTGCTGTCAAGGGTGCTCTGCCAACTGTTGGAGCTGGTGCTACCGCTTACGGCTGCGGCAATGGAGACATTGATATCACTACTGAAGATTTTACAATTTACAGCTTTGTTGATATTGATGAGCCTTTGGGCCTTTGGGACCTTGAGCCTTGTGGACCATATCCGTATGGTCTCGCCGGACCCCTCGGATACGGTATGGCTGAGCCCTTCGGATACGGTTACGGACTTGCCGGACCTCTTGGCTACAGAGCCGGTTGTGGCTGCGGAGCTATCTAATAATAGTTTAAAACATAATTGTTTTTAAATAATAAACATTGTACATTGTAGTCATTTTATTGTTTATTTTCATTTATTTCGTACTATTCTTTCAAATATGTACAGCGAATATTTTTACAATTATTCTATTGTAAAAACCTTGACATTCGTTCCAATAACAAAGTGGACAGAATAAAATCTGTACGTGACTTTCTATTTCAATGTAGAATGTAGGTAAAATTTATCTACTTACTGTTCAACTATCACACGGATTAACTATTGATTAAGATAATAAATGTGAGACTTGACGCACTCGTAAGTTAGGTATATCAGAGTCCTTAGGATTTTTTCATCTCAGAAAGTTCTTTTTCTGTTGTTCCCACAGGATAATACAAAAAAATTGACCGGAACATTGATATAAAAGTAAATGACGATATACTCGTATATAGGCAAAGGTTTGTCGAAGCGAAGTGTGGGTGGGTTACCTCTAGAGTTTACGATAATCTTCAATTAATTCATCATCATCTCAACCCATCATGGCTCACTATGAGCACGGGTCTCTCAGAATGAGAAGGTTAAGGCCATAGTCCACCACGCTGGCCAAGTGCGGATTGGCGGACTTCACACGCCTTTGATTTTTGCGAACTCTCCGACATGCAGGTTTCCTCACGATGTTTTCCTTCAACGTTTGTGGCAAGTGACATTTTAATGCTTAAAACGCACATAACTCCGAAAAGTCAGAGGTGCGTGCCCTGGGATTCGAACCCGGACACTCCGAACAGGAGGCCGAATACTTAACCGCTAGGCTATCACCGCTACGCTTCAATTAATTAATTTTAGTTCATATAAAGGCGGAATTAATCAACTTCCCTAATCAATCTTGAAGTATGTGAACGCAACGATGAAGCGACATGAGTAATAAAGGATGCAAACGTCTATTAGGGTGTTACCAGACCAATCAATGGATCGTCGATCGACGCCATCGATCAATGGTGGAATGGATAAGTCGACGATGATCGATCAATGTGCCTTTTTTGACGTGACAACGTCTTATAATTCGATATAGCCGGTTGCAGGCACGAAAAACATGACGTCATGCAGCGTTACCGACGTCATGCGGCGTTACCGACGTCATGCGGCGTTACCGTACTCGCTCTGAGGCGTCCCATGTAAAGCTTGAAGTGCAAGCGAGAGCGCGGAACGAGCGACAAAGAAGCACAATCGGCCTTTATTACTTTGGAGGTAGATATTTTGGTAATGTATCCAATTATTACTTTGTTATTGACTTCTGGGACTATTTATAAATTTTAAATGTTACCTTTTTTAATGTTTCCTGTATTCCTTCTTTATTTTTATTGATAAATTTCTGTAACTTTAAATACGATTTCATGACGTTTGTTTACTTTGATGACATTATTTGTCAATCATTCCATCAGTATTTTCTTAAGACGTTGTCACGTTCAACTATCGTCAGTAAACCGACTTTACAGACAACCAGTATTTTTTTTTTGTTAACGAGGGGGAAACCTTCAAAAGGTACCCTGTGCCGTGTGGGAGCGACACAGGGTTATGTGGGGTTTTTACTCACTAAAACCCCCCCGGTGGCCGTCTTCGACGCTATGTGGAGGACTCCGGGATCTCCAACGGAACGCAGCCTTCCAAGCGCAGTGCCTTTCGGCTCCTCCAGCGCGAGTTATCCCGCGCGGCACCTTTTGTTTATGATGGTATGCGGCCAACCTCATACCATCATCCTTCCCGGGGCTGCTGATTGGCGGTTCGAGCTATCACTCTTACCGCCTGCAGCCCCGAAAGCCCCCTTTTAGTTGCCTCTTACGATCAGGCAGGGGATACCGTAGCTCCAATTCTGTTCCCGACCTACAGGGACGAGTGCGTCAGGGCTACCTACGCGCACCGCGACGCCTCCCTCTTCGAGCAGGATCGGTGCGTTCCCTGGCCTTTTCGGCGTCTTCCTTCGCCGACATAACGTCGAAGCAGAAGGTGATCATACCGTCCCAGAGAGATCTACGCCGAACCATGCTCCCCACGATGGCCTCTAACCGGAGGTCCGGTCCCACTTTCTCGACGAGAATCCGAGTATTGCAGCGTATGTTCAGCGGAATCCTCGTCGTCCCCACAATGATGGCACTCGGCCGTCTCTTGTCTTCCAATCCTATTCAGATACTTACCGAAACAACCGTGTCCGGTAAGTATCTGAGTAAGATGAAACATCATCCGACCGTCACACCTAAGCCATTCCTCAAAGTGGGGCAAGATGGCCTCCACGACCCTATGTAGGTGCCTAGGTAGTAGAAACTATCGATCTATGTCGTATGGCGTATTTTACTCAAATATGTAGGATAGCTCCAACCTCCCTGGTAACATCTTCAGTAGAATACCAGATAACCGTGACAAACTGGTTAAGATCGGTAAAGTAGACAAGAGAAGACCAGAAAGCCTATTACTTATCTGGTCGTCTCACCGTAATGAAGATAATAGGCGTTTTAGTCACCGGTGCTCTAAGACAGGGTGGCTTGGTCAACATCAGCTCCGCTACCAAAGCGTGCCAGATATGACTTTGAGCATTTAAGAAAATGGGAAAGAGTCAGTAGGTATGTCGTTTTTTTTCTTATTTACCTCAGAACATCGTACTGAGTGAACCGATTTCGATAATTCTTTCGCCATTCTAAAGGTAATGATTGCGTCTGATCTCATAAAATAAAATTTGAGCGACATCTGGCGAGTGCTTTTTGAGTTATCTCGACTTTGAAGTTGGTTATTTTTTTGTATAAAGTTAGTAATTATCATAATATTGGAGTGCCTCCGGTATCACTGATGTCCATGGTCAACGAACATCACGTAGTTTATTGGTTTTGTTATCGATTGTTTAAAAAAATGGGACCATTCTCTTAATTAATTAAAACTTTATTAATTAAAACCAGATGTAATACATACTAACAATCTATTAGACTTGAAGTATTACTAATTAGTGACTTCTTATTACTAACAGAACTAACTATCACTAAAAGTTTCTGTGCCAGTCCATCCACCATTCATAATAATGGATTCTTAATGACCCTGCTGACTGAAATTAATATCCTAAGTCTTATTTCTGTATTATTTTGTGTCAGTCAAGATTTTTATCCGCGCCTTACTTAAATCCATAAAAAGCTTAAGGGTAAACATACTAGTTTCATTAGTCGGAATTCTTGTAACAAACCGAGGTGATATCCTAGTTCAGCAATGGTAGGCAGTGTTTAGTTGGGTGACCTCTAGAGTCAAAAAATTCTTGCACGCTTTCATACTTCCAAGATCACGTAAAGCCATCGGTCCCATATATTTTTAAACCCGGAAGAATTTTTTAACCCTACCAGAGGCCTTCGGTGGGCACAAACAAAAAAAGTTTTCGTCACATGGATTAGCCTTTAACCAATTTACCATTAGCCAATTCACCAATCCACACTGAAGTCGTATGGTGGAGTATGTTTTAGGCTTCCTCAATTATAGGGAGAGACCAGTTCTTAGTAGCAGGCGATTAATGGGTTGAGCACAAATATAAAACAAGAGTTCTCAGTAGTGAAAATTGGAAATTTATTTTACAATCCTTCTTAGATCAGTCCACATCCACAACCAGTGATACCAAGGGGTCCAGCGATACCTAGAGGTCCGGCAACTCCGAGATGTCCAGCAACACCCAAAGGTCCAGCGATACCAACAGGTCCAGCAATACCCAAAGGTCCAGTAATACCCAAAGGTCCAGCTAAACCGAGAAGTCCAATATCAACAGTACCAACATCTTCAGCGGTGATGGCAACAGCTCCATTGCCACAGCCGTAAGCAATAGCACCAGCACCAGCGGTGGGAAGAGCGCCCTCGACAGCGACGGTTCCGAGGAAGGGCACAGCACCACCCGCAGCCAAAGCACCTTCGTACACGTTCTCAGACAGGACGGAGACTCCAGCGGGGACTAGAGGAGAGGCGGAGGTCACGGCGACGCCAGGGCCGCGGGACGCAGCGAGAGCAGCAGGGTTGGCTCCCCAGGCGCCACAGGGAGCGGCCATCAGTGGAGCAGCACATGGGGCAGCAAGCATCGGTGCACTAATGCACTGGCCAGCGATGCTCTGAATGTAAGATAAAAAGATTAGTAGTAAACTTTGGTTCTTAGTGGCGTGTTAAGATGGAATATACACCAGTTTTTGAAATAAACAATCCTTGAATAACGCATTTTAAAAAAACCAGTATGAAATTTTATTCCAGAGCTTTTGAGCCTGGATAAACATAGAGACAAATGGGCAAAAATGCTAAAAATATGGCCAAAAAATTTATTTTTGTTTTTTATCGGCCCAATGAGGTCCATCATAATTTTTTTCTCAAATCTTTGCTATGTAGAGAAAAAATCCAGTTACAGTGATATTATAATATCATGTAAAGATATTGAAATTCCTTACCTGGATAAGAAGTGCCTGAGCACAGAATAAAATGATTTTTGGAGACATGTCTTGTTTTTTATTCAAGTGCAGAACGAGAATGGATTTGAAGATGAAAAAGGAGAATATATATTGTGAGATTTGACTAACATTTTTGTCGAAAGTTACGAAATAAAATTCAAAATTTTTGAGACACAAAACAAGGCTAACACATTGCAAAATAAATACTATATGAACAAAACAAGGTCACTTTTTGGAAAGCAATTGAATGCATTAGAAATGTACAAAGGGATTTTCATCAGTTTTTATTTTGTAATGTTATTTAATTTTATCCTAAAGGCTGATGTAAAACTTTGTTTTAATTTCAAATATTTTCAGTATAAAAAGTTTGGACTAATTCCGTAAACATCATTCAGGAATCATCTCCGTTGAAAAACACATCATCATGTCTACTTTTGCTTTCGCTCTCCTCTGCGTCCAGGCGTGTTTGGTGCAGGTAAGAAATAATACAATAATACTCTACTTTGGAGTGTGTCAGTGTGCTCAAAACTGCATGACATTATTCCCCCATCTCCCTTGTACCATCCCTTCGTCCAGAATATCTCTTCGGTACGAACGATGCGCTTCGCTTCGTCTTTTATCATGTTGCGTATCACGAAGGGCTGAAAGAAATTATCTGACTCGGTGTTCATTCCATTACGAGTATATTGTGGGTGGGTGTCTTCAAGTTAAAAGTGAATAGGTTTTTTCTAAGTTAGCGTGTTTTTACTATCTTAAGGCTACTTTGCGATTTAACATCAAGTGGGATCGTAGGCAAGGGCTAACTTATACGAGAGAAAAAAATACTAATTATGACCTAACGGATTGAGCCACTATGGTTCTTAATAACATCATATTCTGATTTGACTGATTTATTGGATTCCGATCCGTGTCAGTCACAGTTGCCATAATAATGACTCACTAATAATAATAATAATCCAAATCAATTTCTAAATTGGTTCTCCGAGTGCAAATAATATGAGCTCCTCCTTTTTTGGAAGTCACACAACGGACTTCCCGGGTGTTCACAATTTTTTGTATATTTTTTTATTTATTTCAACTTAGTTGTACGGTAAGAATCTCGATATCTCCTCGAGGCCAGAAAATGATTCCAAATTGTGCATACCCGTTTAGCATTTAACGTATAATGTCAGGGATGATAATAATGTTTAAAATGATAAACTTAGTGAAGATATTTTTAATATAATACGTGCTACTAAATATTTAAGACTGGTTTGAACTAAACGTGAAGATTTCAAAACATAATGTATTAAATTTACGTTAACGCGGCGTACCTCACGTAATGTTGTCAGATACATCAACGTGTGATAAACAGGTAAATTTCGTCGCTTCTAAATCCATTCACTGAATGAATTTAAAAATTTTGAAAACATCTTCCATGAGGGCTTATATTGTCCTACAAGCATCATTTGGCTCGTGGTGGGGTACAGGTACAGTCCGCCCAACTTAACTCTGAAATGGCAAAAATTGGAACTAACGAAAAGTCATTCATAAGTACGTTGTGTTCATTCATCTATCAGTTACTAGTGTGCAATGATTGGTCAAATGAATGTCAAATGCGTCCGACAGCGCCTCTTTCGTTTCAGTCTTAAGTTGGGTTTACTATAAGGCAAACTGTAAGGCGCTGTCTTTGTCACCCACGCGCCAAAAGATTCTTGTACGACTATACTTGAGTCGCCGAGCATATAGAATTGTCACTCCCCGCCAAAACCAATATTATTGTCCGTGCTCAGAGTTCAATTTAACTTGTAAACAAAATTTATTTTAGGCATTTTAAATTCTCGCCGTCAGTCTACAATGAATCTAACCCATAGAACCGGAAAGGATGCATTTTTATGGAGATCTTAATTTGTTGATATTTGTGAATTACAGAATGTATTCAGCCAGTGCATTGGACCCCTAGCCGCTCCTCTGGCCGCGCCTTGCGCTGGTACCCTCGGACTTGCCGGACCCATCGGTGCTGGCTGGGCTGCCGGACCTCTTGCTGGTCCTCTTGGTGTGGGCATCGCTGGACCTCTCACTGGTCCCCTCGCCACCGGACCCGTTGGTGCCTACGGAGGCGCTGGTATCGGTGAGGTCGCCGTCGCTGGTGAGCTGCCCGTCGCCGGTACCACCCTCGTCGCTGGACAGGTCCCCATCCTCGGTGCCGTAGAGTTCGGAGGCCCCGTCTGCGCTGCTGGTACCGTCACCATGGCTGGATCCTGCGCTTGTGGTTGCGCTGGTCTTGGACCATTCATGATTTAAGTTGATGCTAAATTTATTATTATAAAACATTTTTATCTACCAATAAACAGACAAATTATATTATTGGATTAATATTTTTTATTGAATCTTCCTTCTTTTTAATTGATATTGAAGAGGAAGCGCAGAAGAGTTTTCTGATGGTAAGTGGTCACCGTTGTTCAAGGACATCAGGAACATTAAATGCATTGTCAGTCAAAAAGGGAAAGTTAGACAGACAGGCAAATTTGCTACATCCATAAGTACCAGCAGTTTACACTGGATAGTGCAGAGCTAAATTCGATTTCGATTAATTAGATTTCGAGAGTATTAAAAGAGACGCTGTGTTCGATGTTAAATGAATGGTGCTCTTAACACGCTCTCAAAGAATACCAAAGTGCCTGTTTCCCACTATAATGGTAACAGTTACTATTTGTGTTGGTCACAGTTGTCTTAAATCCATTTAGGGATTTGGAAGCTTGTTCGTTAAAATAAGATCGAATTAAATTAAGTTCCATGTTGCGTTAACAGAAGTAGCTAAGTAGATTGAAGTTCGAATTCAATACAGTCACATCGTGAGGAATTCTATACCCCCAAAAATTCCATGTAATATTCTCAAATGGTAAAGAAGAAAAAAAATGAAGAATGGCCGCCAATCCGCACTTAATAAGCTATCCTGTTCCTCTCACATTGTGAGAGAAGACTCGTACAGAAATAGAATACTTATGGGTTGTGATGATGAAGTAAGAAAAAATTAAATAGATCAAAGTCAACTTTATATATTTCAAGAAAGTGTTAGTAAATTTGTCTTCAGTAGATGTATCCAGGCCCGTAAAGACCAGCTCCGTAGGGTCCAGCGCATCCGCAAGCGCAGGATCCAGCCATGGTGACGGTACCAGCAGCGCAGACGGGGCCTCCGAACTCTACGGCACCGAGGATGGGGACCTGTCCAGCGACGAGGGTGGTACCGGCGACGGGCAGCTCACCAGCGACAGCGACCTCTCCGATACCAGCTCCACCGTAGGCACCGCAGCCAGCGGCGAGGGGAGCGGCAAGGGGTCCAGCGATTCCGTAGGGTCCAGCGAAAGGCTCAGCAATAGCTCCGTAAGCGCCGTATCCGTAACCGAGGCCGTCGTAGGCTCCGTAGGGGCCAGGGCCGTAGCACTGTCCGAAGACAGTCTGGAAATAACAATAGATTAAATTGATGTTACATTGAAGTATTTAAAAATAACACCTTTAAAGCAGTTAATAAAATGTTTAATGATCTTTCCTGATCGGCTAAATTTAAGGAATAGCGGGCGATAGGTGGATGGTAGAGTACGGCACGTTAAGCTGTCGGACCCAGTTGTTATTCATCAATACATGAGTTGGCCACTAACCCTTCCATCAATCCGCACTAAACCAGAGCAGTGGAGTAGGCCTTCTCAATTATAACAATCCAGATTCAGTAGTTGGCGATCAATGGGTTGAGGCCAAACCAATTGACACTTACCTGGAGCAGGCAAGCCTGGATGCAGAGGAGCAGGAATGCGAAGGAAGACATGTTGATGTGTATTCGGATGTCAGAATGAATTTACTTCAATAGGCTGAGTATTTATATTCGTTTCTTAATTAGGCCTTTGTTCAGAACTACAAAATTTCACAACCCTTTACGTACGATGCTACGTGCGTTCGTGTTTGTGGTATTATCACCGACCGAAATATTGTTAATTAATTCACCTTGACTTATTAGTCCACAGAAATGTATTATTTTGGGTTAAGTGTGTATTTTTCAGAGTACTACGATTAAAAGTTAAAGATCCAAAGTTGTGGAGAATTTAATTTGCAACGCAAAATGTTCCAACCAGTTTTTGTGAGGCCAATAGCTTGCTGGATTAATCATAAAAACCATCTAAGCCCCTGCTATCAACGTGGTGGCCACCGGACTAGAAATGGACCCAACAAAAAAAACTTCGTCCCTTGACAAATGCAACCTTGGCTACTAACCCTTTCACCAATCCCCACCGGAGTAGCGTGTAGGCATCCTAGGCCACCTGAAGCCACCCTCAAAGTTACTAATGTGACCTTACTACATTAAACAGTTCGACCTTGAAATTACACATTATTTACAAGTTTCGTAAAAGTCACATTTACTATTTTGTTCAATAAAATTTCAACACATTGCCGGCATGATGATAAAGTTGTTTTTGTTTGTATAAAAGCCAGTCCGAGAATTTAACTCATCACTTTCAGTTCAATAAGAACTCTAGCAACATGTCCATCAAAGCCGTTCTCATCCTCTGCGCTCAGGCGCTCCTCATCCAGGTATTGTACCAGTCACTCAAACTTCTTTATACATTATGCGAAAGTCGGTCTGTCTGTCTGTGATGCTTTCACTGCTAAAGCACCGGAAGGATTTGCATGGAATTTGGAATAAAAATTGTTGAAGACCCAGGGTTATATAGGCTGCTTTTTCTAAAAGTCAAATATTTTAGACCCAGGGTCACACAAAAGCTAATTTTTTTCTAAAAATCAAACCCCTTATGGGTTCAAATTGGGAATGAAAATTTGTATTACCTGTATAAAATAACGCACAGCAGAAACTACTGAACGCAAGAAACTGAAATATGGCACAGTCCTCCCCTCTTTCCCTATTCGCGGTATAAACGAATTCCTCGCGGGCGAACATGCGGGCGGAAGCCAATTATTAATTAGTAATTTAATCATAAAGTAACAAGAGAAGATTAGATTTGTACGTTAAAATAAAAAAAATCATAATTTTTCAGAGCATCTCCGCCCAGTGCATCGGAGCTATCGGTGCTTACGGCCCTTATGATGGATTCGGCTATGGAGCGTACGGCTACGACGGTCTCGCCTACGACGGCTTCTACGGCGCTCCCTACGCCGGCGCCTGCGCTGGCCCCTACGGCTACGGCCCCGCTGGTCTCGCCGCCTCCAACGGCCCCGGCCTCGCCGTCACCAGCGCCTCTCCTCTCATCCCTGCTGGAGTCTCCGTCCTCTCCGAGAACGTTTACGAAGGCGCTCTGGCTGTAGGCGGTGCTGTCCCCTTCCTCGGAACCGTCGCTATCGAGGGTGCTCTGCCCACCGCTGGAGCCGGTGCCATCGCTTACGGCTGCGGCAATGGAGCCGTCGCTATCACCGCTGAGGATGCCGCCGGTTACGGCATCGCTGGTATTGCTGAGCCTTTCGGTTACGGTCTCGCCGGACCCCTCGGATACGCTGGTCTGGCTGAGCCCTTCGGATACGGTTACGGTCTCGCCGAGCCCTTCGGTTACGGTCTTGCCGGACCTCTTGGCTACAGAGCTGGTTGCGGCTGCGGAGCTATCTACTGATTTCTTTTACTATGAGATTAGATAATTATGAAAATAAAACAATTTTTGCAAACTATTTATATTATTTCTTTTTACGATTCGTTTATGCTTTTCAATAACATACTACTTCATAGCATAGTTGATAAATTAACCAGCTTAGGATGAGTTGGACTTCCGCTAGAAAGTATCAGGCGTTCGCGAAAAATTATAACCGAAATAACATATTTTTGGGAGACCCACTTTAATTTTAATTTCACTATGTACAACAAACTATAAATGTTTCTTGTTATTTTATTTTATTTTATTTTATTTAATGCACCAACAAGGTATACACTAAACATTCACAATAATATACATATAATATCTTAATTTAAGGCCAAGTGTTACCTCAATTATAGGTACATACATCGTGCTTCATTAAGTGCATCAAATTAAGTTAAATAAGTTAAACAAAATAAATTTAAATTACAACAATTATACATAATAAAAATAAAAATTAAATTACAATGCATTAAAATTATATACCTAATGATTTCAACTTTACTAAATACATACATACAATTTAATTAAATAATTGAATTGATTTGAATTAAGCACACATTAAATTAAATTAAATTAACAATTACATTAAATTAACAATTACATTAAAATATCAATTACATTAAATTAACAATTATATTAAATTAACAATTAAATAAAATCTTACTTATCAATTAGTTGAGACGTTAACTTCTTAAATATTGTACAGGAATTTGAAAAAATATCAATCTGGGGGACCTTATGACTTCCAGATTGTGTCTTGATGACACCGTCACTGACTATATTATGAATTAAATTATAACTTTTAATTGATCGGTTTAGTGGAGTATAATGGCCCAGATTAGTTTTTGCACTAGTGACGCTAAATGGAGGTTTTTTTAGTCGTTGCAATGTTTTAGGGATTGTAATTTTTACTCTAGACAAAATGTCTGGTGTATCAGAAATACCATTGATTAGTTTATACAGAAACATGATGTCGTGCTGTTCTCTACGATTTCGAAGGGATTTAAGGTTGAAATATAGAAGGCGATCGTTATAATTCGGAAATTTTCTTGCGATATTGTAACGATAGGATAAGTGCCATAAGAATCTTTTTTGTACACCCTCTAAACGCTTGATATATATACTGTAATGGGGGTTCCACACAACACTGCAGTATTCTAGGATGCTACGTACAAGGCAAGTATAAATTGTCACAATAACTTTGGGGTTTCTGAATTCCTTACAGTTGCGTAGGACAAATCCTAACATTTGATAAGCCTTTTTAACGATATTGTCAATGTGTAGGTTGAAACGTAATTTTTTGTCCAAGATCACTCCTAAATCTCGTGTATGGTTAACTTCCTTAAGTGGAACATGATTAATGTAATAGATTCTAGTTGGCGAGTGTTTTTTCCTGCTGAACCGAACCACGTGACATTTATCAGGATTTAAGCTCATTCCGTTCGCGCCACACCATGCAACCAGTGTGTCTAGATCATTCTGTAACGATATTGCATCTTCGGATGAGTTCACAATTTTGTAAAATTTCAAGTCGTCAGCAAACATCAAGAATTTAGACTTTTGAAAGCACTCTCCTATGTCATTTATAAAAATATTAAAGAAAACTGGACCCAAGTGTGAACCCTGAGGTACCCCGGATGTAGCAGTGAATTCTTTGGATTTGTACCCACCAGCAACGACTACTGACTGTCTGCGAGACAAGTATGATTTACACCAATTTAAGAACGTACCTGCAATTCCAATGGTGGTAAGTTTGTGAATCAACATTCCATGATCTACTTTGTCGAATGCCTTACTAAAATCGGTGTATAATGCATCGTACGATTGCCCATGATCAATGCCCTCAGCAAGATCCTCGACGAAAGAAATCAAATTGGTCGACGTTGAACGTGATTTGACAAAGCCATGTTGTTCGGGCGCGATAAAGTGTTTGAAATGAGAAGATAATATTGGGCACACAATAGATTCAAAAACCTTCGCAAACGTTGGAAGTATAGATATAGGTCTGTAATTTTGTACCGCACTCGTATCGCCACTTTTAAACAGTGGTATTATTAGAGCACTTTTCCAGGATGTAGGAAAGACTCCGGAACCAAGAGAGCTGTTAATAATAATGCTGAGCGGTAGCGCTAGGGCACTAGCACATCTCACTGCAAAAATAGAAGGGATTCCGTCGGAACCGGCACCCTTAGCAGGGTCGAGTCTTTTTAAAACTCTAAAAACTTGGTTAGTTGTTACCGATATCGTAGTTAAATAATTTGAAGCTGGTAACAAGTTAGACTGACCGGGTATCGATACATTGCTTGTGTTGTAAACCGATGAAAACTGTGTTGCAAAAAGATTGCAGATTTCAGACCCTGATGAAGCTTTATTATTGCCTAGGGACATCTGAGCAGGGTAAGAACTAGATCTTCCTCTTTTTTCCTTAATATAGCTCCAAATGAGCTTTGGGTTTGACACCAATGATGTTTCTAAGCGTCTTAAGTAAAGTGTATAGCTTAGGTTGTGAAGCTTTATACATCGTTCCCTAAGTAACGCAAAGGTATTTAAATCGCGCGGGTTGCCATATTTGCGATACTTGGTGCGATATTTAAATTTTTCATTGATTACCTTCAACAACGCGGTAGAAAACCATGCTGGATATTTATTAGACCGTGGTTTGGATTTTGGAACATGTTTAGCTATGATGACTCTTAGAATTTTATAAAAATGTGCCACCATTTCGTCAACGCCAGAACAGTTTAAGAGTTCTTTTTCCCAAGGAATGTTGTTTAATTCTATTTTAATTTTTTCATAATCTGCCTTATGGAAACGGTACCTGGCTTCGTCGTGTGATTTGAGCTTTTCTTGATGGTCAATTTCAGCAAAAAATTCAATCGGAGGATGCAACGGGTCTATCTTAGAAAGGGGATCCCTGCTCTCACTGACTTGGGAGATTACCAAAGAGCTCATTATTAGATCCAGAATACGGTTCTTCATATTTAGGCAGGAGTTATATTGTAAAAGGTTATTTAATGACATAAAATCAATAATCATGTTATTTAAGACGCTATTTGATGTAATCGGTGTTAGTGCGGACTGCGGTGTTTTATTCCAACATAAACTACTCAAGTTAAAATCACCGAGAACGATGACGTTGGAGCCAAGTTGTTGAATGGTTCGATTCGTGTTTACAATAAAATGCTCTAGTATATGCTTTTGTACAGGAGGAGGAATATAAGCAGCGCAAATGTACAAGCAATCAATCTCTCCCTTTCCGTTGAGTAGTTCCATTTTCACCCAGATATCCTCGCAGTCAGATTCATATGCAAACATACGGTACGATTGAAAATGCTTAGAAACGGCTATTAAAACCCCACCCCCTAATTTATTCCCGTGAAAACCACTATTTTCCCGATCGCGCCGATATACGATATAACGATCATCAAAAATTTCAGTATCCAATACACTACTGTTTAACCATGTTTCTGTAAAAACTATTACATCGAAGTTGCAACATAAAACACTATTGAAAAGGTCAATTGTTTTGGTTTTTAATCCTCTGACATTTTGATAAAAGCAATGTAGGGTGCCCTATAGTAAAAACAAAGTCAAATTTAGCGGTCTTATGATAACTTATTCAATAAATCAATGTCTTTAACGTAGATATGATTTGACTGCTCATTCTTCCGCATGAATATCCTAGAGTCTCGCACCCAAACGAATTTATAGCCTAGTTCTTTAGCTTTAGCACGGGTGGCAGCATGCAAGCTTTTGTTCTCATGTGTTAGGTGTTCGGAAACAAAGATGGCGGTCTTTTTGTTACCACCGATGCCTAAGTGGCTGGTATTTAACTTGTCATCGCGATTCTGCCTGTTAAACTTGCTGGTAGCTGCAAGAAACTCGTCACGTAGCCGCGGGCTATTAAATTTCACCAAAATCGAGCGTGGACGAGGACTAGAACTATTCATCTTAGCTAGGCGCGAGCAGTAGTGAATTTGCGTCTCGTTGATAGGACACTTGATCACTTTTCCCAGTTGCACTACTGTGTTTATTACATTCTCCTGTTTATTCTCAGGGACACACTGGATTTCAATGTTGCAAGAACGTGCTTGCTGGTCTATTTTAGCTAAGCGTGATGATAACGAATGATTGTTAGCTCTTAGTGACTCGGTCTCCGATTTTAGCATGTTGATTATCTTCGTTTGCTCCACTTGTACGGCTTTCAATTTCTCAAGCTCTGCATTAAAATAAGCCATGGACGCTTCAAGCGAGGACATAGAGTTGCGAACTTCTAGCATTTCCGGATGAATTTTGTCCGTGAATAGTGTTTGTAGTTCTTCCCGAATGATATCCCGTACACTGCTTGCCGAGATGCAAGAGCAATTATTGTTGCCAGTTCGTGGTTTAGTGCGTTGCGTGACGAACTCCAGCTGAGGTGATGCTATGGCAATATTACTGTTGCTTCGTACAGGGGTGTTAGAATTATCGCCTCTTTTGCGATCATGACTGTGACATTGTACACAAATCCATTTTGATTTAAACTCAGCAGACATCGCATTATAATCTGACAGTGAATAGTTCAAGCAGGCGTGATGATATTTGGCGTTACAACGGGAGCAATGCATTGAGGGAATGTTTGCTAATTCCATCAGACAGGCGTCGCATTTCTTTGTGTCAGCCATATTTACTATTTTTTTTTTTTTGTTTTTGTTGTTCTTATCAAACTACAAACAATTCTTGAATCTTCGAAGAATCTTGGAAAATTTTAAAATATAAAATTTCGCTGTGTGCTGAGGTTTGAACTCACGACCTCTCGTGCGCCGCTAGTAGGTCTTAGCCTCTACACCACGAAGACAGTTAACAGGGTATGCAAAAATTTGCTACAGTATAGTTTTGTGTTCACATTGAGTCTTCTTTTGGTTCAAAGATGACCATATAAGGTAACGTTTGACGAGCACGCTCACGATGGATGAGTCACCTCACAACACAGCACTTGTTTGTAGATTTTACTATGGATTTTGATTAGTTTAGCTTAATTATCAGGATTAATTGCACTTTTTTATTAGAATTATGATATCCACCAGATAGAACGTAACTTTTAATATTTGTTTACAGTACTTTTATCCACAATTGTCCACTTATTTATCACTACTTTAATTTTTAACACGGAGCTCGCTTTAATGTATGCACTTGTCGCAAGCGCGCGCGCGCGAATCCGCGCGAATATATCAGGTTATGTACACATTTTGCGGAAAATTTGATGTACGAGTATACCTGTTATAATTTTTACAATAATAACTAGAAAAACGAAAAAAAAAACATTCATTGGGACACTCATTAATTTCAAATGATTTTTTAGCCTTTTTATAACATTTCACAATTTCACTTTTAATTGCCTCTCTATAGTTTTAACGATCTTAGAGATACGAATGCGGAATAAAAGACAGCGGAGTCTTGGTCTTATTATTTTTTTATTTAATTTGAATTTATCTCTTGTAAGTTTTCAATGTTACTTATCTATATACGTATTTTATTATCAATATGTACTTAAAAAAATTAACAAGTGATCTAAAAAATTTGTTTCAAGCAAAATATTTGAATTATTTCTTAATATTGTCATCATCAATTTTAGATTTCTTTTGGCCTTTAGAAACTAGTAACGATCATATTTAAAGAAAACCCAATTTCTAAACATCTATTATTCAGGTATAACCTCTCTTGCTTCACATCATTCATTTTAAGGGTTGTCTTTCATTAATTAATGTGATTTAAAGCTATCGTCTTGCACAATAACGAACTTTTGTGGACAATTTCTGAATACTATTTAGTTAAAGATAACTTTCATGATAATTTAAATAATTGATAGTTATTAATTAAAACATATTTCAAAAAAATCAATTAATTCAGACGTGAAAATGTAACAGAAAGGCAGAGTTAGTTTCGCATTTATACTAAGTAGGGATGTATCCCCCAAATTTTTTTCGGATTATCATTATAATGAAAGCAAAATATCCTTTCCTTTCCAACCACAAAGGATTTAAGAAAATTTAAAACCTAAAGAAAAATGATATAGATCCCGGGTGGTGAGTTGACAGTTTATGTGAGAGTAAAGAGCCAAGTGACTATAGCCAGTATAACTTTAATATAGGGTTCAGACGAATAATTTAGAGGTAAAAAATTAAAAAAACCACAGTTTTGTTAAACAGTTATTATTATTATACTCTTAAACCTACATCACATTAAAAAAATCTCAATAGATGGCACCACAGCCATAAGGTCCCATACCAGCGGGTCCATAACTCAAGGGACCAACGAGACCAGCTTCTAAGCCTAAAGGCCCAGCAAGACCATAAGCTCCAGCATCTTCAGCAGTTATGGCCACAGCGCCATTACCACATCCATAAGCGATAGCGCCAGCTCCAGCTGTAGGGACCGCGCCTTCTAGCGCAATGGTTCCGAGGAAGGGCATAGCACCACCGACGGCTAGGGCACCTTCGTAGGCGTTTTCAGAGAGGACGGAGACGCCAGCGGGAACGAGAGGAGAGGCGCTGGAGACAGCGAGGCCAGGGCCATTGGAGGCGGCGAGTTGTGAAGCAGGGGCGTAGGCCCAGCTGGCGAGAGGAGCAGCAGCGTAGGGCGCGTCGTACCAGGCAGCAGCGCAGGGGCCAGCCGCTATGGGAGCGGTGACGAATGGGGCGGCGCCAAAAGGTCCTCCAAGGCACTGGGCAGTGATGCTCTGAAAGAGAATGATAATTTAGCAATAGGATACTCTAATGTTTTATGTTTTCCTAAAATCTCCTCTTGCTAATCAGCACTTTAGATTATCTGATTTAGGTCTTTAAACTTCGCGCCCATACATTGTCAATTCAATTCTACTATAAGCAGAGAAGGTTGCTTTGGAATTAAGGACAAAAGTAATAATCACAATCACTGCAACATTACTAAGTACCAATAACAATGTGTCGTAACAATGAAATAAAAATGTTGATAACTTATAAACGAGTCAAACTTGGACTTAAAGGTAGATGAAGCCTCTTACATCCCCTCAAAGATAGATGGAGGAGCCTCTTTCAACCCCTCAAATATGCCCTCATATACTCTTAGAGAAAGAATCGCAAAGACAACTAATAATGGAGACTTTTACATCCCTTCGAATGATGATCCCCTTTCACCCCCGCAAAGATCTTTACACCCTATAAGTATATATTGATACGACGACGCATGGGCGGTTTTAGCAGAGGCAATGGCCCATAAAGAAGTAGAACTTAAAAAATCTCACCTGAGCAAGAAGCGCTTGAGCGCAAACAAAGATGATAGCTTTGAACATGTTGATGAGTTTGTTTTTGATGAGAAAGTGATAATGATGAATAAAAAACAACGCATTATATACAAAAAGAATTCTCTTATCACAAGTGACACAAATTACGTGTTTCAAAATAGTTTTGAAATGTACGTGAGTTTAAAAACGTAATATAGAGCAGTGTGTTTCAATGATGAAATTGTTGAATAATGTATAATGAAAGCAATCATAAATATTCTATCCCAGTGTGAAGTATTAAATAAATAAATAACGCAGTCATAGCCCCACACTATGATTCCCTGTGTCGTGGGTCTATGGACAACACGACACACCGAACCCAAGACCCATGGAAAAACGATCCGCTTCGGCGCAAAATGTACAAAACGCAAAATGAACACAATTCGCAAAATGTACAAATCGCAAAATGAACACAACTCGCAAAATGTACAAATCGCAAAATTTACAAATCGCAAAATTTACAACAAACACTAGGGCTGAGTTTACACGGCATGGTCATGCTCGCTTTCTTTGCTACGCCACACGCGTCATACTGAACTGGTCAATCAGAAGACGTATCATCAACCGCACTATCGAAGATTCTAAACTATTTAAATATATACATACCTGATCGTTGTGAACGTGGGCTTTGTTGCTGTTTGCGCCTTGTGTACATTTTGCGCCGAAGCGCAACGATCCGGCGTGTTAATCATTGCGCCATTTGCCATTCGGGCTGTCTTAGTATTGCAGTATTAAATTAGTATTGTATTGGAGTGATTTGAAATGAAATTAACAAACTAACCTTCCGCTGCCACCCTTGACGACTATGACAAACACAGAACAAGACTCACTTTGGGAATAGGATGATTAGTCCAGTTAGTAGATGTTGTTAGCATAGTAGTTTATCATTAGATAAATATGGGGACTGGAGCAAGGACTATTAGCAATAGTTCTGTTAGTAGTTGATAGTGAAATTCTGGTTTTAGTTCGGTCTGTTGAGGTCTATGATAGTCGCCTTCAAAAAGGTGTTAGGTGGCCCGCCCATTGCCTAGTAGTTTTATAAACTATGAGTTAATTTTTTGTGATTGCGTTTATTAACCCGAAAAGGATCCTCCTAATGCTGATAATGCTAAAGAGATTTTTTCGGACAACTCGATTCTATTGCGTGCTATGAGGAGGATGAGGAAAATACAAAACTTTTTTTTCAATGTGATGTATTGATTTCGTTTTAGTGAGTATTCAGGTTTTTCTGAGGAGTACGAAAAAGGGGTAATTCGAAAATTATTCTATAGGTAAAATTTTGGAGAGTGTGTGCAAGAATTGTTGAATTGTTCGACATAATTTCCCCATTCCTGATTCTTCATGAATAACCCGATGCACGGCGAGCATCCACCCTTATCTCGTGAACATCCCCCCGATACAAACGACAAGGTTTGTGACATCGTATGTGCGCCTGTGTATGACGTGGGAGGCTTTAGGCAGAGAGGGAATAGGTCGTTATAAGTAAGAGCATTCAACATCTTGAATATTATCACTACAAACTTACCAAATCTTAAGTTACACATCACAGCATAACATAGGTAATCATAGTACGACAGTAATATATCTCATGAAAGGTTATTTCTTTGCATGAAATTTAAAATGCATCTGCTTTTAGTACGTTATGAAATAATTTTCTACATGACTCCAGCGTAATAGGCTATATGCAGTTTATTTATTAAAGTAGAAGGAAGCATAATAATGCTTTCAACCATGGGCCATCAATGGTGATGGCCCATTACTGAGCAAGGGTTTCTCCTCATATCTGACGAGGCCTAAAGCAAGCTCCACCACTTTACATCAGTGTAGATTGGTCAAGGGGTTAATGCAAACTCAAGTCGGATGCAGCCCGAAGGTCACCGACATGGCTTCACACCTGCTATCTGATGATAACAACCACGACTAATTGTTTTTCCTGTGCGAAGCACGGTTACTTTCAATAAATTTATCACTAGCGGTCACTCATTCAACTACCAACCGCCTACTGTTGCTAACTTGTCCGATCACTTAGGTTCAACGCAACCGTGTAACAATTTCTACATATTGTGTTGGGAAATTTAAAAATAGAAACAGAATTTGATCAAAACATTTTATTTCTACAACCTATTGGAACACTGAGGAAATCTAAATTAACCCTGGACATCCGCAAGCGCTTGTTGCCGAAATGGAAACTGTTCCAGCTGCTGGAAGTATCCCTCCAAATTCCACAGCTCCTAGTATTGGAACCTGACCTACCAAACTAGTGGTTCCTATGGACGGTATCTCACCTGTTACGGCTGTTTCCCCGATGCCAGCGCCGCCGTACGCAGACAACGCGTCGGCGGCGGTTGGGACTAAAAAAGACTCGGCCAATGGAGCTGTTACTGAAGCGACGAAGGGAGCTGCGATCATGTCTAGGGCTCTATTGGGAGTCAAAGCCGGAGCTAAATCTGACGTTGCTGGATATGGTTTGTAGCACTCGCTGAAGGCACTCTGAAAGATAGGAAAGACGTTTGTTAAGTTTAAAAATGAAATGAAGTTCATTTGAAAGTCAATCTACGGCAATTCTTCTTCTACCAATCTCTACCATGAGAGATCTTAAAAGAAATGGTCAGAAACGGTCAAAGAGCATCGTATCTTACTCACAATTACAGTTGGCAATTACGATTACTAAACTTGAAAATAATCATTACGTTTGCAATAACATGGCGTAATTTTATTGCTTTAACGTGAGTTAATTACAGTTAAAACTATTGCAGAAGTTTTGTTTTGCATGCACACCTGTTGGTCTTTACACATGGGTTCGATTTCTGTACGCACCAATAATTTTCAACCATTTTACGAATTGTCCATACAAACGTTCTCGATCGCCAATGCGATTAATTTTCTTTATGTTTACATTGTGTGAATAGTCCCAAGCCAAGTAAGGCTTGGACATATTCTGAAAATCCTTACCTGAATCAGACAAGCCTGCACGCAGAAAAGCAAACAAGCCGAGAACAACATAGTTGTTCGGTTTCTTGGACGACTAAGTCCAATTGAGTTCGAAAACTTTGCACTTCCTTTTATAGGATATCCAAGTGAGTTTGGTGACCTTTTATTGATAGGAAATTAGTTAATTACGTGAAAATGCATTAAAACTTTGAATTCTTGAGCACGTCGTAAATTTGGAGTGCGATGTTTGCGCAATAGGCCTTGAGTTCTGTGAAATTAGGAGGAATTTCGAAATTTGTTTTATTAGTAGCTGATAAACAAGAAAACGAGCCTGAGAGTTTGCCTTGCACAATAAGCATTAAAAAATCGATAGTTTTATCAATTTGCTGCAGGCCAAGAAGGAATATAAAGGGAGAAGAACAGAGCTCTCAAGCTCCCAGCCGAAACAAGACGAGGCGTTTGGTGACTGGATAAAGAGAGAAAGAAGTAGATAACAAGCCCAAGTGTGATGGAAGAGAAAAGAAACAGTATCTTGGATCGTCCCAATAGGAGACCACATGAAATACCGTAAAACTCGTGCACCATGATTTAGGAATTACCAGATTTAAGATCATTCAAAGTGTAACACTTGTTTTTTTTTGGTAGCTGAATTGGTTAACTTACGAGAACAACATCCGAGTTTCATCATCTGAAATTAACTAAATTTAACGTACAGAGGCACTGTATACACGTTTGGAGATTCCCTGTTATTAACTTCACTTGAATTTAATAACAAAATCACATGATTTGGATTATAACGCCAATAATATAACTAAATTCAGAAGTTAACTTATTTATATCACTCCAAAAATGTAAACAATGTCAGGGCTGTGACATTGACAGGTCGGCTGATTCTGACATCTATGGTATCGATAGATTATCGATCAGAGAGAACCAGAGAGTATTCACGGCCGGTCACCATAGATTTTGGTTCGTGGCTTTGTGGTTGATGGGCTGCCTTAATTCCAAATTGGCCTTTTGTCTGTCTAATTTTGAATTAGGAAACATTATCGTTGGTCCCAGGGCCCGATAATAAAATAAATAGTTTTAATCAAATAATAAAATATTTAAGTGTATCTCGAATTAGGCAATCTGTGGTAGGAAACTGCGACGCGTTCGGAAATCAGAGGTCTTGTAGTTATCTGTGCTGTCATTATTTACAATAAGTAAAAAATAAATAAGGTTAGGTAAAATTAGTTATAATATAGTATTTTGTCAGCGACGCGAGTCTAGATTATTTAGCTTATTTAGGGAATTTGTCGAGTTACTAATTTCGGTAGTGGAAATTGGTGAAGAAGTGATCGTGTCATAGTGGGGTTTTTGAACTTCTCCGCGAGCCCAGCAGGGTTTGTGATTGGTGGAAAAGGCGGAAGTCGTGATCTCGTCGTGGGAGGTCTTCGTCCGAAGTCGGGGTGCCCTTGGTGCGACATTGCTCTTCTGGTCGTGCTGGCTACTGGTCGCTGCGCGTGCGCCTCCAAGCTGTCTGTGCTGTCTGAATGCTGTTGAAGTGCTGTCTGACTGCTGTCTGATTTCTGTTGGGTGAGTATAGCCGTCTCCTTTCGGTTTTCCCACGGGATTCGCGTTATTTTCTTGATGTCATGGGCTAATTAGGTGAATCTTTTCAGTGTTCCCCTACCGGTGGCGTGCACGCGAGGTTGGCGTGCCACGTGATAGCATACCGCGCGGTAACCTCCCACGTATCTGGTGAGTGTCTATTGCATTTCGAGGTTAGGGTTAGTGAATCAATTTAAATTCGAGTGAATAATACGAACGTTTTACGCAGGGTTTTGAAAGTGACGCTTGCTGACGACTAGATCTGTCTTGCTGTGCTGTGGGCGCCTCCTTCATAAGGTATGCGTTCTAACCTCTTCCTTCTCCGCGTGTAATATTAATTAATGTGTGACCGCGTGTTCTGTCTGTATGGGTCTCCTTTTTCCTTCAATTAGATTCATTCCTCAGTCAGGTTGAATGATATAATTGAATTTAATAAATTAATGAATGATATATATAGTGGTCCGGCCTCCCCGGTTGCCACATGTACACCTTGTCTGAGCTTTGACCTTCTATGCCCTCATAGGCCTCGCTTCCGGTCGCTGGATTCCGATGGCCATGTATGTGAGCTTCACTTACATATTATTATTATTACACTTTGCCTAACTAACTAATTTGATTACCGAGGATTCTGTCTGCAACTTTAATTCTATTCTCTGATGTAATTCCATAATGAGACCATTAGGTATAGATGTCTGCTCTTACCTCATGTTGTTATCTTAAATGAATAAGCTTTTGTAAACCTTTTAATACCTACTAGAAATATATAATAACTTATAAAAGATAGTAAAACTTTTGTAACCTTATCTTGCAATTAAATAAATTTGAATTTTAAATTTTAGAACATAATATTAATTAATAAGAAGATTATAAATTCTATAAATTTGTACCTTTTAATATAAACTTAGTCTGAATGTAAACGTTGTCTGGCAGATTAAATTGGGGTTGTATTAGGTAGTGACATATTACTTTATATACGCTTCAGGAGGTGTTTTTGCGGGGACTGGATTCCCTGGAGGCTACCCCCGAGGGCGGTGGGCCCTGTAGCTGGCTCTGCTGTCCCAGCTCAGCGCTGCAAGCTGCGCTGAGGGTGCTGACTGGCTGCGCTTAAGTTTTTTTTCTTTTCTTTTTATTTTAATATTCCATTCTGTCCGGGGTCGCAGGGCAGTGGAAGCGCAGCAAAGCACATAGTTATTAAGCAAATAGTTATTAGCTCTAGCTTTCTGTATCCGATACTTTCCTCTCATATATATATTACTGAGTTAATATATATCTACCTACTGAATATATATATATATTGTCTCTCAATATATATGTATATATATACCTAACCTAAACTACCTAATAGTATCATAGAATTTTAACACAACTCTGTACTTTATTTAAGCGAACCTTTAGTTAAGACTCTAGAGTTTAAGTCGTAAACCTGTATCAATATACTGTTCAAAGGCCAGACAAACGACCAGCAACCCCAACTGTTCAATTACCCAGGTGTACTGTTGTCCCTAACTACTTATACCATCCTTGGATTGGTAAACTAAAATAGGAATTAAGAAATAAATTTAATAGTTAACTTGACTTAAATTTTATTTTATACCTCTACCCCCCCTTACCCCATTACAAAAGGCATAAAAATGTAAAATCACATTAGCTTCATTAAAATGGACACTATTTAATACTTAGTTGTGTTATTGATTTAAAATTTCCTTAGGTATAATGTAACCAGTAGTTAAGCTTTTTGAAATTGAAATAAACAGGCAAGTGTTAAAAGTAATCTGCACTCCTTGTTCAGTATTTTTCATAAATTATGGTCTAAAACAAATGAAAATAAAAAAAAACAAAAACGTCCAAACATAACCTTATATTAATTTGTATTTCACTAAGTTATATCCTTGACCATCTGAAAATACGTGAAAAAAAAAGACAATATATTATCTGCTTATTTGTGATCCAAGCAAATAGAAAGTATTCGAGATCCTTATTTCTGAAAAAAACGAAGTCAAAATCTCTAAAACGGCGAGACTTTTATACTTAAGTAATTTTTTGATAGGTCCTTCCTCAAACATCTTCCATTTCCTTAAATCTATCATCCTTTTTAACTATTTATATATGTATATCTATCCGCCTGTTGTGTATCCTCAATGTTAATTACTCGTCTCGGTAATTTGTATTTTTGTTTTGTTCTATTTGGTGTGCACAATAATGTATAATGTACCAATTTTATCTACTTGTGTTATACAATCCAAATCAAATAAACACAATTTGAATGCAAAAACGTAAATATTATGTTTTGATTCACGCTCTGACACGTAGTTAAAAGTATTGGCTGCTATTGACACGTACTTTATGACATGTGTTTATGTCCAAAGGTTCTGAAGATCGAACATTGAAAGAAGACGTAGAAAATCCCATTTTTAGGGTTTGGTACCTCAAAAGAATCGACAGAACCCTTATAATTAGTATCACTTTGTGATGACGAACAAAAAGTTCGTCCTGTTTGTCGTTACCCTTTTTCTCAGGAACGTGTCAATCAAATCGTATCAATCTAATATTAATACCAAATACTTTGTCGTGGGTTAAAGACCTATCTTGGGTCATTTTATTTTGCTTTAATGTACTATAAATTCCCCTTATAGGATTTTTCTTTGTAAAGTCCCAATAAACTATCTTGATGCCAATTAATTTTAAATTTGTAAATCACCTGAAAGTTGTATATTATTTCTTTTTTTAAGTGAGGCAGTGACTGATAAGAATAGACATTTTTATTATTAACTACATAGAACTTTGCTAAAGATCATCACATGATTAAATGCATAGTTTACGATTCCATTTTGTTTTGAAGAGTCAAAACTAAAAATAACCCCTCATACGATGTATTAAGGTCCACAGAGAAACCCACGTTCAGTTTTGAGTTATCCCTAGTAATGCGTTTTTATTTATTTAAATCACCTCACTACTTTTCGACGTTGCAGTGTGTTGTTTTGGTAAAGTTATTAATTGTTTTATTCAAAGACATCACGTTTATTTCCCAACACCACTGAAACAGCCTCTACAGCCAATTTAGTAATTCGGTGTTCATTTGTAGTATATAAAACGAAGTTGTTTTAAATGCCATCATAAGTTCACAGTGAAAATCACAATGTTGAAAATCTTCGTCTTCGTTTGCGCCCAAGCGCTTTTCATCCAGGTTTGTGAAAACTACATCTCTGTTGTACTTTCTTTCTTTTTCTCTCTCTCTAATCGTGATCTCTTGCAGTAAATACAGCATCTCTGTTTTACTCTCTTTCTTGAGCTCTCTCTCTTTCTCTAATCTCTGAATTTACAAGCTTTTATTTATCTTGCAATGTTTGTATGTTAGGGAGCTATTCCACGGTTAACTTAACAGCACAATGCATTACTTAAGCGTTTTTCGTAAATAATTGGCTTAGCGATATTAAGCGTGTTTATAGTTTTTCAATATATTTCAATATAACCGACAAAGGAACAAACGAGTCACCTGATGGTGAGTTGTCATTTTCCATCAATGCCTGTCCCATCTAGGTAAAAGAAGAGGAAAGAAATTATGAGTCGTATCCAAGGCATTACTGATTAAATTAAAATACTTATCTGTAAAACGAATTATTTTTTATTGACTTATTTCTAAATTTGTTATCTCCTTGTTATGGTCTAAAATAAAGCGTATTATTAAACTTTAAATTAACTTTCAGAGCATCACTGCCCAGTGCCTTGGAGGAAATTTCGGTGCTGCCCCATTCGTCACCGCTCCCATAGCGGCTAGCCCCTGCGCTGCTGCCTGGTACGACGCCCCCTACGCTGCTGCTCCTCTCGCCAGCTGGGCCTACGCCCCCGCTGCGGCTCTCGCCGCCTCCAATGGTCCTGGCCTCGCTGTCTCCAGCGCCTCTCCTCTCGTCCCCGCTGGCGTCTCTGTCCTCTCCGAGAACGCTTACGAAGGCGCTTTGGCTGTAGGCGGTGCTCTGCCCTTCCTCGGAACCATTGCTCTTGAAGGCGCGGTCCCTACAGCTGGAGCTGGTGCTATCGCTTATGGATGTGGTAATGGCGCTGTGGCTATTACCACTGAAGATGGAAACCCTGGCTTTGATGGTTTAGCTGGTCCTTTCGGATATGCCGGTATTGCCGAACCTATCAGTCCTGCCTTAGCAGGACCCTATGGCTATGGCCCTTATGCTGGTTGTGTTATGTATTAAGATTTTTGCCAGTGAGAATAAAATTAAGGTTTTACAATTTTAATGTTCCTTTCATTTGTTATTTAATGCTGCAGTAGAACTTTATTGTTTAGGTATTGGAAATCGACCGAAATAAAGTGATAAGTGCTATCTTTTTGGCTTCTAACCATTCATGGCCCAGTATTAACCAGAGCCTTTCCTCATTATTGAGAGGGCTAGGGTAGACTTCACCATGCTGCTCCAGTGTAATTGTTCGGAAGATTAGCAGCTAAACCAAATATCGCAAGTTTTGATACCGCCAAAAAGCCTCCGATATGAGTTACGAATGCAGTTGCTTAGGAAAGGCAAAACGTCGCCGCACCGATCTAATCTGTTGTGATAGAGGCAGACCTTAAGTTACAATGATATAAGATAACTAAAGACAGCTTACGGGTTAGTGGGTGATCGGTAGATGGATTGGATGACCACTAGTGGCCAATATTAGTTAAGCGTTTCCTTGCTTCCCTGGAAAGAGACCTACGGGTAGCATAAAAACTTTCGATACTTGGCCACTAAGCCCTTAACAGCATTAACGCACTGAGCAGCATGGTGTCGTATTCTGTTGGCGTCCTCAGTTACGAAGAGGACCCTGTTTAGTAATGAACTATTAAAGGGTTAAAGAGAATATAGCTTGAATAAAAAAAATGTTGCGAAAAAATTCAATTTTATTCAACTTAAACAATTTTATTTACAACTAACTTCTAATAACTTAACAAAAATATTAATATGAGTTTGTCCTTCATCTGTTCAGTTTACTCTAAATCATGGCACCATATCCGGAGGGTCCATACCCAATTCCTGAACCATAAACCACGGGAACACTGACTCCATCTCCATAGCCAACCCCAGCCATTCCAGTGAACCCATAGGCACTCACATCTTCAGTAGTAATCCCCACAGAATTTCCACATCCATACGCAATGGCACTAGTTCCAGGACCTTCAAGAGGAATGGATCCTGAAGGCACAGCACTCGCAGCTAACCCTTCGTAAGCAGTATTGGAGACTACAGCAACTCCAGTTGAGATTGTAGGTGAGGCGCTATAGACCAGACCTGGTCCATTGGATACTTCAGGGGTCGAGGCTGCAGCGTATTCCCATTCAATGGGGCCGAGAGAGGATGTTCCCCAGGAGCATGTAGCTGTGGTTGATGGTGCTGGTCCCCAAGATGCTGTGTATCCATGGGATTCGGTAGCTCCGATGCTTTGGGTGGAAATAACCTGCAAGTTAAATTATGATTTATTACTTTTAAAAATATTTTTGTATCATATGGCGCAGTTCCAGCCTGATAACGTGGACAAGCTAGTTGTGATGGGTAAAGTAGATGGTAAAGAAATCAAGAGGTTGATCTTCTACCCGATGGTTTGCTATCATATCTAGGCATCCCTCCATTAGCCCTTCCATTAGGCTTCTACGCTTACTAAAGACTTGAGTCGCCGAGAATATAGAATTGCTGTAGCCGCTGAAGACAATTTTAATACGTGGGTTCAAAGTTCAATTTAGATTGTAAATAAAATGTACTTAAGGCATTTTCAATTTCTCTGTCAATTCACAATAAACGCGAACAGAGTACCTATAGTTCCTATAACCCTCACATTAGAGGATAAGAGAACTTCAAGTTTTTGATAACTAATATATTAAGTAATATATTAAGTAATAATATATTAAGTATATTAACTAATATATTAAGTAAGTTAAAATATTTACCTGGATAAACAATGTTAGTGTGCACAAAATGAAAACGCTTTTTTCGTACATATTTACTATTTTTTACTTAACAAATTATAATTTTTAACTGACGTTTATCATTTTAATTTCATTATTTATACTAATCTACGTATGTCTTACTGTAATAATAGTAATAACCATGAGTCAATGTACTTGTTACGTGACTTTATTTACTTTCTTGCGTAGTACGTGCCAGTTTGTTACATTTATTTCTGACGAGCATAATGTCTATTACTTTTGATTTGTCTTCAGAATTACAATGCTTATGTGCATTGAAATATTATTTTGTATTTTATTCACTTAAAAGATCTAATGCTCTAGCTAGGCTTGCATGAACGCTTACAGGATGTCGGCTAGCGTCGGTTTTGAGTGAACGACTGAGTTGACTCCTTGTGACCGCGGTCGATACGTCAGAAGATGGATGGGCCTGATAGTGATAAAAATTATTAAGCGTGTTCAGGCTTTGCTGAATACGAAAATTTGTGAATGCTGTGAATCTTTCTTGTTTAGAGTAGCACTAAATTTCAAGATTTGCATTGACTATACAACCTTTTCACCAATCCGCACTACAATACAGTTGAGTATGCTCGAGATTTTCTAGATTTTCTCGTTATGAGGAGCGATATCGTGCCCTGTAGGTTAAAAGGGTGTGAAGACCGCCAATAATAGCTGAACCCGAAAATAATATTGTTGGTGTTAGTCTGCAGGTTTGTGCTCTTAGTTAAATAAAAAAAATCAATAATAATGTCTGGACTCATTTCTTATCACTCATTAAAGTCTTCTGCAAGAAAAACGGATCATGTTCTCTCACTATACAACATGTTATAGTTAATTTGCCACCATCTTAGTTAACTATTTTATCTCATACTAAATGTAACTGTATTTTTTTACAACCCCCGTCTGCGCTGCTGGTACCGTCTCCATCACCGGATCCTTTGCTTGTGGCTGCGCTGGTTACGTTGGCTTACGGAGTTGGATATGTCTATCAAGAACTGAATTGAATAAGTATTTAAAACCCGGATATAATTTAAGTAAGAAAATATAACCTGGTTTTAAAAATAACAAACACGGCACGTACTACGCCTGTCCATGAGTTCTGGGTGCCATGGACAACACACAATGGCCAAAACGAACAACCAAACCGAGAACAGTTTTAACGCATCATTCAAATTTCGCTGGGAATTTCGGAATGATCACTGCACATTACTGTTACTTAATTCTAGTGTTATTTTTATCCTTCCCTCCTTGCTTTGATGTGAACATTGCTGACGGTAGTGACTGACCATTTTATTCCGGACTATAATGTGTTGAAGGTGTCTGTTCCGCATTGTTCATCTTGCTGTTGAGATGTACCCTATATTTGTACACGTAAACCCGCACATCAAGGACACATTTGTAGTAGGTGCAGTTTGTGGTGAGGCGTTTGTCGCATCATAAGAATTGAAGATCCAACACGTTCGTTTTATGTGGCGCCATCCTTCAAAAATGACAACAATGACTTTACGAAAACGTAAGACGATATCAATAGACGCTACAACTGTGCTTCCGATGTGCGTATACACAATACATTTGTCGCCGCATAAATGTATCGCAATAATAATTATGGTGCCGTAAATAGATGTTGCGAGTAATATGTGGTGTCGGTGTGTGGCCTCACTAAGGGATCAAAAATACGATAAAGACGTGTTTCCCTCAAACAACGTCATGCAGTAATTGGTATTTCATGAATGATGGCGAACGGATATAAAATATTACACTTTGAACAGTCCTAGTCCCCATGTGAATGTTGTTCTGGGTCACGTGCAGTTGAAATCGGTGTTGTATCCTCGTTTGTTGCCTTAATTCCAAAGAAAAGACATCAACGCTTAGCTCTAACCCGTTGTGCGAGAAAATTGTGATTGCTTCGGCTGGAGCTATAAGTAATAAATTAATTCAGTTATAGCAAAATTTGTGAAGACAAGTATCAGATCGGAATTTTAAAATTCTTTCTTGATGAGAAATGAAGAATTCATTGTAATTAATAATAATTATAGTCCGCTTATTTTTTAATATGGAAAAATTAGGGATATTCAATCTTTAGGTACTTACTTACTGAGTGACTAACACACGACGCACAGCCGAAACTACTGAACGCAAGAAGCTAAAATTCAGGATTATATATTCCTTGGGGAGTGTAAGGAACCACCAAGGGGGAATTTTTGGCAATTAATCGTATGTGAATAAAAGGGATAAAATTAATTTTTTGATTATTTCTTCAATCTATTCACTTGAATCTTAGTGTACAGGGTCTTCAAATGACGTAAGTGAGCACTTTATTTCCATGGGCTACGATGATCACTCACTTAACTCGCCATTAGGTGGTTAATCTGCTCTTATGTTGGCCAATGACATATTTTTTAAAATTTTGAATCAATTGAAAAGTCTGCCAATTCAAATAATTTCAGGCATGTATGTAAAGAATATTAGGGTTGAGAATTTTGATTGAATATAAAAAAACTGTATTACTTTCTTAATATTTATTGTTTATTGTGATTTTCATATCTTATAAAATATTTCAGTAGATGGCGCCACAGCCGCATCCGGGTCCAGCGATACCCATGGGTCCAAGACGACCGGGTCCATAGCCAAGAGGTCCAGCCAGACCAGGTCCGTAACCGAGGGGTCCAGCGATGCCAGCAAAACCAATACCTCCCATATCCTCAGCAGTGATACCAACGGCTCCATTGCCGCAGCCGTAAGCGACAGCACCGGCTCCAGCGGTGGGCAGAGCACCCTCGATAGCGACGGTTCCGAGGAAGGGCAGAGCACCACCGGCGGCAAGAGTTCCCTCGTAGATGTTCTCGGAGAGGACAGAGACTCCAGCGGGGATACGAGGAGAAGCAGTGGAGACAGCAACACCAGGGCCGTTGGAAGCAGAAAGAGTGGCGGCAGGAGCATAAGCCCATTCAGCAGCAGCCAAAGGTGCGCCCCAAGCGCCACCGCAAGGAGCAGCCATGGGAGCGGCAGCCCATGGGGCACCGATGCACTGGGCAGAGATGCTCTAAGGAAAAAGAACCTTGTTAATTAGGACATAAATGAATCGAATCAAAACAAACTGTTATGGATACAAAGGACCTTTTACAAAGGAGAGTGCCAAGGGACTATCTCAGGACCCCTGTTTCTTTCTAATCATTTTTATTATGCAATACCTATACAAAAGAATACAATAAAAGGATTAATCAAAGTCGTAGCCAAAATATCTTTTTAACCGACTTCAAAAAAGAAGGAGGTTCTCAATTCGACCGTATATATGCTTTTTTTTATGTACGTTCAGCGATTATTTCGTCGTTTATGGGCCGATTTTGATAATTCTTTTTTTTTGTTGTAAAGTAGATATACGCAGTGGGGTCCCCTGATAAGGACTGATGATGGCATCTCAGAGAAATCGAGGGGAACTTTCGAAAATTGTATGGACAACTAGTGTGTTTGTTCATGTTATCATAAGTACATTAAAGCGCTACCATTTCATGAAGATCTGGAGTCGATCTGATGAAGCCGAAAGACAGTCGAGGGAACTCCTCAACGATTTACTGCAGTTATCTAGTGTTTGGGCTTGATTAATTTGTAGTGACGAGAACTTTACACTTATACGTTGAATTGAGCGCCATCTGGCGAGTAGTTTTTGAGTTATCTCTACTTATCAAGATTGAATTCGGTTATTTTTTTGTAAAAAGCAATTATGTTTAAACAATATTCAATATTTCTTACCTGGATCAGGAGAGCCTGAGCGCAGACAACTACAAAGGATTTGAAAGACATGTTTGTTGAGTACTTGAAATAAAACAAGAATACTTTTTTGTTAAACAAAGAAAGTTTTTATAGTCATGCGTTATCTCGGCGTATTATTTAATAGTTTGTAACGAACGTGATGAAGGCTTCGATACTCTTTAGATCAGTGTGTCAAGAGCATCATGTAATATTGTAACATCATCTGTTGACACATCAGAGTTCAGTATAAATGTAATTTTTAAATTGTTCATGAAATATTATTACATCAAGGTTATAATTATTATGGAAAGCAATCAATCAGACATCATTTGTTTAGAAACGGTCTATTAGTTTGGTCAACCCTATATAGTTTTTGTATTGGAAAAAAAATAATTACTCTAAAGATATAAAAATATATAGATTTTAGGCAGTATTTTTGCTTTCATTTTAATAAATTGACTACCCAAAAATGTAACCACATAGGAATGTTTCTCGATTCTGCGACATGAATGAATCGATGAAAAGAAAGATTGTTTATTTTATTTACTTGTCTCTACTCCATTAGTTTTGCAATCTCTGTTTCTGATTTGGCCTTCAACCGTCGATTGAGATATTTGCTTATGATTTCATTTCATGTTCCACTAAAACTGAAGATTTTGATGACTTGTTATTAAGTAACCCATATTTTCGTTAGTTGGCTACACTACTATCCTAATCATAAAAGCGGTATCTAAAAAATGGAAAATTAGATGTTTATGGCAACGGATAGCTTAAATAAATACTAAAGTCAAATAGCTGTATCTTATTAAAAACGTTTAACAAACACTTAAGAAAGTTTCACTGTCCCAGTTTCACCTGAAAGCACTAATATAGATAAAAGGTATTTAAATATTACTTATTCCGAAACTTTACTTACATTTTGTTTCAGCCGAATATTTTATTACTGCTAAAACTCGTAAAAATCTTCTGCATATTTAATCCAATTTTCTACGCTGAAAAACTGTACTATTTAAAAACACTTTGGGCGGATCATACATACGCCAAAAATCATAAACGCAAAACGTCAAACACGCACAACGTCAGACATGAACAAAGTCAAACACACATAACGTCAAACACACACAACGACAAACACACACAAAAGCACCTCACCTCAATCGATGATTCGTTAATGAAATGATTTTTTTCGGTAAAATTTTTTTATTACAAAAATTCGTTAAAACTTTTTTACCATTTAGTACATAAAAATAGGGTAGATTTCCTCGTGGTCCTTTTTTTCCCGGTGCCGTGGGAGCGACACAGGGTTATGTGGGATTTTACCCACTAAAACCCCCCCCGGTGGCCTACCTCAGCGCTTGTGGAGAACTCCGGGATCTCCAAAGGAACACAACCGGAGTCCTCCGAGCGCGGCGCCCTTGGGGCTCTGCCCGCGAGAGACTAAATGCCCCATCGCTAGCCTTCCGTACAACGGTGTGCGGCCACACATACCGTCGTCCTTCCCGGGGTTGCTGATGGACGGTTCGAGCTCCCACTCTAGCCGCCCGCAACCCCTAAAACCCCCTTTTAGTCGCCTCTTACGACAGGCAGGGGATACCGAAGCTCGTATTCTGGTCCCGAGCTACAGGGACAAGGCTTCTTTAAATTTTGCCAGGGTCGCAATAATCACACAATTTTAAGTTTTTTGACAATTGACGAGTGTAACAAATTCTGGAAACAATGGCTTCAACCCATTAACTGCCTAACACTGAAGAAGGAATTCTCATTATTGAGGTGAGTTAGAATTTTTATTTCGCTCGAAGGCCTCCGACATGGATTAGGTGATTTTACATTTTTTCTGAAAAACATAATCGTTAGCCACTAACGGCCATAACTCCAATAACCATAAAACCACATAGCGACGGACTATGAAAAAAAATGTAACTTCCATAAGGTATTAAAAAGCCTGGCCAAGTCCAACCATCATGCTACAAGTACCAAGTAATGCGGGAAAACGGAGCGAGAGCGCAGCTATTTCCTTAAAAAAGACAAGCTGTGGGTGCAAACACTTTTGGTCAAGGAATTTTTCATGCGATTATCTCGATCCCGTGTAATTTTCAGGATAAAAATTAGAATTTTAATAACCAGTAACCTTCTTCAGCCAAAGTTCCTATTCGAGAAAGTAGACCAAATAAAGGGAAATAAACAGAAATAAAAAACGTTTCTTTGTGTTTTAGTTTTGTATAAATAATCATATAAGTACTTGACAACAGATATTTTTAAATCACAGGTGGACATTTTTGTTTGTATGTGAATAGATATATCACCCAAAGGTCATGAATATACTTAATTGTATTGTTTTAAAATCAACCCCCATCTCAGTAAATACCGCCACAGCCGCAACCAAGTCCAGCAATGCCGGCTCTGTAACCGAGAGGTCCGGCGAGACCAGCTCCGTAACCGAGAGGTCCGGCAAGACCAGCTCCGTAGCCGAGGGGTTCAGCGATTTCGGCGGCTCCGATATCCTCAGCGGTGATACCGACGGCTCCATTGCCGCAGCCGTAAGCGACGGCACCGGCACCAGCGGTGGGCAGATCACCCTCGATAGCGACGGTTCCGAGGAAGGGCAGAGCACCACCAGCGGCAAGAGTACCTTCGTAAGCGTTCTCGGAGAGAACAGAGACTCCGGAGGGGATGAGAGGAGATAAAGTAGTGACAGCCAAGCCAGGCCCGTTGGAGGCAGCAAGAGAGGCAACTGGTAAGTAGCCCCAATCAGCACCACAAGGTGAGCCCCAAGCTCCAGCGTAAGGAGCGGCAGCCAATGGAGCAACGGCACCAATGCACTGGGCAGAGATGGTCTGAAAAAAGATTCACTGTTAATATACGAATATTATCCATATATTAGACGAGTTTCCATTAACAACGGGAATGTAACAAAAGTTCTTTTACAAAACAATGATGTAGGTGCAACAGGGGACCATTTCAGTACTTGTGCTATTTTATAGTAATTTTAATGAGGAACCTTTAACTTTTCCGTTTCATTAAGAAGGTTAAATACAATTTAAACCTAATTTAATAAATACCCACCTGGATCAAAAGCGCCTGAGCGCAAAGGATGAGAACAACTTTGGGGGACATGTTAGTTTAGTTTCTTGACACAAGAATGATTGTACTGTTAAGTGCTGCAGAATTTATACAAGGAATTTATCTAGTAATTCGCAAGTAATTAAGATAGTAGTTAAACTGGTATTGTGGAATCGTACGTGACAATAAAGCATGGAAACTGCACAGATCAGTGTGTCAAGTTACTTTTATTGTATTGGCTTATTGATAGCAATTAAACTACGTGATATTATAAAGAAAGATAATACTTACTCGATCGTGCGAAATTTTTCGCCAAGAATTATGAAACTCGACGTCGCACATACTTGTGCTAGCCAAGACAACGTCGGATTCCCAACAGGAAGCCTGGGATTAAATGCTGTACGCATCACAATTTTTTTATAATCAAGTACGTAGGTATTAAAATTGAACGATTAATTTGAATAATCACTCGGTAAAGGGAAACATAGTAAGGAAACCAGATATTCCTCTGTAATTTCCATAATGAAGTATATTTTTCCGTACTTGGCCAGTCTGGTAAATTATGTATTGTACTCGTCACATGTTGAGGAGATCCCGAGCTTAGCATTGGTACAAGATTTTGTTTTAAATGACACTTTAACAACTAAATTATCGTATGATTGATTGTTTGCTTTCTAATTCTCTGTAAAGAAAATCTCAAATATCTGAAGTTGACACATTCCTGTACATAGCTGACGAATGACGAATGAGGAACATATACCTCATTCAGTCGCTCATTCTCACCACCAGATGGCTCATAAGCCACCTGGTTCACTCACTTTTATCCATGTCTGAAACATAGGCACAATGGTAAACTTTTTATTGGTCAACATCTTAGTACTCAAGGCAAGAGACACTTCTATGGTCGAATTTGAACAAGACTTTTACTAAGAACTGATAACAATTATAAGAAAAGGTTTAATGGATAAAACTTATTAAAATAATCATGATAGCGGAAGGGGGATGCTGCATGCTTCTTTGCAACTTTCTTAAATCATAGAAAAAGCTTCCGAAGAACAAATGATAGACATAACTGAATCTACTGAACCGAAAGATGACATTAACCATTTTCTTGCACGGGTGGTAGGTGTTGCAATACTGATATCTGACGCGTGTCACATAACAGCAATTTGCAGTTAATAGTTTGCTATAAAAACGCAAGGTGCTGATGTGGACATCATTCTTGAAGTCTCAGTCCAAGATACATCATGTCTACCTTCGCTTTCGCTCTTCTCTGCATCCAGGCCTGTCTGGTCCAGGTAAATCCATTTTTCAGTTTCAACCCAAAATAAAACTCTAAAGTTTTTGTAAATTTCTTAAAAATTTCATTAGAACCTGATCTTCATCAGTTTAGTGTTTATTTAGAATGACTTGAGTTCTCCCATTAAACTCAGAAGGAATCTTAAAAATGATTGATTTTTTTGCAAAATTAAATTTGACCTGAAGACCTGGTTTGTGTTAATTCAGGATAATTGTACAAATAGCAAGAAATGACTATTACTAAAATCAATCGTATAAATTATTTTAACAAAATCCATGAATTTTGTAATTCCTTTGAAAAAATAAACATAGTACTAATATCTACCACAGAATTGTTTATGAATTCTCACAATGACTTTTCAAATATCACATTTTGGAGGATTTGAAAAATAGGAAAAGGATTGTAATAAATAGGAAATTACAGTAGGAGGTGGAACAGGGTAGTATAAAAATCTAAAACAATTGTTTTATAGAATGCATTCAGCCAGTGTGGTTGCGGTGCTGGCTGGGGTGCTGGACCCATTGGTACTGGCTGGGGTGCTGGACCCATCGAAGCTGGTTGGGGTGCTGGACCCATTGGTGCTGGCTGGGGTGCTGGTTGGGGTGCTGGACCCCTGGCCGGTCCCCTCGGTGATGGCTGCGGTGCCTACGGCGGCGCTGGTATCGGTGAGGTCGCCGTCGCTGGTGAGCTGCCCGTCGCCGGTACCACCCTCGTCGCTGGACAGGCCCCCATCCTCGGTGCTGTGGAGTTCGGAGGCCCCGTCTGCGCTGCTGGTACTGTCTCCATCGCTGGATCCTGCGCTTGTGGATGCCCTAGTCCCTGTGGCGCTGGTATCATCTACTGAATGTCAGATCGTTGCAGTAATAAACTGATGCTAATATAAAAATCAAAGCAAATAATATGTACATCTGTGCTATTTTTATTTGTCATACCCAAAACAGAGTATATATTTGGGATTCAAAATATATGTTTTGTAGATCTCTCCCAACATTTCCAACACAGTTTGAATATCATCTAAAGCTATTTTTAAGACAAGTACGAAAATTTTAAGAGATTCAAGTTATTTTCATAAAGTATACAAAGAATGCTATAAGCATGAAGTCCACCTTGTTTCTGTATTTTGTACGGTGCAAAAGTTTACAAAAAAAAATAACCGACTTCAATCTTGATAAGTAGAGATAACTCAAAAACTACTCGCCAGATGGCGCTCAATTCAACATGTAAGTGTAAAGTTCCCGTCACTACAAATTAATCAAGCCCAAACACTAGATAACTGCAGTAAATCGTTGAGGAGTTCCCTCGACTGTCTTTCGGCTTCATCAGATCGACATCCAGATCTTCATGAAATGGTAGCGCTTTAATGTACTTATGATAACATGAACAAACACACTAGTCGTCCATACAATTTTCGAAAGTTCCCTTCGATTTCTCTGAGATTCCATCATCAGATCCTGGTTTCCTTATCAGGGGACCCCACTGCGCATATCTACTTTACAACAAAAAAAGAATTATCAAAATCGGCCCATAAACGACGAAATAATCGCTGAACGTACATAAAAAAAGCATATATACGGTCGAATTGAGAACCTCCTTCTTTTTTGAAGTCGGTTAACAAAATCTGTTCAATCAAACGTTGCGGAAATTACGATTTGTGAAATGCTTGCAACTTAGTAACACCCAGACAGGTCACCTAAATAAAAGCTTTATAAGTAGTATTCTGAAATATCAAATTAAAATAAAAGCCTGTCCTCACACTTGTTAACAAACTAACCAACTAATATTCTAACACCATCTACTAACTGGACTAACCATCCTAGTCCCTTTGAGTCTAATTCTAGGTCTAGGGGTGGTTCTGCATGCTCGTTTGCTATCTTAATTCCATAAAAAAGCTACAAACTAACAAACTAGAAGGCAATGAAAACTTGGGACTCCAAGACTGAAGTGAGGGTGCATCTTTAAGTAACGAGGCATATATTACATTGCATCACCCTAAATTTACCATGAGAAGTCATATTGAATTTAGGTTCACAATTCTCTTTCTATCAGAATCTTCAACACTTAAACATGCGGGAGACTGCATCGATCTTTGAATATAAGCCAACGTTTCCTATTAGCAATTACTATGGAACATTATGGATCACTTTATTTAAGAATAAAAGAGAGTATGTTTAGTTCAAGCAAAACATGATGTGCTTTGAAGACACTTAAAATTTTGGTAAAGAAAGATTTCCCTGTTGGCCAGGCGTCTTTCCTGACCTACAGGGAAATGAAGTTGCCGAGCGTCGACTATTCACTGTCGAACTTGTATTTATGCGGACGGTGTAAAAAATCTCGATAACGATAACTCAGGCTGGTCATGGACTTTTACCATCACGTGTCTGCGATGTAGCCCCAATATCTCCATCATCATCGCCACTCACAACCTTTCAAATCCCAGGGCACGCACCTCTGACTTTTCGAAGTTATGTGCGTCTTAAGCATTTAAATGTCTCTTGCTACAAACGTTGAAGGAAAAAATCGTGAGGAAACCTGCATGCCGGAGAGTTTGCAAAAACTCAAAGGTGTGTGAAGTCCGCCAATCCGCATTGGCCAGCGTGGTGGATTATGGTGGAGAAGGTTAAGCTTCTGATTCTGAGGAGAGACCCGTGCTCAATAGTGGGCCATGATGGGTTGAGATGATGATGATGACACACTTGAGAACGTTTCCTCCTCCACTTTTCAGTATTAACTACTTTGATTTGAGATTCTGTAAATTATCTTAGCAATAATTTCTTTACATTTTTATGTTTATAGTGAAGACTAGTTGCCTGCTCTGCGGTCGAAATTCAGCCGTCGGTCGTTCATTCTATCAAGCGGTTACAATTGTCTATGTACGAAGACGCTATGTAACATTTCAAATGTGTACGTCGTGTATAGTAGTGTGAATAGAGTAACTAACATTAGTATGTGTAATGTTTTGCTTATTGGTTTAATGTACTTACTAAGCAATACCTATTATTGAAAAATATTAGCGTTCTGTACTTCTCCTACATATAAACTATGAGTGTGCAATAGATCTAGGAATTAAAGGTATTCATAATAATTATACACGTAATACACGCCGTATCACTGGTATGTATACATGTTAAAGGTTCTTTAAAATGCTATGCAGTGGAAAATAAAGGATGACAGAAATTCCTCCTAAAGTAAAAGTAATCTGGATCTGGATAAAAAAGACCTAAACGACTTCATACAAGCAGTACCTGATGTCGTAGCTTGGCTTCGCCTTAGCATGATGCACCACGAATCTCCATGAGCATGATTGGCCAAGGCTCAAGCAGCCTCATACCGAAACCATTCGTTTTAACCCCCGACCTTTAAAAAGGAGTGTTATAAGTCCGACCTGTCTCTCTGTGTGTCTATTGGCGTAAAATTGAATTTTCATTTTCAGCTACATATTATTTTGATTATAAATGCGAAAGTTTGTAAGGATGTATGTGTGTGTGTGTGTTTGTTGCTCTTTCACGCAAAAACTACTGAACGGATTTTCATGAAACTTTGCAGTAATATAGCTTTGACATCGGAATAACATAATTTGTTAAAATTTATAGAGGTTTTTGAAGGGACTGGTTTCCCGAAGCGAAGCGAGGGCGGATTTACTAGTATTTTGATAAAGATTTGTTTAGAGATCATCAGCTCATTAGAGAATTCTGTTACTCATGTGTTTTTGATATCATGATAACTATAGACTACAGGCCCATGTCAAAAATGGATGGGTCATACGAACCACCGGGTGATGTATATAGGACGATATAAGGGCACAAAATAATAAGTCACTTGTAAGCTGTCCAACTGAGTGCTGGTGAGAATTCAAAAGTGCAGGTAGAGGGAGTACATTTTGGTCATATGATTTTGTACGGCATTTTCACCATCGATAGATCCATGAAAAATCCACCTGGTGGTTCGTATGACCCATCCATTTTTGACATGGGCCTGTAGTCTACTATGTTTCCATTCATTTATTAGTCTGAATGAAAAGTAGACTTATCTCTGACACATGTTTTCGTGGTTTCTCTTTCTATATTTTCAATAGGTGAGAAGTGAAGAATTTTATTTTGAGCATTATGTTTAGCTTTCACCCATACTAGTTACATTTTTACAACCTATAGGTGGTAGCTAAACATAATGCTGAACTATTCTACTAGCAGGCATCGAGATTAAAATGGCTTTCATAGTTTTATGGGTAGGTTTGTCAACATTCAATAAATAAATTAAAGTAAATTAATAAAATGTACAAATTATTTATTTAACAGTATTTAACAAACTTAGTAAATAGCTCCACATCCGCATCCGGGACCAGCAACACCAAGAGGTCCTGCAAGACCTGGGGCGAGTCCAAGAGTTCCAGTGATGCCAGTGAAACCAACAGCGCCCGTATCCTCAGCGGTGATGCCAACGGCTCCATTGCCACATCCATAAGCGATGGTACCAGCTCCAATAGTAGGCAGAGCACCCTCGAGAGCAACGGTTCCGAGGAAGGGCAGAGCACCTCCTGCAGCTAGGGCTCCTTCGTAGGCATTCTCGGAGAGAACGGAGACTCCAGCAGGGAGGAGAGGAGAGGCAGAAGAGATAGCGAGTCCGGGGCCATTGGATGCGGCGAGGGCTCCAGCGGGAGCGTAAGCCCAGTCAGCTAAGGGAGCGGTGGCGTAGGGTGCTGTGCCCCAGGCGGCAGCGCAAGGTCTAGCAGCGAGGGGAGCTGCAGCGAATGGCGCGGCAGACCAGGGACCACCGAGGCACTGGGCAGCGATGCTCTGAGAAAGAAAGTTTTTTATTATACATGGTGTCAAAAAACTGAGAAACTGTGAGTGCAGTGGGTAAGTGAATAGATGGTTTGGTTTTGAATTACGGAATCCGTACCGAATATCTACAAGTGGCATAGCAGGTTCTGATACTTTGGTTGACAACAAACTTCTCCTTCAACATACACTGCCACGAATTAATCCAAGATTATAAGGTTACGTGTGAGTTTTATTCCAGTAAATAATAATTGTTTGAATAGGTTTAATAGAAAGAAAAAGGATTTTTTCCGAAGCAATTATTTTAGAAACACTTTTCAAAAGTAAATTCCTAAGAATATCTTTGACATTTTCTCTATATTCAAATGTTTGTGATTGTTTGTGTATTGAAGCAAAACAATCCAAGAACTCCACGCCCCAGGATAAAATTCCAAATCTGACCATAAACGGATGCTTTTCCAAAAACACATAATTACCTGGATGAGAAGAGCTTGCGCACAGACGAATACGATTTTGAAAGACATGTTTGTTTGTTTGAATACTTGAGCGAGCACAAGAATACTTACTCATCAGCCGGCCGAAGTATATATAGTACAAAATTACAACACGATGTTATAACATATTCAACGTTACAGCTAGTGTACGTGACAATGTTACGTACGTTAATGTAGATCAATGTGTCAAGATTTATCGTTTTGATAAAGGGTCTTTAGGCTATAACTCTTTAATCGCTGTACAATAGCCTAAATTTTTGGAGGGCACGTAAAGCCGTCCCGGTGGTTATCGATAGACACCAGTCGATAAGTCAAGTCGGATGCCTTTGGGTGACATGAAATCTTCCAATACCGGGTTGGCTACTAACCCCTTCCCCAATCCGCACTAGAGCAGCGTGGTGCAGTATGCTCTAGGCCAACCCAATAATGAGGAAAGACTCGTGCTCAGTAGTGGGCCATTAATGGGTTGCAGAAATTTTAGGTACTTTGCATCGATCCTAGGTTATCCAACACTGAGTTATCCAACAGCGGGTGGATCATCGATGGTAGATGGATTGGTGACCCGTAGCAAAAACTTCTTGAGATTGTCCAAGCTTCGGAAAACACATAAATCTGTGTGTCTCGGTTGTTCCGTTTCTGAGTGATTTCTTGTTATTCTTAGATATCCAACAGAGGACGTCCAGCTATTTGTCATTTGAATGCCCCGTTACATAACGAAAACTCCAAATCTACTATAATTATGTCAATATAAAAATTTCAAAGTCACGTCTATGGTAGCTTTTACATGCAACTAACTTACAACATCTATTGGTCCACTAGTTATATCAGTAATTATATTGCAGTCTTTATACGTATAAAAGAAGCTATTGCTTTGAATTAGTCATTCTTAGATTGTTCTTTGAATAACCTCAACATGTCCGCCTTTGCTTTTGCTTTCCTCTGCATCCAAGCTTGCTTGGTCCAGGTAAGTGAAAGTACCACCTTTTTTGATTTGCTGTCAGTAATTGGATGTTGTTGTCATTTTTGTTTTACCCTTCTTTTGCTTCTGTAAACTTACATCTGGTTTATATAATTTGCACTTTACCATAGCCTTAAAACTAAATGTTACAAACGGGGTACTTAAATTTTGAAAACTTTCCCTATCAGATGACCTTCGGATTTACTATTGGGTTTCGAAGAATTGGACGGAATTAATGTTATTTATTAGGGATCTTTAATTGCATTTAGTGAGTTCAAGCTAAAATGTTTTCATTTTTACAGAATGTATTCAGCCAGTGCATTGGCCCCATGGCTGCTCCTTGCGCGGGTCCCCTCGGTGCTGGCTGGGCTGGTCCCATCGCTGGACCTCTTGGTGCACCCTGGGGCGCGGAGCCCCTCCTAGCTGGTCCCCTCGCCGCTGGCTGCGGTGCCTATGGCGGAGCTGGCATCGGTGAGGTCGCCGTCGCTGGTGAGCTGCCCGTCGCCGGTACCACCCTCGTCGCTGGACAGGTCCCCATCCTCGGTGCTGTGGAGTTCGGAGGAATCGTCCCCGCTCTCGGAGCCGTCACCATCTCTGGAGCCTGCGCTTGTGGATGCGCTGGTCCTTACGGCCCTGGCTACATTTACTGAAATAATTGTTATAAATAGTAGAACTAAAAATGTTAAAATTTAACTCAGCCATATTTGAATAAAGTCTAATTTAAAACAATCGTTTTGGTTTTAACTTTTTACTTTATACTTTTTTACTTTATTTATATTCCAAAAAATACTATTTTTTGATCAAGATAACTCCGTATATGAATAAAAATAATGTCATACATACACCCGGCCGCACATTAGAATTTCCTGTGTCGTAGATATCATGGACACTATTATTTTATTACAATCATAAAAGGAGACATTAAAAAAACATCCTCCGCTGTACAGCAATCTCGTCTATAATTTCGAGCGACTTAGATCTTCGGTATATACATAGTTAATTATAAGAAAGATTTAAAACACTTTTATGGATTTAAGACGCAAAACCACCTTCCACTGCCGGCCATGATAACTGTGATTGACACAAAACAAGCACGTAATAGTTAATATTCCGTGAGAACAAGACTCAAATTAGTACTAGTATATTTATTATGCACTTAAGCTTAATACAGATTTATTGGAATTACAAAAAATAGAATCTTGACCTGATCTTCGAAGGATTATAGAGAGGAAACGATTAAAAAGAGGGTGTATAGGCAGATGGATGTGACGAATTTAGTTGCTGAGAACCACGCCTTGAGGAGAAAAATAAAAAGCACTTGAAAAAAAATGTAAATATTTCTGTAATTATGTATTGTTTTTGTGTAGCTAGCAGACAAAGAAACCAAGGAGCCACTATATTTGAGTCGCCGTGAAGATGGAATTGCCACTCCCTTAAAAAAAGTTATAACGTATTATTACGCCAAATTATATCTTAATCTGATAAGTACTAGGATGATTATTTCGCCGGTTTCACTTTTTTAGAGGCGACCATCTCAGACCTCAGGGGTAGCAACGCATCTGTGACCGAATTGGAACAAGACTCATACTAACAATAACTAACTGGACTATTACTAACCTTAACTAACAGGACTAATTATCACTAACATACCCTGTCCTCGCACTTATTAACAAACTAACCAACTAATATTCTAACACCATCTACTAACTGGACTAACCATCCTAGTCCCTTTGAGTCTAGTTCTAGGTCGGTCACAGCTGTTATGGGCGGCAGGGGAAGGGTGGTACTGCATGCTCGTTTGCTATCTTAATTCCATAAAAAAAAAAAAAAAATTTAAATTCTCACCATCAATTTACAAGTAAGATTAATTACAGGCACGGAAACGTTGGCATTTGTGTGGGCCACCCATACAAATGCCATTTAAACGAATTCCATATTGAACACGAATGGACTATGTGGTTCAAAACTCAAGGAATATATCTATGAAGGCAGTAACAATTGAAGTACTTACCTATTTTACTGTGGATACCTTCGTCCAATCCGTTTTGCTCGATGGTTTAAATACCTCTTAATAATAGTCCTACAACCATCGTTTGGTGCGTGGGCGACAGAGACAGCGCCTTACAGTTTGCCTTACCTGTAAAGCGCTGTCTCTGTCACCCACGCGCCAAAAGATGCTTGTAGGACTATGCTTTGTGTTCTCATGGTATAGCTTGACTTTTATTCCGTATTTATGGTTAAGACCTGCTTATGCTCTTATTTATTGCTTCTCTCTTCTTCTTTTCTTCATGACGTGTCTGTTTTGTTCATTGTAGTTGTGCTTTTTTTATTAAACAATGATCTTTCTAGCTGAGTTAACTTTATTGCTAGCGCTCTACCTTCATAACACATACACATCCCACTGGTAACTAAATAATTTTAAAATTAAAATGGTAAGTAATCACAACATACTTTTGTGGTGACATCGACCCCACATCACACAGTGAATCACGCCATTTAAGTTTTCTACACTACTGAAATATTCTCTAAGATCTTTCATACTTTGTGGCCCAATGGAAGAAAAGTGATTGTTTCCTGAAATGTTGACCTATATTTCTATGTAAAATAATCAGAAAGCTTTGTTATTTAGTGCCACGCTTAGTTAAGCAAAGGCTTAAACTTAATACGTCACAGGAAGACACAAAGTGTCCTTCAGATTTAAATATTCCTTCCTTAAGATTTCGCCAGTGCTTTTATATTTCCCGGACACTTAGGCTTCAAAAGATCCATGGATTTCATTTTAACTATTTCGTACGCGTTACACTCGTAAAGGTGTAAAATAAAGGTTTAGTGTATTATTTAAAGGTTAGAGGGTATTTGGAGGATATTAAATTAAAATATAAGTTTTTTTTAAAGAAAATTTAATTGAAAGTAGAACAAATAACAGTTCTGAGCATTGAAGAATTGAAATGTTTGATAGATTTCAAGGAAATGATCAAAACAAACACACACAGATTTATGGATCAATAAAGGTTTATCCACAATAGAAGTAGGTTTTACTGCCGAGAAAAGAATTTTGAGTCGGAGGGATCGATCATAAGTGTAGTAAGAAACTTTGCTTCATATCTTAGTAGATCAGGCCAGCTCCGTAGGGTCCAGCACAACCGCAAGCGCAGGATCCGGCGATGGTGACGGTACCACCAGCGCAGACGGGACCTCCGAACTCTACGGCACCGAGGATGGGGACCTGTCCAGCGACGAGGGTGGTACCGGCGACGGGCAGCTCACCAGCGACGGCGACCTCACCGATACCAGCTCCACCGTAGGCACCGCAGCCAGCACCGAGGGGACCAGCGAGAGGTCCAGCGATGGGTCCGGCAGCCCAGCCAGCGCCGATGGGACCGGCAAGTCCGAGGGCACCACCGCAACCGCAAGGTCCGGCCAGAGGAGCGGCTAGGGGTCCGATGCACTGGCTGAATACATTCTGGAAAAAGAATAAATCATTATTCAAAATTACAACAACATTGATTTATTAAGGTTTATTGCATCCTCAACCAAATTTAATGATCTTGGGAAGTTATTAATAAAATAATCTATACCTGGACCAGGCAAGCCTGGATGCAGAGGAGAGCGAAAGAGAAGGTGGACATGATGTTCGTTCAATGAAGACGATCTTAGAATTACTTTTCCAAGAAATAATTATGCTTTTATATGGTTTAGTTGCTGATGTAATCCACGAACTATATTACAAGCAGATAGATAAAGTTGCAACACCTGAAACTATTGTTGTATTAGTAAGACTTAAGCATATTAAATTGATAATAATTTATGATAGGAATATTAAATTTGTATTGTTTTTCTCGCTTTTTGTGGAAAATTTTCCTTCCATGTTCGTGGTGTTGAATAATAGAAAACACGAAGGGTCTCTTGTGTTGGAAATTGCTGGACCCCATTGAAGTTACCCTATAAAGTTTGCTGTTAGATTATAACGTCTGTGTCTTCTAATCAAGAGTGCACATTTGCCATCAGATGGAATTGTAGTCCAGTATTGACGACTTTTAATTACAAAAAATTATAAGGATTCACGGGGGGGAATCCGAAAGAACTGGAAAGTCCTCCCAGGTCAAGAGACCAACATTCTTTCCTTTCGTTTATCAGTGGTTATTGAACTAACAAACGAAATCAAATCTGAAACACAATCCGAATATTGTATCACCTTTACCAAACTGACACACTGAACCAATAATTTTTCAAAATTTGTCACGTACGAAATGTATTACATTGACCTCTTCTTCACGTATTGACGGCGATAAGAAATTAGTATAAAACCGGTTGAATTTACCAGAATTAGTACTCTTGTTCCAAGAAATCAAGAAACATGTCCATCAAGACCGTTCTCGTCCTTTGTGCCCAGGCTCTTCTTATCCAGGTAAAGAATTAATATCATCATTATTAACATCATCATTCGAGTCTCCTCTCACAATATGAAAGAGATACAGTTCTACCATGTTGGCTACATCGCGAGTTTTACTTCGCGACTTCAGACACCACTTTTGAACTCCCCATTCAAAACTGTTTTATTTTTACTTAAATAATGTATCTTTGTGATTTCTGGTAGTACATATCTAAATATTAATAAAACAACAGCAAATTTAGCTTAAAACCATTGAACAACTAATGAAGAACATTACAATACGTGACGTAATGATCGCAGTCAGTATTTCTTTGGTATATTTTAACGTCGTTATCTATTTCCAGAGCATCTCTGCCCAGTGCTGTGGTGCCATCGGCGCTCCATGGGCCGCCGCTCCCTTGGCCGCTGGTCCCTGTGGTTGGGGAGCAGCTGAGTGGGCTTACTCTCCTGTAGCCTCCCTCTCTGCCTCCAACGGACCTGGTGTTGCCGTCGCCACTGCCTCTCCCCTCATCCCCGCTGGCGTCTCCGTCCTCTCCGAGAACGCTTACGCTGGAGAGCTCTGCGCTGGTGGTGCTCTGCCCTTCCTCGGAACCGTCGCTATCGAGGGTGCTCTGCCCACCGCTGGAGCCGGTGCTGTCGCTTACGGCTGCGGCAATGGAGCCGTCGCTATCACCGCTGAGGATATCGGAGCCGCCGGTATCGCTGGACCCTTCGGTTACGGAGCTGGTCTCGCCGGACCTCTTGGTTACGGAGTTGGTCTTGCCGGACCCATCGGCATCGCTGGACCCGGCTGCGGATGTGGTGCTCTCTACTGAAATGTTTATAAATGATCCTGGCGAAATAAACATGCATTCCTAAAAGTATTGTGTTCTAAATCTTTAAGATATAGTAAAAACCCAACATAACATTACGCCGTTTACTTACGGTGGTTTGCAAGCAACCACCGAAGAAATGAAAGTATACAAGAAACACCATCATACAATCATACATACATATAAGTAAATTAACCTTAATTCTGTAATATAATAGAGTTCCGTAAAGTAAAGCCTAATTCAATTAATCATTCCATGGTAAATTCAGTGGCGTAGCTAGCGTGGATGTCACCCGACGCGGTGTCACCATTGCCATTTTGACATTGGTTTAGCTGAGCTAAAATTCCATTTTGCAGAGTAACTCTATGAAATTTTTATAGGGTTTGTTCACCTAAGTTCCATCCCATATCTTTTTGTCGATTGGGTGTCATCCTTTCGCTTCTTAAGGCACATACACATATGTAACGGAGGATTTTTATGCCTGTGCTATACCAACTGTGAGGAGCAATGACTGAAGGAGGTGGTGATATGAGATGTGCTGAAGCGAAGGCAGTTTTGGCATACTGGTGATGCCAGATGTGGAGTTGAGAGGTGCTATTGAGAGGAGCGGTGCTTTTGAGCAGAGTAGTGTTTTAGTGGACTTCAGAGGAGAGGAGAGGAGTCAGATTTCTTTTTCAGGTTTTCTATTAAAATGTTACTGGCCAGCGACCTGGCCGGTACCTATTTGAAAATGGAACGACGAAAGCAAAGGAAGATTTGTTGTTGTCAATACTTTCATCATTCAATAAATTGTAACTGAAGTTGTAACACGAGTCGTATTATTTTGCCCTTTTATACATAGTTTAATACGTTTTAATCGGTCTTCATAATATGAAAGACATTATACAGGAACCGATTTTGAACGTTTTCATCACGTTTGCCGTAGATTTCGTGGTGAGGATTCTAAAGAAGAACATCAACAGTGAACAGCTTGTTCAATACCCTCAAATAATCTTGCATATTTTAATACATCCATTTCATATTTAAAAATCTTGTTACATCATATCATTAAAACATTATAATTTCAAGCCTATATATATATACAATGTGTGCGCGGTGCGTAAGATATATCTCTCGGAGACACTAGTCAGGATGGTGGTATAATGCTCCGATCATCAGGTTGCAAGGTGAAAAATAAAACACAGTGGGCGTTCAATACGTGTCTTCATAATTTAAATTGGGTTACAGGTTACACAGCTTAACTTAGTTTGATTAAAGCTTTTAGGTTATGTTAAAACGTGATACGACTGAAATACACTTAGAGAAACGTTATGCCGTCGGGCATAGGTACAACGCGGTATAGGATTTTATTACAAAGTACACTAGTTAACTTAATGCGACCGTTCAGCTCGACGTCTGCCCGAGAAGTCCCCGCTCTTCGTAAGTGGCTGCAGAGGTGCCCTCTGTTGGGTTCCCCCTCTCCGATATCCCATCGAGACACGTTTACAATTCGTACAGTGTTGCCATTTAAATTACAGTTCCGGATTTACGTTTTATTCTAAGTTTAATGATTTATTTACTTTGATTTTAATCTAATTTTATTTCCGACTCCGACACGGCCATTCTGACAAGCACACGTCCTCGTGTGATGACTTTTACTTTAGGTTAAAACAAAGCTCTAATTTTTATTTTATTCAGCAAAAGCTACTAATTTTAAACGAGACTACTAATTTAATTTGAACAACAAATTTTTAGATTACTTAAAATTTCTTTGATTGAACGCCAAGTATTTTGTTTTTGCATTTTTTTTAACCCTAACTAACTACACTCCCGCCGCGCCGCTTCCGGTGTCGCTATGGAGAAGAAACGGCAGAACAAACTCCATAACATGACAACTGTTTAGAGCATGTTTAGAGCAAAATTACCAAATTTATTATTACGCGCGTTTGTTTTTAACTTTTAACGCAATACGTCGTCGTACAATCGTCGTAAAACTGGATGACTCGATCAGCTGTGGTGTCGGAATTTACCTGTAACAATAAACACAAACGAAAGTATCTCTTATAGCTCGGCCCTTCCTGACCTAAGTGGGCAGGGAATAAAAACAACCTTATCAAATCATTAGAAATTTTGAAAATCATAACAGATTATTTCTCTCAAAGGCCAAAGCTGACATGTCGATCAACACCCATACTCATTCAAATAATAGGAAACTCATTGAAATATTGCAGTGCTCGTACCCTGACCTCCATCCGGTCCTGATCATCAACCCAATAGGCAACCTCTACCCAGTCATGTAACCTCCATCCGGTTACAAACACTACACCACCCAGATGATCATTTCGAGCTTTTATCAAAAATAATCTTAAAAAGGTTTGTTCAACATGTCGCTTTATTTATCCTATCACATTACAGATTAATCCAAAACGACTTTACATTTCTCATAAAAGTTACTTTTCTCAAAAATTATCATTTCGCAAATAAGTTGACTCATCGAACGGTACTCAAGTACAATCAGTTCTTCTGTCCAGAAATAACATTCAAATCGTATACCTACATAGCTAAGGACTATACATTTTTCAAAGTTACAAAACCGTTCAAGTATAATTTCAAAAGTTCCGTTCGATAAGTTGACCGAAAACTAAGCCTCTCAACAATAGACTTTTACCAAGTGAACTACGTCTCGAAAAGAAAAGTTAATTTACTACTTCTTTAAGCTATTACAAAACAAGTATGAACGATACAGATCACCTGTTTCGCTGCGTCCGATCTGCGGCTGCCAGTTGCCAGAGCTTCCTCCTTCAATGTCACACGAATGAACTCCAGGAAGCCCACGAGTGCACGCACGCAGCCGTCGATTCGGCTCCAGACAACACATGTGTAACCTGCGTGTGCTGCTGCCTGTGCATCCTCGAAAACTTATCTGAAAACAGAACGATGCACATTGCATCGCCACATGTGAGATTACTTCAAAACTCATTGGTTTCACAAAGTAAATTAAAACCAATCGAAGTGTGCTGCACTTGTAAAAATAATTGGGGAACTGATTGTACCCAACTGCTACTTTAATTAAAAATTTCACTAAACTTCCACAAACTGCTATTGATTTTTTTTCAGCAAATAGAAAATGATGAAAGATTTTAATTGTTATCTTTTGTAACTGTTCATTAATTGCAAGACAACAAAAGGTCATATTTTCACAAGGAACGAAAATAAAATGGAAGTTATAAAACTCCAACACACCAGGTGTAATAAAATAAAAGTCATACCAAAAACGCAGTTTCACTTTTACCCCGTTTCATGTTACCACAACTAGGTGATGTCACCCTTGGTTCCAGACAGGTACCAGACAAGGTCTTGGTCTCCAGTTCCTTATAACTTAGAAACGCTTCCCAAACGCATCATAAATCCGACGTAAACACTTACGCCGACTTTATTTATTTCGAAAATATAGTGACTAAAGCGGGTAAGAATCCAACTAATTCGTCTGTAATAACTCTAACGACAATGTTTTGGATCATTAGATAACGCTTACACAATATTTAAAATTAACAATGAACTACGCGGGTATTTAGAATATGGAAATTATTTTGTCACATAGTAAATAAAACTTATGAAAATTGTATTGTGTTTCACTTTTAAAACAACGTGAACTAATGAGTAACTAATTCGATCGACGTCACTAATGAAAAACCAAACTGTTCACTTTTTAAAAGCTAGCTTACGCTTTTATTGTTATTATTGTTGTAGGCTTTTATTATCGTTGTAGGTACTCGATAAATGGAATAAATACTTCGTCAAGTTGAGCACAAAAACTATTTTGCGTTTATCTTTCTCCAACTAATCCTTTTCAGCGATAAGCGGTGCACCAAATTATCAAAAACCAAAATAACTATCACGAACATTACACGTTTGATAAAAGTCACTGCTCTGTGAGTCATCTCGTTATCAATTAAAAATTGTACCAACACGGAATGCATAATAAAATGCCTGACTTTAAAACGTTTGTTTTTCTTTTTCGACCAGACTATAAAATCTAATCTATGTACCCCCTTTATCATTAACAATTTTATGAACGTAAATTAATTATTATTGTAACCAAATCACAAATGGATTGCAAAACAACATTGATAACAAAATCGCCACTAATTCATTACACGTAAATTCTACAGCCATGAGCCAAGTACCATCGTCGTTATCATAACCAAAACTGTACGCATACTCTACCAAAATAACAAGTTACACTTGAGTTTATTGAAACTGAAACTTCCGAGTACGAATGACCTCTATCGCCACGGCTCTCCCGCCGAACAGCAAACACGGTGCTCTCTCTCAGTACGCATATCCATCTCGTGGATCGCACGTGTACAGCATTCCTGCTGCTACACGATACGGTCTAAATAGACCACGACCTCCGCCAGAGTTAAACGCACACCGCGCACCCACGGACTACTCGAGTTTCCTCGAGAGACACCGATTTCTACCGGGCTACGACTACGAAATAACTACTGGTACGGTCGAATACGGCCGATAGAGTCATTCACGGGTCGCACGGATTCTTCCGTGGTCTAACCTGGACCCGACTAACCGAACTAAGATTCATCACTATTACTCGACTCAAATTCACTTTTTATATCACAATACTTCAAATGGTACTTAGCCCTTGGGCATTCTAACAAACTAACCACAAATCTACCCACATTAAACTTCAACAAAATGATCGCATGATAAAAGTGTGTTCCGATGTTGTACTTGGTTAAATTACACTAAAATCAAAGGGTGTAACTTTCCCTTTATAATAAAACAGAGGTCATAATAAAAACGATTTCTTTTGTTTTTCAGCGATTAAACATCAAAATAAGATCACAATGAGGAGCGATTTGTTTTAATTACGGAGCTACGTTAAATGATTTTATCACCGGAAATTGATGTCGTTATTTTCACTCTAGATTATCAAAAAAACTACACACACACAATATAGTTTACACAAAAATTAAAATTTAAGCAATGAAATTGTATCACCTCAGACGTAATGGAATAAAAATAATGCCATACCCATACTCGCGGTCTTACTTGCAATCCCTTTACCGAAATTCAATGCCACATTCCATCTATGCCATGTGAGATGGAATGGCACATGGCAACTCACTTGCCATTTATGGATCCAGTTATCACCTGAAAATCGCAACCTGAAAATTGTAAGTTGAAAACCCACAGTGAGTCCTTTATCCCAACTTCTGATCTCGGAGGCACTCGTCAGGATGGTGGTATAATGCTCCGATCATCAGGTTGCAAGGTGAAAAATAAAACACAGTGGGCGTTCAATACGTGTCTTCATAATTTAAATTGGGTTACAGGTTACACAGCTTAACTTAGTTTGATTAAAGCTTTTAGGTTATGTTAAAACGTGATACGACTGAAATACACTTAGAGAAACGTTATGCCGTCGGGCATAGGTACAACGCGGTATAGGATTTTATTACAAAGTACACTAGTTAACTTAATGCGACCGTTCAGCTCGACGTCTGCCCGAGAAGTCCCCGCTCTTCGTAAGTGGCTGCAGAGGTGCCCTCTGTTGGGTTCCCCCTCTCCGATATCCCATCGAGACACGTTTACAATTCGTACAGTGTTGCCATTTAAATTACAGTTCCGGATTTACGTTTTATTCTAAGTTTAATGATTTATTTACTTTGATTTTAATCTAATTTTATTTCCGACTCCGACATATCTATAATAAGGTAATAATAAGATATATTTCATTATTCCCATCATTTTCCGCAAAAACGGAATATGCACAATGTGGTAACAATATCCTTGATCTAAAAAGCGATGTCTCATGCATGTTCATATTCCAGGCCCAAGGTCCTTAAGAAAGTTGCTGGTCTCCTTTGACTGCTGCAGTCAAAACCATTTCTAGCTATACTACTAACTAAGATAATTTTAGTTTGAGTTTTTTTTTTTGAGTATTTGATTTCCAAGAAAAATCGCAAAAATTTGAAAAATCCCAAATGTCTTGAACACAATCCTTACTAATATTATAAATGTGAAAGTGTGTTTGTTTGTTTGTTTGTTTGTTTGTTTGTTTGTGACGCTTTCACGTCGCAACAAAGCTATTATATGGTAAGGTTTATGTGTGTGGGGATAGTTAGGAGGGTGGAGAGTGACGTAGGCTACTTTTTACCGCGGAAAAACATCCCATTCCCATGGGAAGATCGATGTTTTGTTAGTTGCTAGATATTTATTTTCGGAGTTGTTAATAGATGGCGGTAATAAAATTCATTTGCAAGTTCTGAATTACGCTATCAAATACTACATGTAATTTACTTAAGTCATAGGCAAATGTAATAGTCTACTTTAGCTCTGCCTCGAGAACTCCCCGCTCCGGCTGTATTCAGTGTACCGCCCGCCCGCTGGCACTATCCTGTTGACTGATGTCCGCAAGTTGCTCAGCCAACCAAAGTTGCCAGCGGACCAGAGGGACCTTCGGGTCGAGAGCCTGGACGACTTCATCGAGAGATTGGCACGCAACATGTTCGGGCGTGTCGACGCGTCGCGGTTCCCGCATCTGCAGGACCTGGCGCCGCTCCACACCCGTCCACCGGACCGCTGGGCCTTCCCGCGCGACTTGCTGGTTGCGCGGGACGGGCCTAGCACTGACTGATACTGGGGCTTCGTAAGTCGTCGCCCGGCGCTGATCGGCTCCTGCTGGGCTTCCCACCAGCGGGATTCACCCGGTAGGGCCTCGATCGCCTGGGCGGCGCGAAGATGAACCCCATCCCGTTTAAGACTCTGTGGCCTGTAAAAAGGCCACCACTCACCGGACGTGACCCATTGGTTAACCACAAATGGACAACCAAGGGCCTTAGGGCCCAGCCCAAGAACCGGCCCGTTTTAACGGGCTGCGAGAGACACCCCCAAAGGGGAACTAACTGTCCCGAGGGCTCCACACACCTCAGACAGGGTGGAGTGAAGAGAGCGAGCAGTAGGCTACTTTTTAGCCTAAATTCCTACGGGAGCGGGACCTACGCGGCTGTTACCTACGGGTCCCGAAGCGAAGCGCGGGCGGTTCTCTAGTTTGATCAATAAAGGGTATTAAGTCGTATCATATTTTAGGGCAGAACGCCCAAATCGCGTAAATAGTTTTGAAGCACGTTGTTATCGATCAGATATAATTAATTACATGGTGCTTTTTTCCTTGAAAATCAGACGCGGGTGCTTAACGTTAAGTAACGTGTAGTTTCTCTGGTCCCATTCGCTTAAAAGATTTAATGTAATAAGGATTTTTGTAATAAAGATGAGCATCATTGACAATACCTTTCATTATCTTTAAGTCGTCAGCAAAGAGAAATATCATTGATAAATACATTGAAGAATAGGGGACCAAGGTGAAATCCTTGGTGAACTCCAGATAGAGCTAAGAAGGGATGAGAACTATTTCCGTTGAGGACTTCTTTGGAATAACGCCTATAAATATAAGAAGAACACCAGTTAATCAGATTTTGGGCAATACAACAGAGAGCTGGTTTTTTAATGGGTAATGCACGATCTACTTTGTGCCTTATTGAAGTTTGTATTTATATAACGCCTGTGCAAGTACAGGAACCAACGTTATAAATAACATCTGAAAGAAAATACATGTTGCTCTTGAATGAGACTGTGAAACCTGTAATGTTAATTTGTTCAAGCCTAAGACTTTACAACTTACATATAACCAAAACAAAAAAAAATAGTTTTTTTATTCATTGCTATTACTTTTGTGATATAATGTGGTTCTGTCTATTCTAATATCAGTCATAACAACTGCTAACAAAAATGAAAACTTAAACTCTATTTCGAATTTTCAATCTGATTATTAAACCAGAAATTAAACTATTGACTGAATAATTGACGACATTTTGAACGAGAATCTTTTTGAAAATGTTGTGGCGCCAGGTTTTTAGTATCTATGAGACTGAGTCTTTATTCGGTATTAAGTGTTCTGTTATCAGACGTAACTAAATGAAATAACTAAGAAGTAAAATTATGCACAAAATCGTTTATTTCGCATCGATGTCAATTAGTTGTTTTCGGTTTTTAGTAGATCAAGCCAGCTCCGTAGGGTCCAGCACCGCAACCGCAAGCGCAGGATCCAGCGATGGTGACGGTACCACCAGCGCAGACGGGACCTCCGAACTCTACAGCACCGAGGATGGGGACCTGTCCAGCGACGAGGGTGGTACCGGCGACGGGCAGCTCACCAGCGACGGCGACCTCACCGATACCAGCTCCGCCGTAGGCACCAACGGGACCAGTGGCGAGGGGACCAGCGAGGGGACCAGCAAGGGGACCGGCAAGAGGTCCAGCAGCCCAGCCAGCACCGATGGGACCGGCAAGTCCGAGGGCACCACCGCAACCGCAAGGTCCGGCCAGAGGAGCGGCTAGGGGTCCGATGCACTGGCTGAATACATTCTGCAAAATACGAAGAGAAATATTTCAGTCTTGTTTCTAATGTTGGTACCCTGATGACGCTAAATTTACGATTAAGCTAAATTTACGAAATTTTGTGACTGAAGTCACCACTTTGAAGAATACTTTCAATCAATCCGACCACCGACCAGTATAATTGTTAGTCGCAGAGCAACGCTGGAAGGTTTTTTCAAACGGCCTAAGAAGTACCGAGTATACCAGTTAGTAATCTTTCTATCAATCCACAATCAAGCTCAGAAATTTTAGGTTAAACATCCTCGAGATTTAAATATCGCATTACGGTAACGGTAATTTATCTTACCTGGACCAGGCAGGCCTGGAAGCAGAGGAGGGCGAAGGCAAAAGTGTTCATGATGTATAATTCAGTGGAGATGATCACAGAATACTCCATCGACAGCACGAAGTGCTTTTATATGAAACAGTGTCTGATGCAATTAATAACAAATATTGCATGTTAATGGATGCTCCTTTGTTTCGAAATAATAAATCTACTAAAGTAAATTAAATTGATAATGGGAATTTGTACAGTCATGTGTGCTTGAATTTGAATTTTCGATTATTTTATGAATTAATTAAGGATCTAAGATCAAAAATATTGAAGTAAATTATTTTTCGAAGTTACTCAAGGCTCGAGTTTGGGCCCTATACTTTTTCAAATTACCGTAAATGATAATTTGCCAATTTTTATCGAAGAAATTCAATGCCTGTAGAGAGTAGATGAATGTAGATGAGTTATATTACAGGTATCACGTTCAATAAAAAAAGAAGAAAGAAATTACTGGCGTTTAGGATCCTAACTAAAACACGAAATGAGATTCCAGGCAATCTCAAAATTTTTAAAACACATTTTTAAAGGTTTTCTTGTGCCGAAATACTATAATGTTTTTCAAGAATAATCTATGACACACTGATTTGTCAGAGTCACGTACAAAGGTTTTTGTGACGTTGTACTGATAATACTTGCTATAAATGGGTTAACAATTTCTGGTAAAGCTATTGTTGTTCTCTCGACAAATCTACAAACATGTCTTTCAAAACTGTAATCGTTCTCTGTGCGCAGGCGCTCCTCATTCAGGTACAATATTTTTTTAATGTAAAAAGCTGATAATCGAAGAAGCACGTTGTAGAAGCTTATGAATATCGCTTTTCGAATAGTAACGGTATGTACGGCAGTTTTTATTCGCAGAGCAGATTCACAGATATTCGCAAGATTAAACTGATTAAGTATACTAAATTTTTACACCCAGTAAAACGGGTGGCTCATGAAATTAATGAATTAGCGAAAATGCCACACTGTTAATTTAAAAATCATGTCCAAGACATTTTTTATGACGAAAGATTCAACGAAAAGACAAATTCTATAATTATGATTGTGATGATCAATTTCAAGTTCAATTTGTAACTGTGGGTAGAAAAAAAGCTCTGTGGGATCTTCTTGCAGCTTCTTTCGGGACCGATCTTGGTAGGAATTAGTTGAATCGATGGCATCGTTTGACTTTTGAAGTATTTGTAAAAAACAACTTCAAAAGAACTTTGTTTCATCACTACATAGTATAAAACAAAGTCGCTATTTTTGTCCGTCTGTTTGTTTGTTTGTCTGTATGCTTAAATCTTTAAAATTACGCAACGGATTTTGATGCGGTTTTTTGTAATAGGTAGAGTGATTCAAGAGGAAGGTTTTTATGTATAATACATGCATATATTCCCACGAGAACGGGATCCACGCGGGTGAAACCGCGGGCGGTCCGCTAGTTCATTAATAAATTCATCTATTTCGAGTAAATGAGCCTGCTGACGAGAATGATTACTATCGCCTATCGATAGTTGAACTAAGCAAAGCCCTTGCAACTTCCTAGAAAGAACTGCTAATTGCCTGATTAGGATGATGACTTATTTGAGATTTTTTCGGTGTTCATCAAAGTTGTCAAGGGTGGTAGCGGATAGGTGGTGATTCCAACTCAGTTGTTATCTTAAGTTCATAAAAAAGGAACTTAGTTCCAATTAAAGCATTATCCTAAATCATTTAATAAAATATATGCTCTTAAGCGATAGATCGTATGTCTTACATAATGGTGTACAATAAAGCGTAATTATTATTATTATTATGCTAAATATGCTTTCTTTTCCTCCATTTATAGAGCATCTCTGCCCAATGCATCGGTGCCATTGCTCCTTTGGCTACTCCTTGTGCTGGTCCCTGTGGTTGGGGAGCAGCTGAGTGGGCTTACTCTCCCGTCGCTTCCCTCGCTGCCTCGAACGGACCCGGTGTTGCTGTCGCTACTGCCTCTCCCCTCATCCCCGCTGGCGTCTCCGTCCTCTCCGAGAACGCTTACGCTGGAGAGCTCTGCGCTGGTGGTGCTCTGCCCTTCCTCGGAACCGTCGCTATCGAGGGTGCTCTGCCCACCGCTGGAGCCGGTGCCGTCGCTTACGGCTGCGGCAACGGAGCCGTCGGTATCACCGCTGAGGGAGCTCCCGGTATCGGACCCTTCGGTTACGGAGCTGGTCTCGCCGGACCTCTCGGCATTGCTGGACCTGGCTGCGGATGTGGAGCTTTCTACTGAGATTTTCCAAACAACTGTGCAAAAATAAATAACTATGCATTCATGAACTAAGCACCACTTCTTTTATTCGTCGGACTCACAAACTTAAATTGATGTTAAACTAATTACACTTTTTTTGAAGAAAGTATTTCAGTCCTCGAAAGTATGCAGTAGCAACAGAGGAATCACAAATATAATACTTAAATACATATATTACACCCAGACACAGAACAAACACAAATGTTCATCACATAAATGTTTGTCCTGAGCGGGAATCGAACCCACGACTCTTGGCGTGCATGGTAGAGTCACTACCAATTGCGCCATCGAGCCCGTCAGTTATGACTTTGGATACCAAAGAAAAATCGGTTGACCAGCATTGTAAAGGCTATATGTACTCGTATTTAAGAATTTTAACCGAGTCGGCCCGATTTTCAATAAGTCACAAACGATTAGTTTTATAAATCTAACTAGATTAAGATGATACTATAATGATCATTTCGAAAAATAATTTTGCGAAACAGATTTAGAAAAAACTGCATTAAATACGCTTATATTTATTATGTAACATAAATGTATGTAAGGAATATTTCAGCGTAATGTTCAAGATCCGATGACAATTAAATTTTTATTACAACAAGCATACCGGGTACTATGCTCAAAATCAGCTCTAGACGAAGAAACGCTTTGACGTTTATTAACACTGTATACAATAGCTTTGCCTTTATTTGGGTGCACGGCAGTGCCCTCACCAAGTCGAGCGAAAAAGCGACACGGCCGTACCATCCTTTTCATGAGCCAATTCAGGCTATTTTCGACACTCTAAAGCTTCGTCACTACATAGTATAAAACAAAGTCGCTATTTTTGTCCGTCTGTTTGTTTGTTTGTCTGTTTGTCTGTTTTTCTGTATGCTTAAATCTTTAAAATTACGCAACGGATTTTGATGCGGTTTTTTGTAATAGGTAGAGTGATTCAAGAGGAAGGTTTTTATGTATAATACATGCATATATTCCCACGAGAACGGGATCCACGCGGGTGAAACCGCGGGCGGGCCGCTAGTTGTAAATATAACTAGAAGTTTGAATTTTTAGTAACCAAGCAGGCATTGTATCAATTCAGTATATTTCAAATTTCATTTGAACCAGTAGTTTAAGAATTATAACGAGTTAAAGTTTCTTATTTTTGTCACTCAAGTACTCACTGACTGACCGATCATCAAAAGTATAAGGCACTTCTAGCAGACATTGACTAACCTCTATAGTGCTATCTAAGCTCTGCGGGTCGGAATATACAACGAAATGTTTTAATACAAGGAAAGTAAATAGTACCTACCATCTGGACACTCCAGTATAATATCTATAGATAATTTTAATAACCTATAGATAATTTTTAAGGGCCTAGAGTTCACGTAGGGAAGTACCATCGTCCGTCACGGTGCGGCGTAACATTTCTACCGTTTCATAATTAAAGCATTTAAAAATTATGAATTACTAGTTTTAACTGTGGGCCCATCGCGCCTAGCATTTGCTATATCATAATATATTACATTGGTTTAGGTTTTTAAGCTATTGCATAGCTTTTATCGCGGGCCTTGGGCGCGGGGACCGAATGCAAAAATTTCGTAACGAAAATTTATTACACCCCCATCACCCACACACAGACATAGTTACTATATCTGTGCACCCACACATCGATAAATACCAGAACTTTTAACTGAGTTAACTAACTTTTACTTTATAACGGCTAAACCGATTTGGCTAATTTTAGTCTTGAAATATTCGTGGAAGTTCAGGGAAGGTTGCAGCGATGAGAAAATATGAAAAATTGCGAGGAAAATACTAAAAATGAAAATTTTAATTTCCCATACAAATCTTACCTGTCAAACATTTGATTTTCGCCCCGTCGGTTCGGTGTTTTAAGAATAATTACATGTAGATCTGGATTAAATAAGGCGTTGGAATCGACAACATGTATTCATAATAGTCGAATTATCGCGTATTTAGATTTAAAACATACAAAATAACATGACATAAAATAATGACACTATATTAATGACTTGAGGGTGATAGAGACAGTGCCATACAGGCAAGGCAAACTGTAAGGCACTGTCTCTGTCACCCACACGTCATTCACGCGCCAAAAGATCGTTGTAGGACTTAAATGTCAAATGTCAATTTTCTTTTTAAAAATAATTATTTTGTCAACTGAAATAGTTCTTATGCTTTTGTTCAGAATATTTAAATCTTCTTTGCACAAATTAATGCATTATCCGTTTCTAATAGAGATTAAAATGTCTTGCACCTATAATGTGTCGTTATGATGTACGTATTCTTAACAATTAGGCTTACGTCATTATTATGCGTCTCTTTCAGTGATATTGCCTATGAACTTTGATGTAACTTTTGATAACTAGGCAACTAAATGAAAACTTGTACACCACTTTCTTGGCCCACTGTAAAACAGTGAATATCTGTACTCGTATAATTTGTGTACAAAGTGTTTTAAATATGAATAAACAAAGTGCATTTATTAATGAAGAAAGTCACGAAAAAATTGTGAAAGAAAACGAGTTATTACTCTATATACATTCATTTTATTATTATAATCACAAAATATGCAGTATTATTTTTTGTTTTGTTAATTTATATATAATGCTATGCAATAGCTTTACCGCGGCAGTCTCCGAGTGCCACACGTCTTTTTTTTATATCAACTTTTACAATCTAACATCAACAATCATCAAGCAAATCCGACAACAACAAAAATAAATTGTAGGTATTTGTCGTTTATTACATTCCTGTTTCTTGTCCTTATCGTTTTACTAAGCTCAACTATCTGTGTAGCATGCGGTTGAAATTTTCTTCATTTTAATTCAGTTGTAATTGAAATATGAATATTTGGATGATCCCTCGTGGTTCTACTATTTTGTCTTGCTATGACGTCATAGTAGGTCCACGACGAATTTTTTCTTCGTGGTTCGATTTTAACCGCATTTTTGGTAAAGCAATGACAACTTGCTCCAGCACGGCAGCAGTTAAAAGATGGCCAGTTTTCGTTTTAGTAAAATCTTGCCTATTTCAGTAGAGGACCATTAATGTATTAATGACTACGATAATATTAGTAGAGGTATTTGGTAAAGAAATTCAGTGACAAACTTGATTATGTATGCACCATTCGTTTATTTACATCGATGTCAATATAGAGCTGTTATCTTTCTTACAGGATGTATCCAGCACCGTAGGGACCACCGCATCCGCAGGCGCAGGATCCAGCGATGGAGACGGTACCAGCAGCGCAGACGGGGCCTCCGAACTCTACGGCACCGAGGATGGGGACCTGTCCAGCGACGAGGGTGGTACCGGCGACGGGCAGCTCACCAGCGACGGCGACCTCACCGATACCAGCTCCACCGTAGGCACCAACGGGACCAGTGGCGAGGGGACCAGCGAGGGGACCAGCAAGGGGACCGGCAAGAGGTCCAGCGATGGGTCCGGCAGCCCAGCCAGCGCCGATGGGTCCGGCAAGTCCGAGGGCACCACCGCAACCGCAAGGCGCGGCCAGAGGAGCGGCTAGGGGTCCGATGCACTGGCTGAATACATTCTGGAAAAAGCAAAATATTAATATGGAATTTTCGAGTAAAAATACCTATTTGTTTTATCCTCATCATAATGTCAACCCATCATGGCCCAATATTGAGCACGGGCTTCCTCGCAGAATGAGAAGGTTAAAGCCATAGCCCACAACGCTGGCCAAGTGTGAATTGGCGGACTTCACACACCTTTGAGTTTTTGCGAACTCTTCAGCTTGCAGATTTCTTCGCGATGTTTTCCTTCACCGTTATAGCCTTTTTTCATTTTAGTTTTTTATTAATTTTGTAGTACCCCAAGTTCAACACTTATTTTGATTTTTGAAAATTAAAAGGCAGCTGTTATCCTTTTTACTCAGATTTTTAAAGGATTATTCTTACCTGGACCAGGCAGGCCTGGAAGCAGAGGAGGGCGAAGGCGAAAGTGTTCATGATGTATAATTCAGTGGAGATGATCACAGAATACTCCATCAACAGCACGAAGACGTGCTTTTATATGAAACAGCGTCTGATGCAATTACTAACAAATGTTGCAGTAGACGCTCTTTTGTTTCGAAATATATTTACTGAAGTTCATGAAATTGATAATTTTTATTTGTTTGTTGGTATGCAGTTGAAAGATTTTACTGGCTTTTATAAAAATGAAAAACTGATCATCAATGATCAAGGATGAATGTTTGCAGTTTTTCAAGCTTGTATTCTTATCAATTAATATATTATTATCTGTATTCTTATGATAAGTATGGGCTTTAATTGAGTGAAATATGAATGTAATGGTTATCACTTAAACCCTTCCAAACCATTTTCTCCCTTTAATTGGTGAGTTCCGGGATAAAAACTATTCCGTCTTTTCCAGAGTTTCAAACTTCGTCATACTAAACATTAATAAAGATAGTGGGATGGTAGTTAGTCATGCAGAAACACCCTTAAATTATGTGAAGAATTAAAGACGCGATACAGTCTATCAACGTTCATCTGAATAGATAGGCATAGAATCGTGGACCGGCTCCGCACACTTTTAAATTTTTTTATAGGCGATCATCATAGACCTCAAGGGTAGTAACGCATCTATGACAGAACTAGAGAACCGCCCGCGCTTCGCTTCGGGACCCGTAGGTAACAGCCGCGTAGGTCCCGCTCCCGTAGGAATTTAGGCTAAAAAGTAGCCTACTACTCGCTCTCTTCACTCCACCCTGTCTGAGGTGTGTGGAGCCCTCGGGACAGTTAGTTCCCCTTTGGGGGTGTCTCTCGCGGCCCGTTAAAACGGGCCGGTTCTTGGGCTGGGCCCTAAGGCCCTTGGTTGTCCATTTGTGGTTAACCAATAGGTCAAGTCCGGTGAGTGGTGGCATTTTTACAGGCCACAGAGTCTTAAACGGGATGGGGTTCATCTTCGCGCCGCCCAGGCGATCGAGGCCCTACCGGGTGAATCCCGCTGGTGGGAAGCCCAGCAGGAGCCGATCAGCGCCGGGCGACGACTTACGAAGCCCCAGTATCAGTCAGTGCTAGCCCCGTCCCGCGCAACCAGCAAGTCGCGCGGGAAGGCCCAGCGGTCCGGTCAACGGGCGTGGAGCGGCGCCAGGTCCTGCAGATGCGGGAACCGCGACGCGTCGACACGCCCGAACATGTTGCGTGCCAATCTCTCGATGAAGTCGTCCAGGCTCTCGACCCGAAGGTCCCTCTGGTCCGCTGGCACTATCCTGTTGGCTGAGCAACTTGCGGACATCAGTCAACAGGATAGTGCCAGCGGGCGGGCGGTACACTGAATACAGCCGGAGCGGGGAGTTCTCGAGGCAGAGCTAAAGTAGACTATTACATTTGCCTATGACTTAAGTAAATTACATGTAGTATTTGATAGCGTAATTCAGAACTTGCAAATGAATTTTATTACCGCCATCTATTAACAACTCCGAAAATAAATATCTAGCAACTAACAAAACATCGATCTTCCCATGGGAATGGGATGTTTTTCCGCGGTAAAAAGTAGCCTACGTCACTCTCCACCCTCCTAACTATCCCCACACACATAAACCTTACCATATAATAGCTTTGTTGCGACGTGAAAGCGTCACAAACAAACAAACAAACAAACAAACAAACAAACAAACAAACAAACAAACACACTTTCACATTTATAATATTAGTAAGGATTAAAATGACGCTCAATTACTAACTGGATATACTAACATCAACTAACAGGATTAACTACAACTAACAGGTCCTGTCCTGACACTTATTAACAAACTAACCAACTAATATTCTAATACCATCCGTTTACTGGACTAACCATCCTATTCCCTGAATAGAGTCCTGTTCTAGGTCACTCATGGTTTTCAGAAGCAGCAGTGGAAGGATGGAGCTGCATGCTCGTTTGCTTCATTAAATGCATATAAAAAATAGAGCCCTTAGTTTAGTAGTTCTTAACAACCCCAGGATTATTATTATTTGGTGATATAGGGCACGGGGAACAAGTATCCCCGTGAGGCCACTGCGACCATTTCTGATCTATTGTGGCCATCCCATTGAAATTAGATCTGGTCCCCTACTCCTACGGTCTGGGCGAACCGTAGTATGTTTTTGGGGTCCAGGTCTTTGATTTGGTCGGGTATAATTACATGCCCTCCCAATATAACACTCCTGCAGTGGGTAATTGCTATGCATTCGCAGAGGATATGGATGGAGGTTTCCTCTGCCCCACCACAGAGTCTACATGTTGCAGTGTTACTTAAGCCTATTGTGTGTAGGTGTTTGTTAAGCCTGCAATGACCAGTGAGCAGCCTAATCAATGTTCGAATCTCAGTCCGACTTAGGCTGAGCACTTTATTTGAGTATTTTCGCGAGTAACCACTGATGAGGGTCTTTGATTGGCGCATACCGGGTGCCTTCTTCCACAGCTCCTCGCCCTGTCTCAGGGCCAGAGCCCCAAGAACAGCTCGAGTTGCCGCCTTTGAAACGCCCACCAGGGGTTCAGGACCCATGGTGGGCGCCTCTGCACCCCTCCTTGCCAATTCATCTGCCCTCTCATTTCCTCGTATACCCTTATGTCCAGGTACCCATCCTAGGGTGACCTTGTTATTGTACCCAAGTTTGTTTATTGCTTGGATACCATCATACACTAGTTTGGAGTTGACTATCTCAGACTTTAAAGCCAGGAGTGCTGCCTGGCTGTCGGATAGTATTGTTATGCGTTTATTAACGTAACCTTTGTTCAGGTTTTGGTGCACGCAATCAATGATCGCGTAAAGTTCTGCCTGGAATACGGTTGCATAGCGCCCCAAGTTTGTGCTCAGTTTTGTCTTGGGTTTATCTCCATACACTCCCGTTCCTGCATATCCTCCCTTGCGAGAGCCGTCTGTGTACCAGACGATGTCGCCTCCTCCCAAGGGTTTCGGTACCGCATCGTCCCATTCTTCCCGTTGCGGTATAACAACTGTGAATAGTTTGCTGAAATTTAGCTGTTTATGCATGGCGTCGCTAGGCATAGCCATTATTGAGCATGTCATGAGGTCTTCGTAAATTTTCCTCATGACCTTCGATTTCCAGCTCTGCTTTCCTCCTTCTGCAGCCCGGAGTATGGCCGCCCTCGCCTCTTTTTGAACAAAAACGTGAAGAGGTTCGAGATTGAGGACGGCCTCCATTGCTGCTATGGGAGTTGTCTTTAGAGCTCCAGTTATCATCCGACAGGCTAGGCCTTGGATGCTGTTTAAATTTCTGATACAAGTAGCCTGGGTTGACTTTTTTTGCCAGGCTATACATCCATAGGTCACAATGGGTCTGACGATAGCCGTGTAAATCCATTGCACCTGTTTGGGTTTCAGACCCCATCTGGAGCCCGTGAGTCGGCAGCACGTTCCTAGAGCGATTTTTGCCTTTTTGGTCACCTGCGCTAGGTGTTGGTTCCAAGTAAGCCTATGGTCTATTGTGATCCCTAGGTATTTTACTTCTTTTGAGAACGGTATTGTAGTTCCGAACAGGGAGACGTTATGGAGATCAACAATGTTCCTTCTCCGTGTAAACGGTACAATTACCGTTTTGTTAGCATTTACATTAAGTCCGGTGCTGCTGCACCAGTGTTCTACTTTATGTAAAGCTGCTTGCATAAGGTTAGACACAGTGCTTGGGCAGCCTCCACGTATGGTTATGACCAAGTCGTCTGCGTATCCTTGGGTATCCAGGTAGGCTTCGTTCAGTTCCTGGATTAGAGAGTCCACCACAATGGTCCATTGTAGAGGTGATAGTACCCCTCCTTGTGGGCATCCTCTAGTTATTTTTACTTCCAATGTGGTGTCGAAAATGGTAGTATGAATTGTTCTGTTCCTTAGCATTGAGCCCACCCAGGTAGTGGTGGTGTGATCAATGCCTCGGTTTTTCATACTTTCAAGTATAATATCTGTCGGGGTGTTGTCAAAAGCCCCTTCTATGTCCAGGAAACAGCAAAGTGCTATTTCCTTATCATCTAGGGATTTTTCAATTTGATCGGTGAGCTCAGCTAAAGCCGATTCTGTTGACTTCCCTTTTTGGTATGCATGTTGCTTACTATGTAGGGGTCTTACCTTTAGGTAGGTGTCCCTAATGTGGTAGTCAATTACCTTCTCCATCGCTTTAAGGAGGAAGGAAGTAAGACTTATTGGTCTGAATGATTTGGGCTGTGATCTGTCCCTATCACCAGTTTTGGGAATGAAGGCCACTTGTACCTTATTCCAGTTGTCTGGCAAGTAGCCCCAGGCGAAGCTTGCCCTCATCACCTTGATGAGTGTTGCCAGAATTGTATTGAGCCCTTCCTGTAGGAGTGCAGGGAATATTCCATCTTTCCCTGGCGATTTGTAGCGCTGAAAGCTCTTAATCGCCCAGATCACTCGGTCAGGCTTAAAGACTGAAGAAGCCATTCTCCAGTCCTCTAAAGAGGGTTTTGTTTTTGGAGGGAGATTTACAATCGGCTCGTTTTTACCCAGAGGTATGGAGCCAGGGAAATGTGTGCCAACTAGGAGTTCTAGCGTTTCCCTCGCGTTGTTTGTAAAGCTCCCGTCAGGCTTCTTCAGTAGTCCAATTTGGGCTGGGGGGGCTTTGGCCATTATTTTGTGGATTTTAGCGAGGTGTGTGGTGCTGTTAATGTAATAGTCGAGGATGTAGATAAAATGATAACACTTATTTTTGGATTGAGGGCACCAATATATTTCGTCTTCAAATTATTATTTTACACACGTCTGATCTTACAGCAAATATATGGTCGCTCAGTGTGACAAGCGAGAGGGAGGGAGAGGGCCGCACCACAGACAGTACAGATATTTTATACCAAATCAATGACAATATTGCTACAGATAATACAGTTAATGCCCTCACAGAACTTTCTCCACGACCTGCGCTTAGCCCTCCTGAGCTCAGTGTTGAAGTCCGTTAGGGCCTCCCCATAAGCTTGCCAGTTGTTGTCGTTTTCTGCTTTATTGAAGCGTGCTAATAATAATAATAACCCCAGGATGCCAAAGGATATTCTTATTGTTTTTATGTCTTTCTATTGCATACATACATTTCCAATATTTTTGATTCTTTTTTAAATAATTGTACGACATAATTAACAAATATCGTTTCAAAACACGGATCACGTACTGTAAAGGTTTTGTGACGTACCCCAAGATAATTCATTACTATAAATAGGTTGGTAGCTGCTTGTAACATCATTCTCGTGTTGTCTCGAGTATTCTACAAACATGTCTTTCAAAGCCGTAATCGTTCTCTGCGCTCAGGCTCTGCTTATCCAGGTATATTGTCATCTTTGTTATGGGTAGCCGACAAAGGAGTTAATGAGCTCTCGTATAGTAACTTGATCGTTGTCAAGCATTAACTTATTTTAAGTAAAGAAAAAAAAACTGGTCTATCGACGTCAGAAATGAAACGACGACAGAAATGAAACGACGACAGAAATAAAACTAAAGCATTGTTGACAAAAAAAGTACCTACTGGACTTGTACCAAACGGGTAGTCATAGACCATCATATCGCAGATGCGATGTCGACCTTGAAGTTAGAAGCCACTACGCTTACCCCCGAATGGATCTGGATGCGAATAACTGTTTGGTGACTGCGTCAAAGAAGACAGTGGTAGTTAGCCAATTGCTTCAACAAATTAGATAATTATAACCGTTTACCTTAACCACCAGAAACAATAATATTTCCAAAATGATATTGTAATTCATGAACGCCTTGTCTCAACTCTCGACGCATTGAAATAAGAATCAGTTTTGTATAACAGTAGCAAAAAGACGCTCCTTAGTCTATTCTCAAAAGCTAAAAGTTTGAATGTTTCAGTTTATCTTTTTTAATGTTTTTCATTTCACCTAGTTTCAAAAAGCTTTGAAAATCAATATCTAAATACTCCTCTTTCCAGAGCATCTCTGCCCAGTGCATCGGCGCCATTGCTCCCTGCGCTGGCGCTTGGGGCGCTCCCTATGCTGAGTGGGCCTACGCTCCCGCTGCCTGCCTCTCTGCCTCCAACGGACCCGGAGTCGCTGTCGCCACCGCCTCTCCCCTCATCCCCGCTGGAGTCTCCGTCCTCTCCGAGAACGTCTACGAGGGTACCCTTGCCGCCGGTGGTGCTCTGCCCTTCCTCGGAACTGTCGCTATCGAGGGTGCTCTGCCCACCGCTGGAGCCGGTGCTGTCGCTTACGGCTGCGGCAATGGAGCCGTCGGTATCACCGCTGAGGGTGCTCCCGGTATCGGACCCTTCGGTTACGGAGCTGGTCTCGCCGGACCTCTCGGTTACGGAGCTGGTCTTGCTGGACCCATCGGCATCGCTGGACCCGGCTGCGGATGCGGCGCTTTCTACTGAGATGTTATAAACGACCGGCAAAATTAAACTGCATTCATAAAAATACTGCTCAATTTTATTTGATTCTAATACTACCCCCTGAAGGTATTCCATAACAAAAGATACATAAACATTTTCAGAAGCTACCATCTTAGCCCTTCAACTGGTAATATATTTTGTGATCGATTTAGAACGAGACTCATACTAACAATTACAAACTCAGTTATTGACAACTACAGAACTAACTTTCACTAACAGTCCATGGACCAGTCGCGATATGAGTCTTGTTCTGTGTCAGTCGCAGTAGTCATGGGCGCCAAGGGAATGAGGATGCTGCATGCTCGTTTGCAATCTTAATTCCATATCAAAAATCAAAGGAGCTTCGCTTTTTGCCAAGTTGAGGGCAGAATTTTGTTCGATACTGATGGTTGCAGGAATGCCCACCAGTATGGAGAATCCAAAGAATCTACTAACAATTCGCCAGGAGAACCCCTTCATTTTAGAGGCGGGCACACATGATTTGGGGAACAATACCAAATTGACCGAGTTCTTTATAAACCTGGTATTTATAGTGAGTGATCGAACCACTCATTTCTCAGCAACAATATTATTATTGTAAATTTATGCGAAAGTCCGTATATCTGTGACGTTTTCGCGGCTAAACTACATGTCTGATTTTGATAAAATTCGCAATGAAAATATTTGAAAACCAAGGGTCACAAGGCTACTTTTTTCACAAATCAACTCTAAAGGCTCGAAATAGGCAATGTAAGTTTTTATGTAAAATAGAAATCGCTTGACCGATTTCAATTAATTTTCATAGATAGATAGTCAATGGCGCAAAGTGAAACATATCAAAAACCAACCTCCGAGGGGCTGAAATAGGTGATGAAAGTGAATTTGGCAGTTGGACCACGAGGACGACCTATTCCTCGTGTTCCAACTGTGACGTCATAGTTGGACTAAATAGTTGGACCACGAGGAATCGCCCAAAAAACCGGCCAAGTGCGAGTTGGACTCGCGCACGAAGGGTTCCGTACCATTATGTATAAAACGCCAAAAAATCTGGCCTTTTGTATGAAAACCTCACTTAAATATTTAGCCACAAGCAACGCCATCTCTTGGACCGACTGGTAACGAAAAACATGGACTACATATTAGCCACAAGCAACGCCATCTCTTGGACCGACTGGTAACTAAAAGCATGGACTACATATTAGCCACAAGCAACGCCATCTCTTGGAGCGAAAGGTAACTAATTTGTCGCCGGAGCGTCGAAGCCATATTACGACTTAAATATTTATTTTATTCAGTGTTTTAGTATTTGTTGTTGTAGCGGCAACAGAAATACATCATCTGTGAAAATTTCAACTGTGTAACTATTACGGTTCATGAGATACAGCCTGGTGACAGACGGACGGACGGACGGACGGACAGCGAAGTCTCAGCAATAGGGTCCCGTTTTACCCTTTGGGTACGGAACCCTAAAAACAAAGCACAGCCAAAACTACTAACACAAAAAAGATTAAATTTTGAGGAGTGTGAGAGTGAGGAGCAACCTTCCCCCCTTTCACAGATTCTCGATTTTAAATTCCACGTGGGCGAAGACTAGTTTACTACAAAACCAAACACACACACCTTCACTTACATACGCACGCACATTCAAAGATTCGCGCATATATGCACACACTGACGCACACACATATGTTTACGAACAGTAAAATGAAGTAATAGTGACGAAAACAAATGATGTCCCATTTTGACCTAAAAATGGTCATGTAAGGCATGACATGAATAGCTAGTTTCAAAATTAATCAATAACTATCTGGACAATTTATTAATAACACTAACTAACAGGACTAATTCTCACTAACAGTCCCTGTCGTTTAGCTTATTAATAAACTAATCAACTAATATTCTAACACCATCTATACGTACAATAAATAAATAACGCATCACACTCATAGCCCCACACAAGGATTCCCTGTGTCGTGGGTGCCATAGATAACACACAAGACAAGAACGCACCCAGACAGAGAATGGAAATTCAAACTCATCATTCAAATTTCCGCCTCACTGGAAATCAAACCCAGGACAGGAAACCAGGGTCGTCAAATAATAGAGAATAGACTAACCATCCCAGTCCCTAGATTTAGCTGTGGCGACATCGCACATACGTCACACGGTGACGTCACCAAACCTGAATCACGCTATCAAAGATTTCTACATCGCCGGCATATATACAACGCCCCGAGAGCATTCACTTGGGGCCTCGGCCGCCCCCCAGGCATGTTGTCTCGCCTGGCGGGAGATCTCCCTTTGCCAAAGAGCCTTGTTCTGTGTCTGCCACAGTTGTGACGGGCGGCAACTTAAGGGCTGCATGCTCGTTTGCTATCTTAATTCCATAAAAAAATAAAGATAAATCTACTTAGCAATAACACTTTAGCAAACAAGTAGGTACTATGGAGTACATTTTCATACAAATGTCATCTTCCTCACTCCCACACATCCCACATGTAATGAAACGATGATCATAATTTTTACAAAAAAAATTACCGACTTCGAAATCGATACCATTAGATTACTCAGAAACTACCAAGCTTCATATAGTACAGGGGTCACCATGCCGGACGTTCATTCCATTTGAGGGAAAAGTTTAACTTTCAGTTCTCGGTCTGGATGTTACCTCGTCTAGCGTCTTGTCCGTGGCACCCACGACACAGGAAATCCTAGTGTGGGGCTATGACTGTTATGAGTCATCATTGCCACCCATATCTGTCCCAGTGCTGGGTCTTCTCTCACAATGTGGTACAGGCATAGTCCACATCGTTGGCGAAGTGCGTACTGGCGGACTTCACACACCTTTGGTAACATTATGGAAAACTTTCAGGCATGCGAGTTTTCCCACGATGTTTGATACTGAAGTAAGTGATAATTAAATTGTGATACACTTATATCTTTTGAAAATCAATTGTAGGTATGGTATTATTATTTAATCATTATTGGTATAAATTATCCAGAATTATTTTCGAAAGAAAATGTTAATAAGAAATAGTCTTCAACAACAATGCCACTCATCGTAGGGATTTGTGGAAGCGATGGCGTAGATGACATTCGAAAAGTGTTTGTAGAAACCAAGTTCGAAATAAATCATTTCATTTCATTTCATTTCATTTCAACAAAAATGATGAAAGACTAAAGGAAATAATTCTTGGTATACTTTACTAGAGTATTTGTACTTGGCACGTACTAAGCAATTATTTTGTATGAGAAAGATAACCTTTACATATAAAAGTGAAGTTTCTCAGCTTCAGTATTGTTTTCTTGTAGTAAATCATCCAGCAATGTCTTCCAAACTGCTATTGCTTGTTTGTGCCCAGCTATTGGTTCAGGTACTCCTTCTTTATTTTTTATTTATCTTTTAATATAAACTAGAGCCTTACTCTGCGCAAATTATATCGTTATTAATATTTTGTCAAAGTTATTTCATATTGTTATTGCAAGTACTTGAAAATTAAATGTTACAGGTAGGGTAATTTATTGAGTGATTAAATGATTTTTGACGCGTTATTGTGTATATGAAAACTATGTTTCTCCAGTTCTAGATGTAAACGTTACTGTGCCAACTATACTCCTTCTTCATAGGTAGTTTTTGCTTGGCGAGTAATTTTTTTAATAACAACCAATAAAGGAGGGTATACATTTGACGGCAGTTACCGATCATCATCCAAGGACATTAATCAAAAAGCATCTAGAATTCAAGGAAGTTAAAAATTATGAGATACAAATAGTTAATTAAACAACAAACAAACATAAATTAAACGCCGGTTTTTTTTTTCAGAACATCCCTGCACAATGCATTGGTGCCATCGGTGCTCCAATGCTTGCTGCTCCAATGACAACTTGCACTGGATCTTTGGTAGCACCATTTGCTGCTGATTGGGCTTATGCACCTGTTGCTTCTCTTGTTGCCTCCAACGGCCCTGGCATGGCTATTTCTTCTGCATCTCCTATCATCCCAGCTGGAGTCTCTGTTCTCTCTAACAATGAGTTTGGTGGTATTTTGGCTGCAGGTGGTGCCACACCCTTCCTTGGAACTGTTGCTATCGAGGGTGCTTTACCCACTGCTGGTGCCGGAACTATATCTTACGGCTGTGGCGATGGCGCTGTAGCCGTCACTGCTGAGGACTTTGGAGCTATGGGATTCGATGCTATGACTAGTACATTACTTGCAGCTCCCTTTACCATGGCTATTGGTCCCATGACGGCTGCGCCTTTAGCTGCTGAATTAAATCCCTGGGATGAAGCTAATGTTGCTGTTGCCACTCTTGCTGCGTCTAACGGCCCAGGTGTAGCTGTATCTACTGCTTCTCCTCTTGCCCCTGCTGGAGTAGCCGTCTTGTCAGACAATGCCTACAAAGGCGCTCTTGCCGCCGGTGGTGCTCTGCCCTTCCTCGGAACCGTCGCTATCGAGGGTGCTCTGCCCACCGCTGGAGCCGGTGCTGTCGCTTACGGCTGCGGCAATGGAGCCGTCGGTATCACCGCTGAGGACAGGAGAGCAATTGGTGTCCCTGGAACCCCGGGTTATGGAATTGGTCTTGCCGGGCCTATGAGCGCCGCTGGACCTGCTTGTGGTTTTGGTTACATGTATTAGAATTTATTTATGGAATAAAAATTTAAGCCTTAAATTTTGTATTTTTCAAGATATTTAAAAAGGGAAGGAGAGAATTTAAACCGCAGATGTAAAAATAATTATCCATTACTACTACTATTAGACCTTAACTACCATGTTAGAAGTAGAACATGTTGAAGGAAATTAGTTATTATACCTTGTATGTATATGGGCTTTTAAATCCATATAAATTTTGTAATGACGTTATAAGTTGATGTTAATATTTTTATTCTTTTTAGCGCATTTTAATAAAAGCTTGTTGTTAAAAAAATCTATTCTTTTAATTTATTATAAGATATCCTCAGAATTAAAAGGAATGTCTTAAGAAATCCAGAAACAATGACACAGTGATATTGATAGTGCACTTAGATCTCCTCACACTAAGATTCCCTATATTCTGGAAAGCTCTTCCTGCTAATATAATGAATGCGAAAGCTTGTGAGATTGGATTTATGTTTGTTGCTCTTTCACGAAAAAATCAACCGCTGAAATAGGGAATGAAAATGGAAAACAAATTGTGCGCGGGCGATGCCATGGGCGGATACCTAGTTGCTAAGTAAATAAACAAAATGTGTCGTTAAGTTCATTATACATGACAAAGTGATCTTAAATTAACTTGCATTATTTTTTATGGAACTAAGGTAGCAAACGAGTTGGCAGCCACCCTTCCCCAGTCGTCCGTAACTACTGTGACCTAGAACAAGATTTAAGAGTCTCGTTCTAATACGGTCACAAATGTCGCCTCTAAAAAGTGTAACCAACTCCACAATTTATCAGTTGATTATAAAAACAAAGTTTCTATAAAAATTCGAAAGTCCGTATATAATTTTGGGTAAATATTAAAAATTTACATAGTAAGTTGTCAGTTGTACCAGAACCAGTGATTTGAACCTTGGGAGTCCAAAAAGGAATACTTATAATTTCCAAAAATTATGTGCCGATTAAATGTAAAGAGTAAATATATTTTTTTATACAGAGATGTTATAAATCCTATCCTATCCTACTAATAATATAAATGCGGGAGTTTGTGAGGATGTCAGTGAGTGTATGTGTGTGGGTTTGTTACTCTATCACGCAAAAACTACTAAACGGATTTTCATGAAACTTTACAGTATAGCTATAGTTTGTTGGACATCGAAATAACATAATTTGTTAAAATTTATAGATTTTTTAAAGAACTGGTTCCCCGAAGCAACGGCGGGTTTACTAGTAATTCAATAATTTTTCTGGCTTACCTATTTGCCCTAAAGGGTAAGCTTTAAGCCTCATCAGTTATGAACCCATGCCTCAAGAAAAAAACATTAAAACCAATGGTTTTGCTTGAGTATCGCTTTAAGCCTTATGAGCTGATCCCAAGCCCCAAGAAAAAATAATTACAACCAATGGTTTCGCATTGGGTGTCATTAAGCTATGCATTGAGGAATTCTCAATGGAATCTCATTGCGGTATCAGTATCACGACTCCATCTCTTAATCAGCAACTGACGTTTTCATAAATAGCACCATGATAGATTGTAAGGTTTGGGAGTAGGTACGAGTAAAAAGTTATATTATGCTAGATTATTTTATTTGCTTCATTGTCGATTAAGAATTTATGATATTCTTAGTAGATGTATCCAGCACCGTAGGGACCAGCGCATCCACAGGCGCAGGATCCAGCGATGGAGACGGTACCAGCAGCGCAGACGGGGCCTCCGAACTCTACGGCACCGAGGATGGGGACCTGTCCAGCGACGAGGGTGGTACCGGCGACGGGCAGCTCACCAGCGACGGCGACCTCACCGATACCAGCGCCGCCGTAGGCACCGACGGGGCCGGTAGCAAGAGGACCGGCAAGAGGTCCAGCGATGGGTCCGGCAGCCCAGCCAGCGCCGATGGGACCGGCAAGTCCGAGGGCACCACCGCAACCGCAAGGCGCGGCCAGAGGAGCGGCTAGGGGTCCGATGCACTGGCTGAATACATTCTGGAAAAAGTAAAAATGTTTTATGTAAACATATATTTTTTAAGTTTTTTTGGCAATTTAGTAACATCTAACATCTTTACTTGTTAATTTAATATAGAAACGAAAAGTTATTCAACTTACCTGGACCAGGCAGGCCTGGAAGCAGAGGAGAGCGAAGGCGAAAGTGTTCATGATGTATAATTCAGTGGAGATGATCACAGAATACTTCGACAACAATTCGAAGTGCTTTTATATGAAACAGAGACTGTTGCAATTACAAACAAATGTTGCATGTGCTTAGATACTCATTCGTTACAAAACATGTCTATTAAAGATGATAATGCTTGTAGCCGTCGTTTTGAAGAATTTTATACACAATACTCTCTTCGTATATGGTGCAAATTAACAAAGAATTATAGCATTTGAAAACGAAATACATACACAGTTCTAAAATAAATAGCCCTAAATGATATTACCAAATTTGTGCCCTGAGAAACCCCAGAACCCCAACTTTTCTAACTTAGTATTTCAAACGCTAAGTCTAAAGTCAAGGTCACTGTTAAATTGATACAATACCTTATTCTAAAAACACATTGCATAATAGTTCTTGACACACTGATCTACACAATTTCAAAGTAATTGTCACGTACAATTTATACAGCATGTCGTAGAGAGATAACGCAGAAAATATATAAGCATTTGGAAAAGCGTGTTTAAGCATTCTTGTATTCATCCAAGTATCCCACAACATGTCTTTCAAGGCCGCTATTGTCCTGTGCGCTCAGGCGCTTCTTATCCAGGTATGTTTAGTTTTTTTAACTCCTTTCCATTTCACTTTTATGAAAATCATTAAATATAATTGTGTACATTAAAGTGTGTCTCTTTTGAGACATTTATATATTGTAGACTTTTTATAATTGGGTACTGCATAATCGTTCAACAGACAGACAAACAAAATTTCAAATAAGAATTGAATTGTCTAGAAGAACAAGTTTTTTATTTGTTAAATATTTGATTTGAAGTAGCTGTGCATGAATTAATAAAATATTTATTTACAGAGCATCTCTGCCCAATGCATTGGTGCTCCCCTGTTGGCCGCCGCTCCCTGCGCTGGCGCCTGGGGCGCTCCTTACGGTGAGTGGGCCTACGCTCCCGCTGCCTCCCTCTCTGCCTCCAACGGACCCGGAGTCGCTGTCGCCACCGCCTCTCCCCTCATCCCCGCTGGAGTCTCCGTCCTCTCCGAGAACGTCTACGAGGGTACCCTTGCCGCCGGTGGTGCTCTGCCCTTCCTCGGAACCGTCGCTATCGAGGGTGCTCTGCCCACCGCTGGAGCCGGTGCCGTCGCTTACGGCTGCGGCAACGGAGCCGTCGGTATCACCGCTGAGGGAGCTCCCGGTATCGGACCCTTCGGTTACGGAGCTGGTCTCGCCGGACCTCTCGGCTACGGAGCTGGTCTCGCTGGACCCATCGGCATCGCCGGACCTGGCTGCGGCTGTGGCGCTTTCTACTGAACTGTCTCAAACGGATATCAATAAACAAATGCATTCATGAAACTTATCGTATTTACTTAACGCGTTGGTGGCGCCCCTGGCGTTGCCAATGTCCATGGGCGACGGTGATCACTTACCATCAGGTGACCCGTCTGCTCGTTTGCCTGCTTAGGCTATAAAAAAAAGGTATATCTCTAATGAACTCTAATGTAGGTCCTACAAATATTGATCAGTTAATCCAAATTCAAAACTTTGAATGTTGAAATTTGATATAATTATGTATGTTCCTTGGGGAGTGTAGGAGAGCATTTAGAGAGGATTTTTGGAAATTCCCCACTCCTCCTTCCATTAAAAGGTGAAATCCGACTTATTATGAGGTAATGATTCCACGTGGGCGAAATGCTAGTTATAAAAAAAAACACTACATACTTATAGACTCCCAGTAGGATATCTTGTGTCGTGTGTGCCATGGACATCATACAAAACTACGGAAAGACACACAAAAACCAAAAATCAGTACTGAGTGAATTACAAATTCTGTATAGTCTCTTATCTAATTAAGTTTCTAAAATTTGAACGCTGATACATACAAAATTAACTGAAGTTGTAAAGGTTTTAATAGATTACTTTTTTTGAAGAAAAAGATAAATGATGATCAAGAATGGGTTGAAGCTAACGATGGCCTACTACTGAGCACTCTTCATCATTGAAGAGTTCTAGAATATACTTCACCACGCTGCTCCAGTGCAGGTTGGTGGTGGATGATTGAAGAATACTAAAATCTAAAAGGCTAAAAATACTAAAAAGGCAAAATCCTAATCTGTAATAGTAATTACATTTTGTTCATTTTTTGCAGACCTGGTACAGTAGGTAATGAAGGAAACTCTTTGACGTATTGCTTGCTGATGGCCCTTGTACAGTGCGCCCAACTTATCTCTGAAATGGAAAAAATTGGAACTAACGAAAAGTCATTCATAAGTACGTTGTGGTCATTCAACTGTCAGTTACTAGTGTGCAATGATTGGTCAAATGAATGTCAAATGCGTCCGACAGCGCCTCTTTCGTTTCAATCTTAAGTTGGGTTTACTATACTCGTACTAGCACTTTTTGGGATTACAACACTATTCAAGTTAGTAATTTTAAAGAGTGAGAATAATAAACATTTATTCTGTGAGTAACACATCGAAAAAACCAACAGTTGGTATCACATATTCACATCATTATATAGTTTGGATTCGAAGCTGCAGATGTGCCAACGTGACGGAAAAAGGCCTTAAAGGGTCAAGGAACGCAAGGATAATTTTCGAGAGGCCACACTTAATTAATGATGCAGATTCAACGAGAATTTCTCTATTTAAATAGAATATTATTAATAGAACTGGACTACGCTGAGCTCAATCAGATGATTTTTGTTTAATTATTGAAACAATAACTGTAATTTTACAATTTAAAAACTCACGACTAAGAAATCCTCTCATGAGCTGATAACCAACAAACGGCCGAACAGATCTTTTTAATGTACAATTCAAAACGTCAATTAATCAATATTACCAAAACTGCATTACATTATTTTGGAAAAGCGATAGTCTTCAAACTGCTGGACCGAGTTCTAACTTTTTTTATGGAATTAAGATGTTTGCTATCTTGCATGCAGCACCACCCTTCCGCTGCCGCCCATAATAACTGTGACCGACCTAGAACTAGACTCAAAGGGACGAGGATGGTTAGTCCAGTTAGTAAATGGTGATAGAATAAAACAACTGGCTTTCGATTTAAAAACGGCACTCAAACCGGTTCATTCATTCAGGCGCTACGGTGCCACAAACACACAGATACACAGACAAATAGGTCAAAACTTACAACACCCCTCTTTTTAGGGTACCTACAATTATTTATTACCTGTAAGTAAAATGTGGATTAAAAAACCGGCCAAATGCGAGTCGGACTCGCGTACGAAGGGTTCCGTACCATTATGTATAAAAACGCCAAAAAAATCTGGTCTGTTGTATAAAAGCCTCACTTAAATATTTAATTGTTTTATTGTAGCCACATATTACGCCCAACGCCATCTCTTGGACCGAATGGTAACTAAACTTACGTCGAATGTATGGGCACCCACTTAAATATTTATTTTATTCTGTTTTTTAGTATTTGTTGTTGTAGCGGCAACAGAAATATATCATCTGTGAAAATTTCAACTGTGTAACTATTACGGTTCAAGAGATACAGCCTGGTGACAGACGGACGGACGGACGGACGGACGGACGGACGGACGGACAGCGAAGTCTCAGTAATAGGGTCCCGTTTTACCCTTTGGGTACGGAACCCTTAAAAAAGAGATGAGAATTTATCTGTGTGAAATGGTGACACGACGAAAGCGAATTGTAAATGACATTTCTGTAATAATAAATGCCGATCCATATTTGCCTTGTTATATTGACACCCACTGTAGTTTTAGACTTAAGTATTTTCCAATAAATTTTAATAATTGAACAGAGCTAAAAATCGTATGAAATCTGCCAAATAACTGCACTACATACATACGCGGAACGCTTCAGAGGGAACGTAAAACCGTCGGTCTCGGTTGTTATAGTCAAAGTCAAAGTCAAAGTCAAACTGTTTATTTCATGTAGGAATTTACAAATTCACTTATGAACGTCAATTTTTTGATTCTACCACCGTTTTGGAAAAGTGCTTGAGGAGAAAAAAACGGCGAAAAAAAACTCCTCCGCATCTTTTAAAATAAAAATTACAATATTACTTAATTGATACAGGTAAGCACTAACCTAGCGGAGCTGGTTGCAGAGCTGGTAATTTCCATGCCTTTTTGTCATCTAAATATTCCTTTATACTATAGTAGCTCTTGTCTACGAGTTGTGCTTTTACATGCTTCTTAAACAACTCTGAAGGCAGGTCACGGATTGCCTTAGGGACTTTATTATAGAACTGTACACCAAGCCCCATAAAAGAACGCTGCACTTTACCTAGCCGATATGAAAGCGTCGCCAAATCATGCATCTTTCTTGTTAAGCGATTATGATAGTCGCTGTTTTTTTTATATGCATTTATGTTGTTTCTTACAAAAACTATATTACTATTATGTACTGTGAGGCTACTGTAAGTATACCTAATTCTTTGAATTTATCACGGCACGATTCCCGATACCGTAGTTTATGAATAGCTCTAATGGCCCTCTTCTGCAATACAAAGATTTGTTGTATATCGCTTGCTTTACCCCACAGTAATATGCCATAAGACATAATATATATGTAATAATCATATAGTATATCAATACGCTGTACAATCAATCACAATCAATCAATCACATATAGTAATCAATACGCTGTGTTGGAGGTCTTCAAGTGGCATAATAATTTCCAATGCATTGGTCAGTCACTAATCCCTCAGTCAATCCATTCTGGTGCAGCGTACTGGAGTATTCTCTTGAGTCTAGACCTTCTCAATATTAAGCAAAAGCAATGCTCATTATTAGCATTGCTCTTGCTTATCAAAGGAGTAGAGCATGCATATCAAAGGAGACCAGCAACTTTCTTAAGGACCTTGGGCCTGGAATATGAACATGCATGAGACATCGCTTTTTAGATCGAAGATATTGTTACCACATTGTGCATATTCCGTTTTTGCGGAAAATGATGGGAATAATGAAATATAGTCGTCTTACGCACCGCGCACACATAGCATCTACTTTAGTCGTCGCGACTTAGCGATGCCTAATACGTATCGCCATCGATGTATATTATTTTGATGCAAACATACGACACTTAGATATATCGAAAGCTTCGCCGATATATCTAATCAAAAATATCGGATGGTGCCTTGTATAGGCTTGAAATTATAATGTTTTAATGATAATGATGTAACTAGATTTTGATGTGAAACATCTATAGGATCACTTGTAAACCGAATTGTTGGCGTGGGCGACGCTTCGCCCGTGGCGACGCACAGTGGTCTAGAATTTGAGCTCCATAGTCATAGACCCAATGTCTGAAATTTTATGCGAGTTGCTCAATCTACGCATTTCCGGGCACAGGCAGAGGGACAGGGAGGGTGTGAAATCGTCCGACGCTTTGCGATTGACAGTTGCGGAAACCGGCAACATTAAAAACCGGTATAGTTAATATTTAACAGTTGCTAGTTGCGGCAATTAGGAACTAACCTAGTCATCGATTACAGCAACTGAAAGCTGTTGACGATCACCGGAACTCGAAACTCCAGTTGCTATGTGTGCGCAGTCCAATTGAAATATATGTAAACAGCTAGTTGCCAGTTGCCAGTTGCTGCAATAATTGCTCCATGTGCAGAGCGCCTTAGTTGTTGTTACTGCGTTCACTCACATTTGCGTGAACTTTTGCATTATATTCTACATTGCACGAATTGTCACAGCTTTGACTTCTATTAATATCACGAAATTGTCAAAAACTTCGCTTCGCGAAGGTCCGTCTATGGGTTCGCGTTTTCCCGCAAATATGAATGAGTGCCCTAAGAAATAGTGAAGTTAGTGAGGAATGGATAATTTAAGTAAGTAAATAGTATTTTCAGTGTTGTGAGGTAACCAAGCGAATTCTTCGAATGACCCACATGATGTAATGCAAAAACTATAATTATTTACGCGTTACTTAACAAAAAGAAAGCCAGCATTTACGCACGTAAATTGCGTAAATTTTCTCATAAAGTTATGAAATAGAAAACTATTTACATAAATTTTTACATATTATTGCTAATAATCATTATTATTAAATCACGTTCGAATTTGATATCACTTTACAATAAGCCTATTACTATGGTAAATTAGTATAAATAGCTGAGACTACAATAGCAAAAAATATTCTTGTGTTTTATTCAAACAAACATGTTCTTTGAAATCGTCCTCGTTTTTTGTGCGCAAGCGTTCCTCACGCAGGTAAATATGAACCAAATATTCATTTATTCAATACTAGGAAACTTATTGCTCCACACCTATTAGTCATAGCGTGATATTATATAGCCTTCCACAATAAATGGACTATTCAGCACAAAAATAATTTTTCAATTCGAATCAGTAGTTCCTGAGGTTAACGCGTTAAAACAAAGAAACTTTTTTAGCATTATATTAATAGCACAGATTTTATGAGCATTTCCGTGCTTCGTAGGGCACATAAAGCTGTCGATGCGGGCTATGATCGTCAGATGATTTGGTTAATTAAATTAGGGTTGTACTGCATCTGATTCCAATGCATTTGCATATTGAATCTAATCTTTCCCAATTGCATTTTCCAGGGTATTTCTGCCCAGTGTATCGGAGCTCCCTGCGCTTGGGGCGCCCCTGCAGCCTGGGAAAGCGCTCCTGCTGCCACTCTCTCCGCATCCAACGGCCCTGGAGTATCTGTCGCCACTGGCTCTCCTCTCCTCCCCGCTGGACTATCAGTCCTCTCCGAGAACGCGTATGAGGGAACTCTTGCTGTGGAAGGTGCTTTGCCTTTCCTCGGAACCGTTGCTATTAAGGGAGAGCTTCCGACAGCTGGCGCTGGTGTCGTTGCTTACAGATGTGGTAATGGTGTTGTTGGAATCACCTCTGAGGATGGTTATGGAGCCGGCATTGCTGGGCCTTATGGATATGGAGCCATAGGTGCTCCGTTGGGTGCTTCCTTGGCTGGTGCTTCTTTAGCTGGACCCTGGGCGGCTGGACCTTTAGCTGGTGCACCTTTAGCTGGTTGGGGAGCACCTTGCGGTGCTGTTGAAGCCTACAATCCAGCGTGTCTTGCGGCATCCAATGGTGCTGGACTAGCTATCTCCAGTGCCTCACCTTTGGTCCCAGCCGGAGTTTCAGTCCAATCCGAAAATATTTATGAAGGTGAGCTGGCTGCTGGTGGAGCTGTGCCTTTCCTCGGAACTGTAGCCATTGATGGATCCCTTTGTAATGCTGGTGCCGGTGCTGTGTCGTATGGCTGTGGTAATGGAGCCGTTGGTATTACTGCTGAGGATATTGGAGCTGTTGGCTTCGGCGGCCTCAATGGACCCTTCGGCTATGGATTGGGTCGTGGCTATGGACTTGCCCAATCCGGTTGGGGCTGCGGAGCCGTCTACTGATTTACTAATTGAAAAATATTGATGTAATAATAATAAATTATTTATTGCATTATTTTTACGCGCTTTGATTGTCTCCCTTAAAACCAATTTGGATGACACTGTTGTTGACAAAACTATAGAGTAAATGTTTAATTCACAATTTTATAGATCATCAAATCACAGGCAAAAATTTTAACAATAATATTCGATATTAGATTTTCTCATGTATTTTACATGTACAGGCAGCGATCATTTTCATTTTTATTTTATCGATAGCAAAAATGCACATTAGTACTAGTATAGACATTAGTATTTTTATTAATATTGTCGGTTTCGGCCGATTTCTTTTGAACCTTTTCGGGGTTCATTTTCAAGAGATAGTGAACTGCAAGCTCTCATTGATGGAAAGCTCATAGCTCTCAATAACAAACCTAGGAACCAAGTGAAACTAGTTGGGCGTAATCGCCAATATTAACGCGTGAGGTAAGCCGCGATATAGATGTAAAATATATTCAGACAATCATGAATCATTCAGTGTTAAACAAATTAATTATTTAATTAATTTATTTATTTATTAAGTATTTTTGGGTTTTAGTACATGAGTTCAACGTTGGACTCCCGAACCAAACCTAACCTTTTTTTTTGTAATACCTTGAAAGAAAGGCAACTACTTAATGCCTAGTGGCAGAAGTTTCTGAATTTGACTTTATGTTTTTATATGGGTAAAAGGGATTTGTAGACCTCTAGTCCAGAAATCCCCTGCCCCTTTGCGAAAATTTCCACAAATCCCCTTCGAAGGGGATCGTTGAAGGGGATTTGTGGAATAAGCCCAATTATCGGCGTATTTAAATTAGGATTTGATGACTAACAGCGATGAAAGAAAACATCGTGAGTGAAACCTGCACACCTGAGAGTTCTCCACAATGAGGGTCGCCGTTTTTGTACTCACCAGTTGGCGTCACCGGCGAGTGAGGTCCTGCTGTCAAAGCCCACCCATACATAAACAGTGACAAGTGATATTCAGACAAGTGAGAAGCGACAGTGCCACAAACTTATCTGACCCGGTGGCCAAAATTGGAACTAATGCAAATGTTATACGGTTGTCAGACCAAGACAAAGACAGTAGCGCCCCTCTTACCGGGTCAGATAAGTTTGTGGCACTGACAGCCAGACCTCACTCTACACTAGCGCATCTAGCGGCGAATTCAAACGCCTTTACCCTCATTATGTCAAAGGTGTATGGAGTCCGCCAGTACACTTGGACAGCGTGGTGGTATAGCTTGTATCATAATTGTGATTGGAGACCTGAGCCCAGCTGTGGGTTGCGAAGACTTTGTTATACGATAGGTAAGCATTTTAAATTTCCAGAAAGTTACTGTCCCTATTGAGGAAACGTTTAAGGATTAAAGATTTTAATTAAAAGCCTTAGCTAGGTTTTGGTATAAGAGTTTTGTAAAGAAAGCTGGTCTTATTCCTGATCTAAGATTTTTTACAAGCTTTTATCGAAATATTTCTTGGAACTGTATGTATGAGTCACATCTTGTAACCTGAATTATAGTTTTTCTAACGAGTTAAAATTTGAAAGTAACAATTTTCTTTCTCCGTCACTCTTAGATAAACAAAGTTTAAGTAGCGCTAAACTTAAAACCGGATTATGTCAGAAAACTGAAATAATATGATAAACTTTTCCATTTTACAAGATGTTGGGCAAAACGATACCTTTTTAAAAAATTTCTGCCTTTGTTCTCAAAATCAATTATATTCTATTTAGCATTAGCATTTTTCAGTATTCTACAGGTTAGATTTCCATCCCTTTGGATATTAAACGTCTCCACGCATGGCGAGTCCTTGTCTTGTGTGTTGTCCAGGGCACCTCCGACACAGGAATTCTAGTGTATGACTATATCCTAGTGTATGTGTACGTCTTCACGTAAGTATAAGAATGTGTAAAGTTATTTATCTATTTATGGGTTGAAGCCAAACATCTTTTTGGGAATTTAACATAGCAAACGAATATGTTCATCCCTCCGCGAAGACCCATGACAACAGTGACGGACATAGAACAATACTCACATCGGGACTAGGGTAGTTAGTCCAGTTAAAAAGCATGTCACTACCCTCCTTTGTCAAATTGTCATGACATGATATGGGCTGAAATCACGACATCGTTGAAATTCGGTTGCAATATAAAAAACAGTTTTTTACTAAACAATAATCAATAATTTATTAAAACTAAATAACAATAACTAATAAATAAGTGGTCCATTCAACCCACATCCACAGGAACACGTGCCACTAACAGACACTATACCACCAGCTGGTATCACACCACTGAACTGCACCGCTCCCAGGATTGGCACTTGACCAGCTATGACGGTGTTACCAGCGACTGGTAGCTCACCAATCACATTGACCTCCCCCACTCCAGCACCTCCATAGGATCCAAGGCCAATTGCCTCCAAACCCAAGGGTCCACCGAGTCCGGGACCTAAGACAGGTTCGGCCATTCCAGGATGTCCTTGCCCTGGAAAGTTGGGGAGTCCATATCCTGGAATTCCAGGGCCTATGTACTGAGTGAAGACATTCTGGAAAAGAAATTTAAATGTTAGATAATTTCAGGTGATTTAATGTCTTTTTTAATCGATCAGCCAAGATAAATGTAAATGGTCTAGCCTACACCGAAACTGGCTAAGAAAAAACTGGTGAACGCTTTTTGACATGTAACTTTTTATTATTTGCCGTGATAGTGGCTACAGTTCACGAACTCTGTGAAAATTTCAGGTATAATATATTTCCAAATAGGTAGACAGACATTGAAGCGCATTAATAGACTGAAAGAATAGGTTTTTTCAAAATCTATTTACCTGAACTAGACAAACTTGAACACAGAAGAACAATAAAGTATAGAAACCCATAATTTAACTACAGGCTTCAAAGACAAACTTCAAATGATTAAAATAATTATCCATTACACTATTTATACTGATAAATATTACGCATATCAATTAACCAAACGCGATAACGTTATTAACACATGCGGTAATATTTTTCACAATCTATAATCTATCGTTTGATTCATTTCATCACTGTAAGGGCTGTTGGTATATAAAGTCTTTGGAATACTAGAAAACCATAACACAATCAATTTTGTACTGTAAACATACAAACATACAAACGAACATGAACGCCAAAGCTATTGTCCTTTGTGCTTCTGCTTTCCTCGTCAAGGTAAGACTTTAGTCAACTTTAAAGACTTTTTCTTCGTTTAATGATAGCAAAGTGGTTGCAACGTTGGGCTTTCGAAGACAGGGCTTTGGGTTCCACTATTGCTTTCTTCCCTAATCATTTAAAATTACATTACTTTACATCAGTGGTACAAAGATGGGTTGTGATCATTTCATAAAGTTTACAGTATATTTAAAAAATTGAAGCCAAATTAAACTGCTGAATCCCAGAATTCTCTTTTCTTAGTTAGCTATTAATGACTGAATAATGATTTAGAAGAAATATATTAATGTAACCTTATCCTTACAGGCAATCTCTGGGCAATGCATAGGTGGTCCAATGCCTGGTTACATGGGTAATGGCTTAGGTCCCGCTTTAGCAGCTGAAGCTGCACTGGGCTATGGTGCTCCCTTCGCACCAGGAGCACCCTGCGGTGCCTTCCCTGGACCAGCTACGAGTGGAGGAGGATTCCAAGTTACCAGCATGTCTCCTATCTCTCCTAACGGCATAACTGTCCAGACTGACAGCATGGCTATTGAAGGACCTTTAGCTGTTTCTGGCCAATTACCGTTCCTTGGTGTCGTTGCTTTAGAAGGACCTCTGCCTATTGCTGGTGCTGGTATGGTATCCTATGGTTGTGGGAATGGAAATGTGGGAATTCTCAATGAGGTAGGACCTTCTATCGCTCCTTATCCAGCTCTAGCTCCAGAATTTGGGCCTGGATACGGCTATGGATTCAACGGTTATCCTAATGCCATGGGATGCGGTCCCTTCTATTAATTTTGTTTATTTGTTGTCTTAAATTTTTATGTAGTCTGTAATTGTTATTATCTATGTAATGAATTGTGTATAAGTGAAATATAAATTAATCTGAAATATTTTGTTTCAATTTTATTTAACTATCTGGTTTCTATGTTTCTATCACAATCTAAGTGTATTTGTGTTACCTTTACCTACAATGCAATTTCTGTAAGTGTTTCTTGGCAAATAATGATGACAAAACGGGTAATGGTCCAGTGAAACTGTGATGGAGGAGAGAAATTCTTGATACGTTACACTTTACATTAGCTTAATATAACTATCAAGCTGTTACCCTATCAACTTTTCCACTTGTTAATTAAAGCACACATTGCTGATTTAATCCTTACGCACTGCACTGATTCATACCCATCTTCTAGTTTAAAATAAATCCATTTAAAACTCTGACCCAGTCATATTTCTAATCTAGCTCAAATAAATTCATCGCCACAAATAATCGGTACATTAAAACAAATATGAATTTTGTTTATGTAAAATTGCAGTGTCTTCAAAACCGCCAACATGCAAATTTTCAAGGTTGTCAAGGTTTCACTCAAACAAATAATAATTATGTAATATAGATATTGCAAGTTGGTAAAACGGATATGAAAAGAAATGTCTTTATCTACGAATAGATTTACCTCATCTTTATTGTACAGCCTTCGATCAATAATAATTTTATAATAAGTAACGATAATATTTAATGTCAGCATTTCACTAGTTACTATGAGTTGATCTCATCGAAAGACCTTGAATACATCACGTATGTCAAAGGCATTCTGTTGCCGGAGGCTTGTAACAATATAAGATAAAACTGTTTTATGTTAAAAGTTAAGAGTTTGAAATATAGCATGAAGTAGCAACTGTGACAATTTTCTGTAACTGGGAGTTAGAAAAAGTCCTTAGGACATTTCTATCACTTTTTTTCCAATATCATTGTAGGGATTTGTTGAAATGGCGTAGTATGACTTTGGAAGAGTGTTTTTAAAATACAAATAAAAATTCGTTTGATTTCATTTGTACGAAATGTGCTACTCTTTAACAAAGACCCATTCAGGTTCAAAGTAAATAATATCGTCGTTAGTCGAGCTTGATTTTACCACAATATTTTGAACTGCATGTGAATCGGACCATATCCTGAGATTAGCTCGCACAAACGCACAGATAAACATTCTAACAATCATTATTTTGGGCTAATAATAATTTTTATTCTGATCGACCATTTACGGACAGCGATCAGATACATCGGTAAGTTAAAATAAAAGAAGAAAATAAGAATGCAATTTTTTATGTCCTCTTAACAGAGTCAATATCCTTCTCAGTAGTAGCCACGTCCGTATCCTCCGCAGCCGCAGGCGCAGGATCCAGCGATGGAGACGGTACCAGCAGCGCAGACGGGGCCTCCGAACTCTACGGCACCGAGGATGGGGACCTGTCCAGCGACGAGGGTGGTACCGGCGACGGGCAGCTCACCAGCGACGGCGACCTCACCGATGCCGGCGCCGCCGTAGGCACCGCAGCCGAGACCAGCGCCGTAGGCTCCGTAGCCCAGACCACCGTAACCGAGACCGCCGTAGCCCAGACCGTCGTAGCCCAATCCGTAACCCAGAGGACCAGCGCCGTAAAGTCCAGCTCCGATGCACTGGCTGAAGGCAGTCTGGAAATGAGGATGAGATTTGAATATTACATAATAGGTATGACTACAAGACGAATCTTAAATAATGCAAGTTGGAAAGCGTGTCCATTAATTTGAATATTGAAAATTTTCTACGCATCGTGAATATTTCCTAACTTATAGACATAAAATATTCATATTTATGTTTCCCTTTCCGTTTCCCTCCACCAATTAGCATTGGAGCAGCGTGGTGGAGTATGCTCTAGGTCTCCTCAGTAATGAGGAGAGACCCGTGCTCAGTAGTGGGCCATTAGTGGGTTGTAGTTATTCATATGTTTATTCTCCAAAAATATCGGATCAATCCAAAAAATAATAAAATCTTGCAATCCTTATTGCAAAGTTGATTGACTGATGAATTGATTGGAAAAATATGCATAGAAGAAAAACTAATGTAAGAACAGAATTAGTGGAGCTAATTATTCCTCCGTATTTTTTTAAACATGGTGTTATTCTGTTGATTCTATATCGTCCAGCTACGTTTTAACTAATTAGTTTAAGGATCATCTTCCTCATGTTTCCTCCTAATAACCAAGCCCATTTCGGCATTGACGACGATATAATACATGAAGATAAGTAGGAGCTTCACTCTCAGGCTGGCCTTTGGCTATAGTTGGCAGTTGGCATCCAGTACAGATTATTATGGGAGAAGAATGGATTACTCGTTGTAGAATAGAAATCAATTTACCTGGATCAGGCAAGCCTGAACGGCGAGGATCAGAATGGCGAAGGAAGACATGTTGATATTCGAAGGATATTCCTAGAATGACCTGTTAATGAACTTTTTCGTTTTTATACCAGTTTGACCTACATACTTTTGTGATTATTTCGTAACTTTGTACGTGTGATTAAGTATGGTACTCGCTAAACAACGTCAAACATTTATTGTAGTCAAAACGTGTTTTAATGCTGAGTTAAATGATAAAAAAGTTGATGGAAATAGCGATGTGACATTTGAAATTTTATCCCTTAAAAACTGGGATTAAAAATTTTCTACTTTTTCAATTAGTGTCAAATTTTTTCTGTGTTTTGAAAGATTTATGTTTTGTGTTTTTGAGAACCTTTCCAAACCTATTAAGGTATACTGGGCATGCTTTGTTTCTCTGTTTTATTATGTTGAGGAAAGGATAGAACATAATCGTTTGTAGGATAGAATATAATTATCATGAAATAGTTTGATTGATTGATTGATAGCATGATACCTTCGCGAATACCGTGGCTGTTGTGACATATCGCATACCACCTAGATATATGGATTTTTTGCTATTTTTTTCTGGTCAACTAAGGAAAACTACCGAGGTCGTTACTAAATAAATAGAATCCAAAACAATGGCATTTAGAACTTTGGTTCAAAAACTTCAAAAAGAAACCAATTTAAGAGCGGTGTTTACTATTGTATGTAGTTATTTTGGTTAAGTTTAGATTTTTTTTGTTACTTTCAATATAATTAAAATTCTTACATTACTGAGTGAACCGATACTGTCTGACACATGAACCAATAAAGAGACTGACAGTTGTCTTTCCTAAAGAGACCAAAATGTACATAAACTGAAGCAAAAACTGTACGCGTTCAAAGCCTTGGAGGAAAAGCTATTTTATTAACAGAGAAGTTATATTAAATTAAAAATTAATCGCGTGTGGGTACTAAGGGATGGGTTTCTCAAATTCAAGAAAGGGCGGGTTTAGTAAAAATCATACTACCACAGCCTAAAGCCTTCACCAACAAAACGTATCTTTGTCCTTCAGACAACAATATGAGAACAAAAAACACAAATAATTACAATCTCACGTACCATTGCTCAATAGCGAAAATCGTATGAAAAATGTGTATCAAGTTTCATATAAAAAGAATCTTAAGTTTCACCAAATCATTCTGAGTTCTTCGAATACACCAACATGTCTTCCTTCGCTTTCCTCCTTCTCTGCGTCCAGGCTTGCCTGTTCCAGGTAAATATGTCAGCCTATGAAGTAAAGGCCTAGTGACTCCAGCGTCAACCTTGGTAAAGAGGTAAAGAGTTCAACCTTGGTAAAGTGGTGATAGACGATCTCTGCTTTTTGGAAGACCTTAAGCCTCTTTGACAAGCTACCACCAATAGTCAGCCAACAAACGCCTCTTAGTATTTTTGCAGGGAGTTTGAGAGTTATTGTCTTTATTGATAGTTCTAACAAGGCCTTCAAAGAAATGGTGACACATTTTAGTTCATGAGTGACGGTGATTAAAAATACCATCTGGTGCGTTTGTGGTTCATATACACAAAAAGCAGAGCTGGATTCATCTATAAGACCTACATCCTCTGGTCTCGTTGAGTAACGCTCTGAGTATTGGCTTCCGCCTGTTGAAGATCGACTACGTACCAGTTTGATTCTGGTGTTACCAGACAATCAGTCTAGAACCATAGATTACATCATACAATGTGCGTTGTGTGGTTAGCAGTGTCAAATTGGTCTTCAGTTATGATCATAAAAACATACGTAACGAAGATAAATAGACGACATGCTCAATTACTTCCTGTTCTTGTTACTGCTGTGTGATCAGTGAAAAGAAGAACTCTTGAGATTTCATAAAATATTTACAAATTTTCGTCTATTTCTTCTTATCCAGAATGTCTTTAGCTGGTTATTAGATACCTACATCGTAAACTTGTGAATAATGTCATGAGCGAGATATATTATTATGTATCTTAAATTGAAATCTCATTCTCCTTCCAGACTGCCTTCAGCCAGTGCATCGGAGCTGGACTTTACGGAGCTGGTCCTCTCGGTTACGGATTGGGCTGCGACGGTCTCGGATACGGCCTGGGCTATGGTGCCCTCGGCTACGACGGTCTGGGCTACGGCGGTCTCGGTTACGGTGGTCTGGGCTACGGAGCCTACGGCGCTGGTCTCGGCTGCGGTGCCTACGGCGGCGCCGGCATCGGTGAGGTCGCCGTCGCTGGTGAGCTGCCCGTCGCCGGTACCACCCTCGTCGCTGGACAGGTCCCCATCCTCGGTGCTGTAGAGTTCGGAGGCCCCGTCTGCGCTGCTGGTACCGTCACCATCGCTGGATCCTGCGCCTGTGGCTGCGGAGGATACGGTCGTGGTCCCTTCTACTGAGCAATACATTGTAGGTACCTGTTTAAAATGAAATAAAAATGTATTGATTTGGAATTGACGTTTCATTGTTTTGTTTTAATCTTATTAACATAATTTAAAGGTGAAAGTATGGACGTTTAGATGTTTTGATGTTTGTGAATCAATCGCGACCAAACAGCTGAACTGGTTTAGGCGAAAGAAAAACGATTATTTCTAGTGCTTTTCTCATGCTGCAAAGATATTAAAGATCCATCAATTTTATTTTTGAAGTTATACTTCTTTAGGCGCGTTATGGAAAAATCATGAGAGTGAAATTTTACGATGCGCGGCGCGCATCTGTAACACAAAAATTAACAGTATGAAGTTAGGCGCGTTATGGAAAAATCATGAGAGTGAAATTTTACGATGCACGCGCATCTGTGACACAAAAATTAACAGTATGAAGTTGCCGGCTAAACCACTCATTGGCCTTTGTCAATGTACCTCTGACGTCTCTTTAGTTTTGCTTTTGCTTTTTATCGAAATTATTTATAACCAACCAGGTTTGTTTTGACTTGTTTGTGGCACATTGACATGACATAATATGCACAGACTAGCTAAAGATTAATGTTTCGTTATACGGTATGCAACGACTAGTCTTTTTGGTAAAATATTTATTAGAGGTTTTTAACTGCAATATAACAGTAAATAAATTATAACTAAGTATTTAAAGATAGTTTAGGATGACTATTAGTGATTATGCTACCATTCCATCAGTATTTTCTTAAGACGTTGTCACGTTCAACTATCGTCAGTAAACCGACTTTACAGACCACCAATTTTTTTAGTATAATTACATAATACTAAATATTATGAAATTATTAACGTTGAATATTTATTATTTAACTAGCTGTTGCCCGCGGCTCCGCCCGCGTGGAATTCAGTGTGTCACAAAGTTATTCCTGCGTTAATCCCGACCCCACACATATTAAGACACACTCCACACATCTTAAGAACAGTTGATTTTTTACTACGTTTTAGTCATACCGTACATCATACCGTACAAAAATCCGTTATGTAGATCTTGAGAAAATCGATAAAAAGACTTTAAGATATAAACGTCGGGGTTTTTTCATTCCAAACTATTATATTTTTAAACTACATTGGTAGTTTTTCATTCGGGTGCCAAAACATAAAGACCAGCTAAAGCGATGCTGACCCTCGAAAAAGCAACATAAAGTTGATGATGAGAAAAAAAGCCGGTTCGATTCCCGATATATGTATAGATATCCCGATATATAGATATTAATGAGCCCGCGACTTCATTCGCTCATGGAAGCTTTTCCCGCGTAAATCTCGATCCCGCGGGAAGTCCGGAACAAAAAGTAGCTTAAATAATGCTCCATAACCTCCTCTACCTCCCACTGAAAGTCCCATAAACATCTGAACCCACGACCTCATTCCCGGGTGTGAGTTTTTACCGCGTGAATCCTAATCCCGCGGGAATTCAGTGATAAACAGTACCCTATATGTTGCTTCAAAACTTCCTCAATCTCCTAGTAAAGGTCGCATAAAAATTTAAGCCCGCAACTACGCGCAGGAGTTTATTCCGCGTAACTCCAGATCCCGCGGGATTTCCGGGAAGACAGACTTGTTAGTTTTATATTAATGTTTGTTTAGAAGCTATTTATACCCCATACGCGAAGAAGGTTTTCCCGGGTAAATTCCGATCCCGCGGGATTTCTGGGATAAAAAATATCCTATATGTTAATCTAAGTTGCCCTCTATGTGTGTGCCAAATTTCATGAAAATCGGTTCAGTAGTTTTTGCGTGAAGGAGTAACAAACAAACAAACAAACAAATACACAAACTTTCACATTTATAATATTAATTAATAATAATAATTAATTAATAATAATAAATAATAATAATAATAGGAAGGATGATGCCAAAGAAGTATAACTTCTTACGCGCGTACATAAGTACACGCAATTTAATTTTTTTTTAATTTAATTATCGTCTAGGTATTACAATTAGAAATCTGAACAGGGAATTTTATTTAAGATATAATTAGGTAAGGAAACAAATCAGAAATAAACTTTGCAACTTGAACAAAATTAAATTGAAATTTAATTTTGCTCGGTAAATGAAACGACTTGACTGTCTTGACTACCCGATTAGGTTTGATTCCAAAAGGGGCGAACATTTAAATGATGACTTTAAAGGAGACCAGCAACTTTCTTAAGGACCTTGGGCCTGGAATATGAACATGCATGATACATCGCTTTTTAGATCAAGGATATTGTTATCACATTGTACATATTCCGTTTTTGCGGAAAATGATGGGAATAATGAAATATAGTCATCTTACGCACTGCGCAAACATTGTATAGGTTTGAAATTACATATAATGTTTTAAAGATATGATGTAACAAGATTTTTAAATAATATATGAAACTAGAGAACCGCCCGCGCTTCGCTTCGGGACCCGTAGGTAACAGCCGCGTAGGTCTCGCTCCCGTAGGAATTTAGGCTAAAAAGAAGCCTACTACTCGCTCTCTTCACTCCATCCTGTCTGAGGTGTGTGGAGCCCTCGGGACAGTTAGTTCCCCTTTGGGGGTGTCTCTCGCGGCCCGTTAAAACGGGCCGGTCCTTGGGTTGGGCCCTAAGGCCCTTGGTTGTCCATCTGTGGTTAACCAATAGGTCAATTCCGGTGAGTGGCGGCCTTTTTACAGGCCACAGAGTCTTAAACGGGATGGGGTTCATCTTCGCGCCGCCCAGGCGATCGAGGCCCTACCGGGTGAATCCCGCTGGTGGGAAGCCCAGCAGGAGCCGATCAGCGCCGGGCGACGACTTACGAAGCCCCAGTATCGGTCAGTGCTAGGCCCGTCCCGCGCAACCAGCAAGTCGCGCGGGAAGGCCCAGCGGTCCGGTGGACGGGCGTGGAGCGGCGCCAGGTCCTGCAGATGTGGGAACCGCGACGCGTCGACACGCCCGAACATGTTGCGTGCCAATCTCTCGATGAAGTCGTCCAGGCTCTCGATTCGAAGGTCCCTCTGGATGACGGCGTTCCTGACGTACCTCGGCGCACCAGTCAGCCGGCGGAGCGCAATCGCCTGAACCGCGCGCACCCTCTTGCGCTGCGGTTCGCTGGCGAGCGCGTACCACGCCGGTGCCGCGTACGTGAGGCGGGATCTGATGTAGGTCTTGTAGACCCCGAGCTTCAGTCCGAGAGGGAGGCTCGAGGAGAGCACTGGTTTCTGCCATCGCGCTTCTAGAATTCACGACGGCTTTCGTAACCTGTGGCTTCATCGAAAGTCTTCCGTCGATTTTGCCCCCAGCTATTTGGCCTGTGGGGCCCATTGGATATCTTGTCCGTGAAGCTCCAGAGTAGGGTCCCGCCTGTTGAGGTATCCTCCTATGTTCACGGCCTGCGTCTTCCCGACATTCACCGACAGTCTCCACGCGGCGAGCCATTCGGGGAGGGCATCAAGCGCACGCTGCATCGCTTGACGATGGCGTGGGTTCTATTCAGCGACGTGGTGATGTACGCCACGTCATCGGCATACAGGGCAAGCGACGCCCCCCCCTGCCGCCGGGATGTCGTCGGTGTAGCAGGCGAGGCAGACCAGGGACAGGCAACTCCCTTGCGGGACGCCGGCTGCCATCGGGCGCTCGGTGGATTCGGCGTCTTCAAGCACTACTCTGAAGCTTCTCTTTTCGAGGAAACTGGAGATCACCTTAACGGCACTCCGGGGCGCCGACGACTGCGAGATCTTGTAGAGAAAGCCGTCGTGCCAAACACGGTCGAACGCCTTTTCCATGTCGAGGAATACTGCACACACGCGTTCTCTCTTATTCAGAGCCGCGGTAACGGTGTGAAACACCCTCGACAGTGTAGCCGTGCTGTTCAGCGGCATCAAAAAGTAGCCTTCCACTTCTGTTGGCAGCTAGGCTATTCCACCCCGGATGCTTGCAGTTCCAGTCGCCCGCGCCCACCACCGGTGTCGGCGAGTCCAGCAACTTGCGGACATCAGCCAACAGGATAGTGCCAGCGGGCGGGCGGTACACTGAATACAGCCGGAGCGGGGAGTTCTCGAGGCAGAGCTAAAGTAGCCTATTACATTTGCCTATGACTTAAGTAAATTACATGTAGTATTTGATAGCGTAATTCAGTACTTGCAAATGAATTTTATTAACGCCATCTATTAGGAACTCCGAAAATAAATATCTAGCAACTAACAAAACATCGATCTTCCCATGGGAATGGGATGTTTTTCCGCGGTAAAAAGTAGCCTACGTCACTCTCCACCCTCCTAACTATCCCCACACACATAAACCTTACCATATAATAGCTTTGTTGCGACGTGAAAGCGTCACAAACAAACAAACAAACAAACAAACAAACAAACAAACAAACAAACAAACAAACACACTTTCACATTTATAATATTAGTAAGGATAGATGTATTAAAATATGTAAGACTAGAGAACCGCCCGCGCTTCGCTTCGGGACCCGTTGGTAACAGCCGCATAGGTACCGCTACCGTAGAATTCTCGGGATAAAAAGTAGCCTATACGTTATACTGGAACATAAGTTATAACATTTACCTATGACTTAAGTAAATTAACAATAAATGTAGTATTTGATAGCGTGATTCAGAACTTGCAAATGAATTTTACTAACGCCATCTATTAACAGCATCCGGAAATAAATATCTAGCAACTATCAACACATCGATCTTCCCATGGGAATGAGATGTTATTCTGCGGTAAAAAGTAGCCTACGTCACTCTCCACCCTCCCAACTATCTCTACACACATAAACTATATCATAATATATAGCCCTGTTGCGACGTGAAAGAGACACAAACAAACACACTTTCACATTTATAATATTAGTATGGATATGGATTATTTGAGGGTTTTAAATAAGCTGTTCGCTCCAGGCGCAAATCTGATGTTCTCGTTTCCGTTCTTGGTGTGATCTTGTCTGGTGTGTTGTCCAAGACACCCACGTCACAGGGAATCCAAGTGTGGAGCTATGAGGAGTGTGTAGCGTTATTTATTTATCTATTACATCGATGCTATAATTTCGTATGATTGGAGTAATGAGTAATAATCGCTGAATTGTGTTGCTGTTGAATTTTGACTACGACAGGCAGTATTATTGTCGACACTACAGAATTAACGCTTATTTAATTATCGGCAAAATATCAATGCATTTTAGATTAATTTTTTAAATATAACTTATAATACGACTGTAATCGGTATTAGTCAGTACAATGACGACATTTAGGCAAAAATCTATGAAGGATCTATAAATGATCATTGGAAGTTATAAATTATTTTATAGGAAACAAACGAGCATGCAGCACCTTCCGCTGCCGCCCATGATAACTATGACCGACACAGGACAAGAATCAATTTAGGGACTGGAAAGGTTAGTCCAGTGAGAAGATGATGGAAAATTCTATGTATCTGAAACTTTTGACTGACAGGAGTCGCATCGTAGACGCGTCTCCTGTCAGTGAAAAGTGTTAGATACATACCAAATTTTGGATTGCGTTGCAGTCGCGTAGCTCATAAATAGCGTTGTGTACCAGGCATGCAGGTTTCCTCACGATGTTTTCCTTCACCGTTAAGAAGCATTTTAATGCTTAAGCGGTAGTAAAAACCATACATTTTTGTACAGCCTTAAATTATTGCATCATACAGGTCATAATTATTACTTAACCGATAACTTATCACAAAGTTATATTGATTAATTATTACCGAAATCGTTTCATAAATTTTAATTGTATCACGTCTTACATAATTATATTATTGCGTGTAAAGCAACATATATAATAATTGTGCACAAAAATGTATTTCAGTCTTTTTTATATCTTTATCGTCATCATGCGTGTTTTGTTTGTTTGTGCGTTTGTTTGTTTGATTGAGGTAATTACTGTTGTGTAAAATTGTCTAAAACTCCCTTATCTGTTACTGTGAGTAGGAAAAAACCTTTGGAGTTTGTTACCGCTTCTGCATAAATACCTATACCTAAGAGATGCCCGAAAAGAACAAGAAAACTCCTTGAAAGTATCTCGTCGTTACTCTTAATATCATTAGCGATAGGTATTTGTGAAAGCGATGGCGTAGTTTGACTTACGATGTGTTTCGAATTAATTTATATTTATTGAAGTGTTTCGAATTAATTTCTATCTGCTTTATAATAATAGCTTTAATTATCCGGATTAAGTAAAGTCACATTTTCGAGGTAAAACATATCCTATGTCGTTTCTTCCGTCCCAAACTATCTCCACATCTAATTATACATGTAATTTTTTTCAAAAATAATTTCAGTAAAAATGTATGGATGCTTATAATAAACAATTAAAATTTTCAATTTATTTTCTAGGTCGCATTCAGCCAAGCCATTGGCTGCAATGGAGGTCTTGGCAATCCCAATCTGCCAATCGGCAATGGTCTAGCACCTGGCATGCCAACACCAAATCCACTAGCCCTTGGCCCAGGTTTGGCTAATCCTGCAAATTTGGCTGGCATGCCAATCGCCGGGGCACCCAGTGGATATGGAGACGTCGCTGTTATTGGTGAGCTGCCAGTCGGGGGCTCAACAGCAGTGGTTGGCAACGTGCCAATCGTTGGCTTCGTGACGTTTGAAGGCATCGTGCCAGCGAACGGCATGGTGTCACTTGCCAGTAACTGTGAATGCAATTCCCCCTTTTAAAATAAGTAGTTAGTGTTGACTATTGAATAAATTGAATAAATGTTGTTGATTAACTTAATTTTTGTTCATACTTTTTAAATGTCTCAATTCAAATTAGGTTCTTATTCAATTGAATATTTTTTTTGTGTGTTACCTCTTAACTTTGTACTACGTGAACCGATTCTGATACTTAACCCTCATCAACAAATAACTAACTTTTTAGAAAGAAATAACCGACTCCAAAATTATTAAATTTGAGACTCGACGACAAGCACTATCTTTCGAATATGAAAATAAGTAATTATCAAAGTCGTTAATCGATTGACCCAGTGCAAAGTTATGAGGAGTTATCGCACATAAAAATACCTCCTCCTTTTTTAGTCGATTAAAAATAGCTTCTACCTCTCCCTTAAACTTACTAAATGCGTGGTTAAAAGATGAATAATTAAAATATGTCAGATTCTAAAAGGCGTAAGTACCTACCCACGAATATTCGTGCACATGTAGTAAGTACATCCTATTGTAGGTACTTACATAACAAAATACGGTCTGTCATATTTAATTACAAAACCGTCAATTCAGACTACATAATATTACATAATAAAATTATTCATTACTTTAGCACTTATTTATTACTTAGTCATATATTTAAAGTAGGTTATACCCTTGAATGCATAAATAAATAAAGTTTGGCAAAGGGAGATCTCCCGCCAGGCGAGACGACATGCCTGGGGGGCGGCCGAGGCCCCAAGTGAATGTACTCGAGGCGTAGTATATATGCCGGCGATGTAGAATTCTTCGATAGCGCGTTTCAGGCTTCGGTGACGTCACCGTGTGACGTGTGAGCGGTGTCGCCACAAAAGTAATCTGCCATCGTTTCGATAACTTTATTTTTCTTCTTAGTCATTACACTCCTGGCGAAGGCGGGATATGAGACATGACTATGAGTCATGGATAATCTTTGGTATTGGTTACAATATTAAGGTGAAACATGCACCAGATCCAAAGTGAGATCTCTAGCAATACAACTGTGAAAACCGCATCAAATTTCATTCGGTAGGTTTTGCGTGATACTTGGACAAATATACAAACAGAAAATATTATTTAGAAAAATTGCCTTATGAAGACCCTTTTCATCTGAAATATCTACGTACACTACGTACGAATTATTAAAAGTAAATATTATAGGCGTTAAGAGCCTAGAATAGGCCGACTTTACCCAAGGAAGTAGAAACTTTTAACCGACATTATGATAGCTTTAACAGCAATTGTGTTACTCAGTCCTCAATGGTTGCAACGCATCTGTGACCAAATAAGAGCGAGTCGGAGTGTCGGTCACAGTTGTCATGGGCGGCAGAGGAAGGTACCTAAGTACTGCATGTTCGTTTGCTATCTTAATTCCCTAAAACAGATGTAGAATCCTTCTAACAATACATAGTATCAAGAACCTTATTTCTTTCAAACTCAAACTCAAAATCGTTTATTTCACGTAGGTATTTACAAATACGCTTGTGAATGTCATTATTTGATTCTACCGCCATTTTTGCAAAGGTGCCTTATATTCTTTTGTAATGGAGGAGAAAAAAAACTGCGAAAAAAACTCCTCGGCATCTTTTAAAAAATCACTTACATACTTTTTTACTCGACGAGTATAATTGCTTTTTACAAAAAAAAAATAACCGACTTCAATCTTGATAAGTAGAGATAACTCAAAAACTACTCGCCAGATGGCGCTCAATTCAACGTGTAAGTGTAAAGTTCTCGTCACTACAAATTAATGAAGCCCAAACACTAGATAACTGCAGTAAATCGTTGAGGAGTTCCCTCGACTGTCTTTCGGCTTCATCAGATCGACTCCAGATCTTCATGAAATGGTAGCGCTTTAATGTACTTATGATAACATGAACAAACACACTAGTTGTCCATACAATTTTCGAAAGTTCCCCTCGATTTCTCTGAGATGCCATCATCAGATCCTGGTTTCCTTTTCAGGGGACCCCACTGCGCATATCTACTTTACAACAAAAAAAGAATTATCAAAATCGGCCCATAAACGACGAAATAATCGCTGAACGTACATAAAAAAAAAAGCATATATACGGTCGAATTGAGAACCTCCTTCTTTTTTGAAGTCGGTTAAAAAGAGCTAGTATATACTAAAAATAAACCCTTTAGGTATCAATGTTATAATTATCTTCCGTTCTAATACTCCTTCCTTAAATTATTATTATTAACTTTCTAAAACCTTAACATTATAATAATTACTACTATTATTAACCATTTTAACAGAACTGAAACTGAATAACTAAATAACGTTTTACAAAATCAATATACCCGACTTCAACTTCGACAAGTAGGTCTTCAGACTTGGGCCTGGAGCGAACAGCTTGTTCAATACCCTCAAATAATCTTGCATATTTTAATACATCCATTTCATATTTAAAAATCTATGTAGTTACATCATATCACTAAGTCGCGATGACTAAAGTAGATACTATAGATACTATGTGTGCGCGGTGCGTAAGACGACTATATTTCATTATTCCCACCATTTTCCCGCAAAAACGGAATATGCACAATGTGGTAACAATATCCTCGATCTAAAAAGCGATGTCTCATGCATGTTCATATTTCAGGCCTAAGGTCCTTAAGAAAGTTGCTGGTCTCCATTGCAGTATAAGTTTAGTATACTTACAAGTTAATCAAGCACACAAAATAACTGCTGTAAACCGTTGAGAACTTCCCTCGACAGTATTTCGGCTCCATAATCGGATTGACTCTAGACCTTCATTGAATTGTAGTGCTTTAAAATATTTAATTTATGAAGAATTAACACACGTACTACAATTTCGAAAGTTCCTCTCGATTTCTCTGGAATGTCATCATCAGATCCTGCTATCCTTATTGTAGGACCACCCTTGGAATATCTAGCTAGTTATTCCCCAACAAAAAATATCAAAATAGGACTACTCTGTATAGAAATATACTTACTAGTCGACTTGAGAACATTCTCTTTTTCAAAGTTCTTTAGGAATTTTTCTTGATATTGTAGACGTATCGTATGTCAAGTATCGCTTTAGTGTCATAAACATAATCTTTTCATTTCAATACCAAAAAATTGAACCAAATGCTGTATTAAAAGATGGATAGAATAGATTTCAAGTTAATACTAAATGAAAATAATATTGGCATAATTATCTACTGAAAGGATCAACAAAATAACATAATTAAAAGTGTAATTAAATAATTTATTGCATTAAATTAATATCTTACAAAAATAAATTAACTTAAAACAAATCATCAATAAATACTTAAACTAAATTACACAAAATCAATCTTACACTAATTCGGCAATAGGCACCTGTTTACCACCACAATTATAACTAACAGTGGCAGCACCATCTGTTGGTACATTACCATTAACTGCAACCGAACCGAAGATTGGTATCTGACCATTCACTGCAACTGTACCTCCTACTTCCAAGGCATCAGCGATGATGGACACACCAAATCCTGGCGCTCCGGGAGACCCACTAGTTATTGTAAAGGTATTGCCATTCGTACCTAAATTAAAAGTAGCCATGTTTCCATCTATACTCGACAAAGTAGCACTGGCAAGCGCTGCGTTATTGAAATTAGGATTAACTACCTGACTGGCAACATTAGCAACTGTTGCGGGGATAACATTGGCATCGTAAACTACGTTCTGATTAGCAAACGTATTGGCATAGTTAACATTTGTTGGTAGGGCATTCACTGTGTTCTGACTGGCAGCGATAGCAACCGGGTTAACAGCATTCTGACTAGGAATTTGAGTAGGAACACTGGCATAAGTTGCAAAGTTATTGGCTAAATTCTGGTTGGCGATTGCGTTGACTGCGTTTAGATTGGCGTTGGCATTCGTAGCAACAGGATTGGCAACTGGCACAGCTGTTGGCACCCTAGCTACTGTCACGGCACTGCTTGGAGTTACACCATTGCTAAGGCTATTTGCTACATTGGTTATGTATCTTGCTGTTGTTTCTAAAGCATGTGGTACTTGATTTCTTGGGACATAGGAGAGTACTTGAGCGGATGTCAGCTGAAAAGAAAATACAAATAAATAAAGGGTGTGACTGTGAAATTAACATGGTAATTTTCACGGAAAGCAAAATATCTGAGGTATGTTTATAACGAAACTTTTTAAATGCAAACGGGTACTCACGATTCTGAAATGTGACATTATGAAAACAAAATCGTGAGAACTTGTTTGTTTTTCAAATGTTTAACGTAAGTTAAAGTTTAAATTCATTGGTTAGAACAATATCTACAGTTACTAAGTTGGCCGATACTAAAAACTTCAACTAACTCTAACAGGACTATCCATCCAATCCAATATTAGTTTCTCTTATCCTTTGATTATACGAGTACAATACTCGTATAATCAAAGGAATTTCTATCAACATTTACAACTATATTTATTCAATATTCTATATTTATTCAACAGATTATATAACTTACCTGTAAAATCGCGGCACAGATAAAATATACCGCGAGAGACATTGTAGTGTTCTAATGATTTAGTAAATGATTTCTATTTTAAATATACAACACATTTATATAGTATAAACTTATCGCTTACAAAAACCCTAGTTTGAGATAAACGTGACTCAAACAAAGATAGGAAACGATTATAATTACTATCTTTCAAATCTTGTAATATGTAATGCAATGCACCTTACCTAATGCATACTGATGATTAACCGATCTGAATTAGGACTTATACCTTTCGGTAAAATAAGAATAAAAGAACGATATGATTTTCAAAACAATGTAATTATTTATAATTAACTTAATTACATATTACAAAATGTAAAATGACTTAATCTTATCAACAATTATTTATTAATAGTGAGTTTTAAATAAATAATTAGAACTGAGTTTCCAAACCATTATACAGTCTTTTTAAAATTTAAATCGTTAAAAATTTAATTAAGTTAAGTCTAAAATTTCTGAACAACAATTACAGGAAGGATGACGTAATTATGAATAATTGTTGTTTAAAAACGTTTTAATAATGTCACAACGTGGATTTACACAAAGTTAAATCGATTTTTATTTTATACAAATGGAAGTATTGTTTCTTCACTTAATTTGTACTCACTATTTAATAGACATTACGAATTTACAATCGATATTTCAATAGATCCCTATCCCTTAGTACCAACAATCGAAAATTGATACATAAAATTTTTGACATAACATTTTTGTTCATGGACTCATTAAAATACATCAAATACTAAACATTGAATGAACCTTCGACAATAATCTTGATGAAAACCGCAATCGAATTACTTATTTACTTATTATTATTTACACACATAAATGCTCAGACAAACAGACAAAAATTCAAACAATGATTGATTTGGATTCTATCACGCAAATGCGGGACCATTCACATTTCCTCCACTTTCCCTTTTCCCCTTTCCCTCCATCTCTTAGTTATCCTCATTCTCCTATGTGGTACATTTAATATCCACGACGTCTTTAAGGATAGCTGCATCACAGCAACTCTGTATGTGACTTCAAATATTGAAGCTCGTCTTTATCAATGCCCTCGAATGCATAACTTCTGAGGACTTCTTTCAAACTCTGTGGCCTCTTTGTTTCATATTTTTTTTACCATTTCTTTACTTGCTCATCTAAAAACAACCACAAATAGTCACTGCGCCCTTAGCAGGAACATAGCCACTGAAGGTGACGTCACCAATCGTAGCGACAGCCCCATCCATATATGTGACGCCATTTACGAGGAGATTAGTCCCAGTCACCATGACATTGCCAAAGGAATTTGCCAGCTCATAGAATTCTGATGCTGGTACAACGAGTTCTGGAAGAACGTATGCTGGAATCACAATGGCCGGGATGACTATAGGTGGTAAAATGACGATAGGAGCAGGGTCTGGTACGATGGGTAGAATCTCTTGGACTGGAGCAGGCAGAGTTTCCAAAGGTGATGTCACTGGAGATGACAGCAGAGTTTCCAAAGGTGATGTCACTGGATATGACAGCAGAGTTTCCAAAGGTGATGTCACTGGATATTTCAGCAGAGTTTCCAAAGGTGATGTCACTGGAGATGACAACAGAGTTTCCAAAGGTGATGTCACTGGAGATGACAAAAGTGTCAGCTGATTTCCTAGCTGTTTTCCTAGCTGCAATGGCTGGCCGAGCAGTGGCGGCGTTGCTGAGCCTGATGCAGCTGTAATAGGAAAAGAGAATCAGAGTTGCAGAATCAAGTAATAGCAAATGCGTATTAGAATTTACTTATCAATTAATAAGGATGAAACTACTATGCATCAACCCGCGAGCAAACTCGTATGATGGTGTATATTTTTATTTTGAAGTGCTGATGCCGTCGCCCATGGACATTAATAACACCAGGGCACTAACCCATTGCCAGCTAAAAAGGAAGCAATCGCTCCACTTTTTTTGGACCCCATGTCAAAGAACTGTGGAAATATAATATTGCTGTAGAAACTTTGTTCCACAGTTTACGGGTCACAGGATATGATAATCAAACTTGTCGAAACCTGACTTCACTTTATAATGTACGGAGGTGAAAATTAACCGCGTGTATAAACCTGAACAATTCATTGCAAGTTAAGTACATCAATCTTTAATGCTACGGCTACATCTGCGTCTGAATGCGTTAATTAGCGTGATAATGTGCTGAATTAGGAAGAAATTAGACTTGTGAAAATAATTACTCTTATTTTCATGTATTAGGAATTTATACGAGTTTTTGTAAATCAAGGGATACTTACGAACACATCTGCCAGCAATGGTCGTGGTACCACATGCTTTAACAGGACCTTCAAATGAGACTGCACCAGGAATAGGTACCGCTCCCTCGATTTTAGTTATTCCATCTGTATAAATGTTGTTTCCTTGCAGAAAGACCCCCCCAACGCGTTCAGATATCGGAGCTATCGGAGGAGTGTAGATTTCCTGAAAAACATTATAATCAGATATTGGAAATTAATGACGACTTACGAACTGACATTGTAAATCTCTCAGTAATTTTGATTAGATATATTAATTCGTAGGAACAATTTTTTGCAAATATTCCACTGACCACAATAATTGGGGTTACAAAATTTTATCACAATATGTAAAGCCAAAATTATAATATTTGATAATATAATTTTAGAAGAAACTCAATTGATACACAACTATCGTTAAATTATGTTTTGTGGATGTAATTATAATAAACTTAATAAATTACATCTTTGGACTGGCAAAATAGAGTTTAAAAATCTTGAGGCCTTAAAAAACTATAAAAATTAAATTAAAAATTAAAAAAAACCCCGACACAAACATTTAAAAAGTAAAAAATAATATCTCTAAAAATAACACGTCGCGTTGGGGGACCGCTCCTAACTACTCATTATCTACGATTTTTTTCATAAGTATCACATGCCTACCTACTTAGTCCTTTACCCAAGACTTATCATTTATCAATATTTTTTTCTGATAAAGTTAAAAGTAAATGGAGCGGTCCCCCAACGCGACGTGTTATTTTTAGAGATATTATTTTTTACTTTTTAAATGTTTGTGTCGGGGGTTTTTTTAATTTTTAATTTAATTTTTATTTTATACTTTTTATAGGTAAGAATATTCTCGATTAAGTCATAAATATTCTCTTACTGTGCCCTTTCATTTGAGACCCCACACGAGTATATTTGCATACATTCCGCTATTCTTCCCCGCTTTTACCCCCCACAACTTTTAAACGGCTCAACCGATTTTCATCAAACATATTTTAAAACATGCGCCCGTAAGTTCCCTTTAATACAAAAAAACTAAATTGAAATCACTTCATTCGTTCGGGAGCTATGATGCCACAAAGAGACAGAGTGAAAATTCTTCCCCCTTTCAACCCCAACAACTTTTGAACGGTTCAACCGATTTTCATCAAACATATCTAAAAACACGCGCCCGTAAGTCCCTTTTAATACAAAAAAAAAACTAAATTGAAATCGCTTCATCCGTTCGGGAGCTACGATGCCACAGACAGACAGACACACAGACACACACACACACACGGACACGTCAAACTTATAACACCCCTCTTTTTACGTCGGGGGTTAAAAAGAAGTTTATGCTAAACTTACTTCGTAGAAAGGCGTAGGCCAACGGAAATACGACATCAATCGCTCTATCACTTCCCGGTTACATACTTTTTTCAAATCGAACTGATCAAACCCAAATGATCGCTTTGGTCGATCTACCTGTCGAAACATCAGCTCAAATCAACCAATTTAGTTTTCAAAAGGCCACATGGCATCTGTAAAAATTAGCATACAGTCTAAAGATTGGAAGAGTAAATAACTGAGCGAGGCGAGGGGTCGAAGCGACAACCAGTGACCAAAAGCCAATGAATAGCTGTTGCTTAGACAATATACAAGCAATTCAAGAAGAACTTTCATTAACCATTATCTTCTCTATAGTAAATCGTGTATGCTAACGTTACCAAGTTATGTAATTGCAGTTTTAAATATTGACTTATTCTGTATAACCTAACTAAACATAATTAAACGTTACAAATAATAAAAAATTAAAAACAAGGCATGCAAAATTGTAAATGAATTTTACCCTTGTGAATATTTTAATTGCGAGTAAAGAAAATAAAACGAACGATGAAGTCTTAAGTAAGTATTACTTACAGATGTAGGATTATCATTATCAGCTTCCGCTACCTCCGGGTTAAGAGATTCCTGAAACATAATTTTTTATACGTATCAAAAGCTGACATAGAAACTAGCTAAATATGTAGTGTGATGATGGCTATCACACTGGCTGCAGCAAGGACCATGAACTTCCCTATCGATGAGTTATTTCACAAAAATAAACTTCAGCAACATCTTTTCACGTAGTTTATTACAGCATATACACATTATTCGCTACACTTTGTACATTATTACATTTAACTACCAATTATCTTTACAAGTATACATTCGGGCAGAACTTCCCCTTAGAACCGTTAAAAAATTAATGACCTGCACTACCTTAGTCCGCCATATTTATATCCTACTCTCAACCCCACTTTACAATTAAATCGGAAGTCAATAACACTTATATAATCTCAAACAATAAATGAATTTATTAATAAATCGTAGGTATAAATTATTATACACAGAATTATTATACACACAACGATATAGTTATTGTAATTAATAATTAATGTTGGGTTATATCGGAGTGCCGGAAGTAGAACTTGTAACACTCGGCCATCCTGCATCTGTCGTGTCTCACGGCGGTCATCATTAGGTCATCATGCTCGCGTCCCGATTTGTCCCCGGTCTACGGCGGCTCCTGAAATTGAAACACCGGACGAGTAACTGGTTCTTATAATTACTGCAAATTTAATGGAGATAGAATGAACATCTTTAAATAATAATCGGGCTTTTTTTTGTCAATAAAAGTTAAATAAAATAATATTTATTTTTCTTTGGTAACGTTTGTATTCTCAATTGCATATTTTCTTCCAACACAGAACTTGAATTTTTTTCAGTCTAATGTTAAGTGAAGCTCATCAAAATAGAAATCTGAAAAGTGCATTCAAATCGGAAAAGCAATTCTAGAGGATTAATGTGCACAAACCTACAGACAAATAGACAAAATGGTAAAACATTGTTTTGGGTTCTCTTGATTAAATAAAGACCTCATATTATGAATTTTTAAATTTGTTGCCATGTACAAACACCGATCAGTTAAAGTTTTATTACGTACAGGATAGAAAGTCAATATATTTATTTATTTCATCCCATTGCTATTAATGTAACTTACAAAAATTTGATTTATTTTGACAGCTTTAATTGATTCACACAGCTTTCAATTTAATTCGCACAGATTTTAATATAATTCACATGGCTTTTAATTCCATTCACACAGGTTTAAATTCCATTCACACAGCCTTTAATTCCATTCAAACAGCTTTTAATTCTATTCACACAGCTTTTAATTTCATTTACACAGTTCATTCACACAGCTCTTAATTTCATTTACACAGCATCTAACATTGTTTACAATTTATCTTGTTTTTCTAAAGCTTATTATTTCCACGTATGACTTTAAACAGTACATATTACAAATACTGTAAGTATTAGTTAAACCCAGTTAATCTAGTTCGCAATTGTATAAGAATTAAGCACCAGAATAGAGAGCGCGCACTTAGCAACTGAATCCCCTTTGTGTAATTTTTAGTTTATAATCTGGGTCGCACAAAGAATAATAATAATTATTTAGTTCATATTATTTTGATATAAACTACCTAAAGGGTTGTATTTCATCAATAAATTTTTCCTTATGCTTGTCCATCACGAATCAGAGTAGCAATCACACACACACATACAGCAATCAGGCATAATTACCAATTTTAAATGAACACCAAAAAATAAAAATGTCTAAATATACTCTTCTGACATGGACTTATCAAGAGAGCGGTTGTTTCTCGTTAAATAATTCCACGAACTTTTGAGGGTAGATTAACAAAATAAATAACAAAAAAATAATTCGCTTTACACTACAGATTACAAAATAAATATTTGAAGTGTGTTGAAGTGCTTTCTTTTTATTTAAATTATGGTACATATACATAGGTACATGATAAGTATTTTATTCTTGTTGTTACAGACGAAAGTATGTAATGTTTTAATTTTGTTATGTAATATTGTGAGTTGCTTTATGCAATAACACGTAGGTTAAAAACTGGGAGCGACCATTTTAGAGGCAAATTCAAACTCTTATGCGAACCGACTCCGTTTTCTCATAAATACTAGGACGTCAAAGGGCACAAACATATACAAGAACACATATCTGTGACGTTATATACGATGGCTGTACTATATATGTGAACTAGTAATAATAGTAAATATTAACGTGTGTGTAATAAATGTGAACGTGTGGTTGGTCATGTGATGATTGGTGAAAGATATCCTATGGCAAATATAATTATGGAGTTTAATGGTATAACAAGGCGTAAAGGCCTTATCAAATAAAATTATAAAATTGGAGTTGGTTTTTTTTTCTCTTATGATAAGTAATAATTGATTAATAAATGCCCATGAGGAAGTATTTTTTATCCTTGGTGTCTTATAGTAATAATGAAATCGTCAAGAACTGATTATATTATATTTATTTGTTTTTTTTTTGTCTTACGTATGTTTAATAAGCATAAATAGCAGCATCTATTTATTCCATATACATGTAATAATTTTATTTATGACTAATGAGTGATGTGTACTGCTGTAGGTAAGGGACATCCTATAAATTAAATTCTAATAATATATGTATTGTTGAAGAACCTTAACAAATGAATAACATAAGAAGGTGAATATAAGTGGAGTAAATAACCAGTACTTAATATCTATTGAAAATAAAGCTAAAATAAATCTTGTTTGTTTTAAATTTTCGTTTCATTGTGTTGTAAATATAATGTTTGAATGAATATAGGAACATAAGCAATTATTTTATTGAAATAATGTTTACAGCATTAACATATAAAGTAACACCTTCAATTGCGTATATAATTACTTACTTTTTATTTATTACAAATTATTATCATTAACATTACAGGTGCTACGTCCTAATGCATTAAGTGTATTTCATATAAATTTCTTAATAAACATTATAGAATGATTATGACGAAACGAATTGACGTATTTACTTGACAAAATTATTAATTGGTATAATTTAAGAGAATACGTGATGAAAATAATTGTGTTGAATAATTTAACATGCGTTGTAAGTAATATACCAATTAATTGAAAATGTAATGTAAGTAGGTAGGTATATCACAAAATAAATGTATTAGGTGGCTCGAGTTTGCGTATTGTATATTATTGTGAATAACGATACATAAATTTATTAATAAATCAAGAGCATAATTGGATTGAACCCAAAATTTCCTTCAATAAATATGGTGACTGTAATTAAGACCATGAAATATACAGTCTATTAATTTTATTTCGGCACACATAGCACGCTGTTACGTAATTATTTGATTTGAATTACTCACTAAGTATTCATGACCCATGTAACAATAAATAATATGGACTATTTTGTCAAATTCCCTCTTTCATGAGAAAGAGTCAATTAGCCATAGCTATAGCTATGCTATATAGCTATGCTCTGGCTTTCGTCAATAGATACCAAATATTAAATATAAGATACATACGTATAATAAATAGATACGTTAAACATATCACTCTACAACAGTGATGATATTGACCTATAACTTATTTACAATACTCAGCGTATATGTTATTGTAAAGCAAGTCGGTAAATGAGGATTTGGCTGCAGTCAATCCTGAGCGTGTTACCAGATCATGCTTATGTCAAAAATGTATTATGTAGGTATGTTGTCACACCAGAATGTATGTTGAAAGAGGTCCAATCTAATTCGCAAAATCATTATAACAAACAAAAACATTATCGCATGTTCAATAAAAACTTATTGCAACTTACTATTGAGCGCTTGTTTCTTTTAATTCCTTTATACCTACTTAGGTTAATCTATTTCGCATTTTATTTTTATTGGTTTATTTATTACAATTTATTGCACACCATAACAACAAATTGGAATAAAAATATTTCAATTTATATTACTTGTGCAGAAAATGCTATAGCAAAATGCGATTTCTTCCAGAGTACCTTTGGGAACATGATAAAGGTTTTACTACTATTTCATAATAGCCCTACAACCTGGTTGTGGGGACACACAGCATTTCTTTAGTAACCTCATTGATCTATCATGCAGTTCTACAGCATTTTCATAGTAGCCACACAGATCCACTATGTAAGCACACAGTATTTTCATAGTAGCCATACAAATTTGCCAAGTAGACGCACAGAATTCTCATAGAAGTCACACAGATCTGCCAATAGTCCTACAACCTAACTATGGGGACACACAGCATTTCTTTAGTAGCCACATAGATCTCCATGCAGTTCTACAGCATTTTCATACTAGCCACACAGATTCACCATGTAAACACACAGTATTTTTATAGTAGCCGTAAAAATCTGCCAAGTAGACGCACAGAATTTTCATAGTGGTCACACAGATCTGCCATGTAGTCACTTTTTTTTATATAGTAGTCACACAGATTTATTTATTATGCAAGATAACGGCTTCATATTATTAGATCGATTGCTTTTATTCTAACCACACAGTCTTATTGTTATTTTGCTATTTATTTCCTTTTTGCATTTACTTTTGAAAATACTATTCTGTTCTAATGCTGACAAACAAATTTCTATAGCTCAATTGTACACCCTACCCTGTTTCCAAAGTTATTTATGCATGCAGCTTAATAGGTTGTCTAAGAGATCGCTATTTAGTGATAAGGCCGCCTGTTGCACTAATCTCTGTGTGATATTGAGTTATTTAGTTCTACCCCGAATAAGAACAAACTACGGCAAAAAAACAATTACTTTTGAAGGAGCACAACTTTACAACAAAATACCCTCAGTTGTAAAAAAAATAACAAAGTGGAAAGATTTCAAAAGACAATTAAGTCAGTACATTATTGAGAATCATGTTTAAATTATCTTTACGGGTAATATGTATACTGTATTCATTATAATGTTTTAAGTATTATGTTTGCGAACGATTGTATAAGTGCTTTGTGTTGTCGTGTAGATATACCTATCGTTAGGTAATGTTATCTTAAAGTTTTGTGAAATAATAATCTGAAACGGTTCAGAAACCACTAACCAAAACATTCAATATTTAAGAACTGTCATAAGGTTTTATAACCTAAGAAAGACACCACTTCCTTCGATTAAGACAAAATGAATATGACGTACCTGTTCGTTTCTTTGTTCCTTGGATCACAAGAAGTCCCCGCCGCATGCCAGCGAGTAGGTACTTTGGTAGATATGGATGGCGTGTCAAAAAAAAAATCTCCGTTCCTTTGACCAAGATAATATGGGCTGTAAAGAAAAATATCCCACTTCTGAGGTGTGATGATGGCTATCACACTGGCTGCAGCAAGGACCATGAACTTCCCTATCGATGAGTTATTTCACAAAAATAAACTTCAGCAACATCTTTTCACGTAGTTTATTACAGCATATACACATTATTCGCTACACTTTGTACATTATTACATTTAACTACCAATTATCTTTACAAGTATACATTCGGGCAGAACTTCCCCTTAGAACCGTTAAAAAATTAATGACCTGCACTACCTTAGTCCGCCATATTTATATCCTACTCTCAACCCCACTTTACAATTAAATCGGAAGTCAATAACACTTATATAATCTCAAACAATAAATGAATTTATTAATAAATCGTAGGTATAAATTATTATACACAGAATTATTATACACACAACGATATAGTTATTGTAATTAATAATTAATGTTGGGTTATATCGGAGTGCCGGAAGTAGAACTTGTAACAGTAGTTAAGTCGCCGTGGCGTATAGACATCATAAACGGCAAAGGCATCTTCGATAAATAACTTCTTACAAAAAAATAACCGGCTCCAATTAAGATAAGTAGAGATAATCAAAATATGAGACAAGAAGTGAAGCATTAGGATCATCAAGAAATTATTGTAATAATTGGTCACGTATGTATATGGGCATGAGTATATTCTCTAAGATACGCTTGAGAAAACAACTAGCTACCTGTCCGTCCACAAAATAATGTTTAAAAATGTACTTAAACATGTTATTTGTAAATTACTTTCGTAACGACTAGACTACACTTGTTTGTTTTTAAAAAAAGTGCTGCGTATGATATGTTTTTCAGCGTACACAATCTGCAAATTTTACGTAATGAACGTTTGACAGTCAAGCGAAAATAGTATTTTTTGCTCTATCGTGCGGTTATGTGCATGCGTTAGGGGTCATTCACACGAGGACGATTCGTTTTTTTTCACGAATCGTCTTTTTTCACGATTCGTTATTTTTTTTGACGGCAGCAATGCTTTTTAAATACTCATGTTCACACGCTTGACGAATCGTGAAAATAGACGAATACGGATACGTCTTTTAGAAATCACGAATCGTGAATGTTTTATGATTATGACGGATCCGCGCACAGTTTAGTATGCGTTTGTGTGTGAACTTCAATGCGGATATTTTGACGAATCGTGAAAAAACACGATTCCGTATTCAATGTGAACGTCCATTCGTCAAGTCGTATCGTGTTTTTTGCCAAATCGTCAAAGACGTATTCCGTGGGAATGCACCCTTACTGTCTCAAAAATAGCACACGGCAAATACCAAATGTACTATGTTAAAAATATTGTCCATTCTGAACGGATTCAAAAACAGGAGGCGATTCCATATTCAATATTTTTATATTTTTCTCATGTCCAGAGATTTCTACGTCATTTATGAATCGATTATTATTATTTTTTTATTTAAGAGAGCGTACTTCCAAGGTCTGATGATGAAATCTCGATTTTTTTTTTCTCGATAATTTTTTCTCAAATATCTCTCTTTCTATGTGCCTCTTTGTCTCCCATTATTTTGCTTTTCATTTAAGTCACCACATTTTTAAGGTTTCTTGTAGAAATATAAATATTGAGGTAAATAAACAGTACTCACCGGTGAGAGATCCTTATATTCAGCTTCTTTTGCTGTAATGTAATCAAAGGTTTCCTGGAACAATTGAAATAACAAATGATAACAACTTATAATCCGACGTAGTTTATAAATTAAACATTTCACGATCGAGTTACGCTTCTATCCTAGAGTGGCCGAAAAATGGAATCTCCATTCTCCGTTAAAAACAAATGTTTTACGTGTAGGTACTCACAGTTTAATTTAGCTTGTGGGCAAAATTTACTTAAGGCCTTGCAATTACGTGAAAACTTCTGACAGTTCACTACTTCAGATGGCCACTAATCCACCAATCCACTGGAAAACGCGATAGAGTATGCTCTAAACCTTGTCAGTAATGAAGAGAGAGCCATACTTGCAGCAGACCACTTAGAATAAGGGACTATTACTACTACTTACATGTTCAACATTATTATAATCAACTTCTTCAGCAATCACGAAACCAATGCTTACCTGAAACAATACTAATATTAGTTAAAACTACCAGTATAAATCGAAATAATTCAAATTAATTAATTCAAATTATTAAAAATCTAGCAAGAATGAAAATTATAAGCACACTTTAAAAATCGAACCACAGAAAGATGAGATGAGAGAACCAATAGACACGGATGATGGAAAAACTGATAAAAAGTTATTTAATCAAAAACTTTGTTGTGTGTGATTTGTCAATAAACGACCAGGATAACCACCTGATGGTAAATAATCATCATCACCCATTGCTCTTGGTGATACTAGAGGCAAGAAGAAATCAAAAAGCGAAGAAATTCCTGTATTCTCGTTCTCACAAAGACGCTATATATTATAATTCTGTTAATTCCAGAATTAGATTGAGATTAGACTGAGATTTGCAAGAAACAAACAAAAGGGAAAAGACGTTACACAGCAGTCAGTCAGATGAGTATGGGAACTTAAGGATCTAAGACAAAATAACAAATTAATGTTATAGTCTGAAATTACAAAAATCTAATAAATAATAGTAATAATAATAGTCTTATCTTAATATATAAAACTCTTGCGTTACTGGTGATTGACTGACAGACAACGCACAGCCGAAAGTACTGAACGGAAGAAGCTGAAATTTGGCATGTATGTTCCTTGGGGAGTGTGGAGTTGGGGGTGGGGAGCACTGAGAGGATTTTTAGAATTTCTACCCCGAAGGGGGTGAAATAGGGGAGTGAAGTTTAAACGAATTCCCCGCGGGCGAAGCCTGCGAGCGGAAGCTAGTAAAAATAAATAATTTATCTATTCTATCTTCTATACATAATCTTCTATCTATACTATAATAAAACTGTAACTGATCGTATGTTTGTGCACGCTAATCTCAGAAATGGCTGAACGGATTTTTATGGGACTTTCACTGGGAGATAAAGGAGGTTGTGGAGCAACATATAGGCTACTTTTTCTCCTGGAGTAATCGCAGGGTCGGGATTAATGTGGGAAAAACTTCTATGCGGAAACAACTAGTGGTCGCATTAACTATGTATTTACAAAATGTTTGAATCTTTTATTTACTCACATTGGAAACTAGGAACTGGAATATGAATGAAAATATCAATAATTTTTGACTCGGCATTCTGATTTATACATTTACTACGCAGTCAATCAACAATGGCACATAAACAAAAGAGACCCATTTTTATATGTTTGTGTTTATCTTTTGAACAGAAAAAATACATATTTCTTGGAAAATTCATTAACAATTCTATAGGCATTTCCGTGTGTTTGTTGTTTATTTTTTATAGCAAAGTCACGTTTCGATATAGTAAAATAAATTATTTTGTATCGAAATATTTTGTATGCATTTTTTATTTCATCGAAGAAAATAATTATTATTATTATTACAAAATAATTATTAAGCACGGTATTCATTATAGTTCTTAAACAATATGCTAAAGTCACTATTTCATGCAACATTATGAAATAAACAACAATTATATTATGGCAGTTTATTACATAAATTAAATACACTTACAACAACAAATATTTCTATTGGTTTTCTAAAAATATAATTATTAAAATATAGGTTTTACGTCAAGTTTAAAAAAAATACGTCATTACATGCAAATTTATAAATTATTATGCTACGTTATTTGGCGTCAATAAATTATAAGCAAATCCACAAATCAAACTACAGTAATTCCAGTACGTGACTACATACTAATAATTATTATCATTATGTTGAAATAAAATTCCAAGAAATATATCTGTCTTATTCTAAGTAACATGATACATTTATAGTACCTAAACCAGACAGGCAAAAATACGTGCCTACCAGTATAACTATTGAATGAATTATGAAATTGTCAAAGCAAGTACCTACGTTGATTTTGCTTGTGATTTCAAAATAATAATAAAAATTGCTTTTGATACAGTACCTAACTTTTGCATAGTTATTTGATTAGAGTCACGTTTTGTCTTTCATAGCAATTGGAGAATCAAGTAGTTAAAAAACTCATAATACATGTTTTCGTAAATTCAAGGCGGATTGTACATTATTTTTACGAAATAATATTATGAGACTTTTGTTACTGCGTGACTGACTGTCTAAGAAGCAACGCACAGTAAATTACTGAACTCGAGAAGTTTTTTGGCATGAATGTTTCTTGGGGAGTTCAAGGGGCACTAAAAGAGGATTTTTGAAAATTCCCTTTCAAAGGGGATAAAAAGGGGATAGACAAAAAAAAATCAATGAATTAACTTGAAACTTTCTGTATAGGTTCGTAAAGTTACGCAAGTGAGCACTAAGTGTTTTTTTTAAATCTTTTTAATGTAAATTCTTTTTTTTTAAGTTGGTTTAAACCGCTTTTAAATGTGATCACAACACAGCAACTTTTCTTATATTAACAGACGGAAAACGTGCCGTCTAGCCACCTGTCGGTAAGTGATAACTTATTACCAACACTTAGGGCAATACTGATGTCGCCCACCAAGAAAAATCCATCAGGCGGAAGGCGGTGGCAATAAGATTGCCACCGCCTTCGACAATTGAAGGCATTGAAGCTCGAATTGTAAATATAGTTAAAAATAATTAAAATAAAATTTATCCAAGCCCGCTTTTACTCGTTACATCATACTCAAATACTGTCTCTTTCAAAAATTCTTCAGTATATTCCTCGTAATAATCGTAGTATGCTTCATCAAAATGATCAGCGGTATCCATGTGATCATCCAAAATGACCTTTCCACTGATAAGTACATCGTCTTTTTTGCAAGATTTGTGCAAAATTTGCTTGTTTTTTGCAGCGGGGTCCTCCTGGAAATGAAACATTATTATTTTAGAATACCACTAGGTACATGTGCACTTGCCGACTCGAGGAACGTATACTAATGCACACTGTGTAAAATGTTTAATGAATTTTTTTATGTGACCAGGTGTTTAAAATCATAAGATGTAAGTTAAACAAACACTATTTAATCTCTTATGTCAATAAATGTATGTGATAATGGTTTCTCTCTAATACCTTCGATGTAAAAATATCGATCACTTACAGTTTTATTGTGTGTATTGATTTAGATTATTATTATTATTCTAATTTATTCCACTACACTTACGTCAACAGAAATAGATGTAGGAATCAGCATTTCAGGATTTGGTACAGTAGTGTTTTCTGGTTCCTTATTCTCTTCTTGCTCAGATCTGCCATATGTTATCGTACATTTCTTAGTGCTCACTACTTCAGAGGTTATTTTCTGCTTCTTTATTCGCCTCGGCGCAGCTTCTACGATTACCATCAGCATCTAAAATTATACATACTATAAATGCTAGTATAGCTAGTAGCTCACAACTTTGTTAGTGTTAACGGCCCCGACCTACCTAAAAGACGTAAAAAGAGGGGCTAATAATAACTGTTATCAAAATAGAACCGACTTTAACGCCGAAAAGTAAGTCTGATAAACACGACGCTGAAAACCGTATCAAAATCGGTTCAGCCAAACGATATGCTTAAAACCTTCTCCTAAGTCTGACAAATACTATGCTGAAAACCGCATCAAAATCATCAACCAAACGCGAGATAATCGCGCACAAATATAAATACATACACACATACAGGTCAAACTGAGAACCTCCTTTTTAAGTCGGTTAATAAGTCGGTTAAAAAGAGGAACGTTAAACGTTTTATCTGTCTATTTGTGTGTTTTATCTGTGTCCGTGGTACCGTAGCTTCTGAATATAATGAACCGATTTGAGTGCGGATTTTAAATCGGTAGCTAGTTTACTTACGATGGTTTTGGCTGTTTGGTGATAATCGATGAGCAATTAGAAAAGTATCAGCTAATTTTCAAAATTATGTAAAACATTTTTTGGCATAGATTTCAAATATTAGCTATTGAAGATATGTTAGGGTGTTTGATGATCAGTTAATTAGAAGATCTTCTTCGTCAAGTTGACAAGCAGCGAGCAGCGAAAGTGTTAGAAAAGTAAACCAAAAATGTTCCAGATTCGAATGTATTGTAATATTTGTATTCACTCAAAAACTAACATTGTGATTGTAATCTCGTGTCTTCTCATAGTAATAAAATCCATAAGAATTACTGCTATTGGCGTGTATTATTATCACAACCCTTCAGAAAGTGTGGTTCAAAAATTCAATAGTTCCGTTACATTAGGTTAGATTTGATACCACTTGTGTCTCAGAGATAAACTATTGGAGCGAGCCATCACCAGTAGTGTGAACAGTCAGCCAACAACTAATAATAAATGCATCTCTCTTGTTCTCCAAAATATCTGCCCTTGTCAATAATCAAATGACCCTTCGCTTTACAGTTAGAGCTACTACGCTAAGTTAGGAGGCATATTATTTCAAATATTCTTGACAGTGTAACTAATACTATCCATAAATTCAATTAAAAACAGACTTTAGAAGGTTAACCTCTTACATTGACAACAAAAACAAAACAATAAAACAACAATTACTTACATAAACAACAAGTATTAACCGACAACACAATGACATTATAGTAACTACATGAATAATGTTCCGGTGTCGCCATTCAATTATTGTTTATATACCTACGATATTTTTTATCAAAATACCTAGTATTTATTTTGTCGTCGGACGTCTTTAATCTTTAATTGGAGGTTATTGTACTTCCTTATAATTGAGTTTTGTTATTATTTATGTTATTGGGACGGCCTACAATACACTCTGGTCTAAGATAGATCCGGTTATATTGTTTAGAGGTCCATCTTAGACTTTAAAGGTATAAACTCATGTAACTCTTAGTAACAATTACTAACTGGACTATCACTAACAGTATCTAATAATTACTAACAAGACTAACGATCACGTGATCGCCGAGAACTTGAAAATGCCAATCCCCATTAAAAACAAATTTATTACGTATTCTCTCAGTTCAATATTTAGATTAGAAACAAAATTAACTTAAATAAATTAAAATTAATTTAATTAAACATAACTTGTCGATCACTTGGTATCGACGTAAGCCGCCGGGCTATAAGCGATTCGACATAAAAATACATAGTAAAAATGTATAAAAAAAACAAATTTAAATCCATGCTTCTTTATTGTCACTTCTACTTGACATTTTTGATAACTTATCTTCTTACTTTAATAAACACAAATAAATAATTAAATTAAATCTTAAATTAATTTTAAAATTACTTAGCTAATTTTAAACGCTATAAGAATTTCAATTTACGGGCGCCGTTTGCAAGGAAGTCGTTTATGTTTTTCTGAGTGATTGTAGGCCATGGGGCGTGTCTTGCAGCCTTTTTAGATCCTTGATTTACAGTTTTAGGTCCTTGGTTAAATCCTTTAGCTGTATTATATAAAGTTTCAATAAGGGAATTCCTGAAAAATTCTGGAAGGGCTAATCTTTTGTTAATTTTAGGCGATTTCCTTCGAATAACTCTTTTGGTCGTTTGCAAGGTTTTTAGTGGCGGTCCTAAAGGATTCTGGGTGGTGTATCCTCTGAAGTTAGGCAGTACATTTCGTTGAAGTGTTGGAACTGGAGTTTGGTGTAATGACTGTGACAGAAAATCGTTTAATCTGTGCTGGGCTGTGACAGTCTGTGGACAAATTAAAGGTTTTTTGAAAAAACTTTAACAACATCAGTTTAAATATTTATAATAATTATACATAACTCCTCAGACTACTCCTACTTGGTTGGTCCGGGTTCGAATCCCAGGGCACGCACTCCTGACTTTTCGGGAGTAATGTGGGTTTTAAGCATTTAAATGTCACTCTTTACAACGGTGAAGGAAAAATCGTGAGGAAACCTGCATGCCGGAACACTCCGGCAAAACTCAAAGGTGTGTGAAGTCCGCCAATCCGCACTTGGCCAGCGTGGTGGAATAAGACCTGTACCTACCCAGTGTAGGACCAGCAGTAGGACAGTTAAGTATTGTGATAATAATTATGTTTTGTATTGTAAAATAGGTATTAAATAAATACTTACATTTGCCATGACAAATAGAACAGTGACCAAAAATGAAAAATACATTTCAGTTGTTTTATGATAAAAACTTTTTAATAATGATATAATAAAAAATAATATCTGCTTATGTATATACATCTTATCATAAATTACGTTGTCTATCAAGAAATAACAATGATATTTGTAACAAATTTGTGTAACAATATTATAACATAAATTAGATAACAACTTGATAAAATTCAAGGAAAATTGCATTATTGTATTTTGGAAATTATAGAAATTGTTAATTGTAAGCGAGTTCTTAAAAAACTGAATACTGAATAAAGAACTACCACGAACTATGTATATCAGCACACAATTTAAATCGTGCATGGCAATATTGTAATAGTAGTATCCAATCATGATTATAATGAAACTACATTGTCATTTGGAAAACACATAAAAATTCAGTCTAATTGAGAACCTCCTTCTTATTTTGAACACTTAAAAAGAACTAGTAGTTAGGAAACTTCTAGAACGTTCTTGAACTACAAGAAAGATCTTAAGAAGAAACTTTTAGAACTCTAGAAGAAATTGCCGAAGAAACTTCCAGAACTCTAAAATAAACTCTCGAAGAAACTTCTAGAAAGACCTTAAGTCCTCGACCATAAATTTCATTGGGTAATCTTCTAACACTACAGGTCTTTCTTCATCATAAAAATGGTGGTGGTATGGGCTTGCTGCTTGTAAACAGAGCAGCTGGATTCAGGTCCATAGAATCACTAAGTACTGCTGGGTAGGACGAAGGTAGTGGATCAGCTGGTATCGATGGAGGGGCTATTAGCTGCGCTGATGTGGCCTGGAATGAAGAATAAAACTTTATATAATTATATATTTAAAATCTACGTAAATTTTTTTTAATTGTTAATTATTTTTCAAGTAAAAAAATGGCGACATTATAAACGTCGAAGACAATTAGGGATAACTCAAAAAGCATCCGTTAGGTGTGGCTGGAATTTAAATAGGACCATACGATAAGAGTCAGCTTCATTGAATTGAGAACCTCCTTTTTTGAAATTGGTTAAAAATTCATGAAATAATATTTCTTTTTATGGTAGGTAACGATAGTTAATTGATTCAGGCGTTACTTTGCGGAACTCCATTATTACAGATTAGATGTTAATCTACTTTGCAACAATCCGCGAGCAAACTCGTATGATAAACTCGTATCGTAAGGTAGGTAATGATTTCTCCCACTCAGTAACAGATTGTGTTTCTCGGATATCTCCCTTGTACAGATACATAATTAAAGTTTTTTATACATAATTTTTCAATATAATTATTCAACATTTACAATACAAGCTTTGAAATTAATTAAATGTTGAAAGTTTGGATAAAAATCATCCAACTTAAAAATTAAACAAAAGAAAACTTACCACAATATCAACAAAAAATAAAACTGTGAATAAAAAACAAACTTTTTTGAAAAACATTTTATTGAAATTGTTTTCAAATTCACTTGTTCAAATAAAAACAAACGTAAAAATGTCTCGATATTTATACGACAGTGTAATTTATAATCTTCGTAACACAGTTTTGAAAATCATTTTACACAACTCAAATTGTGTCAATAAGTTATTCTTGCAATGTGTTATCAGTTTACCTGATAATTTTAACTGTATAGGTAAATTTTAATTTTATGTTACACAACTGTACAATGTGCTTACCCTTAAGGGTCTGTAAAACCCCATCTCGTAGACAAAGGTAGATACAGTACCAAAAACTTAACTGACCCGGTGAGGTCTTTGTCTTTGTCTGACAACAGTATAATATTTGCATTAGTTTCAATTTTGGCCACCGGGTCAGATAAGTTTGTGGCACTGTAGGTACTACTTATTGCATGGATGAGTATTTATCTAAATGTCGAGGATGTATGGAAATGACTAGCTCTGTAACCAGTTTTACTGACATCAGTATTTATATCTCTGAATGAACATTGTATTTTGTTTTAAAGGAACTCCTGGGGAGTTTCTTTCGCCATATAATAAAACTAGCTTCCATCCGCAGGCTTCGCCCGCGTGGAATTCGTTTAAACTTCACCCCCCTATTTCACCCCCTTCGGAGTGGAATTTCCAAAAATCCTCTCTTAGTGCTCCCCTACATTCCCAAGGAACATACATGCCAAATTTCAGCTTCTTCCGTTCAGTAGTTTCGGCGTGCGTTGTCTGTCAATCACCAGTAACGCAAGAGTTTTATATATTACCTACTAGCTTTTGCCAGCGGCTTTTTATATAATTTTAAGGAGAACATTTCCGTCATACATAATTTCTGTGTAGCTTTAACCATTAAGGTTGCACACGCGACGGAAGCTTAAAAAATGGAGTAACTTCTCCCGTTTCCCCAACATTTCCCTTCACTGCTCTGCTCCTATTGATTGTAGCGTGATGAAAAGTATACTATAACCAGCGCGGGAGTATGAAAAATAATTGTACCAAGTTTCGTTAAAATCCGTCGAGTAGTTTTTGTTTCTATAACGGTTATACATCAGACAGACAGACAGACAAAAATTTTACTGATTGCATTTTTGGCATCAGTATCGATCCCTAATCACCCCCTGATAGTTATTTTGGAAATATATTTAATGTACAGAATTGACATCTCTACAGATTTATTATAAGTATAGAGATAGCGACCCGCCCCGGCTTCGCACGGGTGCAATAACTATTTAATGGATGTTATTATAGATATAAACCTTCCTCTTGAATCACTCTATCTATTAAAAAAACCCGCATCAAAATGCGTTGCGTAGTTTTAAAGATTTAAGGACATAAAGGGACAGAGAAAGCGACTTTGTTTTATACTATGTAGTGAAGATAATGTACTTTAATAAATTATATATTGTAATAAATTCAGAATGATTTATTACCTTAAAAACTTAACATAAAGAAAGTAAATACTTAAACTAAATTGTTTTCATAATAGGTATCCATGAATAATGCTAACTTACTTTATCTTTGATACTAGGTAATTATTATTTGCTCATCACGTCTTTTTAACCCCCAACACTACGACGTAGCTCTCAAACGGATTGACCGATTTTAAAGCAGTCATTTTTCATTTGGAAGCCAGTTTTCTTGCGGAGTTGCTTTGCTATGTTTCGTAGAAATCGATCTAGCAGTTTGAAGAAAATCAGCCCGTTTCCAAAATGATGTAAGTAAGACACTTTTGACCTAAAAATCAGCCTATTATGTCATCAACATAAATTATTGTGTCATGAACAATAATAATCTTCCAATAGATGGAGTAAAGATTGATATTAATGAAATTAGGAATTATAGTAAACCCAACTTAAGACTGAAACGAAAGAGGCGCTGTCGGACGCATTTGACATTCATTTGGCCAATCATTGCACACTAGTAACTGACAGATGAATGACCACAACGTACTTATGAATGACTTTTCGTTAGTTCCAATTTTTGCCATTTCAGAGATAAGTTGGGCGCACTGTAGTGTCGGTTACAATTATTGTCATGGACAGAAAGGATGGTGTTGCATGCTCGTTTTACTTACATTTACTTACATGAGACAGAAAATTTATAAACAGAGCTACATACAAATCGCAAATATTATTATGATTTTAAATCTTGGAACAAACTGTTTATGTAAGGGAAATACGTACGAAACGGTAGGTATATATGGACAAAATGGCATAGTTATTTCAAATTGACGGTCTTTAGGGACATCCCCGCCCCTGTAGCATGTGACGGGAGCCATGTTTAAAATTCTGTCAGACGCTGGGCGCCATTGCTACAATTGTATAACCAGTTCAAATGTGTTTCCTGCTTACTGAACTTTATTTTACTGATGGGTTTCTCTTGTTTTATGGTAATTTATTTATTGTTATTTTATAATTGTTTCTATTAAAAAATGTAGTATGTCAATATCCAATGGTTTTAGTTGGCATAATATGTTGAAGCGCCTCACAACGGGTAGGTCTTAAGATGAACATGGAGAAGACGAAAATCATGTCGAATGTCCATGTCACACCTGTACCAGTTGTTGTTGATGGCGCTGCTCTCGAAGTTGTTGACGAGTACATTTACCTGGGACAAGTGATCCAAATGGGTAAGTCCAACTTCGAGAAAAAAGTCACTCGTGGAATCCAACTCGGATGGGCTACGTTCGGGAAACTGCGTCATATCTTGTCGTCCAAAATACCTCAGTGCCTGAAGTCGAAGGTGTTCGAGCAATGTGTGTTGCCAGCGATGACGTATGGCTCCGAGACTTGATACTGCACTATTGGTCTATTGCACAAGCTCAGAGTCATTCAGCGGGCCATGGAAAGGGGTATGCTCGGTATTTCCCTACGTGATAGAATCAGAAACAATGAGATCTCTCGACGATCACGACATAGCCCAGAGAATTAGTCGGTTGAAGTAGCAGTGGGCTGGCCATATAGTTAGAAGGACCGATAACCGTTGGGGAAGAAAGGTCCTTGAATTGAGGCCTCGTCCCGGAAAAAAGAACATAGGACCAGGTGGTCTGACGACCTGAAGAAAACAGCGAGCACCCGCTGGATTCAGAAGGCGCAGGACTGGTCTGAGTGACGCAAGTTAGGAGAGGCCTAAGTCCAGCAGTGGACGCAAAATGGCTGATGGATGGATGCTTACATATGGACAAAATGACATACATCTTTTGTTTACGTGACAATGTCGCAATTTGTTCTTTTAGGACTCAAGCTTCATGTGCTGATGTCTCGTAAACTTAATTATTGTATGATATTACTTTGTAGGTATGTCATTTTGTCCGTAGTATATGGACACAATGACTTTTTGGGACTGGTAAGTTTTTTTAATATTTTTTTATTATAGTAGATACCTATTACCTAAGTACCTACCTATGTACTTAATTAAAATGCTGTTACTGGCTTACTGGTAGTCAATGAACCTAAGCTGAGTCAAAATCAATGCTGATTATAATCATGTTACATAAATAAATTGGATTAATACACCTAACATCTTGTCATTTTGTAGGTATTTCCCCTACTGTTAAATCATCGATAAACTATTTCTTTCTTCATCTGTTATCAATTAATAACTGATTGACAATGGAGGTATCTACTATGCAACGTAGGTGAATTTCATGACAAATTTACTTACGTGATAAATGATTAATCATAAAAATTATGTTAGCATTGCAATTTCAAGCACTAGTTAGTGTAATTTTTTTCTAAATAACCAACGAGCTACACAAGCTCGCCGCAAACGGGCGTGCAAGGCATGCTCTACACGCGGTCGGCACATACGTGGGTCAAATAGGCGGCAAATGAACGGAGGGCGTCACCAGATATTATTTCAATAAAAGTAAATTGATATTGGTCATCAAATAGCACGCGGGCGCTCATGTAGACACCGGCGGCCCTACATCCAGAAGTGGGCTTAATGCAATCATTACCACAAACGATTTCATCTAGTGGTCTATATCTAGAAGCACAGCTGTAATATCCCCGCCAAGATCACTCTGACTACCTTTACTCGAAAGGCATTCACGATGCAAGATTAAGGGTCTCCGCAAACTGACTGCAGCCACCGGCAGCTGTGGCGCTTCTGTGGCGGCGGTGGCTGCAGTCAGTTTGCGGAGGCCCTAAGGATATTATAGCATGGAATTCAAATAAACAAAACTCTTTCCAAAGCACTCAAAATAAAACAAAAGAAATACGAATCTTAATTTATTTCACATCTTCTTATTAAATAAACCTACACAAAATAACTTATTCTTAAACTAATCAGACAGCTGAAACAGCCACTATCTACAAAGTAGGAGGTGGTATTGGTATTTTCCTTAAATACTGCGATCTGGTAGCAGTTGTCTCTCTCCCACAGCTAGAGCAAGGTGAAGCTGCTGGGAATGAGAAGAGAGAAGCTGGCGAGGGAAGAGGACAGGTATATGTATCTTGTGCTGGTGTCAAGGCTACAGGTGCAAGGTCTGGTCTGACTGGAGGACTGCTTTCAAAGAAATAATTTGGCAAATCTGTGGACAAATATACTATTTCTCGCTCGCAAGGACATGGTCTCTCTAATGTCACTTCTTGTATTGGCGCGATTGGAACTGGAAGCGGTTGTGGTAACTGCACCACTGGATTCGGTACTGGAATAGGGTTGGGCTGGACTGGCAGGCTTGCCAATTGTACTGGCGGGCTTGCCAATTGGACTGGCGGGGTTGTCAATTGGACTGGCGGGCTTGCACATTGGACTGGCGGGCTTGCACATTGGACTGGCGGGCTTGCACATTGTACTGGTGGGCTTGCAAATTGGACTGGCGGGTTTGCAAATTGGACTGGCGGGCTAGACAATTGAATTTGCGGGCTAGGCAATTGCATTGGCGGACTTGCCAATTGGATTTGCGGGCTAGGCAATTGCACTGGCATCTGGTACACCGGATTTGGCATTTGGTATTCTACTGGCGTTTGAATTGGTTGGACTGATACAGGAGATATTTGTATAGGATTGCATGGGGAATTGGATTGTGGGAGTACGATTGGTGGAGGATACTGGATTGGGGGTAAAGGGTTGTAGTTATTAGCGGTTTGTAGCATCTGTCTTGTTCGTTCAGCGTTTGCAGGAGAGAAGATGTTCTGAAGAGCTCCCATAACGGGATTTATTCGAGGACGTCTACATCGAGCGGTTGCTGAATTTATCGCAATGATTAAAGCTAATGCTGTGAGTAGAAGACGCATTTTACCTGAAACAAAAATTGAATTTGGTTTTTATAAAAAAAAATTGGACTGCAAAAAATGTCCGTTTTGAAATGTACTTAGCTTTTTTCTTTTGGTAATAAATCAAAATTAGTAGGTATTAGTAGTAGTAGTAGTACCTTTAATTTTTTATAACGTACGAAAAACCCATCCTTGCTTTGCTTCAAAAAACAATGTCTTAGTACCCACCCTAGATTTTTTTAAATCTTATAATGGATATGGGTACCTTCTTATTCTTATAGTCTTTTATTTCTGTAGATAATGTTGATATCCACAATTTTATAGTTCAACATTTTGAAAGATCTAGTTAAGTTAGATCAGCGTTAAAATAAAAGTTCCCAAAATCCTACTTGTAACAAAACATTGACATTTTTATATTTCCTGTAAGTATCTAAAAAATGGTCTTCTTTATTCTTGCATTACCTACCTACTAAAGTAAAAACAAAGAAACCTCGAACGTCATTGAATAATAATAAAAAATACAATTCCCGCCATAATCAAATGATACTCTATGGTAAAACAAAATTAAAAACCTTACCGTTTCGCGCCATAAACATTTATAACGTGAATAATTTTTATGAACATCTATTTTATTGTGGGTGTAACGCAATTTGTTATGTAATTACTGCATATCCTTTTATCAAAATTATGAAAGTTTTAACGAAATAACCAACCTTATCTGCTTTATGTATTTCATATTTATTTTTAATCTGTTGCAAACTTACACTTACAAGTTTGACAGATAGCAAAAGTATCTAGTTACAATAGAGCGGGGAGCCTGGCTTTAAGCTGATACTCGCATAGAAAGAGAAAGATGATTGCGGTACATCCACAGACTTATAAAAACAATAAGCAGACCTAACATATGGGAGAGAAAAGCGTGCCAGTTACAACTACATAGACATGCTGCACACATTGACATTCTCCATACAAAACGTTTATGGTCTACTGTTCATGGTCTAATGTTGTCTATGGTTCTCATATAAAAAGTGAGCTTCTTGTAGCTTAACAAAATGGCGGGAGTGCTTCAACTTCAACCCCATTTTGTCTATGTGTGCGTGAGTGAAGCAACCACGGAATATAGATTAGGTGGAAGTCGGATACGTCAAAATTATTACTGAAACCGGTGTCGCCAAACGCACACAAACATACGGTCGGCATTTACTCCCATTTTGCTCCACAAATAGTGAAGAGTAGTTTTAATTGGTCGCATATATGTAAAGCTTAAATACCCTAAATTGTACAAACTTTAATGCAAAAACACATCTTGACTCTGAGCAATAGAGTTGGCTTTTCTATAAAGAAAGTAACGTATTTGCGACATTTTGTATTGACCAGGTGGCAAGTGATATTTGTGAAAAATATAATTTGATCTTTATTTGTAAGCAGTAAGGTTAAATTTTCAATGATTTGTCAACCATAATTCCCGTTATCGTTTAGTGATTTGACACAAGCGTGATTTTATCGATAAATGTTTGCAAATAGGTGGTTTTATTTATAGGTGTTATTTATTATTATTATTATTTAACTTAATTTATTATATTGTTTATTCATTAATTTTCTGCTAATTAAAGTCATCTAAAACGTACGAACTTTTTATAACGATATTTTCGTAAATGGCAAGTAAAGCACTGCATTTCTGCCTATAAGGAGCGCACGCCCCTGTTTGTTAGCGCATAACATATCTTTATTTATATAATTTATCTAAGCAGGTTAAAATTTTAAAGATGTTACATTACAATGAGGGTAACCGTTTTTGTGCTCACCAGTTGGCGCCACTGCAGAGGGCGGTCATGCTGTCAAAGCCCGCCCATACATAAACAGTGACAAATGAAATTCAGACAAGCGAAAAGTGACAGACAGACCTCCCTTTTCACTAGCGCCTCTAGCGGAAAATTCACACGCGGTTACCCTCATTGCTCACTATTGTAATAATAACTAATAAAATGTCGATGTCGATAAACTTTTTTCGCTTCACCTACGGAGACAGAGATAGATATAGAGGTTAATGAACCAAAACAAATTAGATGACACGTGTAAGCTAAGCTAAGCTAAAGCAAGCTTTATTGCCCATTCTTTATGGTTGATTTCAGATTAAAATATCTATTAGGTTTTAAGTAATTGAAATTAAATTACGATAATAAGATTTATTGCAAAAACTTCACTTACCGGTGATATGAAACACCTCCATTCTTAACATTTCTCGTTTTACTATTATTTTGACACTGCAAAACGGAACAACAAACCATAATTTCTTTGAAATACCGTAAAACAAATAGTGACACGAGACGTCCGTTCTTGAACCGGATGGCAGCGATGACCGCGATGACTGAAGGCAAGTTTGCGACACAACACAAACTAGTGGCGCGCGGGCCACGCCTACATCGCACTTCCACCTACACACATCAAAAGTGTCTAGGGATCAACATATATTTTTGCAATAACTTTTCTCCTGATTGATATTAATTAAAATTTTCTTTAAGGATTCATCAAATAAAGTGTTTTCGTTTGTCACAGTAACGATAAACCAAGTCACCTTTGCATTAATAAAGAAATTTGCCATTTTCCTAATAAAGGGATTTTTGACATTTGAACCACTAACATTAAAGTTCGAAAAAAAGACTGAAATAACAGTTTTCTTTAAAATTTTATTGGGTAACTTAAACAATTAATAATCCGTGTTTCTACCGCGAACACTAACAACACAAGAACATCGGTTTGGCATACTCAAAATGAGTTCATCCAAATCACGCTGTGGAATGGCCGCCCATGTTCGTTGCAACAACAAAAAAAGGTCTTCTTGCCACTGGATACCCTCCATATTCGGCAGAGCTCTTCTCTGTAGCATATCCCATGCATGCTCAATCGGGTTCAAGTCTGGCGACTGAGCAGGCCAGGGCAGGACATTGATGTTAGCTGCGGCGAGAGTCTGTCTTACAACTCTTGCGGTGTGCGGTCGTGCATTATCATGCATTAACTGAAATAAGGGACCGATTTGCACTTGTAGAGGAACGATGACGTCTGATACAATCGTCTCAGCATAAATTTGAGCGTTGAGGTTGCCTCTGATCCAAATCAACTCAGTTCTTCCGCCGATCCAAATACCCGCCCATACCATGATGGTTCCACCACTATAAGGATGGACTTCCTGGCAGGATTTTAATCGCTGTTGGCGATGAAATGAAATGCACCAAAAAGGATCCATATAAATTTATAAAATCATAAATTTATTTCAAAGCCACATCTCAATCTCAAGAAATCCGCATAAAAATGCTTGATCCCTAGACACTTTTGATGTGTGTATATCTATATTTCGTGGTAGCAACAACAAAAATATAACGAGATAGAGATGGTGAAAATTAAGTTAGGTCTGGTTGTTTTATAAGTCTGTGGGTACATCACATAGAAAACTTATAAAATCGTTGGTTTAATAAATCAAATTCATGGCATTGACGCCTTAACAAATGCATCGTGGCATCCAACCATTAACTGAATAAAAATGGACAAAAATTGCTAAAATTCCGAATTACAAACAGATTTATAATATTCAAAACATAACAAAACAAAATATGAGCTGACACAAAATTTTACTAGAAAACCGTCAATTCAGACTATTACATAATATAAATTAATTACATAAATAGCTTAAAATTTTGCTGATACAAACACACATCATGATTTTTAAGTATTAGTAGGTTATAAACTTGAATTTATAACATAAATAAAATAACTTCGCTTCGTTTCGTTGTTCCTGTGTCCATTTTTAGGGTTCCGTACCCAAAGGGTAAAACGGGACCCTATTACTGAGACTTCGCTGTCCGTCCGTCTGTCACCAGGCTGTATCTCATGAACCGTAATAATTACACAGTTGAAATTTTCACAGATGATGTATCTCTGTTGCCGCTACAACAACAAATACTAAAACACTGAATAAAATAAATATTTAAGTGGGTGTGGGCGTAAAATAAATATTTTAGTTTAGTTACCTTTTGGTCCAAGAGATGGCGGTGTAGCTAATAAAACAATGGTTACAGTGCCCTTTGGGAAAGCGGCCATAGCCCAATTTTTACGTAATAATAGTAATACCTAATTATACATAATGGTACGGAACCCTTCATGCGCGAGTCCTACTCGCAATTGGCCGGTTTATAATCCCGTCTTGGCTCCAACCCATGAATTGTCTACTCCTGAGCACGGGTTTCTCTTCAACACTGAGGAGGCCTAGAGCATACTCCACCACGCTGCTCCAGAACGGATTGGTGGAGGGGTTAGTGGTCAACCCAAATATCGGAAGTTTTCATACCGCCCGAATGCCTCCGACATGGCTTAACAACTGCACTATCTATCGACAGTCGATAGCACCCGGGACAGTCGACTTTACTTGCCCTCCGAAGCATTGAAGCAGTCAAGAAATACCTAATACATGCCATTTTTTAATTGCATTGTTCAAAACCGCACCCAATTTTTTAAAGCCAGGTTTAATGATTAGCACCCACAAAACCACGGACAAACAGACAAAATATACAATTGACTCTACATTCATTATTTTGGGTTCATTACGATGATAAAGACCCCCAATAAGTCTCGAACGATAAGTTACAGATTTTTTGTGTAATAAAAACAAATGAAACATATTTTTATTTTAATAAACAATTTATTTCTAAACTAAATAAGGCTCAACCGAATTTAAGGAATTATTTTACATTTAGTTCAACAGTTTATATTACTATCATCTACAATAAAACAAACAAAGAAAAATATTTTGATCGATTTTTAGGGTTCCGTACCCAAAGGGTAAAACGGGACCCTATTACTGAGACTTCGCTGTCCGTCCGTCCGTCCGTCTGTCACCAGGCTGTATCTCATGAACCGTAATAGTTACACAGTTGAAATTTTCACAGATGATGTATTTCTGTTGCCGCTACAACAACAAATACTAAAAAATAGAATAAAATAAATATTTAAGTGGGCGCCCATATTACAGACCAGATTTTTTGGCGTTTTTATATATAATGGTACGGAACCCTTCGTGCGCGAGTCCGACTCGCACTTGGCCGGTTTTTTTTTTACAAAAAAGCCCTCATAACATACTGGCCATAATATTGAATAAATATTTTAAAAACTGCATAAGCACCAATTATAATCCAAATGGTTTAATTTTTATACAATTTTACTTTATTTAATTTTTACTATACTTAATCCAATCAAAATTTCGTTCTTACACCAGACATTTAAAGACTTAATGTTTTGTTTATTCTTCTATTTGACAACAACAAAAATAACAGTATTATCTCGCTGCTGCGTACAGAATACATAAATTGTAATCGTTCGCTCTCTGTCATACAGACACCAGAGATCATTTTAACAGAGTAATAGTTTTAGAAATGTTAAAAATAATCTATTAATTAGTATGTAAATACATAAAATGTAACTAAAAAACCGGCCAAGTGCGAGTCGGAGTCGCGCACGAAGGGTTCCGTACCATTATGTATAAAAACGCCAAAAAATCTGGTATGTTGTATGAAAGTAGCGGCAACAGAAATACATCATCTGTGAAAATTTCAACTGTGTAACTACTACGGTTCATGAGATACAGCCTGGTGACAGACGGACGGACCGACGGACAGCGAAGTCTCAGTAATAGGGTCCCGTTTTACCCTTTGGGCACGGAACCCTAATAAATCAATTCATGTTATTTGAATTATTAGAACACTTTCTGTAGTAGTTTTTTTCTGCACATGAAGGCTTGTAATTATAGTTAACGCACATTATTACCAATTTGACGACCATGTAGCCTAGTTGGTAGCGACCCTGCCTGCGACGCGAGGGGTCCCGGGTTCGATTCCCGGCCGGGGCAGATATTTATGTGGCAGATAAATATTTGTACTTGGGTCATGGGTGTAATTGTAATGTGTTATATGTGTAGTCCATGCCACCCGCGACACAGGTACCTAGTAACCTACTGCGGGGGTATGAGTGTGATAGCGTTTAATTTGTTGCTTTCAACTAGAGAAGAAGAGACGAAAAAGGGAGGACTGCAACGGAATGATTGACTCTCAGTTATCATGCATCTACGGTAAGGGCGCAGGGCGCATCTACCTTCTTTATATCTGTGGTAAAATCAATTTATACCATCAACAATAAAGTTAAATTGGTACATTATAAATTATTATATAAAGGCACAAACGCACAGAAATGCAATATAAACACTGTAAAATTTTTTCCCACATCAAATACGATGTAAGTTTTTACGTTTTTAGTCTGTATTTTATTAATTCCCACATTTTAAGACACAAACAAAATATACAACAGCTTTTTGACTCAAGCTCAAAATTGTGTTTGATAAGGTTAAATCTTTGATGTTTTAAATATCTAGATGGAAGATCGAATCCGCGAAAACGTGTAAAAAAATTGTGGCCAACTGTTAGCCACAATTTTTATATGATTACGCACAGATTACGCACACATAGACAATAAATGAACGTGAAAAACATCGCCTGCACGCACACATGCTTGATAATATTGCCTTGTTTTTTTTCATTGTAGAGTGACACTCAATCTAGATATTTAAAACATCATTGGGTTAAACATACATCCCATATTTGGTTTTTTACTACATTTACTTTTACGTAATTATAACATGATAATAAAACACAGATTTTATTGGCTTTGGCTATAAGAACTTTGTCAAAACTTGTAAGAATTTACTGTCAACCTTTGATGATCTAATGTCTTGATGGAACATCGAATCCGCGCAAACGTGTCAAAAATAGGGATGCAAGGTTGTTGTAATATCGATAAAAATATCTGTTCGCGCCTTTAAGGCGTATTTTCATATCCACCCTCATTCTATTGATAAACGCGACGGTTAAAATATCGTCGCGCAGTAACTAGTTAGTCAGTTAGTCATATTCTGGCTACCAGATCAACCGCTTGCTCTCTGAGCCCAACCGCGCCGCTGTTCTTCCACTGTCGTGGATATTCTTCCTATGGATTACTACTAAACCGCTTGTCCGCTATATCGAAGGTCGTGTGTGTGTTTGTGTTGAATTCGGTCTAGATTAACCATCGAGCAAGGACCGTAAGTCGCGTGAAGAGGTCATCAGGCATCCCACCGCTCCACTAAGGTAAGTCTGGACTGATTTAGTGCATGCACACCCACGAATACCGCTTGGTTAGCGTTCGGTACTAAGGCTGTACTGCCGCGCCAACATTATTTTTGGCCCATTCGAGCCGGATTTTCATTCGGATCCATTATTTTTGGTGCATTCGAACCACATTTTTGATTCGGATTCATTATTTTGGTCTTTTAGTCCATTTCATTTCTGGTCTTTGAACCTATTACCGCTCCCGCTAATAATTAAATAATTTCTCCGCTTAATATACCCATATAGAACCCCCGCTAAATACACCGCTAATACACCTAAGTACTATAAGTAAAACAACTCAATATTATTTATTGTGTTGCAATTTCCATACGCATAGATACGCATTATCAACTCCCATTTCGTGTTCCATTTTCTACTAGGTACTTAATTAATACGTTACGAATTTACGCTTCGATATTTTTCTTGTGTCGGTAGTTTTGCATTACGCGAATATTATTGACCGGTTAGCGCGTTCTCGAACGATCCGCCCGCTTGCTGCAGCAATTGTGACGAATAGTGCATTCTTGTTTGCATCCATATTAGTAACTTTTCAAAATGTCGAAACGCGATATTTATGAAAAGAAAGATTCATCTGAACTTACAAAAGGAGACGAAACTTCGGTTTTAAAAATTAATTTGAAGGTGTTGGAAGGCAGACGTGACGCATTATTCGCTCGATTACAGATCGTTTACGACCGCTCCTTAAATGCCTTTGAAAACAAAGCTTCCGAAGAATTGTTCATGTGTAGTACCACTACTTTAGATAATTTACGTACTGAGTTTAATTCCGTAATGGATCAGTATATTGAGACACAAATAAAAATTAAACCCGACGCTAACGTAAATTATCAAAGTCACGCCGCTTTTGAAGATTTATTCTGTCGTTGTAAATACGTAGAATCGAAATTAAATTCCTTTAATGCGTCGCAAATTTCACCGCCTTCTATTAATAAAAAATCCATTAAGTTACCGGAACTTGAACTAGCCGCATTTTCTGGGGATCCAATTAAATGGCCAATTTTTTATGAATCGTTTAAGCGCACTATTCATGAGAACCCTGATCTTTCAGACCATGAACGTGTTCAATATTTAATCGGTAAGCTATCCGGTCCCGCTCTGAGTGTGTGCGTTGGAATCACACCGAATGGTGACAACTATCAGACTATCTGGACGTCACTAATCGAACGGTACAATGATAAACGCAGTCTCGCTACGGCATATTTAGATAAAATGTTTGACTTAAAGCCGTTTAACATTGCTACTTCTAAAAATATAGATTTGTTTTTAGATAACTTTAGTACCGCTGTATCGAGTTTAAATTCTTTAAAAATCGATAATTTATCGGATTTAATTATTTTATATTTGGCCTTAAAAAAGATCGATTCAGAAACCGCACGCTCCTTTGAAATGTTTATGCGAGGCACCGCTATACCTACTTATAACGATTTAATTTGTTTTCTCCGCGAACAATCTAAAATACTAGACCGCACCGCCCCAGGTGTTACAAGTACATCTGGTAAACGTGTTTTATTTGAGCCCGCTTCAAAATTAAATAATAAACCGCATTTAAACGCTAAATCTATGCATTCCTTTGTCACATCTTCTTCGTTGAATAATAATAACCGCTTTCCAGACAAGTCTTTATGTACTTTATGTCGTAATAATTGGCATCCGCTATATACGTGTCGTGAATTTCATGATCTTTCACTTAATGATAGATTTAAATTCATTAAAGAACGCCAGGGTTGCACAAATTGTTTAAGTTTAACCCATAATTATTCCGCTTGTAAATCTACATCAAAATGCCGCTTCTGTAAATGTAATCATCATTCGTTGTTATGTCGAAAGCAAAAGGTAGTAGGTTCGATTCCGTCGCGCCACGAAGTAAACGGCGCGCCGCCTGCGCATGCGTTGCAGCGGCAAGACATCGTTCGTAAGCCGGCCGCTGCTGGCCACGGGTCTAACTCAAACGCCGCAACTATTGTTCGCGCTCAGACCGCTCCCGCGCACACCGCTTCCTCGAGTCGCGACAATGACTCAATCAATCAGCCGCCGCTGCAGTTACAGAGTACATCGTTAGCCGCTCAAACCGAGAACAATATGAATCAAACTTGTTTGCTCGGAACCGTTCAAGTTTATATAAAAGATTTATCGGGTAATTTACACTGTATTCGAGCACTCATAGATTCTGGTTCTCAGAACAATTTTATGACATTATCTTGTAGTAAAAAATTAAATATTAATGTCATTAAAGTTCAGCGTGCCGTGGTCAAAGGAATAGGGTCATCACCTAGTCCAATTAGGGGTGTCACTTCGGTCACTTTGCAATCTCGTTTTGATAATAACGTTTTGATACCTATTGATGTATTCGTAATCGACCGCATTACAGACGCGTTGCCGACGGTTCAGGTGGACTTGTCGAAACTTTTTTATTTAAATAATTTACCGCTCGCAGACGCTAGTTTTGCTTCACCAGGTGAAGTTGATATGCTTATAGGTGCATCTTTATTTTCTGATATATTACTGTCAGGACGTGCTCACGGTCCTACAGGTACTCCAACCGCTCTTGAAACTGTTTTCGGATATATTGTTATCGGAAACACGCCATCGCTTAATTCCGCTTCCGCTAATGTGTCACTTTGTTCGACTGTTGAATATCGAACGGATACAATCTTACAAAATTTCTGGCAACTTGAGGAGGTATCGACGTGTGAACCTGCCTTAAGTCCCGCTGACCGCGAATGCGAAAACATGTTTGTTAATAATTTCACCCGCGATGCATCGGGCCGCTACTCGGTTGCATTACCTTTCTGCAGTGACGTCACTCTCTTGGGTGATTCATATGAGTACGCTAAGAAACGCTTTATGTTACTTGAACGTAAATTTACTTACAACCCCGAGTTACGCTTAGAATACGACGCTATTATCCGCGAATACCTTCATAAAGGTTATATATCACTGGTAACAGAGGATGATTGTACATCCGGTTATTATATTCCTCACCATGCTGTGGCAAGACCTGACAAGACAACCACAAAATGGCGTATGGTGATGGACGCAAGTGCAAAAACTACATCGGGTGTTGCTCTTAATGATATTTTACACACGGGACAAAACTTACAGAATGATTTATTTATTATCTTAATTAATTTTCGACTTTACAAAATAGCTTTTACGTCAGACATCAAACAAATGTATCTACGCATTTTAACGCATAACATACACCACATCTTTCAAAAGTTTTTATATCGTTTTGACCCCGCACAACCGATAGCCGTGTATCAGTTCAACCGCGTCTGCTTCGGCCTTCGAAGTAGTCCTTTCTTAGCCATGCGAGTGCTACGGCAACTTTGCATTGACGAACGCAACCGTTTACCGCTCGCCACCGAAGTTTTGAAAAATAACTGTTACATGGACGACATTTGTTATTCAGTACCAACTCTAAATGAATGTTTACAACTTAGAGATGATCTCCGCGAGTTGTGCATGGCCGGGGGCTTTGAGCTCGTCAAATGGTCTAGCAATGAGCCAGTCTTACTGGATTCGCTACCTGAAACGCTACGCTATGATTCCCGCATTAATTTTAACGATCCCGCTCATACACTGAAGGTATTAGGTTTGCAGTGGTGTCCTGCAACCGACGAATTTATGTTCAAGGTCCAGTTAGATAACCGCCCGCCTACGAAACGCAACATTTTATCTGTCATCGCCCGCCTGTATGATGTACTTGGCTTAATTGCGCCGGTTATTTTATATTCTAAACTTATTTTGCAAAGTTTATTTTCTTTAAAAGTCGATTGGGACAGTACACCGCCGCTTGATATTTTGCGCTCGTGGTCGAAGTTCATTGGAGAACTTCATTTATTAGAAAATCTCCGCATTCCGCGACACTTAGGTGTGTTTGAAAACTCATCGATATCAATTGTAGCCTTCTCTGACGCTAGTGAACGTGCGTATGGTTGCGTGGTTTATGTTAGGAGTACAAACGATTCGTTCGGTCCTGCGACAATACGTTTGGTGTGCGCTAAGTCAAAAATTGCTCCGCTCCAAACTATATCTATAGCTAGATTAGAACTGTGTTCTCTATTAATAATGTCTAAGCTTGTCCGTCGTGTAGTCGATTCATATCGAACTCGCCATGTCGTGGATCAAATATTTTGCTTAACAGACTCCATGGTTGCATTATCGTGGGTTAAGTCACCTCCGCATAAATTCAAAACTTTTGTTGCAACGCGTATCACTAAAATCACATCCGCTATTCCCGCAGAATGTTTCTATCACGTACCGGGTATTGAAAATCCTAGTGACTGTTTATCGCGTGGTTTAACGCCCGCTCAAATTGGAAATCATCCTCTTTGGTTCTCAGGACCCTCTTGGTTACGTGACGACGTACAAGAGTGGCCTATCAAGTCTATTAATCCCGCTACAAATTATACTGAATTACCTGAATACAAGGTAACCGCTTTTTCCGCTACCGCTTGTACAATTAAACCGCACCCGCTTCTAACGCTGTCACAGCGAATCTCCCGCTGGTCTGTGTTGTTGCATACAATTATTTATATTTATCGTTTCATAGGTAAATTACCTCGTTCTAATACATTCGCTGCAAGTGATATTTCTTTCGCTGAAATAAAGCTAATTAAACTTTTACAAACCGCTTACTTTTCAGAAGATATTCGTTTACTTCAACAAAATAAAGTATGTTCCCGCTCTATTCGAAAACTCGCGCCATTCCTTGACGACAATGGCATACTGCGTGTCGGTGGTCGTCTGCGCCACGCCGACTTATCTTACGAGCAACAGCATCCTGTCCTGTTGCCTAGTAAGGACCGCATTGTACTGAAGTTAGTCGAATACTATCACCGCTTACACTGCCACACTGGCCCGCTCACTTTGATGTCTATCTTACGTCAACGATTCTGGATAATTTCGTGTAGAAAATTGGTGCGTCACGTGACACACAAATGTAATTTTTGTTTTAAAGCTAAACCTAAGCAAGTGCTACCGCTCATGGGTGACTTACCCGCTTACAGGGTTAAAGAAACTAAGGCATTTGTCCATACCGCTGTTGATTTTGCTGGTCCGCTATCCATAATTCCATATAGAAAGCGTGGAGTCCGGCCGTATAAATGTTACCTTTGCGTTTTCGTTTGCATGGTAACGCGAGCCGTTCATGCCGAACTTACCACCGATCTAACTACGATTGCTTTCTTAAACGCTTTCAAACGGTTTCTGTCGCGTCGAGGAGCAGTTTCCGTAATATATTCAGATAACGCTAAAACTTTCGTATCAGCTAAAACCGCACTATCTCAGGTGTACACGCTATTGAATTCCAACGAATTTAATATTTCATTTAGTAACGAATTAGCCGCTAATAAAATAACATGGAGGTACAATCCTCCACGAAGTCCTCACTTCGGTGGGAATTATGAGATTTACGTAAAGGCATTTAAGACGCATTTACATCGAGTTGTTGGTTTGCAGTTGCTCACCTATGAGGAGCTGCTAACAGTTGTAACGCAAATTGAGTGTATAATTAACTCACGCCCGCTAACGTTGCTTAGTGAAGATCCTTCAGATCTCACTGCGTTGACACCGTCGCATTTTTTGATGTCTACGCCATTAAAATATTTGCCCGCGTCTGATGGTAGTAGCGATCATATAAAACCGCGTTCTTTGTTGCACCGCTACGAACTGCTAGAGCAAATGGTTCAGTCGTTTGCTAACCGCTGGAAATTAGAATACCTTAATCTATTGCAATCTAGAGGAAAATGGAACACTCCTTCTAATCCTGTAAATATTGGTGATGTCGTAGTCATTATGACTGACAACACTCCACCGCTACAGTGGCCGCTCGGAGTCGTCGTTGCCACTTATCCGGGCAGCGATGGCATCTGCAGAGTAGCTTCTGTGAGAACGTCGACAGGGGTCTATAAGAGACCTGTCGTACGTCTGTGTCCGCTTCCTTCTCAATAGAGAAGTTCGCGTTGTCCCCGCCTTATCCGCTATTCTTAAATACTTAAAAACCGAGGGTTTTTAGGCCGGGGGCAATGTTCGCGCCTTTAAGGCGTATTTTCATATCCACCCTCATTCTATTGATAAACGCGACGGTTAAAATATCGTCGCGCAGTAACTAGTTAGTCAGTTAGTCATATTCTGGCTACCAGATCAACCGCTTGCTCTCTGAGCCCAACCGCGCCGCTGTTCTTCCACTGTCGTGGATATTCTTCCTATGGATTACTACTAAACCGCTTGTCCGCTATATCGAAGGTCGTGTGTGTGTTTGTGTTGAATTCGGTCTAGATTAACCATCGAGCAAGGACCGTAAGTCGCGTGAAGAGGTCATCAGGCATCCCACCGCTCCACTAAGGTAAGTCTGGACTGATTTAGTGCATGCACACCCACGAATACCGCTTGGTTAGCGTTCGGTACTAAGGCTGTACTGCCGCGCCAACAATATCGATAATTATATCGAGGCAATGAAATTATCGATAGTTGATAATATCGATATTTTGGTCGATAATATCGAATTTATTTAAATTTAAATAAAAAATATGAAGTTCATAGAGATTTTTTGTTTCATTAGTCCTTACGGACAGGCAAAGGGGCTAAGCCCATACAGCCAGAGAAAATAGAGAAATAAAACAAGTAGAGGATGTTTTTTATTTGTTTATATTGTAAGAAAAGGCTAATGTTCGAAGCCCAAACAGCCTTATCTAAGGTCGTGAATTATCCATATTTTTCTTCGGATATGATATCGATATTATCGATATTATCGATTTTCCGATATATCGTTGCAACCCTAGTCAAAAAATTATGGCCTGGCCACAATTTTTATTTTATCAATGTATCATTGATCACGCACACATAGACAATAGACGAACGTGTAAAACATCACCTGCACGCACATTTATAGAATAGTGTGCGTTTGATACTCATTCTAGTTTCACTATTTTTCATTACTTCTTTCATACCCCAATATTGTTTCCAAGCATTTCTTATACGTCTATCAATTTCTTTTGTGGTTAAATCTAGAGGCGAGATTATTTGACCAAGGTATAAATATTCATCGACATAGTCAATCATATTGTCCTTAATTTTGATGGGTTCTCGTTTTCCATTGGTCATGGCTTTCGTTTTTTGTGTGTTCATGACTAATCCCACCTTTTGGCTTGCCTTATCCAGTTCATTCAACATTCTCTGCAGACCCTCACTTGTTGGTGACAGGATTATTAAATCATCTGCGAATCTTAAATGTGAAAGGTTTTCACCATTAATAGATAAACCACATTTGTCCCAATCTAATTGACGAAAGACGTCCTCTAGAACTGCAGTAAAAAGTTTCGCTGAGATTGGGTCACCCTGTCGTACGCCTCTTTCAATTTTGAATTCTTTTCCCTCTTTCTCTAGTTTGATTGACGCACACATGCTTGATATTGTTGCCTTGTTTTTTTGTTTTCATTGTAGGGCGACGCTCAACCTAGTCTAGACATTAGATCATCAAAGCTGTCAACCTACTTATCAAAATGGCATCCATAATTTTTTTTATTTTCATCATTATTTTATTTACAGAAATATAAATGTTGGTTTAAATGCTTGTCTTATAAAACATGAATATGAAATGTTTATTTACAAAGAGTAAATACGATAGTTTTATATGTTTTTTCTTTATAATATTTTAAGAAATATATCCATAGTGTATCTACATTATTACAATCATGTGCCAACAAAACAAAATATTTTATTATGTGAATATATTGGCAATTGATATCATACAAATGTTATTTAAATTAAGTGTAATTGATTATTTTATTATACATTTTCTTTTAAGTAACAAATTAAATTTGACTATCTAGATTTTTCATTAAAAAATTGTAGAGCATACCAAAACCATAGCACTACTCTATGTACTAATAAGTACCTCTATGAGCATAGTTCAGCATACTGAATGCTCTGTGTCAGTGTTCTATATATTTATAGAGCGCGAGCGAGATGGATATTATAGCTATGGCTATCTCATTCACACTTAAAGAAAATGACATATTATATCCCTTTAAACTATTGTAAAATCATAATTGTTATAGTATTCAGCAGTACTCGTGATAATGTTTTGATTTATTATATATTTTAGGATGAAAATTGTCATTGAAATTCGATTTCTCCATGCTCATCCATATTTTAACCACCCAATACGGCAATACGGTCTAACGGTCAACTACTGCCATGTAAAGGAACTTTGTTCCAATTATACATAACATATTTGCACTAATACTACAGTCACTGAGGATATGGAACTTCCATACTCCACTAAAAACAACCTTATGTTGTGTGCTCACAGTCCAATTTAGCTTGTAAACAAAATTTACTTACAACATTTTATTTTTACAATGAATTTTAATCACAGGCGTGGATCTGGCATTTGTATGGCCATTAAAACAAATTTCATATCCAACGCTACAAAATAGTCTACATATCACTGGCATATAATCACTCACATCACTTATCACTTCACTGTTCAATACTCCCAACGTTCGTTGTACAGCTCCAAGGATCACTGAGTCATTGGCGGCGGTTTCCCGCTGGCCAGGACATTCTTCATCGTCTTCAGCATGCTCGGTATCAGCCCCATGTGTTTGTCTACGCACTTCACTGCGCACTTCTCAAATTCTATCGTGCATTTATCGACCTGGAATATTAAATTATGGGGTATTACTGATGTGCAATGTCAAATAAATAACGCCACACTCATAGCCCCACACTAGGATGCCCTGAGTTGTGTTTTCCATGGACAACAGAGTAGACAAGGACTCACATGCAGACCGAGAATGGAAAATATAAATTTGGCGACATCTGGCGGATGGTTTATGAGCTATCTCTACATAAAAATTGTGAAGTCAGTTATTTTATGTAAAAATAGAGCTATTGTACTACATGCCTATCGAATAACGTACAATTTTAACAGCTTTCCACAGAAATTATTTCACAGAAGTTACTTTTAACAAAAAGTATTTATAAATGACACATTTAATGTGACATCTTAACCTACATCTCAAACAGAAAACATACCGATCCATCGCTCCAAACGCGCCAAAAAATACATAACCTCAAAAAGACATGTACTCACAGTTTCTTGGCTAGGATTGGCACCGAGTCTATCGCGAGCAGAGTCATTGCAATCCATCACACACCGCTGTAGTCGGTTTTGAAAATGATTTATTTCATTCTGTAATCAGAGAGTAAATTAAATTAAGATGGATATCATACAAATTAATCATATTTTGTCAATTTATGAATTGAGTCTAGTAGGATTGGGTGCTGCAACCATGACACAGTTACAAAAACAGTTAATGTTTGCAATGATAGAGCCATTTTTTTGATCTGAATGATTTCAAGGTGCAGAAATGAGTTTCAGTTTTACACTGATCTGAATAATGATTAAATGCAGATACAAATTGCTTAAAACAATTATTTTACTAATCAAATGATAGACACCTTTGTCCCTCCGGCATGCAGATATCCTTAAGATGTTCTCCTTCACTGTTATAGTGAATAACATCTAAATGCTTAAAACGCACATAACTTTAAAAAGTCCAAAGTGCATGCCCTGAGATTTGAACCTGGACTTCCCAAGTAGGAGGTCAAATTCTGAACTACTGGGCTATCACCTCTAAGTACCTTACTAAAACATAAATTAACCATACCTGCACATAATTATTAGCCTGGTTGAGGGAAGTAGTGCAGTTCTCAATACATCCGTGAACCCTCTCCAACGAGGACTGCTGGTCATCACAGCACCTGGCTGCGCACCGATGCATGTCACCCTGAAAGCAAGGTAATATGGACTGTATTAAAAAAAATCGGCCAAGTGCGAGTCGGACTCGCGCACGAAGGGTTCCGTACCATTATGTATAAAAACGCCAAAAAAATGTGGTCTGTTGTATGGGCGCCCCCTTAAATATTTATTTTATTCTGTTTTTTAGTATTTGTTGTTGTAGCGGCAACAGAAATACATCTTCATATTACGGTTCATGAGATACAGCCTGGTGACAGACGGACGGACGGACGGACGGACGGACAGCGAAGTCTCAGTAATAGGGTCCCGTTTTACCCTTTGGGTACGGAACCTTAAAAAACGCTAACACACTCATACCCCCCCCCCCCCAGTAGGATTGGTTAACTGTTTCTCACTTTGCTTCGAGTCCCTTAAAAATTGTTGGATGAATCTTTATACTGATATACAGGTAGTTAATGTGATAAATACATGTGTTATATGAGTTAGTGATGTTATATTTGCATTATTTTTGCCGGTCATAACACAAGAAATCTAACTAATGTAATGTAAAAAGATTTAATACGGGTTATATACCTTTAATTTCGCATATTTATCAGCGTTTTTAGGAGAAAATTGGCAAGTATTGCATAATATCTAAGTCTAACATAAAAATAGAAAGATACCACTTAGCATTTGAGTACAATAGAATGTTAAGTGATTTTTTTAATAATCGTAGCTGTTGCATAAGAAAACTCATGATAATTATGAGCCATAACCTAAAACTAACCTGCATTTTCCGTAAATAGCTCATGTCCAATTCATTCACTAAGTTTGTCATCTCCTGTTCAATCCTGTATTTCTGCGCTTCAACCATCTTGGAGGATGTTTTATTACTTTTATTTTAACTTTAAGGATTAAAATTGTTTCGAAAATTGTTCAAAAGATCAAAAACAGGAATGCGTAATGCGTGCTACCTTTTCGAATAAACTGTCAAGTCAAAATTGTCAATGTCAATTGTCAATTACTATTGTCAAAATAACAAGTGTCATATGTGCTGCGTTCTACTAACTTCTCATAACGATCTCGCGCTCCAAGACTCTGTTTCATGTTCCATTAATTTTTTGCGATACAATTTTGTACCTTAGTGGAACGATTTTAGCGTTGATGTAAACATTACAAATGGCTGGGCTTGAAAACTTAGGTAGGAACTTAAAGAGGTTAGTTACAGTATGCAATTCCTATTGATGAACCTTAAAAAACTATTGATTTACTTCACGTGCATTTAAAATTAACTGATCATAATAAAATATAATTATTTTCCGTCGTCACCTTATATATTATGTTTCAATAGCGCGGCAAATTTGTCAGTACCCACAACGCCCGCACCGATTTAAATGGGCAGTTAAGAGCCGAATACGATGATGTTACTGCACCATGAACGGTCACGTATGACTAGTGGAACGAGTTTTGAATTGTTTTGAGCATTGTATTCTCTTAATGGAATGTACCCGTCGTGTCATTTTCATTTGTCAACGTCAGATTGGTATGTCACGCACATGTCACGCACGATAACAATTGTGACATTTGTTGGTGTTACCAGTGCAGTCATTTTCATTATCCATCGTAGGTAATTTATAAAGGTTTCTTTGTTGTTGGAAGTGTCCATGATCATTAAATTATTATTTTAAAATCTTTTTGTACAATTTACAACATAGCAATCTGAACACTGAGTGCATTTTTTTAATATTTCTTTATATAGTAAACTTTAATAGGAAATAATGAAATTGTTTAATCAAATACTCTGTTTTAGTATAAATTCACGTATTAATTATTATATATATTAATACGCTAAGGTTAAGATGTTTGCCTCCCTTTTTCGAAAAAACCACACAATTACTTCGCATAAATTTTATAATAATTTTATAGATAATTTAAATAAATAATAAATTACTTGCTCTATCGGCATCAACAATTGAAAAATTTATTGTTGCTTTTGTTTTTGCAAAATAATTAATTATTACATTAAGAAACAATACAGCAATGCTGCCATCTATTGACGGTTGGTAAATCAACTCACATATTATAATACTTTTCGTGTAGTGGCGCTTTAGCTCAACGTAGTGCGAATTATTCGCACGGGTTTTGCTTGTATAATAATAAAAATATAGTTTGAATAATAATTAAAAATATGATTAGGTACGTGTTAACAAAATATAATTATATTATTTTCCTTGGCTATAATTTTCATAAAAATACCTACCTTATACAAATATTTATAATATTTTTTATGTTTTCAATTTTACAATTTTTCATGTAATATTGCTGCGACTGACAATATTGTTGCTTTTTTACTTATAATAATTATTCAGGCAAAGTAATTGCTTATTATTCTGAAATAATAAGAAAATTTTAAAAATCCAGCAAATGAGAATGCAGCACCACCCTTCTATTATTGCCGTGGCGCCTATGATAACTGTGAGACTGTGACCAACATAGAATAAGACTCGATTCTGGCGCTAGGATGGTAGCAGATGGCATCCAGATCCAGTTAGCAGATGCTTATATTCCAGCAAAGATGTATTAAATATCTAGATGGAACATCGAATCCCCGAAAACGTGTCAAAAATTTGCCGCCAACAGTTGGCAGCCAATTTTATATCATTACGCACAGATTACGCACACATAGACAATAAATGAACGCGAAAAACATCGCCTACACATGCTTGATAATGTTGCCTTGTTTTTTTTGTTTTCATTGTAGGGCGACGCTCAATCTAGATATTTAAATCATTGTATTCCAGTAACCAGCTTATATTCTAATATAAGCCGGTTAATTTGTTAAAATTGTGAGGACTGTAGGAACTGAGTTAGTGACAGTTAGTCCTGTTAGTTTATGTTAATACCTAGTTCAGTTTTTAATTGTTATTACGAGTGTCACTCGTTCTAATTGCATCACTAATGCATTGCTACCCTAGAGGATTGGGATGTTCGCCTCTAAAATATCTAACCAGCTCCACACCTTTCTATTCGGAACACACCTGATATTAATTAAAACAACACTGAAAATCCTCGTTCCACGTTTTATTGCAACATTTCCTGAAAAAAAAGCAATGAAACTTGAGAAGAATATTACAAAACCATGATACAACAACGCTTATCTTTCACACCGATCTGATAGATCACGATTTGCAAGATAAAAGTGGTGACAATAAAAGAAAACCAAAATTATTGTAACAAGTGTAATATAATTTCTTGAATAACGATCGAGTTTAGACGAATATTTTTTGCAATTATTTTTTACTATTTCATCGGCGAAAGTTAATTTTAAAATGTTGAAATTTGTTTATATAATTTTTTTAATAGCAATTTTAAGAATACGGGTTAGTAAATTGTAAATTTTACTAAGCTATTATGTATGTATTGTTGTGGTCAATTTAGCTGAAATTTAACGATAGGTATCAATAATTATTAGATAATAACCTTTAAACCACTTTAAATCTATGTTTCAGAGTTTATGTTCCTATAATTTAAAATTACCGTAAGAGATGCATAAAGCGTGTTCTTGCTTAACCTTATGATAGGTATCTACCATATTGCTCACAAAGACATACAAAATTGACTTAAAAAGAAACTGCATTAAAATTTAAGTTATTAGTATGTCAGATACAGAGTACACAAAATATTTTTAGAAGCCACACATCAGTTTCTTAAGTGTCTTAAAGATAAATTAATATTTCAGGTGGCGTTTCCCCAAGCCATTAATTGGCCGAATTTCAATCTTCTTCGACCCATGCAAGAAACTATTCTAGAAGCGCCTGGTTTCACTCCGCAGTTCTACAATCCTCAAATACTAGAAGCGCCTAGTTTCACTCCACAGCTCTACAATCCTCAAATACTAGAAGCGCCTACTTTCACTCCGCATCTTTACAATGCCCAAATACTAGAATCGCCTAGTTTCTCTCCACAGCTCTACAATCCCCAAATATTAGAAGCAGCGCCGAATATACCTGTTATTTCTTTACCCCCTATTTCTCCTATTTCCTCCATTTCTCCTATTTCTCCCAACACCGCAACAACAATAATAACAGATTGCTCGCCGTCTGTCTGCAAAAACCTTATGAATACAATTCAGTTAATGATCGTATGTAATTTACTCCAAAATGCCCAGGGTGGATCAGATTTGGCAGTCCAGTTAGCGGCACCAATAATAAACGAGGTTATTTCTTCCCCTAATTTTTCTTGTGGTTGTGAAAATCCTCTATTACTCAATCCTATTTCCTCTAGCGTGCCTGATATTTCTCCTTATTTTCCCCCACCTCCTACAATCATTTCTCCCGACATGTTTTCTAATTTCGTAATACCTGATGTTATTCCCGACTACACCAATTTTCCTGTTTCTAATGGATTGTTTTATAACTTGTCTTAAATATAGTACATTATTACATTTTGAAGTGTGTTGTTAAATTATGTTGTCTCTGTTAGTTATGAATTAAATGTTTATTTACAAAACCGTGTTATTACTACAAAAATCAATAAATGTATTTACTGATATTGTGAAAATAAATGTAATAAAACTGTTGAAATATTTCGTCGTTTTTCGTGGACTTAAGATACAAAACGAGCATGTGACGCAAACAAGCACCTTCCGCGCCCATGACAACTGTGACCGACCCAGAACAAGTTAGTCAGTATAGGGCAATATTATAAAGTTTTGTGATAGTTTGTTGGAAGGTATGAGGACTAGAGCAGGGTATGTAAATTAGTGTTTTTTTAGTAGTTGTTAATATGAGTAATAGTCCAGTTAGTAGTCTAATTAATAGTCCAGTTAGTAGTAGAAGTAGTTTTTAGTAAGAGTCATCCTGAAAAAGCACCAGATTTCGAATGTTCAAAATCTCTTCACCCAGTAAAAAGAGCTTACATAGCATATAAAAATACAGTCGATTTGATAACCACCTTTTTTGCATCGGTTAAAAAATACAACTCATAATTTGTATTACATTATTTATTTCTTACAACAAAAAACATTAGGCTTATCAGTAGTATAACAACGTGAGTAGTTTAATAATAAATAGGTCCGCCGCCGTAACCATACCCGCAATTATCGTTGACCAGAGGACTGACAGTTACGCAGGGCAGAGTAGGTGGAGCAAATCCAAAATTGCAGCTCAGAGGCCCTGGAATCGGTGCTGGATATATTGTCACTTCTGGTTCAGACAAACCACAGTAATTCGGCACCACCATTGGTCCGATAGGGGGTATAACTTCATTCACACAATTATACACATTCGGTTGTAAACCTGGTGTGATAGTCTCAAATCCACAGTAAGGGTTGACTGGACTTTCAGGGATGGGACAGTTGATATAGTTAGGGATTATTTCCGGCATTCCACAGTAGTTCGGACCAATAGTGTCGATTCCAGAAAGGGGGAAGATCGTTTCCCCGTATCCATATGGGTAAGAATCGATGTGAAAAGGTAAGATTTCGGTGTAAGTGATGTAGTTGGGGTATACGTCATTCAAACCACAAGGAAGGTATGGATCGATTGTAGGGCCACAAGGAGGGATTAACTCGTAGCTGGGATAAATCGTAGGACCACAAGGAGGGATATATTCGTAATAAGGACCACAATTCACAATTGGACTAATAGGGGGAATTAAATCTATGTACGAACCACAAGTAGAAATTGGTCCATATGGGGGAATTAGATATTCAGGGCCGAAGATATCAAAAGAGCAAGGACATGAGGCAATCAACGAATCTAGTAAAGGTCCGAGGTTATTAACTAGATGCTCGGAAGGTCCTACTGTAGATCCGATTAGATTACTAACAATAAGAAGTTGTAACGCATTCACTAAGGCATTTGATACTGAAGTATCTATGATTGTGGTGACATAGGGATTTGGGTTAATTATCTGTAGGCTTGTGGTTGGACAGGGGGGTATTGAGGGTTGACAGGGGACTGGAATACAGGGCGGAGGGGATGGGGGCGCGATGATCGGTGGACTACATACTTGCGAATGGACCTGAAAGAAGGAAATACATTTTATTTTAAAATATTAAAGAATTACCTAAATGTCTTCAATTGTTTTTGACAAGCTACGTTCGAGTTCGATATGAAATTCTTTTTAATGGCATCCCATACAAATGCCAGCTTTCCGCCCCTGTGATTAAGGTACATTATAGATTGATGACGAGAATTTAAAATGCCTTAAGTAAATTTTACTTACAAGCTAAATTGAACTGTGCGCATTGGTAATAGATGTGTTATTAGCACAGAGCGGTAATTCCATATCCTCGAATGTGAACTATTGTAACTAAGTATATTCTTTTTATTTCTTTGTTAACGTCAAACTTACCGTACAAAATAACACAGCGACACTCAAAAGTACCAGGTAACCAGACATCTTGATACATACACACAAAACCAAATAAAATTACTAATTTATATAGGTTAGTATTACTACATGTAATAGTGACATAATATCGCAACAATATGACACAATAAACAGCAGGTAACTAGGGCTTTGTATTACTTACTTATATTACCAATTCTATTAAGTAATAAGACCTCCTCAATAATGTGGAGAGACCCGTGCTCAGTAGTGGGTCATTAGTGGATTGTAGCCAAAGGATCTCGTGGCCAATGCTCCGAACGCGTTCGGTATGGGATTTGTGCAACCCATACAAATGCTATTCAAGCCCCTGTGAATTGACAGCCAGAATTTAAAATGCCTTGAGTAAAGCCTACTTCCACTTACTTTTGTTTTGCGTTCGTTTTGCTGTTCCTATCTGTAACACCGGGTTGCCTGGAAGAAATCGCTTTAAAGCGATAAGGCCGGCCATTGTTTTGCACTCCTTGATTGAGCATAATTATGTAATATTTTTATGGTGTGTTAAGTAAATAAATAAATAAAATTAAATTAAACTGTAGGTGGTAGAGCCAGTTCGCCCGCCAAGGTACTCAGTACCATTTCTACCGTCATAATAATTGTTTTAAGAGCAATTGTGTTCCGGATAGGAAGGTGTAGAGCCGGTTCACTTTTTTAGAGGCGACCATCTCAGTTCTCAGGGGTAGCAACGCATCTGTGACCGAATTACTTAATAATTAATAATTACTTATTAATTCTTACCATCAGGTGGGATCGTTGTCAAGCATTAACTTATTTTAAGTAAAAAAAATAAAAAAAAATTGGAAGAAGACACACTAATCATTACTAACTGGACAATACTAATATTAACTAACAGGATTAACTATGACTAACAGTCCCTGTCCTCACACTTATTAACAAACTAACCAACTAACATTCTAACACCAATTCTACTAACTGGACTAACCACCCTAGTCCCTAAATTGGGTCTTGTTCTAAGTCGGTCACAATTGCCATGGGCGGCAGCGGAAGGGTGGTGCTGCATGCTCGTTTGCTACCTTAATTCCATAAAAAAAAATAGCTACTCAAGTAGTTGACAGACCCTGCCTGCTTGCAGGTTCGATGCTGGGTGAGATATTTAATAAACAAATAAATCTTTGTTCTCGGGTCATAGAAGTTAATGAATGTATGTGTTATTTTTGTAGTCCACATACTTTTATGTGTAGTTACACCCTGCCCCCTTTGGTTATTTCATGTTAGACTCTTTAAGACTATGTATCTAAGTACGTCGTTCGCGTTCTTTATGGAATTCGTTATAATTAAACTAGAGAACCGCCCGCGCTTCGCTTCGGTACCCGTAGGTAACAGCCACGTAGGTCCCACTCCCGTAGGAATCTCTGCTAAAAAGTAGCCTGTAACATTTGCCTATGTCTTAAGTAAATTACATGTAGTATTTGATAGCGTTATTCAAAACTTGCAAATGAATTTTACTAACGCCTTCTATTAACAACTCCGGAAATAAATATCTAGCAACTAACAAAAATCGATCTTCCCATGGGAATGAGATGTTTTTCCGCGGTAAAAAGTAGCCTACGTCACTCTCCACCCTCCTAACTATCCCCACACACATAAACCATACCATATAATAGCCATGTTGCGACGAGAAAGAGTCACAAACAAACAAACAAACAAACAAACACACTTTCACATTTATAATATTAGTAAGGATTTATTTTTGCGGGAAGTGGCAATTCTATATTCTCAGCGTCTCGAGTATAATATTTTATTTATTAATACCTACTCCTCAAATTAAATGAATGCTTTTAAAAACAGTAAACATAGAAGTTAAATATAAAATTTTTGCTACAGTAGGTAAGTAAGTACCTAATTCGATAGCAAAAGAACATGACAAATTAAAACCTTGTAAAAATAGCATGAACGTACAAAATTTCACAAAAGACTTCTGTACCTTCCAAAAGCGCTGAATAAGATGATTTGCGCGATCAAATTTTTTTTTTTTATCTTTTCAGTGAAGAACAACTTGCATATTTATTTCCATAGTAATAAATGTACTTCTTCACGATTATTAAAATCTACTAAATATCGAAGAAGATAAATAATTGCATCACAGTTTACTTACATCATTATTTAAGTAAACTCAATCGTGATATTATGATTCAAAAAAGCAATTATTGAAACCTGATCGATTTCAAAATTTAATGTTACAATGTATCAGAAGATAAAAAATTACAATTTCTCAACGCAATTCATGCAATATTATCATCACTCATTCGTAAGTTGTCAAAGATAAAAATTGGGAAATAAAATATGATACATCACGAATTTACAGATATCACTGTTATGTAATTGATTTAAAAGATAACATAATTCTTATAAAACAAGTGTGTAACGTTCTGTTTTATATCATAAAGATCCATTATTGAATATTCAACAATAAATAATAAATATTTTTTTCGAAAATGAACGGCAAGTTCAGATTTTATGAAAAAATCATTGTTTTTTCTTTACTTTTAATTAAGGTAAGGCTAGATTTTATATTAAAAATAAAGTTTACTTTAAAATGTTATTGAATTAATTTTACACACTTTATTACTATTGAGATTTTTATATAATTATTCCATGTTTTATCAACTTTTATATTCATTACCTACGTTTTTTGTTTTACAGATAACATCATCCCATAGGATCGTGCGTTCTTCATCACTGGTTCTATCACCAATATCGGAAGCTAGATCACAAATCAAACGGTCAATCATCACCAATCCTTCATATATGACTGCAGATGAGAATCTCAAATGCTTAAACTTGGCTTCAAACATTCAGAGTGTTATTTTAAACCAACTGAAGCGTAATGCGTTGAAGACGCCAGTTTTTGGGCAAATTTCTGCGCCAATCATTGATGGAATGGCATCTAATCTGTGTCCTTGTGCTGTGTGTTCGAAACTCAAACCAAAATTCAAAATGGCGGCGCCAAATGTCAATATGCAATCGCGCTGGATCGAACAAGTTCCTAAAGTCCAGACAACTTACATTTACTAAAATTCGATAATATTTAACGCAAATCTTTAATTATTGTTATTTTCTTATTATTCTTGTATTGAGTAGGTATAAGAATTTATTTGTAATGTAATTAGGTACTAAGTTATTTATTTAAATTATTGACTAATAAATTATTTTTGTGCAATTTAATTCAGTTTTTTTCATTTCTAGCTTCTGCCCGCGGCTTCGCCCGCGTGGAATTCATTTATATCGCGAAACGGGATTTTTCATACAAACTTTCATCCCCTATTTCAAGCCTTTAGGGGTTGATTTTTGAAAAAAAAAGTGTCTTCAACTATTTCATTTTAACTCGGCTGATATGAACACAGCTACAAGTGGCTGCGCAGATGTCAATTTTAAGGCCAAAATGGTGGTAGGAAGCGGGGAGTGCGGACGGTAGGATAGTTAGCCAATACTGGACGTATTTTTAGGTCCATGGCCAATACGAAGTAGCGCTTCACAAAACACTGTCATGGCCGCCGTGTTTTGATTAGTCAGTTACTGTACCTGCGCAAACATCTCGGAAAACGAAGTTCACATCAGCCGAGTCAAAATGAACTTACAGTGCGCCCAGCTTATCTCTGAAATTGGAACTAACGCCACCATGTTAAAAAGTCATTCATAAGTACGTTGTGATCATTCATCTGTCAGTTACTAGTGTGCAATGAGTGGTTAATTGCGTCCGACAGCGCCTCTCTTCATTTCAATCTTAAGTTGGGTTTACTATACTGTAATTAATTAATTTGTCATTTATAGTTCACTAGCTTTCAGTCCGCGACTTTGTTCGCTTGAAGTGCACTAACAATTTTTATTTATAACCTTTTTTATGGAATTACGGCTGGTCTCTGTGTTTCGTGGTAGCAACCGAGCACGCAGCACCTTCCGCTGCCGCCATGACAACTGTGACCGACACAGAACAACACTCACATCGGGACTAGGTGGTTAGTCCAGTTAGTAGTTTTTACTAAGAGTCTTCTTGTTCTATTTCGGTCACAGGTAGCTAACCGCCTCTAAAAAAGTGTAATTGGCTCCACACCTTGCTATCCAGAACACAGTTGCTGTTTAAGCAATTATTATGACGGTAGAAATGTTGGTATTATGATGGAAGAAAGCCTAGTGGTTAAGAATTCGGCCTCCTATTCGGAGGTTCCGGGTTCGAACCGAGGGCACGCACCTCTGACTTTTCGGAGTTATGTGCGTTTTAAGCATTTAAATGTCACTAGCTACAAACAGTGAAGGAAAACATCGTGAGGAAACCTGTATGTCGGAGACTTCGCAAAACTTAAAGGTGTGTGAAGTCCGCTAATCCGCACTTGGCCAGCGTGGTGGACTATGGCCTTAACCTTCTCATTCTGAGAGGAGACCCGTGCTCAATACTGGGCCGTGATGGGTTGAGATCATGATGATGATGTTCTCATCATCTTGATCCAGCTGAACTCTAGGGTTAAGATTTATTTTTATGCCACTTGGCCGTGGTCTATTTTCCGCCCCCGCATGCATGCATGCCTTGAACGCACGCTTACGGTGACCCTGTAGCTAGCATATGATTACAGATTCTGGACTCTGTGATCCTTATTATCGATTTAGCTTCAAAACTGACAGAATTTGATTCAAACTTGGGTACGCCCCTTTTTATCTCCTTAGGGTCAGCTCACACCGAGACGCGACGCGACGCAACGATACTGGAAGAGGCCAGTGATTTCGCGCTGCGCCGCGCGCCGCCGCGAGACGCATCTCAATGGCGCGAGGTGCATCGTAAAATCGTTGGCAACACGACGCCTCGCTGCGCAGCGAGACGTCGCGCGACGCAGCCAGATGACGCGCGGCGCAGCGGAATGTGTCTACATTCGCCACGTGCTCTTCCTCTTCTGCAGGAAGTCCGATTATACCAAGATCCCAGTCTATCATTATAATTTCACTTTTTTCACTCGCACACTCGACCGAACCGCATCAATTCACCACGAAGTCTGGACGGACGGCGGTGGCTTCGGCTGCGCCTCGCGGCGTCGCGCGGCTTTGGGAGGCGCAGCGCGGCTATTGCACGCCGCGCGTACCGACGATGCACGGCTGCGTAGCGATGCACCGCGCTACGCCGCGAGGCGTCACGAGACGCAGCGCTGCATGAAGCAACGTATTCTGAATTCTCACAATGAAATGTGTATCTTTTCGTGTAGAAAATAAAGTTCTATTTTGAGCCGCTCTTTGAAAGACTGCGCGCAGCGTCGCGTCGCGTCTCGTCTCGGTATGAGTTGACCCTTATGGGGCAAATTTTCAAAAATCCTCTTAAAGTTACTCTATAAAAGCAAGCAAAATACAAAATTTCTTGTTTCTAATCTTAGTGGTTTGGGCTGTGCATTGATATTTTAAGTCAGTCAGACATTAAGTCAGTTTTCCTTTTGTATAAGTATTAAGTATTTAGATTATTTAGATGTAGGTAGGTAGATTATTTTTACGATTTACTAATTAAATTAAAATTTTATTTCAATATTCATTCATTGCTTTCTTCGGAAAAGCTTAGTTATTATTTTAACATTCTTAATTAATTAATTCTGAATTTCATTTCGCTCGTCCCTCGATAGCTTTTTGAGGAAGTAATATTAAAATCTCTCTCAACATCGTAAATCAGTGAATTTCAAATACAAAGCATTCTAAATATTAAAATTCTTTATTAAAAGTCAGCCCACTCTATAAATACATAAACTATTTAATCAAGTCAATTCTGGGGCCAACTACTCGTATACTTGTTTTAGAGGCGATTATTTCTGTACCGTGGGTAGCAACGCATCTGAGACCGAATTAGAAGGAGACGCTTACTAACAACGCGTACTAACTGGACTATTACTAACATCAACTAACAGTACTAACTTTCACTAACAGTCCCTGTCCTCACATTTTTTTTTATGGAATTAAGGTAGCAAACGAGCATGCAGCACCACCCTTCTGCTGCCGCCCATGGCAATTGTGACCGACTTAGAACAAGACGCAATTTAGGGACTATGGTGGTTAGTCCAGTTAGTAGAATATGGTGTTAGAATGTTAGTTGGTTAGTTTGTTAATAAGTGTGAGGACAGGGACTGTTAGGGATAGGTTAGTCCTGTTAGTTAATATTAGTATTGTCCAGTTAGTAATGATTAGTGTGAGTCTTGTTCCAATTCGGTCACAGATGCGTTGCTACCCCTGAGGACAGATGGTCGCCTCTAAAAAAGGGAACCGGCTCCACACCTTCCTATCCGAAACACAATTGCTCTTAAAAACAATTATTATGACGGTAGGAATGGTACTGAGTACCTTGGCGGGCGGTGGTACTACCGCGGGCGAACTCTAGGCTCTACCACCTATCCTATCAATTTATTAACAAACTAACCAACTAATGTTCTGACACCATCTTCTCACTGGACTAAGCTTTCCAATCCCTAAATAGTAAATTAAGTCTTGTTCTGTGTCGGTCACAGTTGTCATGGCGGCAGCGGAAGGTGCTGCGTGCTCGTTTGCTGCTTTACTTGTACCTACGAAAAATCCTGTAGGTAAAAGTTTACCGGCTTCCCAGTTTTGATGAGAGATTTACCCTGTCTTGTAGAGGATTATCGATTTGTTGATAACATTAAAGAATTAATTTTATCCTTAATAATGTTAATGAATTGCGAGAAGAAATTTTATTTATATTTCACAAATGAATATTCATTCAGTAATCTCGAATGTTATTTTTATTGTCACTGTTCAATTAACGGCAAAGAATCTCTGACTAAAAATAAAAAAAAAATCTAATTAAAAAGTATAAAACCATAATGTTAATTGATTTTTTTTATTTAATTGGGGATATTCAAGGAAAACAGCAAAAACAAATTAGGTATCTTTTAATTTGTAACATTTTAATTGCATTATTGTAAGAGAATTATCATATCTCTAAATTATTACAATAACAAAATAAATTATTAACACGAATAACTTAAAACTAATAGACTTAGAACACGTAGATAATTACAAATTACAAAATAATTAACTCCCATTAAAAACTCAGATCTTAAATAGTTCCGTTAAAGAAAACAAATCTTTATAATCAGATGTCAAATGATATGGCGATTTCGGTTCAGCTTTTGCTTGAAATTGCTCAAGATATGGAGAATTTGGGCCAATTGCATCATAAGGAGACATTAGCCCCGGGGGTCTTGGAGGAGGCAGCGTTGGAGACCCATAAGCACCCATCATAGATTTAGGAATCCCTGTATCCCCAAAACTCGTTGTACCAATGAAATTCGCATTTGGCATAACATATGGATAGCTTGGTACTTCTGGAATACTCGGAGGTACATAAGGAATTGGTAATGGTGCTACTGCTGGAAATAAATCCTCGTCCTGAGAAGCTGAATTAGTTTTTGGTGGTGGATTATGGATTAAATTGGTGATTATCAAAAGCTGTAATGCTATTGCCAGATTGTTCAATATATTTGAATCAAATGGGGGAGTTGGTAGCAGATCTTTTGGTAATGTTTTGTCAAGTAAGGTTTCCTTGCAAGGTTCTGGTTTGGTTGGGAGTTTAGGCGGTTCTGGTGCTGAAGCTACTGAAGAAGCCTTAATAGGCTGTTGATATGCTGAAGTTTGATAAGCCGTTGGTTGGTAAACTGGTGTGGATGGTAAATTTGTTGGCTTTGGGCCAATTGGTGTCTCCTTTGGCACAGCTGTGGGCAGTGCTGGTTGGTACGTCTGGTAGACTGGGTTTGGAGCATAGCCTTGGACTGGGTAGCTGGAGAAATATGCTGGAACAGGTATTGAATTTCCTGCATATTGGACGTACTGCGCGTTTGATGCTATGATCTGGAAAAGAAACAGTTATATTTAGTTCTATTATAAGCAATAGTTGATGTTATGATAGCCTAGTGATTGAGAATTTGACTTCCTACTCGGTTGATCTAGTTTTGAGTCCCACGGCACGCACTTCTGACTTTCGGAGTTACGTGCGTTTTAAAATTAAATGTAACTCGCTGTAACGGTGAAGGAAAACATCGTGAGGAAACCTGCATGCCGGAGAGTTCGCAAAAAAACTCAAAGGTTTGTGAAGACTACAATCGCCGCCGTACCTATTCTGCCGATAACAACCGGGACCGATGGATTTACGTGCCTTCGAATGCACGGAAGCGCATAAGAAATTTTACCACAAGCGGTCACGCGGTCATACATCCTACTATCAGACCCGTAGTTGTCTAAGTTGTTGCATATTTAAATAACATAATAAAATAAAACACATTAATAGATTATACTAGAGAACCGCCCGCGCTTCGCTTCGGGACCCGTAGGTAATAGCCGCATAGGTCCCGCTCCCGTAGGAATCTCGGCTAAACAGTAGCCTTTTATATGATATACTGGAACATTAGATGTAACATTTGCCTATGACATAAGTAAATTACACGAAGGATTTGATAGCGTGATTCAGAATTTGCAAATGAATTTTACTAACGCAATCTATTAACAACATTCTAGCTAAATATCTAGCAACTAACAAAACATCGATCTTCCCATGGGAATGAGATGTTTTTCCGCGGTAAAAAGTAGCCTAAGTCACTCTCCACCCTCCCAACTATCCCCACACACATAAACCATACCATATATCAGCCATGTTGTGACGTGAAAGAGTCACAAACAAACAAACAAACACACTTTCACATTTATAATATTAGTATGGATATGGATGAGTTCACCTAAAAGCTAGTAAAGCAGAAAAATTGCTGACAATAATTCATCAATAAAGTAAACAGTTAAATCGTCACGATTATTCACGCCATTTATGACAAACTTGCTTATGTGGATTTATTTATTAACAACTAGTTTATGCCCGCGGTTTTGCGGTACGCCTGAGTGGCATAAACAACAAAATACCGTTAAAATTTAATGATCCCACGGGAAAAACTCATCAGGAATAAAGTATTTTAAGTCCCAGAACACGTTATAAATTATCCATGTGTTAAATTTTATCTCAATCTGATAGAATAATAAAATTATGACGAGTTTTAAGTCCATTCCACTCCCATTTTCACCCCGTTATAGAATGATGTCCGGAATAAAATATTTCCTATGTTCTATTCTTTCATGGATTTCAAACTATCTTGTTAGACAATGCTATCTAAATCAACTAAGCGAATTGAGCGTGAAAAGCAGACAGACAGACAAGCGATTTTCGCATTTATTATCAGTAGGTGTGAACTAAAACATCTACTTACCTAATAAGTTATAAGTTAGAAATTAACTAACTGAATGGCTGAACGTTGCAAATAATGTTGTTTTAAATAGTTTCAAAGTATATAACGACGCATTTTCGCAACTGTGAAAGTAGATAATGCAATAGCAGTTATCAATATTGCAATTTGAATATCTAATCCTTATCAATATCTTACTCGCCTCGAAAATGCAATAATGTGTAAAAATCTATGCCTTGTTACGTTTAATTAATTTTTAGATTTGTATGTCTATTTGTCTGAGGTTTTGTTACAGATTAGATGTTAATATACTTTGCAACAATGGTGTATACCTTCATGCAAGTAGCACCTCCCTCCCTCCCACACAGGAACATGCAACGAACAAAGAATGTATACACCAACATACATACCACCACCAACACGTGTTTCGCCCCAAAACAGGGCATCATCAGGGTAAGTAGACTCTACGACGGTCGGTCACAAAGTTGTGACCCTTGCCTTGATTGTTGCAAAGTAGATTAACATTCTAATCTGTATCTAAATTCTAATAATGGAGTTCCGCAAAGCAACGCCTGAATCAATTAACTATCTGAGGTTTTGTTCTCAGATGGCATTTAACGGATTTTTTTAATAATAACCGAAATACCACACTTAGGTAAAAACTAGTATTAGTGTCCTCTGTTCCCATATAAATTTGAGCCACATCAGACGAGTCGTTTTTGAGTTATCTCTACTTCTCATAGCTAAAGACGGTTTCTTTGTAAAATGTTAGTTATTTTATTAAAGTAAGTTTCAAGATGAAGAATACAATTAGCAAATCTTACCTGAGTCACAAAAACTTGGATGAGGATGAGGAATAAATCTCCTGGCTCCATTGCCTCTTGGGTAATTATTAAAAAGATATGGTTGTTACATCTCGTTTTGATATAGAATCTCCTTATCTCTCGATACAAGTTCTGATTGCTTTAATCTATCGTTGATGATAAAGTATTATGTAACATTTCTCAGATAACTCAGATCAGTAGTGTTTTTAACCGACGTCAAATAAATAACTTTGTACAAAAAAAAAACCAAAAAACACAATTGCTGTAAAAGCAATTTTTACACTTTAGGGAAATATTTCACTGGTCAAATATCTTTGTCCAATTTCAATGTTCAATATTTACCTAATCAAATTTCTTTGACGAGTGCCAATTCTACTCGTCCAATATTAGCTTAGTTTGAGAAAATGGAGGAACAAGAAGCGGAGTTGTGCTATTTTTGTAAGATTGTTAGTAAAACACTGGACATTATGACGGGAACGCCATGAAGGAGGGAAAATGGAAAGTCTAGGGGATAATGGAGATAATTAGAGGAAAATAAAATATTGGTTTAAAGGAATGGAGATGGAGTTTTACCACGACATCAAAATCTTTGATCAAATATCAGTATTGGGTTCTAGTACATTTGACAAAGTCATCCAATTTATTTGATCCAACGTGTATTGGACAAAGATATTTGACGATTAGTGTTAGCACAGGGGTCTTAGTACGAGTTTTAAGTAACATAACGCGCTCGCTACGTAACTGCGAGTTACCTAAAATTTGTATGGGATCGGAGCAGAGCCACCTAGCGAACGTAAGTGGCTCAGCTTCGATCCCATACAAATTTTAGGTAAGGGCTCATTCCCACGGCATACGTCTTTGACGATTCGTCAAAAAACACGATACGTCTTGACGGATGGACGTTCACATTGAATACGGAATCGTGTTTTTTCACGATTCGTCAAAATATCCGCATTGAAGTTCACATTTATTTCGTGATTTAGCTCATTTCAGATTGGTTCAGAAACATTCACGATTCGTGATTTCTAAAAGACGTATCCGTCATAATCATATAACATTCACGATTCGTGATTTGTAAAAGACGTATCCGTATTCGTCTTTTTTCACGATTCGTCAAGCGTGTGAACATGAGTATTTAAAAAGCATTGCCGCCGTCAAAAAAAATAATGAATCGTGAAAAAAGACGATTCGTGAAAAAAGACGATTCGTCCTCGTGTGAATGAGCCGTAACTCGCAGTTACGTAGCGAGCGCGTTATGTCATTTAAAACTCGTACTAAGGCCCCAGGTAACAAGTTTGGTTTTGGTGGGTGGATGGCAATTCCATTTGCTCGTCAACTCAAGTATAGTTGGCACCGAATAATTGAAGATTCTGTTATTAGAGTTATTATTCCGTTTTTTTCCTACAGGCACAAAACCCTCAAAAGCGGATTAGTGTTCCATACGAATACGAAGGCAATTTCGTTCAGAGTATCATATAAACTCGTTAAGGATAAGCCGCGGCTTATAAGCCTAGCGATCGAACTTTGATGATCTAATGTCTAGATTGAGCGTCGCCCTATAATGAAAACAAAAAAAAACAAGGCAACAATATCAAGCATGTGTGCGTGCAGGCGATCTTTTACACGTTCGCCTATTGTCTATGTGTGCGTGATCAATGATACAATGATATAAAAATTGTGGCCAACAGTTGGCCTCAAATTTTTTGACACGTTTGCGCGGATTCAATGTTCCATCTAGACATTAGATCATCAAAGCGATCGAATACGCGAACACGAATCGTTTTGAATACCTAATCTGTCGGCTTACTGTTGAATAGGATGTGACGTTGTTCGCTTTTTCATCTCGTAAGCTTGTCGGAGTGAGTTGAGCTCTTCACAACCCGAATTCACAATAACTCGACGGAAAAAAGCGTAAAAGTAATAACCCACAAAATAGAAAATGTTCACCAGGGGCCGTATTTTTCAAATGGCGACGCGACGAGCGTTCGGTGGTCGTCGTATACGATCGTTCGTTATGACGTTGTAACCGCTTGTCGTAGTAGACGAATGATTAAAAAATACCATAATTATATTGCCAAGTCGCATGAAAATGTCTCCAAAAGAGTGTTCGCCGCCAGATGAAATTTCAAACATAGAGCACCTGAGCCGATAAACTGTTGCGATTTCAGAAGATAATAATATATGAATAATATATTGCATGTTTGTCATAGAGGCACGTCTTTGACTATTCGACTCAGAATTGTTCACTGATTTCAAATCTGTAATTAAACAAAACGATGAAGTGTGGACATTTCCGCTTTTTTTATTATTTATCGTTTTAATCTCTCAAGGAATCGCATACCCAGGCTCATAATTAAACAGGCCTTAAAAGTATAGTCGGATCCAAATTAAAAAAAATCCGAGAACTAGACTATTACCATTTTAGTTTTTGCTAGAAACTATTTTGGATAAGACTCTAGCTTACACTGGCTATAAGTGTCTATTAAATAACTGTTAGTAGGTAGAAAAGATAAACTCCTTCGGAGTTGCTTTCCGCTTCTTCTTGCACGGGGACGGGTTAGTTTGACTTAAAATTAAAATTGATTTCATTTAATGACGAACGGCATTAGTCAGTCGTTCCACCGCCGGCGAGTACCTACACAAGCGATTATCGGCTATTTTCTTGCTCAAGAAACGTACAATAGTAAATGTTATAGACAGTGTAAACAAGAGATGCCATAAATATTATGTATTGGTTGACTAGGAATATAAAAAACCGCGCCATATTGCGGTAAACTTATGGAACTAATTTATTTTACTGGCAACGCTTAGTTTCTAAACGTCAATCGTAAATTGCTTGTCAGTGAGTTTGAATGTCACAGTTTCTCTCATGTTTGTCTTTGTATTTGAGTGTCTATTGTGTGCTAAAACGGCAAAAACTGTTCATATTCGTGAAAGAAAAGTGGTTTTCTATGTGCTAAAATAACATTTCGTATAAAATAAAATTTATTTCCTTGAATAATATTTCCGACATATTTGTCGAAATGACAATAACAACATAAGCGTTACTATAGTTACTGTTGCCTGTGCTGTTGCCATAAAAAGGAATCTTTAGCGCCCTCGTGATAGGTTTTCTATTTTTCTGGTCAAGCAATATGCATCTTCTTTGTTTACTTCATTTCTGTTCATGGGACATAATGAGAAATTCTATTTCAATGGGATTTTATTACAAGTAAAAGCAGTAGAATACAAAACAATGTTTTTTTTTACTTTTTGTGTGATTTTAATGATGCTATATAATCTTGGAACCGACTTAACCGATTTGGCTGGAGTTTTTATTACTAAAACGTGGTATGTTTGAATAATAACAGTTTAAAAAGTAGCTCCTAACAATATCGAAATGTGAATAGGTATTAAATGATTGGCGTCCAGATCCCGAAGCGAGACTGGCTTTAGTAGATTTTTAATTAATTTTAATTTAAAGTACGTTTCTTGAGCGAGAAAATAACCAATAGTTCTTCGCTGGAGATATGACAAGTTCCTTACCCCGTCTCGGAAAACGCATTTATCAACTTCAGAGTTGATAAGTTTGCGACAACCCTAACAGGCTATATTCGAGATTAGATAATAAAGGAAATCTTTTCTTTTGTAACTTTTCTTATCTTCCCGTGTAATCTACGATACTGAGTTACTTCACAATTAATCAACCTTACATATAAAGCAACGTTATTAATTTATACAAATACTTGACGTCGAATATTGTTGTTAATTTGTTGTTTTTGAATATTCGTATAAAAAAAGAGTATACGACTTAATATTCTAAAAAACATGGTTTCGTCACTTTTAATATTTTGTATACAGCTATTTATTTTTCAAGTAAGTACCTATCTAAACATTTAAATGAAATTGAAGTGTCTGCATGACTCAAAATTACTCTATTCTGAAATGCTAATAAATTACTTATTAATATCTACAAAGACATTAAAACAACAACTAACACTACTAACTATCTAGGGACTAACAGTCCCTGTCCTCACAGTTACTCACAAACTAACCAACTAATATTTTACAATCATCTACTAACTGACTGACCACCCTAGTCGCGATGTGAGTGTTGTTCTGTGTCGGTCACTGTCATGGCGGTAGCGGAAGTTTCTGCGTTTCTTGTTTGCTACCATTATTGCACAAAAACGCGAAATAACGTTTGATTATTGATTACATTTTAAGTTAAATTAATATCAATTTACTAAAAAAAACATTTTTACTTTTTCCAGATAGTTACCTCACAATGCGTGAACCGTATTGTCCAGGGTCCGAATGGACCAATCGAGCTGCTACCAAACCAAGTACTACTGCCTCCAGGTGTTCAATACATACCAGGTCAACGGCAAGTCTTCATACCAGGTCCTAACCCTGGACCACCTCCTCAACCAGTGGTTCTTCCACCTGCACCAGTTCCAGCTGAATATCTTCCCCCTGTCATGACAAATGTAGCACCGCCCCAAGGAAATGTATTTGTATCGAACATGCAACAGGCTGTCTCTAACTTATTACCAGGAAATATTTTTGTACCAAACTTGCCTATCCCTAATGTACAAGGAAATGTTGTTGTACCAACGAATATGTTGCCCGGAAATGTTGTTGTACCAAATATTGTACCAAACATGCCGGGGGGAAACACAATTGTACCTAACTATGTCGAGAGTTACTCCCCAGTAGTGACGTATGATAATAGCGTGGCTAATAGTTTAGCTAACGCGTTGCAGTTGCTTGTAGTAAGTAGTTTACTAAGTACTACTCTCCCTCAAGAACCTCCCTGCTATAATCCATATCAACCAGGATATAGCTATGCTTATTAATAAAAATATATTGTTTTAGCGAATATTTATAAAATGTTAATTTATATTACTGTTAACAAATAAAAAATATTTTAAAATAAATTTTGTCTCATTAATTCTTCGACCCGTATAATATAATATCTCGCCGTCAATTTACAATGAACCTTAATGATAGGGGCGGAGAGCTGGCATTTGTGTGAGATGCAATTAGAACTTATTCTATATTCTAAAACGAATGGAGTATTGTACGAAAGATTTTATTGAAAGACATATTATACAGGATGCAAGAAAATACTCCATTAAGAGAGTTAAAAGGCAAAAAAAACAATTTTTACTGGTCATAGTGGTCATACCAGTATGATATCCCAGTATGACCATCAAGAAATGCCCCTCGAAAAGCAATTTAAGACAAAGCTTTGTCCACTCCCACACTATCACATTTTCCTGTGACCTATCAAAGATTAAGTAGTACCAGAACTATCATGTCATTCTAGGATTTGAAGTAGAAGCATTTTTTTAAATTAAACTTCTTTACACATACTTGATTTGGGGAATGAACTGGTGAATGCGTGACGAAAACGTTACGAAAACTGTGATGGAATGAGGCGAACGGAAGTTGAGAGGGAGATATAAGTTAGTGAAGACTTTGTTGACTACTTAAGATCGACCTTGGGCTACACGTAGTTGAAAATTTTATATTACCCTCTTGTACGTCGCGTAGGCACACACGGCTGTCTTAGGCTAGCTTAACCGTTCTGCTTCTATTTATTCTTTGGCATAATTTGGCATTATCAGGAGACGCAAATAGACTAGTTCATTTGAGTGAAATAGGACAAAATAGGTCATGTAGAAACCTGAGAAATAAACTTATTTGTTGTCAACTCACTACAAAATGCCAAAAGACTAATATATACATAGGTAGGTACTTGAGTCTAGGAATTAGCAGTCTCTGCTAAAATAAATTTATTACGTGTGTGCACATACTTCAATTTAGTTTGTAAGCATACCTAATATAATTATGGCATTATACATTCTCGCCGTAAATCTGCAATGTAAATGTACGAGTGAATAGGTTTTAGTTTTATGCAACTTAACGCGCTTTATCGTTTATATCAAAGCCGCCGAGAATATGACTCTCCTTGCTAAAAATTAATTTATTACCTGTTGGCAACTTGGCACAGTTCAATTTTACTTGTAAGCAAATTGTACTTAGGGCATTTTAAATCTTCACAGTCAATCTTTTATGCGCTTTAATTACAGCGATAGAAAGCTGGCATTTGTGTGAGATACAATTTAAACGAATTCCAGATCGAACGCGAAGTGTATAGTTATACAATTAAATTAAACACGCAGACAGACAGAAATTCAGACTAAAATTAATTTACCCTCTCTGGCAATCGAACCCAGGACTTCTCGAGCATCAGTCCAGCATGGCACACCTGCCCTAAATACAGTAGAGCTGTGTAGTCGTATCCGAAACTTTATACAATATCCTGGTTATGAGTTACTTAAAGTTCTTTGTTTTTTTTTATTTCAGAAAAGAAACTAATAATTCAAACGTACATTATCTTTACCATAGAACTATGAAATACATATAAAATGTTAATTTACATAAAATTACCTCACTATAAATTGAACTCAGGACCGCACGAACGTCAGTACACATAGCAACCACACCTAACATAACGCAGCGTGGGTTGAAGTGTAAATGTCACGCCGCGATGGCACAAATCGATACGCAAGTGGGTGTGGACACACCTACCCTGAATACAGTAGAGATGTGTATTCATATCCGAACGTGAACTTACGTATCGGAAAGTTTTGATGATGTCGAGGTAATGATGTTGAGCTTTGTATTTGTAATTTTCTTTTTGTTGCGAATTTGGCTTTGGGCAAAAATCAACAGAAAATTTTCATTCACAAGTCCTCAGCCTGTGTCAAAACCCTTCAACTTAAAACACCTTCAAGATCAAGGTGGCTAGTATAGAGTCCAGGCAGCGACCTCTGTCTCACAAGCAGAAAGGTTGGTTTAAACCCAAATATCGTTAAGACTCTTACACCACTTATGTAAGTTCAAAACATCAACTATTAAAGCACAGCCGCTACCAAACTAGGTGAAAAACCTCCATTTGCTAAAAATAAACAACGGATATGATATCCCAACGTTTTTATTGCCTACATCTCTAATTTCAACTCCGCTTCAATATTGAAAGCAATTTCGCTTGTATTATTTTGTATTACGTTCGTGAAAAATGTAAAAACATTTCAGGTAGAGATATTTTAACTACAGACGTGTTACGTTTATAGTACACGAATTGCACTTTTTGATCCGATATAAAATGACGGTAACTATAGATGCGAAAGATAATTACGGAACGTCAGACATAGGTAGGTAGCTGAATGAAAATAAAATTATGACCATTAGCCGAATTTGTCAGCCTCACTTTCGGTTCTTTGACACGATTTAATATTATTTTGGCCCTGTTATAGCGAGTGACATTTAATTCTTTAAACCTTCAGCTTCCTTCAGTTTTTTTTTTTTTTTTTGTAGGCCTCTTCAATGATGAAGAAAGAGTAGGAGCCAAGCCTTTTGGGACTCAAGAGCGATGGAGTCCCGAAGACCCCAATAAAATAATAGTTTATTTTAAATATTTTTGTTTATTAAAAATAATAATAAATTAAGAACCTTGCGCTTTTGCTTCGCTTCTTTTTAAATTGCTATTCTCTATACAAATTAATTTCATAAATATAATTTACTATAGTATTTTACAATTTTATGTAACATAGCTTCCTATGACATTATACTTTACAACAAGTACTTACTAATAGAGGTATCATGTTTTCAAAAATTTAATTTGATCACTACATTGAATGAAAATAAACTTAAATAGACAAAATGTTTACTGTTACGTAGTTAACATAGGTAGCCAGGACAATTTAGTTTTTTCTTAATAACTCACGCACCAAGTTGTCTCAGTTTGTCTGACAATAATCTATTTTCTTTGCAATTAAGCCACACACTATAACAATCCCAATTGCCCTAATATTTTGGCCAATAATGAATAATTATTCTTAATACAAATAACCATAAGGAGACACAGGATTCATGGGTAGATACGGATCATAGTACTCAGGTTCGCAGACACCCAGCAAAGTGCTTCGAAGCAGATTGCCGACAACCAACAACTGAAGCGTGTTGGCTAGATTGTTAGCCACGCTGTTGTCTTGATACACAATCGGCGCGTATTCCGTAGCGGCTAGGCTAGGTGTGGGGTACGCGCAGCTAGGAACAGGGAAGGTGAATGGCCCTGCTTGATTGACGAGGCTATTTATGACGCTGTAAAGCAACAAAATATAAAAATCCCAATTGTCCTTAATAAAATTTGACAGCACATTAAATTATCCTTAGTACAAATAACCATAAGGAGACACAGGATTCATGGGTCGATACGGATCAATGTACTCAGGCTCGCAGACACCTGGCAAAGTGCTTCGAAGCAGATTGCTGACAACCATCAACTGAAGCGTGTTGGCTAGATTGTTAGCCACGCTGTTGTCTTGATATACAATCGGCGCATATTCCGTAGCGGCTAGGTTTTGATACACAATTGGCGCGTATTCAGTAGCGGCTAGGCTAGGTGTAGGGTACGCGCAGTTCGGAACAGGGTATGTGAGCCCTGCTTGGTTTACGAGAACTTGATTTGGTAGGCCTTCTATGGGTAGATAGCCATCTATAGGTATGTAAGTAGGTTCTATAGGTAGATATTCGATCGGCAACTGACAGTTCGGGACTACTCTATTGACGCATTGGGAGTAGGCGAACTGAAAAGAAAAAAAGAAACATTTATGTACTTTTTCTATATAAGCCCACTGTTGGGCGTGGGTCTACTCTTACAATAAAGTATAAGCACTAGGTACGGTAACAGATAATAAATTACAGATAACGAATATACGTAACATATGCCTAATAGATAGAAGATACATACTAGACAGAATCAACGTTACCGACGAGGCGCTTTGCTTCATCGTTAATGATGTTTAATGACTGTGTGGTACTGAAATAAATCCCCAGCGTCGGTGGACCCATTCACATGAAGTTATATTCAAGTCCAGAGTGCATAGGTATCTGCTAAGTAAGTATGCTTTACCATCCAAGACTACATTACTTTATTCGTCAGATAAAAATGTTGTCAAGCATTAACTAATAATAAATAAATAAAAATACTTATAGAAGGTTGCATAATATACGTTAAATTAAATAAAAACTCTTAAATTATTACCTGGATAAACAATGCTTGAATTATAGCAACGAAAATAATATTTGACGCCATTTTTGTTTTGTTTCAAATATTTTTTATTTAACTAAATCCTAATTAATTAAATATCGTACTGTACTATTATTAACCAAATTTTTAGTCTTATATAATATATCTTTAACATTTTGTAATTATTCTAACGAAAATTGCTTATGAAAATTAGATTACGAAATTTTAATCTACTAATATCTAAATTATCTTTGTAACATTGCTATCAAAGTTTTTATGCAATAAATTAATGTTATAATTACGACATTTATTATCAACTAGCTGTGCCCACGGCTCCGCCCGCGTGGAACTCAGTGTGTCACAAAGTTTTTCCTGCGTGAATCCCGACCCCGCGAGAATCCTAAGATAAATAGTGGCATATTATATATTGCTCCACACAATAAGAACAGTTGAATTTTCACTATGTTTTAGTCATACCGTACAATAAACCGTTTTGTAGATCTTGAGAAAATCGATAAAAAGACTTTAAGATAAGTATAAACTTCGAGTTTTTTTATTCCAAACTTTAAGAATAAGTTTACACGATAATTTAAAAATATGTTTGCTAGGGGTAGGGCCTAGAGCTCACCCGGGGAAGTACCACCGCCCGCCACGGTACTTAGTACCATTCCTACCGTGTAATAATTGTTATAAGAACAATCGTGTTCCGGATAGGAAGGTGTGGAGCCGGATACACTTATTTAGAGGCGACCATCTCAGTCTTCAGGGGTAGCAACGCATCTGTGACCGAATTAGAACTAGACTCATTGAGTCTAGTTCTGGGTCGGTCACAGTTGTTATGGGCGGCAGCGGAAGGTGGTGCTGCATGCTCGTTTGCTATCTTAATTCCATGAAAAAAAATTATTTTTAAACTGCAGAACGCTAATATTTTTCAACTAATATTATAAATGTGAAAGTGTGTTTGTTTATTTGTTTGTGGCTCTTTCACGTCGCAACATGGGTATTATACGACATGGTTTATGTGTGTAGAGATAGTTGGGAGGGTGGAGAGTGACGTAGGCTACTTTTTACCGTGGAAAAACATCTCATTCCGATGGGAAGATCGATGTTTTGTTAGTTGCTAGATATTTAGTTCCGGATGCTGTTAATAGATGGCGTTAGTAAAAATCATTTTATATCAGTTCTGAATCACGCTATCAAATACTACATGCATAGTTAATTTACTTAAGTCATAGGAAATTGTTATAGCTTATGTTCCAGTATAACATATAGGCTACTTTTTATCCCGAGAATCCTACGGGAGCGGGACCTACGCGACTGTTACCTACGGGTCCCGAAGCGAAGCGAGGGCGGTTCTCTAGTTTTTCAATAATTATACTTACAAAGTACATAAATTAAATCAATAAATAATACCTACATAACACACACTAACACACTATGATAGTTACTCTATCTCTATTCACTCTACCAAACACGACGTTCACATTTTGTAACCAAGTAACAATATAACCATAGTATAGTAAACCCAACTTAAGACTGAAACGAAAGAGGCGCTGTCGGACGCATTTGACATTCATTTGACCAATCATTGGACACTAGTAACTGACAGATGAATGACCACAACGTACTTATGAATGACTTTTCGTTAGTTCCAATTTTTGCCATTTCAGAGATAAGTTGGGCGCACTGTACATAACGGTTTGACAATATGAATGACGGCCGAATTACGACCGAAAAGCTGGCAACTAAAGCTACACAGAACTTCACGATCACATAAGCCGCACGTTATTTAATTCAATGAAAATGTCTGGAGTTTAAATCCTCTTGGTATTTAACTTCTGGAATAATTCCAAACGCTAATGATATTTGGCTGACGAAATTCATGTATTACGTTGGAGTGTGTCTCGGTAGGAATAAAATGAGCACGTTTTTCATTACGACTGTACTTATTTGTAGAAGGAATACTAACTTACCTACGTTTTGATTTTTGAGAATAAGACAGTGCTAAACGAAAGAAAAGAATAGAATGAGTACGGTGACGGTTACTTTTCTTATTTTTTGACGTTAAGATGACGTTGTAGCTTATCGATGACGAATGACGATCGAAAGGTCCACATTTGATTCCGGGGTAATATTTGTGTGACAAATAATTGTTTGTTCTAGTATTGTCGATACTTGTTATGTCATTTGTGTATCTCGTACGTCTACTAGTAGATAGACGCCCTCGCTTTGCTTCAGGAAACTTGTTGCTCCGCTCCTATTGGTCGTAGTGTGATATTACATAGCCTACTTATAGCCTTCCTTACCTTCACGATTATTACGTACAACTTATAGCCTTCCTCAATAAATGGACTATCCATATCCAACCCAAAAATAATTTTTCAATTCGAACCAGTAGTTCCTGAGATTAGCGGGCTTAGTCGCCATCTCGCCCGACAAAAACTCGCACGATCGGGCGACTTGGCACCTTTCGAATTTACCTAATAATTCCGTCATCAACTCGCACGCTCGTACAAAGTAGAGCCAGGTAAGAAATATTTTAACAAAATTTTTAAAAAGACTTCAATAAAACGACGGTCGAACGAACAAACAAACAATCTCTTCCACTTTATATTATTAATATAGAAGTATAAATAGTATAAACTAATATAGATAGTACTAGTAAATCCGCCCTCGCTTCGGTTCGGGAACCAGTCCCTTCAAAAATCTCTATAAATTTTAACAAATTATGTTATACCGATGTCTAAGCTATATCACTGCAAAGTTTCATGAAAATCCGTTCAGGGGCCTTACCACAAGCTTTATAGAAACAAGCTTATTTCAAGAAAGTTTTGTTACAATGTTATAATAATAATACTCTTATTCGTACCATGACCACTATCAAGCAGTCTTACTTTATACCTGCTGAATGAACGAATGATCTCTCAAACCTGCTAATTTTTGTTATTAGTTTTCCGATCTACGGCTTGGAAAAAGGTCTTTATGCCAAAGACAAACGCTATATTATAAGATTAATATTATATTCGTATTACTTTATAAAGAATATGCAATTTATAATGATGAACGTATTGTATATTGTTAAGTTTGCTTTAAAAATTAATAAAACACGTAAAATAATTTAAAATTACGATATGGAATTCTATTTATTTTTCTAAACCTTTGATGTTTTAAATATCTAGATTGAGCGTCGCCCTACCTACAATGAATACAAAAAAACAAGGCAACAGTATCAAGCATGTGTGCGTGCAGGCGATGTTTTACACCTTCGTCTATTGTCTATGTGTGTGTAATGATATAAGTATAGTGGTTGGTTTTATACTACCGAACCTGCGTTACTAAAGAAACTGAAATGACCCCCGAAGAAATTCATGAAATAGATTGTGTTGTTTCAAATACTTATTTAGCGAAAATATGTAAATGGTTTACCACAAACATTTTCTGACGCCGCTTTCGTGTATTGCGAACATGTAGGTACATAATCGGCTTCCAAAAACTCCAAAATTTCTAATTCATTGGCCATCTACCAATAAAAACATAAATTGAATGAAATCTCTTAAAACGTACTTTATTTGAGAAGTTTAGGTAAATAAATAAGGTTTACCTACTTACTAATAAAGGTCACAATAATGATTTTTTACACGGTAAATTCACAAAAAAATCTAAATAATGATAGATCCGTCGCGAAAAGTTAACTTTTATAAGACTGCCGAAGTAGATGATAAAACATTAATGCTAACTGTCAAAAGACGCGTCATGGTACGAATTGAATGAAGTTTTACGAGGTTACGTCATCAAAACTGCCGAATAAGTAATATTGTTTCAAACTTAAAATAAGCTTGTTTTAAACACGTTATGGTACGAAAAGGCAATGTAATATTAAAATAATACTGCTTTAAGAGGTTGTGGTAAGCCCCCAGTAACAAACCCACACACACACTCACTCACTCACATACATCCTTACAAACTTTCGCATTTATAATATTAGTAGGAAGGATAGGATAGATTATAATCTCTGTCATATGAAAATGAAATCGAAGACCTTTCAGCTAGGCTATTCTGTAAGGATATCTTTGAAGACATCTCGATAGCTGAATCCGCGGTGAGATTTTGAATTTTGACGTACATTGCGTTCTGTTAAAATTAAAACCGACGGCAGCGCCAATCAAGCTCGCAATCGAAGTGACACAACTCACCTGAGCGAGCTTCGATATCGAATTTGTTTCTTACAGAATAGCCGTACAGGAGTCCGTCATAGTAACACACTAAATGTCAAAGGTCGGAACGGTCTTCATCCGTATTCATGTATGCAAATACACTCTCCGCTCTATACAATTCCTGCTGATTCCTAAGTGTATTACACAGTGTTTGAAAAGGATTTGAATCGAGTGTACACAAGGAAATTGAATTTGTTGGACGCCATCGACGAATCCTGTGAATATACTGAATCTAAGCAAAGATTTGTCGAATCACTTAGTAAATGAGGTTGTATTGACTGAATATATTTAGTTCTGTCAGTAATTCATTGATTACTTTAACTATTATAACTCCCGTTTATCACATAGGACAGGGCAAAGGAGAACATCAGATTTGGGCCTGGAACGAACAGCTTGTTCAATACCATTGAGATACTATGTACTAAAGTTCAATACCCTCAAATAATCTTGCATTGTATGCTTTGGGGCTCCACGGTCTCTCCTGTCAAAAAAGTGCTGGTCGCTTTTCCCGTCACGCCGCTTTAAACGATATTATTAGAAGGTCTCTTGTCACAATAAACGTTCCTTCAGTGTTAGAACCTAACGGTATTTTTAGGAAGGATGGCAAGAGGCCTGACGGTATGTCGATCGTGCCGTGGACTATGGGACGACCACTAGTGTAGGATGCAACATGCGTTGATACACTGGCTCCGTCCCATGTCCATGGTACGAAAGTCAGAGCCGGTGCTGCGGCAGAGGCGGCTGAGAAGAGTATATTATCATATTTCAAGTGCTTACTTTTTCAAAGCTTTTGGAGTTGAAACTCTTGGTCCGTGGGGTCCTGACGCCCACTATATTTTCAAAGTAATAAAAAAAATTTAAATGAAAGGAAAAAACTAGTGATCCAAGAGCTGGCAGTTTCCTCGCTCAACGTATTAGCATTGCTATACAGCGAGGAAACGCTGCCAGCGTATTGGGGACTGCACCACAGGGTCCTAGTTTATTTAACTTATTTTAGTTTTGTTAAGTTATTTTTATTTTGTTTATATTTTTAAGAATGTATGTACCATAAAATACTGTAAATATCATTAAATTAAATTGAACTGAAAAAAAAAGCGATGTCTCATGCATGTTCATATTCCAGGCCCGAGGTCCTTAAGAAAGTTGCTGGTCTCCTTTGCTTGTGAACAGATACTTATATGAGTAAAATGTAATTGTGTGGATAGATATCAAACTCGTCTAATAACAAATAACAATAACAAGTCACAAATAACAAATTTTTGGGGAATAAAGTTTTAATTTGGTTTCATTCGAAAGAATTGTCAAACTTTAACCCTAAAAGACGGATTTAGGTTGATTCGATCTAGAAATAAAATATCCGTAATATTGAGCTTAATTTAAGAATAAAATAAAAAGAACAGTTGCCATTACTGGACTCTATCGACACAGTTACGATTACGGGTCTTCGCACCTCAAAATGTAATATTTATTTCACCCATTTCGCCTATATCTGCATGTGAGTAAGAAATGAAAGTCAATTTGAGTCAATAAATAGATTTAAATATATTTTCCATTACATTTGTCATCTCCAAAACTCATCTGGGCTTAGAGACTTAGCTAGGACTACTGTTGTGCCATCTTTTGCAATCGTAATTCCTTCTTTTGGTATTACAGTTTTAGGTTCAGGCTTAGATTTGTTCACTTCCTGACCTTGACCGTATTTAATTACTTTGGATTTGGCATAAACCGTTTCAACTATTTGTCCAGAATTATCATTACTGTTTGTTGTATAAGGATTATTCGAATTATTGTCATCAAAATTATCTAAATTGAATCTATCAAAATCAGCAACGTTATTATGTTGATAAAAAAGTTCTGTTGAATCTTTTGTATTTCTGTTGACCTTTCGTGTTATGAAATCTGGAACGTCTAGAGCTGGTGGTGTTCTGAATACAATTTCTTGAATTTCATCTTTTTTACTAACTTCGTTCTTATTATCATCATGTTCAGATAAGAGATTTCCTAACTTATCATCATTTACAACGTCGTTATCAGATATTTTCACTTTTTCTGTTGAATAAATATCCCTGGAGTCACTATATTTGTCTGTTGCGTAAAAGTATCTACCGTGAATGTTACGGAAATCTACTTCTTCATCAGGTTCTAAGTAAGCGTGATTATCTGCTCTGAAGTCAGGATAATAGTCTTTCATATACATATTAAATATTTCGTCTTCTGATTCGAATCCAGGGTGCTGATTAAATATATCAAAACCTAAAATAGGTAGCATTTCGTCCATTGCAATTTCTTTACTTTCTGGTACATCAGAATTATTTTCATTATTTGTGTAAACTAAAACTGAATTAGGTATTTGTGTTTCATATAATTCCTTAGATTCTTCCTCACTTTCCGCATTTTCATCCGTGGTTTTAAGAATTTCATCACTCATTGTTTCTTCTGAATCTTGTTTTTGTTCTGTCGTCATTTTTTCAATTAAATCAAGGGGTAAATCAATTGGCTTAGTATCTTTGTTCATGGAGTTTACCACAAATTTAGATTCGAGGTTTGTATGATTAATTTTTCCTGGGGTATCAGAGTTTATCTTTGCAATTATTGTTTCATTGTATTGTTTATTTTTTCCTGGAGTTTGCGTTATTTTTTCAAAGGTTTCACTTTTTACCTCGGGGCTTTGTGTAATTGTTTCTGGGATTTGATTATTCTTCTGAGTGTCACTTTGAATATTGTCATCACTGTTAGTGGCACTTTCCTTCCTAGTCTTTTTTTTAGAATTTTTCTTCTTCTTTTTCTTTCGTCTAGGGTTTTGATTGGTTTCTGTATTTCCTTTTGATTTATTTAAATCTGTATTAGAATACTGGGGTATTTGATAGATTTGAGAGAAATCAAAAGGGTATTTATTTCCCAGAAATGCATTAGAATTAAGGGCTTGTTGTAAGGATTGTGGTGAATATAAATCATTCAAATACCAATTGAAAGTATTTGATATATCTCCTGGTAAGTTTGGATACATACTAAGAAAGTCTGGTTTAGCTGTATCGGTTTTAGAATCGGTCTTAGAATTTCTAGTACACCTATTTTCTAAATCAGTACAGCCTTGTTGCATTAAAATCGATAAAAGTAATTCATCAATATCGCGTTCACAAAATTTTGATGCATCTTCTACTATTTTAGTTTTATCCGATATTTTCTCCCCTTTTTCACACTTACACATCTTTGGTGATGTTTTGCTTTGTTTTGTTTTCTTTTGTTTTATATCGTTAGATTCGTTCTTATTATTTTTCTGTGCCTCCTTTTTAATTTTATTCGCCTTTCTAGACTTTTTTGATTTGTTTTTATTTTCACGATTAGTGATCGACTCTCTATTTCTTTTTGTACTTTCTTTGTGACATTTTTTTGCGGAACCTTTGTTTTCTGGCTGATATTTTTCATTTTTCAAAACATCCACTGGTGTAAAACATTTTATATTTTGAGTATTAAAACTCCACGATTGCTCTTCATTTTGTTTTAACTTTCGTGACGGTTTAACTGACTTCACATTATTCGTATCATCAATATTATTTGTCAATTTTCTTTTTCTTTCATTTGCTGCTACATTTTGCTGTACAGGTCTTTTAGGTACTTGCTTAACTCGTTTAGTTTTAGGTTTTTCAATTGTATCATTTATTTTTATGTAGTCTGGAGGCAGAATTATAAAATTATTTACAACACCTCCTGTATTGCATGAGTTTGGGTTCCTATAACCATATTTTCCATACTGATCACAAACGTTGTTGGAATCTAGTATCGGTCGTATCGACGGATCGGAGAGAAGTTTCTGCCAATACATCTGGGTTATGTCTTTCAAAGATGATGATTGTAATGTCTGGCTTGCTACAGGAGTTTGAGTCGTAACTGCCTGAGAATAAAGGTTGATATTGCTTGGCTGGACCATAAAGGCATCATTGTATGGTGGCAGGTACGCATGTTGATAATTTGTTATTGGAAACGGTTGTATATTCTGTATCAGTGGATGGGTGTTTACCTGGAAAATGAAGAACAATTAATGTAATAAATATTAAATGTTTTTGTTCTAAATTAACATGAAACCAATGACAAGCCCTAGCTTTCGAATAAAAAATAATTATAAAAATCGGTGCACTCAGTAAAAGTCGTGATCTTAATATATAAAATACATTCGAATTGAGAACCTCCTCCTTTTGTTATTGTCTCTTAATTATTTATTTATGTAAAAAGCTTAAAAAGATAAAAAGAGATTATTATAGATATTATACCTAGACCTTAATCAAAAGTTGTGTAGTAAGTGGAGTTAGGGTGGCTTAGAATGATACTTCCCGTTACGTTTTGTTAGACCAGGACGTTGTCAGCGATGACAAAATCGACCAATCTTGGTAGTATAGCCTTGCATTTAAATTTTTATGGAATTAAGATAGCAGACAAGCATGCAGCACCACCCTACCGCTGCCGGCATGACAACTGTGACTAAGGCGGTGTCCTACGTGAGCGACGAACGCGACGAACGCGATCAACTCAACGGTATCCCTACTTGTGTCCTATGTGACAGTCTGCGACAACAGGCGACGTAACGCGTACTTGTTTTGTGGCATTTTCGATCAGACGCGACACCACGAACTACGACATGATTTCCCTATGAAATTTGTTTTCTTTCTGTGCTTACGATATTTCTTTAAAAGTCTGTGCTTTAAATATGAACTTTCGAGCAAAATAGTACGGTACTTCTCCATGATTCGAAAAGTAATGACCAAAATCAGGTAGGACTCTCACTTGTCGCGCAGACTACTCACGTAGGACACTTGTTGCGTGTGGCATCGCGTCGCATTACGTCGCGCCGCGTCGCATCTTATTCGTCGCTCACGTAGGACACCCCGTAACTTAGAGCAAGACTCAATTTAAGGATTGGGATGGTTAATCCAGTTAACTGATAGTGTTAGAATATTATTCGGTTAGTTTTTTAATCAGTATGAGGACAGGGACAATTTGTACTAGCATCGTTCCACTTTTTTTATTGAATTAAGAAAGCAAACGAGCATGCAGCACCACCCTTCCGCTGCCGCTCATACCAACTGTGACCGACCTAGAACTACACTCAAAGGGACTAGGATGGTTAGTCCAGTTAGTAGAATATGGTGTTAGAATATTAGTTGGTTAGTTTGTTAATAAGTGTGAGGACAGAGACTGTTAGTGATAATTAGTCCTGTTAGTTACTGTTAGTAATAGTCCAGTTAGTTATTGTTAGTATGAGTCTCGTTCTAATTCGGTCACAGATGCGTTCCTACTGAGAACTGAGATGGTCGCCTCTTATGAAGTGTAACCGGCTCCACACCTTCCTATCCGGTACACAATAAATTGTTCTTAAAACAATTATTACACGGTAGGAATGCTACTAAGTACCGTGGCGGGCGGTGGTACTTCCCTGGGTGAGCTCTAGGCTCTTACCATCTATCAAAAATCTCATTATCTTAACATTTTAAATATTAGAAAGTCTCACGCCACGTCTGTTTTTCTGTCTGTGTGTTCATAAGCCCCAAAACTACTGGACAGATTTGGACGGTGGTCACTAACAAATCATCATTCCCGCTAGGAATCGAACCCAGAACCCTTTTATTCAGCGTCGTAACCACTGAGCCGTATGGCGTCATAAGTATGTTGTTTGTACAAAAATCTTACCAAGTGAAACATCCAGATGCCCGAAATTAATAACCAAAGAAACATTATTTAACATCACTGATATTAATAACAAAGAACTTACGATTATTATTTCTTTTAACTAATACGTGACTGTAATATACCTGTGCTTATAAACGAATGATTACGATGATAACAAGAATCGATTTTAATCGAGATAAAACACGTGTAATTCGATTATTGTTTCATTTAATCATTGCATCAGTCTTAAGCGTTGTCACTCGATAAATGTCATCATTCGCTGAGGGTGCTACACATTAATGGCCCACTACTGAGCACGGGTCTCTCATTACTGAGAAGGCCTAGAGCATACTCCACCACGCTGTGTGCGGATTGGTCTAGGGGTTAATGTCCAACCCAGTAACGGAAGTTTTCAAGCCGCCCGAAGGCCACCGACAAGCTTAACGACTGCTATCAATCGATAACAACCGGGACCGACGGCTTTACGTGCCCTCCGAAGCACGGAAGCGCTCAAGAAAAGCCACTAGCGGTCACCCATCCAACTACCGACCGCCCGCAGTTGCTTAAAAGCAATTGTGTTCCGGATAAAAAGGTGTGGAGCTGGTTACACTTTTTCTCATATCTGTCCTGTGACCGAATTAGGCACTTCTCACACAACGCTGTTTATGAGCTACGCGACTGCAACGCAATCCAAAATTAGTATGTATCTGACACTTTTCGTCTCCTGTCAGTGAAAAGTGTCAGAGAGATACGAATTTTGGATTGCGTTGCAGTCGCGTAGCTCATATAGCGTTATGTGAGAAGTGCCTTAGGACGAGACTCAGTCTTAGCGGTAGCGGTAGGTGTTGCATGCTCGTTTGCTAACTTAGTTCCATAAAAAAACTTCGTTTGCATTTTCTTATTACAACAGGTCTTCCTATTCAAAATAATTGTTTCTATTAGTTTAGTAAAACGGTGGCGAAAATAAAAAGTAACAATTATGGTAATATTATACAAATGAGAAGAGAAAACGGTAGCTAAAGAAAACATTCTCCTTTATTTATTTCCCATACAAACTTCCATCCTACAAAACAAACCTTATTTTACCAGCGCTCGTACGTACGTACGCACATAAACAAATATTATAAACACGTATAAATATACACGTGTACAAATATTATAAAGTTACACACTCATAGCCCCACACTAGTATTGTGGGTGCCATGGACAACACAAGCCAAGGACATACCCAGACTGAGAACGGGCATTTAAATTCATCATTCGTCCCGCTGGGAATCGAACCCAGGACCCTTGGAACAGCGATTCGGCCCGTTAATTTTATTATTGCGTCATTCGGGTCGTCAAGACATTACAATATAGATTGTGATACTTATTCTCGTTTTAGCCAGTATTTCTTTAACCGACTTCAAAAAAGGAGGTTCTCAGTTTGACCTGTATGTATGTAGATATATTTGTGCGCGATTATCTCGCGTTTGGTTGAACCTATTTTGATACGGTTTTCAGCAAAGTATTAGTCAGACTTAGAAGGTTTTAGGTATGTTGTTTGGCTGAACCGATTTTGATATGGTTTTCAGCATCGTGTTTATCAGACTTAGGAGAAGGATTTAGGAATATTAAACGCGTTTAACAAAACCGATTTTTACTTTTCAGCGTTAAAGTCAGTTCTATTTGTTAAAAGTTATTTTCCTTCTGTCTTGTTTCTTGTCCGACAAGGCAACATTAATGATTATTTATTGATCTCATATACAAAAAGACTTAAGTAAATCCCTGTTAAGCTAACAAAATCCGAATTATTTCCGAGAAACAAAAGTTAATAAGGCGAAGACGTAAGCTATAAAGCGAACAGTAAAAATAAATTGCCCTCACATCCACGATAAAGTTGGAAATTTCTAAGAATTCCAGCAATATTCGTCGCTATAAAGCTAGCACGTTGTGTTAACTAAATTAAATATAAGTAATATAAGGAAAGAACAAAAAAAGTAGTTTGATGGGTTAGTTTTTATGTAAAAGGTACTAAACTAAAAATAATCAATTAAAAAATGTTGAATTTTGTTTTTTAAATCTTTTTTTGTTCTTCTATGAAAAAGATATTAAATAAAATGTATCATCAGTTGATTTCCCACATTGTTAGCTTTCAAGTGAGATATCTCTCGGCCTCCTAAGACGTCTACATCGATAGCAATGATTAAAACAGTACAGGCGCCCGAGTTTCGAAGTTAAAATAAAAAATTATAGTTTAAAAAAACTAAAAACTAAACAAAAATTATAATTTAAAAATAATAATAAACTAAAAAAAAATTATAGTTTAAAAAAACTAAAACACGCTTTTTTTTAATAAAATATTTTCTTTATTTATTTATTTATTTATTTAATCTTTATGCACTATACAAATGTACAGATACAAAGGCGGACTTAATGCTAAAAGCATTCTCTCCCAGTCAACCTTTTATTTACACTATTATTAATTCATATTTATTGAAATTTTTAACACTATTCTTAATTTAAATTTATTTAAACTTATTTTAAATTTTTTTAGTTCAGTTAACTATAAAAAGCGTGTTTTTAGTTTTTTTTAACTATAATTTATTTTCTCCTTTTTAGTTTTGTTTATTTATAATAGCTTGTTTTTATAATTTTAAACTATTATTTGGTCTCTATCGATCTATCGACTATTACTCCCGTAATAAATTAGAATTCAAATAAACAGAAGAACAACGCCATCTAGTAAAACGTAATGTACGCAGTCAATCTGAATACGGAGTTATAGCTAGTTGCCCGTAAATATGGGTAGATGGCAGTAGCAAATGGGTAGATGGCATTAGTGTGAGAGTAAAAAAAATTAAATTCTTATTTTGCATATTGAAAATTGGAATAATTTTATCAAAATAGTGTAATGTCATCGGAACTCGATAAATCTACAAAGTTTGAACGAAATCTGGCCGTTTAAAGTGGGTCAAAATCGCGCCCAAAGAAGTCGGTTACAAATAAAATTAACTTGTACGAGATCTACCACTATGACTCGGTTTTCACTTTTTTCGTCGGATTGGCTTGAAAAGCGGTGGGATCGACGCAGGGCAGTTGTACAAGCACAACGAAGTCGGTTTGGAAGAAATCGGATGATAAACTTGGAAGTTATAGGCTAGGGAAGGTGGAAATTAAAGAAGTTAGGAAAAACGCCTATTTTTAGGAAAATCCGCGATAGATTTGCGTGGAAAGGGTCTAGAAAATTAGGGATCAACTGTTTATAGGTGCGTTATGAATTTGAAGCAAAACGCCTGAGGGGCACGGAAGATATTAACAGAAATGTTACATACAAACATACATACAAACATACAGGTGAAGTTAATAAAAGCGTGTTAAAAACAAAATGGCTGTCATTTCATCATGGAGGGGGCAAGAGAAAATTCGGATAGTGATTTTTCGATAAAAAATACCATATTTCATCCCCCTCAAGACTCCGACACTGGCGACCAGACACATTGTATAGGCTACTATTTATCCGAGAATTCTCGCGGGGTCGGGATTCACGAAAAACTTTGTGACACATTTGAAATTTGAAAACAGTTTTTTATACTCATTTAGTACTTAATGATATTCTAATGAGGGTCGCCGTTTTTGTGCTCACCAGTTGGCGCCACCGGCGAGGTGAGGTCTTGCTGTCAAAGCCCGCCCATACATAAACAGTGACAAATGACATTCAGACAAGCGAAAAGTGACAGACAGACCTCACTTTTCACTAGCGCCTCTAGCGGAAAATTCACACGCGGTTATCTTCATTCCAATAAAATTGTTCAAAAAATTCCTTGAGCATATTTATTTCACACTAGAGAACCGCCCGCGCTTCGCTTCGGGGCCCGTAGGTAACGGCCACGTAGGTCCCGCTCCTGTAGGAATCTCGGTTAAACAGTAGCCTATTATAAATGATATACTGGAACATGAGATATAACATTCGCCTATGACATAAGTAAATTACATTGTAGTATTTGATACCGTCATTCAGAACTTGTAAATGAATTTTACTAACGCCATCTATTAACAACGTCCGGAACTAAATATCTAGCAACTAACAAAACATCGATCTTCCCATGGGAATGAGATGTTTTTCCGCAGTAAAAAGTAGCCTACGTCACTCTCCACCCTCCTAACTATCCCCACACACATAAACCATACCATATAATAGCCATGTTGCGACGTGAAAGAGTCACAAACAAACAAACAAACACACTTTCACATTTATAATATTAGTATGGATGGATGTTTATTGTCCTTACACTTATACTTTGTATAGCTGACTTTTAGCTTGACTGTACCACTGCAGATATATACAGGGTGCAGGAAAATGCTATATTTCTAGTATAATAGGTAGTATGACTCAACAATGTCTTTATTAAGTAAGTAGGAGACAATTACATTCGATAAACTGCTAAAAAGCTAAGCTACAACCCACTAATGGCCCACTACTGAGCACGGGTCTCTCCTCATTACTGAGGAGGCCTAAAGCATACTCCACCACGCTGCTCCAATGCGGATTGGTGGAGGGGTTAGTGGCCAACCCAGTGTCGGAAGTTTTCAAGCCGCCCGAAGGCCTCCGACATGGCTTAACGACTGCTATCAATCGATAACAACCGGGACCGACGGCTTTACGTGCCCTCCGAAGCACGGAAGCGCTCAAGATATTTTCCCAATAGCGGTCACCCATCCGACTACCGACCGCGCCCGCTGTTGCTTAACTTTGTCGATCGCTTAGGATCGACGCAAGCCGCCGGGCTATGAGCGCTTCTCTTAATGATAAACTGATTAGATAACAATTTTTCACATCGGGAATTGTTACGGTATGTATTATGTGGTATGTCGACTCCCATAGGGCAGTCACGAACAACCAGTGTTTAATGTTATTAGTTTACCTAGCAACATAGTTAAGAATGATAACAATGTCGATAAGTAGAGATAACTCTAAAATTACCCGTCAGATGTCATTAGATGTAGATGTCTAGAGTTCGCCCGGGGTAGTACCACCGCCTGCCAAGGTACTCAGTACCATTCCTACCGTCATAATAATTGTTTTTAAGAGCAATTGTGTTCCGGATAGGAAGGTGTGGAGCCGGTTCACTTTTTTAGAGGCGACCATCTCAGTCCTCAGGGGTAGCAACGCATCTGTGACCGAATTGGAACAAGACTCACACTAATCATTACTAACTGGACAATACTAATATTAACTAACAGGACTAACTATCACTAACAGTCCCTGTCCTCAAACTTATTAACAAACTAACCAACTAACATTCTAACACCATCTACTAATTGGACTAACCACCCTAGTCCCTAAATTGGGTCTTGTTCTAAGTCGGTCACAATTGCCATGGGCGGCAGCTTGCTACCTTAATTCAATAAAAAAAAAAAAAATCAGACAAGTACCAGTTTTCGATTTAAAAAGATAAGTAGATACTTATACAATTCGGAATACTCAATCAAAAGTTATGAGCTAAGACCTTGAATCAAATACGCATTACTAAGAATAACTCAAAAACGTCAGTATATTTGCAAACGTGTAATTAAAAACAACAATTTAAGACCAATATTTTTCGAGTTCACATTCACACACCTGGTCTTTTAAGATAAAGGCGATCAATTTCACAAACGATAAAAGGTTTCGTAAACACTTTTTAACCGACTTCATAAAATGGAAGAGTTTATTCGTGTTACCTCATAACTTTCCACTGGGTGCACCGATCTGTACAATTCTTTTTGTATTCGAAAGGTGACTGTCATTACGATCCTTGATCAACTGGTAAAGTAAAAAAGAAAACAAAATCACACCCAAATTATACAATTAAAATTTAATCATAAATTAAACTACATTAAAATTTACATTTTACACTTTATGACACATTTCAAATCAACAACTTCTCCAATTCCACCAAAACACTTGTGATCAGCTTAATCAGGGATGTCAAAAGCCCAGAACCATCCGTCAGTCCTTTAAGCAGCCCTAGCACGATATTAAGGATTTGCTGCACCAAGGATATCAACAGCCCTGGTGCACCCAACACATTTGACCTAAACAAGGATATCAGCACACTTATATAAAGAAACAGAACTGACGCCAGATCTGTCAGAGTAGCGTATAACAATGGCAAAGTGCATCCAAAATATGGCAGTATCGCTGGTGTTAGGTTCTGGACTATGTTCGAAAGGTTATTCAAGTTATTGATCAGGTTTATCAGGAATGGTATGAGGAGTGAGGCTAGCTGGTTGGCCACTGGTAGTATGGTGGAGATCTCGTCGAAGGAAAGCCGAAGAGCTGAGATGGAGTACGCTGGTATCATTGCTTCGGAGCGGTGTATCTGGAAAATGAGGAATTTTTAATTTCAATAGTTATAAAAACTAGAGGAAACAGTACAAAAAGTTTTAAGGGAATCCATGTAATAAGTAAATTGTTTTAATTATTGATCCCCCTTGTAGCCCTTAAGGGAGGGAATTGCCAAAAACAGCTCCCCGCCGTCTTCCTCAATGCCTCTCCGCTGTCTTCCTTAGGTCATAAGTCATCAGTCATCGTCATCGTCATCGTCATCGTTATCATCGTCATCGCCATTGTAATCATCATCATCATCACCACCGTCATCGTCATTATCAGTCATCAGTCATTAGTCACCAGTCGTAAGTCATCAGTCATCATTCAGCAATCCTTGTCATCGTCATCGTCATCGTCATCATCATCACCATCATCATCATCATCATCATCATCAAGCATCAGTCACCGTCATCGTCATCAATCATCAGTCACCGTCATCAGTCATCAATCATCAGTCATCATCATCAGTCGTCAATATGAATATTCCACCACGCTGCTCCAGTGTTGAATGGTTGAGAATAGGTATCTAAGAAGGCCTTATCCATAGAGCGTTACGTCATCTACGCTAGGTGTCTTAACCTTCGAGTAAAACCAATAAAAGACAGAAAAGACTACAAATAAAAATACTAACCAAACAAACAAACGCACAAACACACAAAATAATTTTCAACGCCATCTTCACTAACTACTATAAATAATTTTAACAAAATTATAAACACACAAACCTTTATATTACATCTTTATCATTCGTTTTGTAAACCAGTTTTACGATACAGTTTATGCAATTCTAGATAACGGCAGGCTGAATTATGTCACCCAGTTATAGGTTATTAGTTGAGTGCCGTAAGGTTTATACCTCGGAATCGCGGGCCAGTTAATGAATTTTTGTATAAACTTTTGAAATGTACCTATTTGTAACAATCTATCTATATCAGATCTATCTATACTTATCTGTAACTGATCGTATGTTTGTGCACGCTAATCTCAGAAACGGCTGAACGAATTTTTATGGGACTTTCACTGGGAGATAGAGGAGATTGTGGAGCAATATATAGGCTTTTTATCCCGGAATTCTCGTGAGATCGGGATTCATGCGGGAAACCTCCTATGCACGTACGAAGTCGCGGGCACAACTAGTCCTAAATGATGTGTAAGGCACTTCTCACACAGCGCTATTTATGAGCTACGCGACTGCAACGCAATCCAAAATTTGTATGTATCTGACACTTTTCACTGACAGGAGACGCGTCTACGATGCGACTCCTGTCAGTCAAAAGCGTCAGATACATAGAATTTTGGGATTGCGTCGCAGTCGCGTAGCTCATAAATAGCGTAATGTGAGAAGTGCTTGTATGTTTAGCAGTGTGTGTTTATAATTGTTACCTCATAAGTTTTTACCGAGTATTTCGATTTTTATGATTGTTTTTTTAAGCAGATAAGGAGAGAAGAGGAGAGTGGTAGATTAACCAGCTGCTTCAGCCCTACCATCAACTGCCACCAACCATTGTGTAGCTTATACACCTGGGGCCTTATTATGAACTCTTAATTCCAGACAGTTTACGTTCACAACGTATGGGTGACAGAGACAGCGCTTTATGAGCTGTAAGGCGCTGTCTCTGTCACTCACGCGTTTTGAACGTAAACTGTCTGGAATTAAGAGTTCATAATAAGGGGGCTGGTCTCTTCTTCCTAGTCGTGGCCTCATTGCTGACGGTCGTACCTGATCTCGTAACCTTAACTAGTTGGTACGGTCCTTCAGCTACTTCTCTACAAGAGGCAATAACTCCACCGAACGTCTGCTGGTGCAAGGCAGAATGGAGGGTACCAGGTTAAGCGGTAGACCACTGGTGAGTGACCAGATTAAGTCTGCTGTAGGCGTCCAAGCACGCGTGCACCAAAATAACGACCAACAGAGCAAAATGGCCACAGACAATGCCATCCTACTAATATTATAAATGCGAAAGTTTGTAAGGATGTATGTGAGTGAGTAAGTGAGTGTGTGTGTGGGTTTGTTACTCTTTCACGCAAAAACTACTGAACGGATTTTCATGAAACTTTGCAGTAATATAGCTTAGACATCGGAATAACATAATTTGTTAAAATTTATAGAGATTTTTGAAGGGACTGGTTTCCCGAAGCGAAGCGAGGGCGGATTTACTATATATCATATATATCTGCCACGAGTATGACTGCATGGTGAACGCGACCGCTCTGTCAAGAGCGAAATGATTGAGAAGAATTAGGTTGTACCCTGTCTCTTGCGAATCCAGTCTTCGATATGTCGGATGTATTCCTTGATCTGGTTAGACGATCTTGGTTCCACACGGTCTCTTTCCTTCCACAGTGCCATCCTGGTAGATATATGGTTAATTCGAAGCCACCGGAATACAGCCAAAGACTTTGTTACTAAAGTTAAGAGATCAATAATAATACAAGAAATCGGCCAAGTGCGAGTCGGACTCACGCACGAAGTGTTCCGTACAAAATGTATAAAAACGCCAAAAAAATCTGGACTGTTGTATGGGCGCCCACTTAAGTATTTATTTTATTCTGTTTTTTAGTATTTGTTGTTGTAGCGGCAACAGAAATACATCATCTGTGAAAATTTCAACTGTGTAACTATTACCGTTCATGAGATACAGCCTGGTGACAGACGGACGGACGGACGGACGGACAGCGAAGTCTCAGTAATAGGGTCCCGTTTTACCCTTTGGGTACGGAACCATAAAAAGTAATTAAGAGTCCGACAAAGTAAAACTCGTACTTAGGCACAGCTCATTAAGGAGTAATTAAAACTTTGTCCATTTGACTCTTTGAAAGTTGTCACCGAGTTAAGTTAAGCCGAGATAAAGCCGGTTAAGTTCGAGTTAAATTATAGGTATAGATGGTTCCGTATGGAAATAATTTGAGTAAAAATTCTTTAGGCACTTCTCACATTACGCTATTTATGAGCTACGCGACTGCAACGCAATCCGAAATTTGTATGTATCTGACACTTTTCATTCGCATCGCGATGCGACTCCTGTCAGTGAAAAGTGGCAGATACATACAAATTTCGGATTGCGTTGCAGTCGCGTAGCTCATAAATAGCGTTGTGTGAGAAGTGCCTTAGCCTAAACTTATTTGGTAAATGTTAAGATTTGGTTTTCGTATTATTCATTTCGTTACTAATATTTTGGTAACCGACTTCAAAAAAGGAGGAGGGTATTTTTTGTGTGTTATCCTCATAGCTTTTGACTGGGTGTTCCGATTTTTATATTTTTTTTATTCAAAAGCTAGTGCTTGTTTTTAGGTTATCTCCACTTTTCATTTTGAAGTGAGCTAGTTTGCTGTTAAAATTACCAAGATTAAGTTCAGTATAAAAACTATATCGTGCTCATTACGATATACAAAATATTGTAATACAAATTCAATGGTGAGGCAACTTGTGCGACTTAGAAGGGTTTCAGTAAATATAAAAGCGTATTAAATTTAGTTAGCTTTAGTGTACACAAAATTTGTATAGTCTGTGTACTCTGCTCGCATTTTAGTACGTTAAGATATTTATTACAAATTTTCTTCTCCTCTCCTTAACTCTCCTCTACTCCAGTCTCCTCTCCTTTTCGGATATTTTCGATTCCCTTGATTATTTATTTTGAAAAGCAATAAAAACATTATAAATGAATGGAGAAATTTTACTTATATTACGAGAAAAATGTAATCAAACCTTTTTTTATTTATTTCGGTATAGGTACATTAAATATGTATTGTCTTATCTTTTATTTTCATAAGCTTACAAAATATTTGCATAAAAGGACTATGTCTATGCGTTCAATTATCGTGTTTTTCCGCGCGGGCAACACCGACGGAGGAGCGGGGGAGCGGGGCGGAGGGCGTCCGCCATTAGAAATTCAATCACTAATCGCTTCACACACGAATACATCAAAATTTTTAATTTCATTGTTTTTCAACCACAAAAATTTGTAAAACCAAGTTATTAAACGTATAAAAGGATCAAAATCTTTAATTCATCACCAAATCATCAACATTTGGACCTTCAGAGCCGAATAAATACAAGAAATCGTCGCTGCATAAAACGGACGTTCGATCGACCAGGAGCCAGCAGAAACATCCAGGTCAGGCCAACCATCCTTTTTTTTTCTTTGATCCTTCCATTCCTATATTTCGCGAGTGCTTAATTTGTGCCAATATTGTGTTTTTTCAATCGTAAAGTGTATAGGTAATTACGCGACGCAAAGAGATTGTTCGCGAGTAGATTTGCATCCACCTCCATTTTGTTTCGTATTACAAATTCTTGCCGTTGTCTCCCACATAAGATTAAATAATGACTAAATTTGATGAAGATACCATAAGGGATTTAAATAAGAAAAGGGGAATTATTCGGGGTAAATTTACGTTGTTTAGTAAATATGTAGATTCATTGGATACCGGTTCTATAAGTGAAGTAATACAAACAGAATTACAAACACGTCTACAAAAAGCAGAGCCGTTATTACTTCAGTTTTCTGAGATTCAGGATGAAATCGACTTTAAAGTTCCTGATAGTCAAATTGATAGAGAATTAGTCGAACGGGAGGCTTTCGAGAACCAGTATTATGCATGTGTAGCTAAAGCTAAATGTTTCCTTAAAGTAAGTGACGGTCAAATTCAAAATTCTAACAAAAATTCTGGTGCTGTAAAATTGCCAACGATTTCTTTACCTTCCTTTGACGGCGCTTATGATCATTGGCTCGAGTTTCGGGACACGTATTTATCCCTTATACATAATTCAACGGAAATAGATAATGTTCAAAAATTTCACTACTTACGTTCTTCTCTTACCGGTAACGCATTGATGGTTATTAAATCATTAGAATTTTCGTCAGAGAACTACACCATAGCGTGGGATTTATTAGAGAACAGATATAATAACAACCGTTTGCTTGTACAAAATCACGTGAAAGCATTGTTTTCTACTGCGTCGGTTAATAAAGAATCGCCTTTTCAAATCCGTAAATTAATTGATACTGTATTGAAAAATATACGTGCACTTAAAACCCTAGGAGAACCGACTGAAGCCTGGGATACTTTGATAATTTATTTAATAACTTCCAAGTTAGATTCGTCTACGGAACGAGAATGGGAAAATTATAAAGGCACGATTATTGACTGTCAAAGTAAATCTAATGTACGGTTGTCGCTTGACGATTTACTTAAATTTCTTAAAAATAGGGCCGACGTACTAGAAACCATTCATCTGTCGCATAGCAAACAATCGCCTGACATAAGTAACATTAAAAAGTCGAATCAACAACATCACAAAACAAACAGCTTTATATCTACACAAACAAAACACAAACAATCCACCGCGGCTAGTTCTAAACGTTACCGTAACTGTTCCATGTGTAATTCTAATCATCCGCTTTATGCATGTAACCAGTTCTTAAATTTATCAAACAAAGATAAAATAAAATTCGTTAATGAGAAAGGGCTCTGTCGTAATTGCCTACGCGTTGGTCACACGGTAGCCGAGTGTTGGTACGGTCCATGTAAGTCCTGTAGTGCGAAGCACAATACTTTACTTCACACAGACAATAATTCAAACACCTCTGAATCATCATTATCAGCTGATCACGACTCGCAAGTCGCGAAGCGGGACGTGATACACACTGCGAACACCACCACCCTACACTCCGCCACTGAGAGTTCATATTCGCATAATAGGGAGGTTAGCAATACGTCTCATTCATTATTAGAAACAGTATTGCTGTCTACGGCATTGGTCGAAGTCGCAGATAAACATAATAATTATCACACTACACGCGCGTTAATAGACAATGGTAGTCAACATTGTTTTATTACCGCTTCACTATGTAAAAAATTAAACATTCCATTATTACAGTCCACTGTCCACGTCACAGGTGTCGGTAACTCCGTCACACATTCAACGCAGGCATGCGAGATAAGTTTGAGATCTAAAACTACTAATTATAATACGCGCCTCAAATGTTTGGTTTTACCTCAGATTACATCTCACTTGCCATCTTTATGTACAAAGTCGATTATTGACGTTCCTCACAATGTACAACTCGCAGATCCTAACTTTTATTCGCCATCACAAATAGAACTATTAATCGGTGCGGATAGATTTTGGGAGTTATTAAACGACGGGTTGATTCGCTTAAATAGTGGCCCATACTTACAGAATACAAAGTTAGGATGGATCATATCTGGTACAGTACTTACTAATAATAATAAACACTCGCGCATCAATCGGGTTCAATGCAATTACTCACAGACATTAGACATTCAACTTAGAAAATTCTGGGAGTTAGAGGAAATCCTTCCGCAGAATAATCTTTCTAAAGCCGAAATGTTATGCGAAAAATCATACAAAGAAACCACATATCGTGAGCATACGGGTCGTTTTTGCGTGCGCATCCCGTTAGTCGACGAGCCTCGCGACACGCTGGGTGACTCATACGCGCTCGCGCACAATAGATTTATTGCACTCGAACGCAAGTTTGATCGATGTACACCTGAATACAAACAATTATATTGCAACTTTATGAATGAATACATAAACATGGGTCACATGAGTCGTATTCATAAATATTCAACACCAAATTATTTTTTACCTCACCATGGTGTTATGAGGGAACATAGCACCACTACCAAGCTGCGAGTAGTGTTCGACGGGAGTGCAAAAACAACTTCTGGCAAGTCGCTTAACGATATTCAATTAATCGGTCCTAGTTTACATAATGATATTTTTTCTATTTTGTTACGGTTTCGACAATTCAAATACGTCGCTTGTGCCGATGTCGAGAAAATGTACCGGCAAGTTAATATTCATCCCGATCAGAGGAATCTCCAATTAATTCTTTGGCGGGAAAATAAATCAGACGAGCTCGGTGTGTACCAATTGAACACCGTGACGTACGGCACGGCGTCTGCGCCTTATCTGAGCATCCGCTGCCTCAAGCAGCTGGCTGCGGAATGCAACGATGACGTCATCGCTCGCGTCATAAACGAGGATTTCTTTGTTGACGATTTAATAACGGGACATGATGATAAAAGTTGTTTGTTGGATATTTGTAATAGGGTTGCCGATGTTTTGATGTCGGGGTGCTTCCCTTTACGCAAGTGGATGTTCAACTCGCAGGGTTGTACTGACGATCAAGCAAAGGAATTGTCATTGGGCGATGATTGTTTAACAAAAACACTTGGACTAGGTTGGTTTCCATCTACGGATTTATTACATTTCACTACAAGGATTGATAAAAACTTAACTAAAATCACTAAACGGGTTATTTTGTCAATAATTTCACAAATTTTTGACCCATTGGGTTTATTATCGCCTGCTGTTGTAATTGCTAAAATCATTTTACAGAAATTATGGAATTGTAAGTTGTCCTGGGACGACCCGGTACCAGACAATATCGTTAAAATTTGGCATAAATTCATAAACACACTTCAATGCTTACAGAACATTCGAATTCCTCGTCACGTTAAAGGACCTCACGATCGGTACACTGACCTTCATATATTTACGGATGCATCGCAAGATGCATATGGCGCGTGCGCGTATGTATGTACTTACGACGACAACTCATCGGTTACTGTTCGATTGCTCTGTGCTAAGAGCAAAATTTGTCCCCTACGTCCTGTAACGACTCCTCGCCTGGAATTAATGGGAGCTTTAATCGGTGGAAAGCTCTATGAAAAAATTACCAAGTCGTTCAGGTTGACTTTTAATAAAATTTATTTTTGGTCTGATTCAACTATAGCTATTAGTTGGATCAAAACGGCACCGAATTTACTGAAACCATTCGTTCAAAACCGCGTAGTACAGATCAACGAATTAACCGGTGAGTTGCCGTGGCTGCATGTCGCGGGCGTTGACAACCCTGCCGACCTGCTGTCCCGCGGACTCGCGCTCGACGCACTTCAACATTCCGATCTCTGGTGGCACGGGCCGGCGTTCTTACGCGAAACAAAATATAATTTTAATCAATTTACTATAAATGAACAAATAAATTTAAATAATTTACCGGAATTAAAATCAAATATTACTTCATTAGTATCACAATCAAATACAATTAGCGTATTTAATTTCGAACATTTTTCTAATTTTAATCGTTTGCGGCGCGCAACTGCTTATGTGCTACGGTTTATTAATAATTCACGCGTTAAGGTAAAATCGGATCGTAACACTGGCCCGCTCACATCGGATGAATTAACCAAGGCAGTTGTAGTGCTATCGCGTCACGCTCAACAGATGTCATTCCCGGATATATATAACGCATTAAGTAAAAAGTTACCGCTTAAAGTAGACAGAAGTATATCTAGTCTTGACATATTTATGGATGACGACCGTCTAATCAGGGTAGGGGGTCGGTTACGAAATTCAGATACATTTCCATATGATAAAAAACATCCGTTATTGTTGTGTTCAAAACATCACTTTACAAAACTTTTATTTAATTTTGAGCATAAACGATTACTTCATGCTGGACCCCAGCTACTCTTAGCCACTATCAGAGAGAGCTGGTGGCCACTCAAGGGTCGTGATTTGGCCAAGCAGACGGTACATAGATGCGTTACCTGTATTCGTCAGAATGGAAGGTCCCCACAAGTCAAAATGGGTAACTTACCAGTGGAGAGGTTAGAACCGGGATATCCATTCCAACGATGCGGGGTGGACTACGCCGGGCCTATGTTCATTCTGAACCGCAAAGGAAGAGGTGCAAAACTTGAGAAATGTTACGTTTGCTTATTTGTATGTTTTACAACTCGTGCGATTCATTTAGAATTAGTTACAAGTCTTAGCTCAGATGCATACTTACTTACTGGCTTTGAGGAGGTTTATTTCTCGCCGCGGAAAACCGGAAAAAATATTTTCCGATAATGGAAAAACCTTCGTAGGCGCATTAAAGGAATTTTCACAGTTTTTGAATTCACATAAAAATCATATTACTAACTTTACTGCTAACGAAAATATTGAGTTCGAATTCATACCTCCGTATTCGGCCCATTTTGGAGGCCTGTGGGAGGCAGGGGTAAAGTCTTGTAAGTACCACTTACGCCGTATAGGGAACGCGAACCTCACTTACGAGGAGTACTCGACTTTATTGGCACAAATTGAGGCTATCCTCAATTCCAGACCCATGTATCCAATGTCCACAGACCCCAACGACCTTCTTCCTCTCACTCCATCACATTTTTTGATTGGCCGGCCTCTCGTCGCACCCCCGTATGAAGACCTGACCGCAGCATCCACATCACGACTGGACCGCTACAAACGAGTCGAACAAATGCGACAGAACTTTTGGAGGCGATGGTCCAAGGAGTACGTCGCGGAACTGCAAACGAGGACCAAGTGGCAGACGAATAAGGACAACTTGAAACCCAATACGTTAGTCCTCGTCAAGGAAGACCATTTACCACCTTTGAAATGGCGTCTAGGGAGAATTATACACACTATCCCTGGGAAAGACGGACTCGCACGAGTAGCCGAGATCAAAACCGAAAATGGAATCATACAACGGTCATACCCGAAGCTATGTCCACTGCTGAAGGAGAAGGAACACTAAAACACGCTTTATGATGTCTGCTGCTGCTGATTCCTGTTTCTTCGTTGGAGGCTGTTGCTCCAAGGCGGGGGGCATGTCTATGCGTTCAATTATCGTGTTTTTCCGCGCGGGCAACACCGACGGAGGAGCGGGGGAGCGGGGCGGAGGGCGTCCGCCATTAGAAATTCAATCACTAATCGCTTCACACACGAATACATCAAAATTTTTAATTTCATTGTTTTTCAACCACAAAAATTTGTAAAACCAAGTTATTAAACGTATAAAAGGATCAAAATCTTTAATTCATCACCAAATCATCAACAGACTAGTAAAAAAATATTTTCTAATAAATTTAATAAGAGTGCCTAACTGAAAGCCAAAATCAACCTTGCTTCTATGAAATGATTTCTATAAAGTAATATTAGTAATATGGATTGAAATAATGAGGTAACTTGCAATGCCCTTATTGATAAGGTTTATCTTACTAACACAATCGTAATTATTACAAGAAAATATTTAAAACAACTTTGGCAATTTGTTACAATATAAAAACTGTTGTATAATATTAAACACATAAATATACAAATTGTTTGCGGGAGCGGTCGTTTTGCTTGGATCGATTTCAATTTTGAAGTCGATTTTTCAAAATGGCATCTCCGGTTTCGTTAGTGCTTTTGTTAGTCGCGACTTTGTATTTAACGGTGAGTTTTAATTTATTTGGTCGACAACGCATCGGTGATTTAGTGCTAGTGACGTTCTTTGGCAACGGTGACGAAACCGTAAAGGTCTCATCCGAAAAAAAATATATTATGTTTAATCTCCGACATTATTCTAATTCACCTCGAAGAGAAGCAACAATTATGAACCTTATGTCATTCTCGTTACGGTTGGATTTTCAAAATTTATTTGAAATAAGCAACTAATTTACGCGCGAATCAACATTGTATAAACGTACCTACAGCCAACTCGACCATAATATAATAGGTACGATTCATATTTAAATTTTTTCGTATGAGTTAATTCTGAGTCGAGTTAAAATTGAATGTGCGCAGACATTTAGAAACCTACCAGCAAGCCCATTTTAATAATTTTTACAACAACAAAACACACAGACACACACAGAGACACACAGAGGTAAGTGCCAAAAAATATTTAGAGAGTCGGTAAAATAACAATGCAAAAAAATTACTCTTAAGCTTTAATTTGGGTTACAATATACACTACAAATATTCCATTAGCACAAATATGCCAAAATTGAACTAGTTTATTACTAATGTACGATAACATGCACAAATACTTTGTAGAATCGATACAAATCACGTATGACACGGTGTCTAACATGTCCTAATAAAATTATAATAACAGCTAGATAAGTCTCCTTGAGGCTTCTCTTATGTAGGTGGACAAGACATATTAATTATGTACCTATATGTCATAGAATATCTTTACGACCTAAAATAGATCAAAGGAGATAAGAAGACCTCTAGGTCATATTTTAAAGCGTTAGAGCCCATGGGGCGTAAAGAACAATATGGCTTTTCACGCGGCTATAAACAAAAGGTATTGAACTACTTTAATCATTGAATTAAAAAATAAAATAACATAATTATCCTGATTTCAAAAATAAAGATAATTTTTTCACATTTTTCACATTGGCGGTAAAGTCATGGACAAAAGAAACATCGTTTTATAAGCTCAAACACCATAGATAATGAAAACTCCTCTTTCCAGAATCCTGTATCAGCAATAGCAGCAACAAACGTCCAACTACCAGCAGTGTACCCTCTAGTCAACGTTCTTCTTCCTCTCCTGAACAACGTCTACAATCTTCTGCTTTCTCTTCTCTCCATCTTCGACACTCTGCCTTCCTCTGTCTGCTCTTGCATACCAGTGGATCTTGGAGCGTTAGAAACGTCGCTGTTGAAGCTGTATTCTCAGGCTTTGGCTATTGTGAACTTCCTGCGTTCTTTGCCAGAATATGCTCTTGGTGCTAATCCAAATACACCATCGACGAGTGTGGTCAACTGCCAAGGGCTGCTGACTAACCTAGTGAATACCATCACAGATTTAGCTGATGATCTTCTTATTGAAATTGGCGGTAGTCTTCTACCAGGGTTGTTGCAACTTGTGCTGTGTGCTGTAGAGACGTTGCTTTTACTGCTGATTTGATGATTTTATAAGCATTTCCAATATAGGTACTTTCTTTCTTTACGTTATCGGTGGTAAATTAATGACAATTAACATTATATTACGTTAGAGTTACTGCGGATTAAGGATAGATAGCATATTTGGACTGATCGTTAATTGACCTGTATAGATTAGTTATTTAAGTTTTAATTAACTGTAAATAAAAATTGTTAATAATGTACATATGCTTATTCTTTTATTTAATACTTACCCGTTCTCGCTTTACTTCGGAAAGTCTATGCCTTAACAACCACACTTCAATAAATGTTTAAGTCGGTTTTTTCAAACCGTATTCCTTATATATGTGTGATCAATAACATTTAAAAGAATCCCTGCCTCATTTCACCTGTCCTCACGTCACCTCACCTCCTTATCTCGTGTTACATCATTCCACCACTTTCTGCTAACCTTGCGCGTCGCAGCTGCTATTAATACATGTATAAATTTCCATCCCACACTTGAGAAGTTCAAATTAAATGATTGACTTATAAAAAAGCGTTGGTGTTTCCGATTTATTTCGATGTGATTATAACTTGAGTGTCTTCAAATAAAAAAATGAATAGGCTGTTACTAAGTTAGTGCGCTCCACTATCCGTGACTATCGGTATCTAAGAATCATCAGGTGGGACATAGTCAAGAATTTACTATAAAGAAAAATAAATAACAAATCTTATAACGAGATATTAGCAAGAAAATGTTCCATCATAATTGTGTAGTAATAATATCGCTATCAAAGGAAAATACATTCTATAGCCCGAAGGCTCCCTTGAATAGTACTTCTATTTTCTTATTACATTTGGTAGGTACAAGATATCTATTAGTAGATATCTTTCTCTTGCTCTGAGATACAAATGACTAGTATTTCTACATGCTTCTAGCCGAGTCTAGCCGAAAGGTCTTCTAATTATTTAGGACTTCTGTAAATCTATTCATCCCTTGGACTCTTTACGCTGGAAAATATCACAGGAACGAAAAAGTGAGGAATATAAAACATAAAAAACTTTTAATTTTCCCCGACGAAACAAATTTAATCATGTAATGTTTTTTCAACTTTTTCCAAACGCTTGAAGGGATCTTAATTAATTATAACTAGTACTAACCTCAATCATGTTATCTCTCTCACAAAGAAATCTTATCTTACATCTATTTGCTTAAGCGCTTTGCCCACGGAGCAACTATTGCAGCAACTGGCAACTAGCTGTTTACATACATTTCAATTGGACTGCGCACACACTGCAACTCGAGTTTCGAGTTCCGGCAATCGTTAACAGTTTTCAGTTGCTGTAATCGTTGACTAGGTCAGTTCTTAATTGCCGCAACTAGCAACTGTTAAATATGTATTATACCGGTTTTTAAAGTTGCCGGTTTCCGCAACTGCCAATCGCAACGCGTCAGACGATTTCACACTCTCCCTGCCTCCGCCTGTGCCCGGAAATGCGTAGATTGAGCAACTCGCATAAAAGTTGCTCATAAATTGCTATAAAATTGCGGCAACCGTAAATGTTGTAGCAAATATGAACTTTTTACAGGAAACTTTTAAAAGTTGATAGTTGCCTCAACTCAAGTTGCTCCGTGGGCAAAGCGCCTTAACCACTTCGTTGCCACACGCACGTAAAACTTATAACACCACTTTGCGAGGATTTAAAATAGCTTTATATAAAACGAAGTAGAATCCCTAATAACAATAAACTTACATGAAAACAAAACCCATTCTCATTCCCTTGTCACAGTAACTCATGAATGAGCACAACCCCCGCGCGCGTCATTCACTAAGAGGGTAGTTCAGAGGGGAGGTATCTGTGGGAAGCCGAGGGAGTCTACACTTTGTTGCGCAAGTTTTACGGGAATCTATCAATCTATTCTATTCTTCTATCTATACATCCATACTAATATTATAAATGCGAAAGTCTGTCTATCTGTGACGTTTTCACGGCTAAACCACCGGTCCGATTTGGATGAAATTCGGAATGAAAATAGTTGAAGACAACCCAAAAATCTTCAAAAATCAACTCCATAAAGGCTCAATAAGGGATGAAAGTATGAAGAATCCCGTTTCGCGATATAAATGAATTCCACGCGGGCGAAGCCGTGGCCAGAAGCTAGTAATAGTAGGTAAGTATAATAAAACAGTAACTGATAGCTGTTTGTGCACGCTAATCATGGTGCGTACGGCTATATAACAAAACATGTTATAAAACACAGTTATATAACATCCTTACTAATATTATAAATGTGAAAGTGTGTTTGTTTGTTTGTTTGTGACTCTTTCACGTCGCAACATGGCTATTATATGACATGGTTTATGTGTGTGGGGATAGTTAGGAGGGTGGAGAATGACGTAGGCTACTTTTTACCGCGGAAAAACATCTCATTCCCATGGGAAGATCGATGTTTTGTTAGTTGCTAGATATTTAGTTCCGGAGTTGTTAATAGATGGCGTTAGTAAAATTCATTTGCAAGTTCTGAATCACGTTATTAAATACAACATGTTATTTACTTTTTAGCTGAGATTCCTACGGGAGCAGGACCTACGCGGCTTTTACCTACGGGTTCCGAAGCGAAGCGCGGGCGGTTCTCTAGTGTTTTATATGTTTTATAAAATATGTGGACGATATGTCTTACAAAAACCCATTGTGTCTTGTTATATGTTTCATTGTTAGACAAAAATGTTAGATAGTGTGGACGTGTTATAAAACATAAGTTATATAACATGTTACAATAATCTGTACGCACCCTTAGATACAGCTGAACGGATTTTTATGGGACTTTCACTGGGAGGTAGAGGAGGGTGTGGAGCATCATATAGACTACTTTTTATCCCGAAGTGACATACTAAGTGACTAAGTGGCTGACAGGCAACGCACAGCCGATACTACTGAATACAAGAAGTTTGGCATGCATGTTCCTTGGGGAAGTAGGGGAGCGCTTAGAGAGGATTTTTGAAAATTCCCTCTGGAAAGAAAGCGCTCAAGAAATTCTTACCACTAGCGGTCACCCACCCAACTACCGACCGCCCGCTGTTGCTTAACTTTGTCGACCACTTGGGGTCGACGCAAACTGCCGGGCGATGAGTTCTTCCAATCCAATAATATACTGAAACTTAACAGGAATAGCAAAAAATGAGGAGATATGAGGAAAGAGATTTCCAAATTCTGGTCCATAATCAACAAAATTACAAAGAGAACAGGCCATCTTTGAAAATATACAGATGAGTGGAAACATAACATGAACAATGGAAAAGAGGAAAAAATGTGTCGAAATACGGTGCCCGAATATATTTTTTCGCATCATAAAGGTTTATTCTATAGACACGCTTTCTTCGCTGAAATTACCATAAATTCGCGTGAAACCCGGAACGGAATTATAAAATAAATTACATTTCCAACGTTTACCTAACAGTGGGTGGTTCTCCGACTTTGTCTTAGAAAATATTTTCGTTATTGTATTCATACTCGGTGGAAAACACCGAAAACTCGCGAATACGAGTATGATAATTCCTTTTTTAAACAAAAAATAACCGTCTTCAACGTCGACAAGCAGATAACTGAAAAACTACTCGCCAGGTTTCGCTCAATTCAACCCATCTAGGTAAAGTTCTCGTCACTACAAATTATCAAGCCCAAACACAAGGTAACTGCAGTAAATCGTTGAGGAATTCCATCGGCTGTCTTTCAGCTTCATCAGATCAATTCCAGACCTTTATTACATTGTAGTGCTTTAATATATTATACTCAATGAAAACATTATCAAACACAATTCTAGGATGGCATCGTCAGATCCTGGTGTCCTTATTATGGGACCATTCTTAGAATATTTACTTACTTTCCAACAAAAAAGAATTATCAAAATCGGCTCATAACAGACGAAAAAATCGTTGAACATGGAAGTAACTACGCCGTCGCTTCAACAAATCTCTACGGTGAGTGGTCTTGGAAGAAGAAGCTCCCAAGGAGCTTTTTTTTTCTACTCACAGTTACAGATTGAACTTACTACTTCGTATGGCTAGAAAAAAGAAAATTGCAGAAAAAAAGGAAATTGGAAAACTCAAGGAAGTGGATATAGTCAGCCTGGTTAGCCAATCGGGCTAAAATCCTTCCAATCATGTATTCCACGTACAGGCGTCATTTACAAGTTTTATATTCTACGAAAAAACCACTCAGTACAATTGCCTAATTACCAGGATAACATAACAAAGAAGAGGCGACTTACAAATAATTTCAGAGAACGGAAGCACTATGGAGCAGCGCAATTAATATGAACGAAAAAAAAACATTATTACTTCCGGTGAATGCTTATAGAACGTAGGTTCCGGCGGGAAATAAGGCGTGTTCACAGTATTTGGGGCTGCTTGCGACTTTAATGTGCGTTATGTAATATCGAGTTAAGCGACAAATCCAAAAAACAGTTATAGGCTTATTACACCTTCCTAAATTTAGTCATTTAAATCAGGAGCGACGAAATCCGAACTACGAACAACGTACGAAGTTCGATTTCGAAACGTCACACGTCAGTTTCATACAATACAATTTTCATAGTAGGAAATGTTCCGAAACGACTGACGTGTGACGTTTCGAAATCCGTTGTTCGTAGTTTGGATTTCATAGTAGCCCTCTTGATTTAGATGACTAAATTTAGGAAGTTGTAATAAGCCTATTATACGTGTAGGCATACTAAAAATGACCTTAAGTAATATTATAAATGCGAAAGCAACTCTGTGTGATTGTCTTCTTGCTACCTTTTCACACTTGAAGTTGAAGTAATCTAGTGCAAAGGTATTAAAATAGTTTGAGACCCCAATAACTTTTGACGCTCACACAGTCGAAGCCACAGGCAAAAACAGTTCAATCAATACCTAGAACCGAATTTATTTTTATCATGTAATTATCCTAATGATTGTAACCCTATGAAGGTGTGTTCTTAATCTTGAAGACTGAAGTCTTCTTCAGTCTATCAGAGGTGAACATCTACCTCTAAAAAGTGTAATCAAATCCACACTTTTCGAACCGGAATACAATTACTCTTTATAACAATGTATCAGGTGCCAAGGCGGACGGTGATTCTACCCCAGGCAAACTTTATGCTCTACCTCCTTCCAAAACCTCTACCGCTTTTAAGGTAATTGCATGATTGTATCCAGCTCCTTTTGGGGGAGGGGGGGGGGGTGAATATCTAATTTTTGAGTTAGATTTAATAAAGGGTACAACAAAGGGTAAAAAGGATTGACATTTCAAATGGTCAATTATTTAACGGTGGCCAAAAACACCTCTGTTTCCCATACCTTTCCTGTGACTCTATGACAGGACAGTAACGCTCACTTTATTAAAATTCCAGCTACCCCAAACTACCCCAAACGATTAAAAAGTCGCAAAATCGCACCACCACTCCACCCAGGCTGACGTCACCCCAATCAACCCCCATTCATGCGCACTAACCCACTCGGTATGGATCGGGTGGCAGTCGAACACCAGGCGAGCTACCGACCAGACCATGTCTTGGTGAGTCCACTCTTTTAATATCAAAGATAAGGTAACCCTACACTGTTCACTTTACTTTTACTTTTATAAAAGATTTTGAGGGTTTTTATGGAGAAATGGCGATTGAAGCGCCGCCATTTTTCTTTTCTTTTTTCTTTTTTGTATAAAAAAATCAAAACCATTTTATAAATATGTCGAGGTCACTTAGATGAATAAAAAAATTAATAAGAAATTTGATCAACACTTAAACTGCTACGAATCAAGGTTAATGTCAAAGATAAGTTAACCCTAAACTTTCAAATTTTTCCGAATTTAACTTTTTACGGATTTGTATACTCGTAGTGTTGGTTGCTGGACTGCTATTTAAAGGTCCTAAGTTCGGTTTAAATAAATTTTAATTTCTGTGCTTGGTGTATGTGCGTTCTTATCTTGTGCGTTTGTCATGACACCCACTACACAGGGAATTCTAGGGTGGGGTTAAGAATGGATTATTAGAATCATCATTCCTTTACATTTTAGGTTCTTTATTTTATATGTAAAGGTAATTTATGAATGCTTAGAAGTTTCTTTCGTATATTTTTGAAATTGGAACTATAAGATTAAATGTGATACCGCGATGATTAACTTGGCTCAGATTTTTTATCGTTTCTAAATATTGTTATTAAATGCGCTGAAAAAATTGTAATATTGTTTTCATTACGATAGTACTTTTTGGAATGGTAGCTGCGTTTTATTTTTACAATTTTAAACACTTATTATCAAATGTTTTGTTAGCGTGTGTGTCGACTGTTAACATTAAGTAGAATCTGTTATTTTTATTTTATGCGATAGTTTTTATTCTATAAGTCATTCCGAACAAAAACAAATAAAAATTACCTTTTTAAACATACTTACTTTTCTTACTACATACTTTTCTAGTTGTACAGAAGTTTAAAATAAATAGAAAAATAATATTAATATTTCTTCTCTAAAATACATAGTTAGTAAGCGCTCGAGAACGCTCGACTCGAGTGTTCATTTAACGCGCTTTAAATTGTCACGAGCGCAATATTGAATTTCTGACGTAAAAATAAAAAATATAAGTGCAGCAGAGAAGGGCCAAGTTCCGTCGTCACTTAACTTTAAAAACTTAGAATACGAAAAAATATTTGTAACTTAACGCCAAATCTTTAGTTACCGACAGCGCTTGATCGACTCGAGCGCTCGCCTAAGAAGTTGTAAAGTTCTATGAATATTGCAGCATAAAAGCAAAATCAAAAATAGTCTTTTCTCATTTATGCTTTTAAATTGCATAGTAGAGTAAAGCTAAAATCCATTTTCACACGACATTAAAAATTTAAAGAAAACAGAAACTAAATACAACTATATCGTCCCTAAAATAGTTAGTAAGCTGCGCTCGAGAACGCTCGACTCGAGTGCTCATTTAACACGCTTTAAATTGCCACGAGCGCAATATTGAATGTCTGACGTAAAAATAAAAAATATAAGTGCAGCAGAGAAGGGCCAAGTTCCGTTGTTACTCTACTTAATATTTTTTTATAAAAAAATAACAGACTTCAACATCGACAAGCCGAGATAACTCAGAAACTAATCGCTCGATGGCGCTTAATTCAACCCATCTAGGTGTAAAATTCTCGTCAGCACAAATAAATCAAGCCCAAACACAAGGTAACTGCTGTAAGTCGTTGAGGAGTTCCCTCGACTGTCTTTCGGCTTCATCAGATCGACTCCAGACCTTCATTAAAGTGATATGCCTTAATATAGTTAATGAAAACATTAACAAACGCATCAGTTGCTTCTACAAATTTTGAAATTTTCTTCGATTTCCCTGGGATGCCATTATCAGATCCTGATGTTCTTACCATGGAACCACCTTTAAAGTAATTATTTGCCTCTTAAAATTTTTTTTTAATAATTATTTCTCCCTTTGAGAATTATTTGCCTCTTACCTCTTAATCTTTAGTTAACAATCGCGCTTAAAAATTCTCGACTCATGGGTTCGCTAAACAAGTTGTAAATTGCCACGAGTATTGTAACAAAGAAGCAAACTCAAACTCGCTTTCTGCCATTTACGCTCTTAAATTGTATGTCAGTGTAAAGCCAATATCTATTTTCAGAAGATAACATAATAGAAGGAAAAAGAAAAAACAAACTGATTATATAATTTTCATCTCTTAAATTTTGTAAGCCGTAGCGCTTAAGAACGCTCGACTCAAGTACTCATTTAACACGCTATTAATTGATACGAGCGCTGTATAAAATGTCTGGCATTAAAGTAAAAAATATAGATTCTACATGGTAGCGTAGAACCAAGTTCAAAACTCATCTTCTCTTTTCATTTTAAGGATTTTCGAACTTGGTTTGTGATGTGACAGACAAATGACAGGAAAATACCGTTGAAAAGATCCTACGAGAACTTATTATAAAAAGAACTTGGCCCACCTTTACCGCACTTACTTTTTCTTTCAAACATCGTACCCGGGCGCTATTTTCCTATAAAATCTTCTTTGTTTTTATACATTGAAGTATTTTTGTGATGACATTATACCTGAGTGCTTTTCTCAAATAGCATCATTAAAGTACCCACGAACAATACATTTAAGAAATTTCGGCATTCGAGCCTTTTGAAGTCTAAGGAAAAATCTTGAATCGCTAATTATTTTGAACAGAATACAGTTTTATGAAAAGTTCTCCTGGTTTTAGCGATAAAAATATTGTTCTATTCAGGGATTATTAATTGTAGCTCCACCCATTATGGTATTTTAAGGTAATTAGGGTCAAATTTTAAGAAAAGAATTATGGCTCAAACGGAAACTATTTTTTAAGTTTTAATATTACTGATTCATAAGTAGTTAATCTTAGATCTTTACTTCAAGATAAAATTAATTTAATACGCAAGGGTAATTACAAATACAATTTTCGGATTGCGTTGCAGTCGCGTAGCTCAAAAATAGCGTAATGTGAGAAGTGCCTAAAGAATTTTTACTCAAATTATTTCCATACGGAACCATCTATACCTATAATTTAACTCGAACTTAACCGGCTTTATAAAGACTCGGTGACAACTTTCAAAGAGTCAAATGGACAAAGTTTTAATTACTCCTTAATGAGCTGTGCCTAAGTACGAGTTTTACTTTGTCGGACTCTTAATTACTTTTTAGGGTTCCGTACCCAAAGGGTAAAACGGGACCCTATTGCTGAGACTTCGCTGTCCGTCCGTCCGTCCGTCCGTCCGTCCGTCCGTCTGTCACCAGGCTGTATCTCATGAACCGTAATAGTTACACAGTTGAAATTTTCACAAATGATGTATTTCTGTTGCCGCTACAACAACAAATACTAAACACTATATAAAATAAATATTTAAGTCGAAATATGGCTTCGATGTATTAGCGACAAGCAACGCCATCTCCTGGCTACGACGCCTCCGACGCTTTTAGTTACCTGTTGTAGTTTTAGTTTAGTTACCTTAGAAGATATGGCGTTGCTTGTTGCCAATATGTATTAGCGACAAGCAACGCCATCTTTTAGTTACCTGTTGTAGTTTTAGTTTAGTTACCTTAGAAGAGATGGCGTTGCTTGTCGCCAACATGTATTAGCGACAAGCAACGCCATCTCCTGGCTACGACGCCTCCGACGCTTTTAGTTACCTGTTGGTCCAAGAGATGGCGCCGCTTGTGGCCAATATGTGGCTACAAAACTAAATATTTAAGTGAGGTTTTGATACAAAAGGCCAGATTTTTTGGCGTTTTATACATAATGGTACGGAACCCTTGGTGCGCGAGTCCAACTCGCACTTGGCTGGTTTTTTGAAGGTTATCGCCATTCTTTTGAAACTTTTCGTCATTCTTTAAGTCTAAATGTTGAGTTAGCTATAAAGCCCTATGAATATTGAATGATATAAATGATGAATGATAGAGACGGACACATACAGACATATATCGGACACATTAAAAATAGATAAGACACCAACACAAACACATACAGACAAACATATAGACACACATCGGCCATGCTAAATCATATTATTTTGACAAAATCACTATAATGCTATAACAATACACACTCATAGCCCCACTCTAGGATGCCCTGTATCGTGGGTGCCGTTGACATCACGCAAGACAAGTTTTAATTACTCCCAGACCGAGAACGGAAATTTAAACTCATCATTCAAACCGCTTCCTTGAGAATCGAACCCAGGACCTTTGGAACAGCGATCCAGCGTTTTAACCATTGCACCATTTGGGTCGTCAAATGGAAGATAAGAATAAAAACAATAAAAACAAATACCTAACTAAAGAAAAACAGACAAACAGACAAACAGACAAACAGACAAACAGACAAACAGACAAACAGACAAACAGACAAACAGACAAACAGACAAACAGACAAACAGACAAACAGACAAACAGACAAACAGACAAACAGACAAACAGACAAACAGACAAACAGACAAACAGACAAACAGACAAACAGACAAACAGACAAACAGACAAACAGACAAACAGACAAACAGACAAACAGACAAACAGACAAACAGACAAACAGACAAACAGACAAACAGACAAACAGACAAACAGACAAACAGACAAACAGACAAACAGACAAACAGACAAACAGACAAACAGACAAACAGACAAACAGACAAACACACATCGGACACATTAAAAATATAACAGACCCACCAACAAACCATACCTTTTGTCAAAATCACCGATCGTGAATCCTAAACTTACTCACCTACCCTCATTCCAGCGTCAAACCGTATTTTTAGTCAAAATCATTGATGGTGTTTTCAAAAAAAACTTACCCACCCACATACAGTGGTGTCTACATACTTCGACCGGTTGAGAAAACATAAAAGCCATGTTTTATGGTAACTTGTACGGGGATCTCCTATACAACATCAAAAAAATACAAAAAAAGAAAAAAGCAAAGGACATTAACAACAAAAAAGACACCAACTAACCATACCTCCTACGTTTATTTTGATTGTGCCATTTACAGTGGGAAATAAATCCTTTTTTTTTCTTTCTTCTTTTACAAAAATCACCAATTATAAACCCAAAAACTTACCCCCCCCCACCCTGTTCCCAGCGTGAACATGGCCCTAAGCGCGGTGCTAGTGCTGGGCTGCCTGGGCGCGGCGCACGCGTGGGGCGGCCTCTTCAACCGGTGTTCTGGTCTTTGTCAGTTACATTAAATACTTGTCGTAGGTACAGGTCTTATTGACGCCTACTTTGTGGAAACAATTAGTGTCTAATTCGACTGGTTGAGATGACATAAAAGCCATGTTTTATGGTAACGTGTATGGGAATCTCCAATACAACAAAAAAATACAAAAAAAACGAAAAAAATACAAAAAAAGCAAAAAAAAAACACAAAAATACAAAAAGGACATTAAAAAAACATACCAACTAACCATACCTTTTACCATATTCACCACCTACTCTTTCCCAGCGTGAACATGGCCCTAAGCGCGGTGCTAGTGCTCGGCTGCCTGGGCGCGGCGCACGCGTGGGGCGGCCTCTTCAACCGGTTCAGCTCCGACATGCTCGCCAACCTGGGCTATGGCCGGTCGCCGTACCGCCACTATCCGTATGGGCAGGTGAGTTCTGGAATTTAGTTATGTTAATAAAACAACGACATCAAAAAATATCAACTTCAAAAAATGAATTTCATAATAGACAATTGACTTCAAAAGATTACATCAGAAAAATTGACTTCAAATAATTTACTTGAAAAATGCCAATTGACTTGCAAAGACTAAATTAAAAACAATTGACTTCAAAAACTACATTAAAATAATATGTCAATTGAGTAAAAAATACGTTAAAAAGACAATTGACTGTGAAAAAAATTGCATTAAGAAAGGCAAAATGACTTCAAAAATACATTAAAAACTTCAATTGACTTCTAAATAATCCGTCCTAGTCCCGATGTCTTGTTCCTTGTCACAGTTGTCATGGCGGCAGTGGAAGGTGTTGCATGCTCGTTTGCTAACTTAATTCCATAAATAAACCTTAAAAATAACACAGGATGGATCTCAAAGTAAAAAAACCCTTAAAAAGAATACAGGATGGATCTCGAAGTAATCGCAAAAATAGCATCAAATAAAATAGCAACATTATTTTTAAAATACCGATTATTTTAGACTGAAACTTCACAGTAATAGCCTGTAAGGTTCACTTACAATATTGAGGTGTGCCAATCCTATATTTAACTACGTCACCCCATTCATGATAATCTAAACGTCGAAAGGTCAGTAGACAATTCCCCAGTGACCCGTAGTGGTGTGGAACGCTTCATCAGATGGGGAGGGGACTATAGGTAAACCAGATCAGTAATTTATTCGTTATTTTGATATCATAATGACAAGCGAGAATAGCTAAGGAAGCGCTTATTTTTTTAACCCTCGATGCAAAAAAGGGGTGTTATTGCTTTGATCTATCTGTCTCTGGACCGATTTCGACGCTGAACAGTTTGATGAATAGAACCGAACCCGTTTTTTGAAGTTATACTTCTTTTGGCGCGATGTAGAAAAATGATGAGGGCGAATTTGCGCACACCGACTCCTAATTACAGCATGAAATTCGTTTTGCGATGCGCGCGCAGCTGTATGAAGTTGCCGGCTAACCACTCATACTGATTGGCCTATTAGCCTTTTCAATGTAAAGTAGCGTCATCTGACAACAAAATTAAATAGAAGTACTATTTCAACACGTTACAAACAGTACCTCGTAGAAGTTATCCTAATGTTTCATAGATGGCGTTAGTTTCCATACGCTATAGAAGTATAACTTCTAACGCGTGTACATAAGTACACACACTCTTTTTATTGGGAAAACAGCTCTTTGCCAAAATCATGTAAGGCATATTTTGGCATAAAATTGTAGAATTGATGAAGTTCGGAAGTTAGATGATTTTAGTGGAAGGTTTTTCAAATTTTAAATGTACAATTATTATCGAAATAAAGATAGCAAACGAGCATGCAGCACCTTCTGCTGCCGCCCATGACAACTATGACCAACCTAGAATAAGACACAAAAAGATCTAGGTTAGTTAGTAAGAATCTCGTTTTAATTCACTGACAGAATCAATCACTACTCTTGAGGACTGATATGGCCCTCTCTAAAAAAGTATAATTCACCCAAACCTCCTCACCAATTCCTCAACACCTGTCCTGTCCAGGTGGAACCGGAAGAGGTATACGCGGAGGCGCTGGAAGGCAACCGGATCGAGGACGCTCAAGACCACTGCTACAGCTCGCCCTGCGCCACCAACGGGGACTGCTGCCGTGGACTGCTCTGCTTGGAGACGGGTAAGAGCATACGATCATAACTTGGACTTCTTTACTTGCAGGCAGATGAGACCATGTTTTTGGTATAATGATTAAGTTATCAAAGAGACTTTGACAAGTGATGAAATAAGAACATTTTTAACGTAGGCGAAGTAGATTAAATTTAATATGCGTTATTAGAGATAGCTCATAAACTACTCGTCATATCTCGCTAACAACTTTCAACTAGGGATTCTTCTAATAACTTTCGGATTACTCTTTATATTCAACCACTACTTATCAGTTAAAAAGTCCATTTCTACATTCATACAAGAAAGCCTTTCCGAAGTCAAAAAAACGACGCTAAAAACTCCCAAGGACTCGTTCTTTTCTACTCACCTACTAGTCTGGTCTTAAATTAGATTTTAAGTGTACAGTGTACCTTTCATCCCACTGTCCCAGTCACATTATCCCAAAATAGCTCTTAAGAAACTAACACTTTCAAGATCTTTCAACGCCTTTACGTGATAACGACACAGTTTCAGCGTTAAAAGCTTTAGACATTGTGACACAGCTTAGTCCCAAGTGGTTTGAGAGGTGCGATAATCTTTGCAGAATATAGCACTTTATATAAGAGCTATGGAATGGCCAGTCCTCGCTAAAACAACCTTATTACGTGTGCTTGCAGTTCAATTTAGCTAGTAAGCACAATTGACTTAAGGCATTTTTAACCGACTTCAAAAAAGAAGGAGGTTCTCAATTCGACCGTATATTATTATATGCTTGTTTTATGTACGTTCAGCGATTATTTCGTCGTTTATGGGCCGATTTTGATAATTCTTTTTTTGGTGTAAAGTAGATATGCGCAGTGGGGTCCCCTGATAAGGACACCAGGATCTGATGATGGCATCTCAGAGAAATCGAGGGGAACTTTCGAAAATTGTATGGACAACTAGTATGTTTGTTCATGTTAATAAGTAAATTAAAGCGCTACCATTTCACGAAGATCTGGAGTCGATCTGATGAAGCCGAAAGACAGTCGAGGGAACTCCTCAACGATTTACTGCAGTTATCTAGTGTTTGGGCTTGCTTAGTTTGTAGTGACGAGAACTTTACACTTACATGTTGAATTGAGCGCCATCTGGCGAGTAGTTTTTGAGTTATCTCTAGTTATCAAGATTGAAGTCGGTTATTTTTTTGGAAAAAGCAATTATGAATTATCGTCGTCAATCTACAATGAACCTTAATCACACGGGCGAAAGAAGCGGGATTGTGGGTTGCCATTAATACGAATTCCATATCGAACATTCGATGACGACCCTGTAGCCTAGTTGGTAGCGACCCTGCCTGCGACGCGAGGGGTCCCGGGTTCGATTCCCGGCCGGGGCAGATATTTATGTGGCAGATAAATATTTGTACTCGGGTCATGGGTGTAATTGTAATTGTTATATGTGTAGTCCATGCAACCCGCGACACAGGTACCTAGTAACCTACTGCGGGGGTATGAGTGTGTTAGCGTTTAACACGAACGAAGTAGGTATACTAAACATTGGTACCCTCGCTTCGCTTCGGGAAACCTGTCCCTTAGTAGTCACATTCGTAAATTGTTAAGCGTGATTCTTTACAATAACATAATTGTTTCATTGACGAACCGATTGAAATAAAACAAACGCTATTATTTTAATACAATGATTTAGTAACCCTTAAGAGTACCTAACTTTCCAACTATTCGTGCAACAACACAGTTTCAGCGCTAAAAGCTTTAGACACTGTAACACAGCTTAGTCCCAGGTGGTTTGAGGGGTGCGATAATCTTTTCAGAATATAGCACTTCACTAGAAAACCCGCTTTCGCTTCGGGAATTCAGTGTCTTAGTAGCCATATTACGAAATTGTAAGGCGTGCTTTTTACATTTGACTTCTTATTATGACATTAAAGGGGAACACCAGATTTGGGCCTGGAGCGAACAGCTTGTTCAATACCCTCAAATAATCTTGCATATTTTAATACATCCATTTCATATTTAAAAATCTAGTTACATCATATCAGCTAAATCGCGACGACTAAAGTAGATACTTTACTACTTACTATGTATGCGCGGTGCGTAAGACGACTATATTTCATTATTCCCATCATTTTCCGCAAAAACGGAATATGCACAATGTGGTAACAATATCCTCGATCTAAAGAGCGATGTCTCATGCATGTTCATATTCCAGGCCCGAGGTCCTTAAGAAGTTGCTGGTCTCCTTTATCTTATTTAAATAGACGCTATTGGGAACGTGCACGACGGTGGCAACGCGCAACTTTTTCGGCTACTGTCAAATATGACAAGTAAACATTGTTAGTATTTTTGCAATTAAAAACCAAAATAAACAGTAAATGATACTTGTTGACTTTATTTGAGTGCAATTTATTGAATAGTGTATGTGTACAATGGATATAATCATAAAAACCGCGTTCGAAAGTATTACACACAGCCGCAATAGTTTCCATTTTTTGTCACGTTGTGCGCTGCGATCGTTTTTGTACACCTGCCACCCGCTTTGCACATAGCGAACTAATAGTTATAGTAATTTATTTCTAAAGTGATTTTTAGAGAAAACAGCATTAAAATCGGTTTAACCATTCTTGAGTTTTGCGTGAACAGCATCACAAATAGAGAAGTTCTTCTCATGTATCTTTCATGTACAAGAAATCGATCGGCTACAGATCTATTGGATGTAAAGATTAGTTCATCTTCCATTTAGGGAATCAACAATAAATTCCCTTGTGACAGTTTTTGGTCGCACATCAAAGAACGAAAACGAACGTCAAACCATTGCATCTTTTAAACCCATCATGGCCCACCATTGAGCACGGATCTCTTCTCAGGATGAGAAGGAAGCCATAGTCCACCACGCTGGCCAAGTGCGGATTGGTGAACTTCACACACCTTTGAGTTTTTTTGCGAACCCTCCGGCGCGCAGTTTTCCTTCACCGTTTGTAGCAAGTGGCATAAATGCTTAAAACGCACATAGCTCCGAAAAGTCAGAGGTGCTTGCCCTGGGATTCGAACCCGGACCCTCCGTATAGAAGGCGGAGCTCTTAACCACTAGACTATCACCGCTAACCATCGCATAGTCCACACATTCATGCATTCTTACAACGTACAAAAATGTTCGCGCACTTTGGAGCAACCAAAGTAAAACTACGAGTATAATGTATGTACATATCCGCGATTTAAGTAACTTTGTGTATCTTTAAAGGTGACATAATTCCAAAGTAGCCCTTAAGAAAACCTAACTTCCCAAGTTATTTCAACACCTTTACGTAACGACATAGTTTTACCGCTAAAAGCTTTGGACACTAACCGAGTTTACTCCCACACGGACATAAAGGGATACCTCAGGAATTGTGGTAATCTTCTTGGGATAGAGTAGGTACTTAGATACTTTATATAACTCTCCATTAGGTAATCCAATAAAGTTTGTGGCGATACTAATGTAACTCGAGTGTCGAATTTTTTACGAACTTCAATATCGACGTGAAGGGATAACTCAAAAGACACACTTCAGAGCACCAGGTTTCGAATAAAATACATAAAAGTCGGAACATGCTAAAAATATGAGTCAAGGACCATGAATTAAAATATCATTATTAAGGTAAACTCAGAAACTACATGTCAGATGTCGATAAATTTTATTTTTGATCAGACAGCAAGGAGTTAAAAATTTTTGAAAATAAGTTTAAAGCAGGTACTTACTGCGAAGATAATTTATAAATCTTTTATTTTCATTCGACTTTCTATCGGGTAACTGTAGTAGCAATTTTCTCTCTACAATAAAAACTTATTACCGGGTCCCATATAGAATTATGTTCGAGGAAACTATTCTGTGGAGACAACCGGAGTGTATCGAAGTAAAGCTAGTACGTAACGCATAATATTTTCTTGGAGCAGAGTTTTTAACATGGCGACTCTTCCTCTTCTATGCTTTGATTATGAAGCTGATATGTATCGGTTTAAAAAGAGAGCTAAGCTACAACCCACTAATAGCCCACTACTAAGCACGGGTCTCTCCTCATTATTGAGGAGGCCTAGAGCATACTCCACCACGCTGCTCCAATGCGGGTTGGTGGAGGGGTTAGTGGCCAACCCAGTGTCGAAAGTTTTCAAGCCGACCAAAGGCCTCCGACATGGCTTAACGACTGCTATCAATCGATAACAACCGGGACCGACGGCTTTACGTGCCCTCCGAAGCATGGAAGCGCTCAAGAAATTTTTGGCACTAGCAGTCACCCATCCGACTACCGACCGCGCCGCGCCGTATCGGTTTATTTTTATTGAAATAATATCCCGTGCCGCCCGCGTACAGTGCACGCCTTGAACGCCCGCTTACGGCGACCCTGCTGACAGCTCATTCAATTAATTGAACTACGTTTCACGGAAACGGGAACGAATTAACAATCCCTAAAACTCAGACACGCGACAGTAAACACGTAGCAATTTACTTGATGCGTAAAAATGGAACTTCAATTAATTGAATTTATTTTCAAATCCATTACATAATCGGCTTAATAAAAGCGGAACCCAATTGGATTCCCTGGAATTACTTTTCGTGAATTCGCTCGTTCGTTATTTCGTAGTAGGACTGTTAATTTCCAAATTTTTGAACCTATACTTACACAAAGTTTCAAGTTAATCTTTGAAGAAATAAAATATATCTTCACTTCAATATATTTTCCCTTTTTGGTCGCCCTACGGGGGGATTTTTCCAAAATCTTTTCTTGGTGCTCCTCTAAAGTCTGAAAATACATGTAGGTATGCTTCGACTTCTTGTTTTCAGTAAGTAGTTTCCGCTGTGTGTTGTCTATCGGTCACTCAGTCAACAACTATATATAATAAATTATTATAGTGAAGTGAAGATAAGTTGTTGAATAAATAAAATTATAGTCTTCGCCCTACTTTAATTTTAACATCATCATTTTATTATGTAAGCCGTCACGTGCTTAATCCACAATATTGAATACAAAGTTAACGTCATCATTTATTTTGATGACACAAACACATACGAACATACTTTACAATAAACAAACGTAATTAAATTTGAATACGTTATTGATATCCATACTAATATTATAAATGCGAAAATCTGTCTGTCTGTTTTAATGGTCCGATTTGGATGAAAATCGGAATGAAAATAGTTGAAGACCCAGAGTCACACATAGGTTACTTTTTTTCAAAAATCAATCCCTAAAGACTTGAAATAGGGGATGAAAGTTTTTATGAAAAATACCGTTTGGCGATATAAATGAAATAGTAAATCCGCCCTCGCTTCGCTTCGGGGAACCAGACCCTTCAAAAATCTCTATAAATTTTAACAAATTATGTTATTCCGATGTCTAAGCTATATTTCTGCAAAGTTTCATGAAAATCGGTTCAGTAGTTTTTGCGTGAAAGAGCAACAAACCCACACATACACTCACTCACTCACATACATCCTTACAAACTTTCGCATTTATAATATTAGTTGGATTAGTAGGAAGTAGGATTACACGCGGGCGAAGCCGCGGGCAGAAGCTAGTTCTATATATACTGTAACCACACTGGTGTCGCTGTGTGTATTACGTTTGCTAAGATTCATTACCTATTCAGGATCATAACGCTCATTTGAATAAAACACGATTTTTCGTGGAATTGAGATATTTTTCCGCGAAAAATTTAGCGTTTCAACGTTGTTTCGAATATCCCCGTAATAAATCACATGAATTCGGCCTCGTTTTACAACAAGGACAGACAAACAGACATAATTTCATTAATAATTTTGGTTGTCTGCCATTTGCTGAGTTTTCCGCTTATCTAATATAATAATAATAATAATAATAACGCTTCACACTCACAGCCCCACACTAGGATTCCCTGTGTCGTGGGTGCCATGGACAACACACAAGACAAGGACACACACCCAGACCGAGAACGTAAATTCAAATTCATCATTCAAATTACCGCCTCGCTGGGAATCGAACCCAGGACCCTCGGAATGTTAACCATTGCGCCATCCGGGTCGTATTGGTCTACTGAACCAGTTTATATGAAACTACTAGCTTCCGCCCGCAGGATTCGCCCGCGTGGAATTTGTTTAAACTTTACCCCCCTATTTCACCCCCTTCGGGGTGGAATTTCCAAAAGACCTCTCTTAGTGCTCCCCTACACTCCCCAAGGAACATACATGCCAAATTTCAGCTTCTTCCGTTCAGTAGTTTCGGCTGTGCGTTGTCTGTTAATCAATCACTCAGTAACGAAAGAAATTTATATATATGTTTAAATTTTATACTCTAATCGCATCCGATATGGAATTCATTTTTATTGCATCCCACCAAAATGCCGACCTATTTCCTATCTAATACCAAAAAACTAATATCACTGGTATTAGTTTATTATCCCAATGAATTTCTATTCCGAACGAATACCAGTCATAAACGAATCCCGCTTTCCACCCTTGTGTAAACCCTTGGTAATCCATAGATTTATCATATAACTATAGATTGGCTACTGTGTCACTTGGACGAAACCAAAAATGAATCGCCCGCCGTCGGTGCCGAGCGCGAAGCATGGCGATTTTTATATCTAAATGAGTCACATCCGCACAAGTAACCATCACTAATAAAGACTACAAAGGACGTTATTCCACACAGAAATGTAAAAAATAAATTAAGTATTTTGAGAAAATTGAGGAACAATTTTTGACAAGAGCCCGCTAAGCCCGCTATACCGTCTAAAAATTGGTTTCGTCTATCTATCTCGCTCTGCCATACGTGTATCATATCATATGTTTAAAGTAGGGCCATTTTAATAGGCCACATTTGACAACTGTTTGTCTTTGCTTCATAGTGAGGATAACCTGCTGAAAAACATCGATTAAATTGAATAAATCGATAAGGACTTCAAACATCTGTAAATTGAATGCGATTGTTATAAAAAGTATAAATAAGCGAACAGTTCACACAACGACTAAAAAAAATTACAAAAATAATGAGTCAAATAATGGCGCGAAATGAAATCATGACTTTTTTGTAACATTTCACGTTTCTAGATACTGACTTTTGAGCCAGACGTTATTATAAATAAATGAATGATTACATATTTTTTGGCCTAAAATGTAATAAAATTAATTTTGTTTGTATTAAAATACATTTTATTTTGTAATCGTGAAATACTTTTTGACGATTAGTTCGACTTCTCGAATTCAACTTATCTACTCATCTGTTTCTTTCGGTACCATCCCTGATATTTAAAAAGAAAAAGAGTTCACTGACGTAACTTTGTAACGACGTCAGTTCCTTACTTTTAAGTGTAAAAAGTTTAACAACATCTAGTATGGAATGTATTAGATACTATGGGGTGCCTCCCTTACAAGGTTACTTTGGAAAATTTTGACGAACTGTCAAATGTGGCCTATTAAAATGGCCCAACTATAGCTCTCTTGCATTGCCAATCTATCTAAACGTCAGTGTATACTACATCTATGAGGTAATCACAGGGGCGGAAAGCTGATCAGAATACTTAGTCGTGGAAATAAAATATTCGCCAATCAAATTCAATCTGTGATGTACCTTGATTGAAAAATAAATTGACAAAGAAGTACAAATCCACGGCGAAAGCATAAAATGGCGTAACTAAATTTTGCTTATGAGTTAAAATGAATTGTGAGCACAGATAATAATTTTAGCGGGATATTATTTTAGGGGTACGGCAATTCTATATTCTCGACGACTTAGGTATAGACTATTCGTCTCTTGAACTACTTACTCGAATATCTTTATACGTCCATGCTCGAACAGTTTCCTTTTGTTATCTGTTGGGCAAATAGTAAGAGGTATTCCTTAGAGATTTTGCAGTTCCAGTCTTTATGAGGATAAGAATGGACATTTTGTTTTATATCGTGCAACTACATTTATTGTTTTTATACCGCCCCTGAGATTCATTCCTCTGAATCTGAATTATAATATACCTATGTAGATAAAAGAATTGTACTGAGAACCTGAAGATTGAGCTGAGGATAATATCAATTCCATACTACACTTGAGTCGCTGAGGATATGGCTTGCCACTCTCCGCTAAAAACAACCTTATTACGTGTGGTCAATTTAGCTAGTAAGCAAGGTTTACTTAAGGCATTTTCAATTCTCAAGGGCGGAAGTAGCATTTGTGAGAGTTGCTATTAAGACGAATTCCCGAACGCGATCGGAGTATGGTAGAGCTCTTTCGGTTTGCTTCGAAGAACTTATTTTTACTTAAGAAATATTAAATATTTTCCCATTTTTCCTATTTCAGCTGGATTTCATTGATATTCCGCTCCTATTGGTTGTAACGTGATGTTAAACCCTACCTACTTCCCTACTAATATTAAAAATGCAAAAGTGATTCTATCTGTCTGTCTGTTAGGCTTTCGCGCATAAACCACTGAACCGATTTTAATAAAGCTACAGATATAAAATAGACCTTGGGAAATCAATATTTTTTGTCTCGAAAATTACGATTAGTAGGTCCAAGAAAGGACACATTTTTAAAGCCATATCAAGACGTGACACACATTTCTGAACAGATCGTTGAACTTAGCCGTACCTAATTTTAGTGGTGACGTCATCACTAATGTAATTGAAGTGGTGTTTGATAAGCCGCCACACCTACGTCAGCTTTTACGTAAAACACGCGCGGTCAATGACCCCTAGTCCCAACCCTGTTTATTATCACAATGTTGTAACCGCCTACGTTGCTTTTTCAGGAAAACTGCCTTATACCACAGATTGGCAAAATTTTATCTTAATTACCGATTTCTGAAGTTAGCTGTTGCTTGTCGTGTGGTCCCATTTAAAAAGAAACAATTGACGAGCAGATTTTGAGTTATCTCTACTAGTAGATGTTGAAGTCAGTGTTTTTTGTATCTACGCAATGGTTAACACGCCAGATAGCTGTCCCGAGGGTCCTGGATTCGATTCCCAGCGAGGTGGAAATTTGATTGATGAGTTTGAATTTCCGTTCTCGGTCTGGGTGTGTGTCCTTGTCTTGTGTATTGTCCATGGCACCCACGACACAGGGAATCCTAGTGTGGGGCTATGAGTGTGTAGCGTTATTTATTTATTTATATCTATCTAAAATTAACCTATCTTTCCCCAGTCATAAATTCTTACGTCACCAATACCCCGCAACCCAATACAATAGTGCCCTAGGGATATCTTACTAATTTAATACCAAAGTTGTTGCCCTAGCCCCAGCCGGGTCAACAGGGCTAAACTTTACCACACTCAGGGCAACTAAACTAAACAACTAAATAAACTTGTTAAACTAGTTATAAGGGTTACATTATCCCTTTATTTGAAAACCACTGGAAGGAGTTTATCTATATCCATTGGATTCGTGGATATAGAGAGTTAAAACTATACCTGGTGTGTTATTTGTAACCATAATGTGACAGATAATTACTTAACGCTTAAGACAGATAGAGATAAGCTTTTAAAAAAATAGGACAATTAGAGCAATTCGATTGTCCTACTTTTCACGCGCTAGTGAAATATCTACCTACTTAACTTTTGCCTAAAATTTAATATCATTGATTTGTCAGCCATTTGCGTTAAAATTTAAAATGTAGGTAAGCCTTATAATATATGAACGTACTAAATGTTGAGTAAAATACGTTCCAATTTGTATTCGTCCTATTCTGTGCGTATTTTACGTGTTTAATTTAGGGTTACCATATCGGAGGATTTATCGGGAAATCAGTTTGGGTTTTTTTAGTGTATTATTATATTTATGTTACCTAGTTATATACATCTCCAAATAAGGAGCTTCCCCGTGATAACAAAAGACTAAAGTGTTATAGACGTAAAAAGACATCACGTCAAAAATTCTAAAAATATACTCTAAAATGTCCGATGTTCAAATAAATTTCTTGTATTTTTAGTTATACCCAGCTAGTCCCCAAAGTTTTTAACCGACTTCTAATAAGGAGGATGTTTTCATTTCGACCGTATATTTTATTTGTATAACAGTCATTATAGCCTTATAACTTGTTAGTGCGTAAATCGATTTCGATAATTCTTTTTATGTTTGAAAGATCTTAATTTTCGGGTAGTCCCATTTGCATTTGGAGGACATCTGAGGCTCTTTTTTAAGTAACATTGCTTATTTAATTGTCTTGATAATGTCAATAACGAGTATTTGATTACTAAGTAGTCGATGATAAAGTCGATTTCCTTTTTAGAGTTCCGTACCCAAAGGGTAAAACGGGACCCTATTACTGAGACTTCGCTGTCCGTCCGTACGTCTGTCCGTCCGTCCGTCTGTCACCAGGCTGTATCTCATGAACCGTAGTAGTTACACAGTTGAAATTTTCACAGATGATGTATTTCTGTTGCCGCTACAACAAAAAATACTAAAAAACTGAATAAAATAAATATTTAAGAAGGCACCAGTACTTTTGACGTAAGTTTAGTTACCTTTCGGTCCAAGAGATGGCGTTGTGCGTAATATGTGGCTACAATAAAACAAATATTTAATTCAGGCTTTCATACAACAGACCACATTTTTTCGGCGTTTTATACATAATGGTACGGAACCCTTCGTGCGCGAGTCCGTCTCGCACTTGGCCGGTTTTTTTTTAAACATTCCATTTATGTAAATTGGTTACCCTAGTTGAATGTCAATTCCCCGTACAAATTTTAATCCAGAGCTTTATGGTCGACTCGCGAATGTGTACATTCGTTATAATTAACTTGGTTATGAAGTCGGAATGGGCTAGGAATGTAAATGAATGTTAGCTGGAGCTCACACAATTCTCATGATTTACGAGATTTTATTACCTACAGCACGGTGCAAAGGAGCGTAATTTATAGCGGAATATACACGTATGCGTGTACCAAAGGACGAATGAAGGACGTATGTTTATTATTTTCTGGACATAAACTAACTAGGACAAACTTCAGTTGAGTGTAGTCAAAATGAGATAGCGTGATAACAAAATCCCACGCAAAATGCGACCTAAATTCCATAAAAAATCACGAAATCTTTAGTTAGATAAATAATTTAGATTGCTATTTAGAATGAAGACAAGTTTCTTGTCGTCTTTGAAACGTCTTGTTCTTCTTTTAGCACATGATTCATTACTGTCTGGTTTACTTCACGTAACTCGACACTTTGGGCCTTATTATGTATTAAATGCTGCTTAAAGTTACTCCGAGTTACTCTTTTTGTCTTTTTCGAACTTTTGACTTTAGACAATCACATGACAGGGACAAAAAATTTAAGCCTGAAACACGCTATCGAAGATTTGTAGGTACGTCGCCGGCATATATACAACGCCCCGAGAACATTCACTTGGGGCCCGACCGCCGCCCCCCAGGCGTGTCGTCTCGTCTACAAGGAGATCTCCCCTTTGCCAAACCTGGAGTAACTTTAAGCTGCTTTGCGATCGCGAGACCAAAGCTTAAGGCCGGTTGTCTTCTTCTTTAACCCATTAATGGCCGACTACTGAGCAAGGGTCTCTCCTCATTATTGAGGAGACCTAAAGCATACTCCACCACACTGCTCCAATGCGGATTAGTGGAGTAACTTTAAGCCGCGTTTTTTTTTATGGAATTAAGATAGCATGCAGCACACCTTCCGCTGTCGCCCATGACAACTGTGACCGAACCAGAACTAGACTCAATGAGTCTCGTTCTAATTCGGTCACAGAAGCGTTGCTGCCCCTGAGGACTGAGATGGTCGCCTATAAAAAAGTGTATCCGGCTCCACACCTTCCTATCCGGAACAAAATTGTTGTTAAAACAATTATTACACGGTAGGAATGGTACTAAGTACCGTGGCGGGCGGTGGTACTTCCCCGGGTGAGCTCTAGGCCCTACCACCCGCGTTTAGTATAAGGTCCCTTGTCATCTTCTCTTCCCGTTTCTCACTTGTATCTTGTCAGCAGAAGACGGCGGGCGCTGCCTGCCGGCGTTCGCGGGGCGAAAGCTGGGCGAGATTTGCTCCCGCGAGAACCAGTGCGAGGCCGGGCTAGTCTGCGAGGAGGTGGTGCCAGGTATGTACATCTATATCATCATTAGGTTTAATTAGTATTCTTTATTTCTTTCTTGCAGTCCAAGGATATAGGGGGTGATTGGTTAAATCGTATCTATAAGGAGTTTTTCTTGAATGTCGGGATGTGATGAAAAGGGTAAATGCAATGGAATAAAATCACATTCGAAAGAAATTAATGGAATTCATATTCAGTTTATTTATTTAAAAATTTTGCAAATAATAATGACCAAAACGGTATATTTTCCATAAAATATCCAAATTCAAGTGGATTATCATGACTTTTGATGATGATTACTCTCCTACCTAAACCCAAGACATTGTACCTTACTTCTAACAACTCTTCCCCCGCCCCAGGCGAGATGCACGTGTGCCGCCCGCCGTCACCAGGCCGCAAGCAGTACAACGAGGACTGCTCCGCGTCCAGCGAGTGCGACATCACGCGCGGACTGTGCTGCGTCATGCAGCGTCGCCACCGGCAGAAACCCAGGAAGGTAGGTCTGGTGAAGGGCGGTGGTTATATATACACTTCCCCCGCCCCAGGCGAGATGCACGTGTGCCGCCCGCCGTCACCAGGCCGCAAGCAGTACAACGAGGACTGCTCCGCGTCCAGCGAGTGCGACATCACGCGCGGACTGTGCTGCGTCATGCAGCGTCGCCACCGGCAGAAACCCAGGAAGGTAGGTCTGGTGAAGGGCGGTGGTTATATATACACTTCCCCCGCCCCAGGCGAGATGCACGTGTGCCGCCCGCCGTCACCAGGCCGCAAGCAGTACAACGAGGACTGCTCCGCGTCCAGCGAGTGCGACATCACGCGCGGACTGTGCTGCGTCATGCAGCGTCGCCACCGGCAGAAACCCAGGAAGGTAGGTCTGGTGAAGGGCGGTGGTTAGATATACACTTCCCCCGCCCCAGGCGAGATGCACGTGTGCCGCCCGCCGTCACCAGGCCGCAAGCAGTACAACGAGGACTGCTCCGCGTCCAGCGAGTGCGACATCACGCGCGGACTGTGCTGCGTCATGCAGCGTCGCCACCGGCAGAAACCCAGGAAGGTAGGTCTGGTGAAGGGCGGTGGTTAGATACAAACCTTCCTGGGTTAGGGTAGGGTAAAGGTAAGGTAAGGCAGGGTAGGGTAAGTAGGTCTGGTGTAGGGCAATGTTAGATATAGAACAGTAGTTCCTGAGATTAGCCCTGTAGCGGCGCGCATACCTACAGTAACATTAGCGCTTGTCTCACATGAGATGCTGACCAAGCATATCACCACATGCACCGACTATAGTAAACAATACATTTCGTCAGCACGCTCCTCCAGTGCGAATTGGAGAAGTTAGAGGCCAACCCAGTATCGAAAGTTTTTAAGCCGCCCGAAGACCCTCCGACATGGCTTAACGATTGCTATCTATCGATAACAACCGGGACCGATGGCTTTACGTGCCCTCCGAATCACTGAAACGCTCATGCAATTTTGCCACTAGCGCACACCCATCCAACTACCGACTTGTTGCTTAATATATATATTTACTATTAGTTGCTTAATAAACTTAACATATCTCAACTGAAAACCTATTCCATCTCTACGTTGAAATTTGAGCCTCATGTCAAGTGCCTCACAGATGAATTACGACCTCTTAAGTTTTGAACTAACAAATATCAAACGCAAAGGATGAGGGTACTTGAAAAGGATTCATTTATCAAAGAACCCTTGACAAAGGCTTCAGAACCTTGTAAGGACCTATTCAGATATTCACGGTATTCTTACCTCTGCAAGGTAACACCAACTCTAAAGGAGAGCTTTCAATCATGAGCTTTATATTTTGCGCCTTACAGTCGAATTTCTAACGTATGTGTCTATGTACCGTATATCCAAGGCAAATTCTTAATTCGAACATTGAACCGTAATTAAAAAGATATAAAGCTCTTAATTGAATCATTCTCTCGGGTGAGTCGATGCCGGGGAGGTTCCATAGAGGTTTACACTAGAGTATGTGAACCAAATGGCTCCTTATAAATGGAAACATTGAACGGTTGGGTAGAGAAAAAAGAGCGGTTGAAAAGAAATAAAAGATGTAATGTGTAAGTAATGTATAATTAATAAATAATTTCGACTTATTATCACGTCGGGGTCACCAGTTTGGCAAAGGGAGATCTCTCTGTAGGTGAGACGACATGCCTGGGGGTGGCTGTTCAACAAGTGTATGCTCTCGGAGCGTTGTATGTGACCGATGCAGAAATCTAGTGTTCGATTTAGCCACAGACTTGGTGTAAAAATCATCCCACTCTTTCTATTCGAAGATGAATTTAGAGCCTGGCTTTCCTGCTCTATTCTGTATATCTCTATGTTTGGAACTAAGTAGGTGTTATGCGCAGACCTGTAGTCAGCGAAACCTGAGTGAGTGTGCTGAAACATCAATTCAAAGTAATTGAACGATTAAGCAAAAAGAGGTTGTCTGTCATTTGATAACGTAATGGCAAAATTTCTTCATCCCTACTAATATTGTAAATGAGAATGTAACTCTGTGTGTTGTGTTCCGTTTATGATTTTTTTTATTTCTTTCCTTCTAAATTGATGTTAATTTCCAGAGTTGCGGGTACTTCAAAGAGCCGCTGGTCTGCATCGGACCCGTAGCCACGGACCAGGTCCGGGAGTTTGTCCAGCACACGGCTGGTGAAAAACGCATCGGTGTCTACCGAATGCATTAAAACACCATCAAAATGCTTTTTATTTCGAGAAAAAGAAAAAAAAATGAAAATTTTCTGAAAAAAAGTTCGAAAAATTTCGAAAAAAATTTTGAAAATTTTCGGAAATATACCGAAATTTTTAGAAAAAATATCGAAGATTTTTAGAGGTCCGGAAAAATTTGCCTAGATCTTTTTCTCGAAATAAAAAATGTTAATCACTCTAAAATCATTGCTAATAAAAACATCGTAATTTAATAAATAATGTGGCTGTAATCAAGGGCATTTTATGATATTTTTATTAGTAATGAAATATTTACAGAATATATTACAAGTTGTTCCAATCACAACAATAAATAACTTAATTGCATAATATCTATTTTAAAAATTCTAACAGAACAGCTTGTAATCTATTCTGCTCTTTGCGTTGGTATTATGATTATTAAATAAAAAATGTTTTATATTAGAGGGTAGAAATGATGGCAGAAAGCTTACTTCGGAGGTGGTTTGCACAAAATGTCTCATTCACAAAACGAACACGCTGTAAGACGGTTGTGCTATTGGAGTATAAAACATTTTTTCATTTAATAAACTTAATTCCAAAAGACGTGACTCGAAAAAAAATATCGAAATTTTTGCTCTGGATAATGGTTACCGAAAATTGCTCTTTTCTTTCAAAATAGCTTTGTCAAAAAATAACAAAAAATTAATAAATTGGTAGAACTGACTTTTAGTTGAAATTTTAACTTACACGTGTGTAGTCTTAGACAAAGTTAATATAGAAATTAATGTTTTAATATTACTATTATTAATATCATTCGATATCTTATGAATGTCGTATTAATATTCACTTAAATTAGTGCATTTTAATATTTTATCTTAATAATAAATTATAAATAGGTTAAAAATTATGAGAAATATTATAAAATATTAAGTCTTTGATGAAACTAATACATATCCAACTGGCTGAGGCATTTATAGATTTTAAATATCGATGTTAAATTTGAAATAATAATTAACATATCATTATTAATGATAAGTAACTTCCTAGAGTTAGTTTAAGACGCTTTGTTGGTTTCAAATGATTCCTTCTGTGCTAGGTGCTTAGAGACATATCATTACAACCGTAAATATTTTATTAATTAGAGTTAAAATTTGCGATCTCTGTTCAAAAATTAGTATAAGTCTATTTTCTGATCGTATATAACTGTCGAAATCCTATTTTTCTGCCAAAACTCTTGTCTGTTAAAGATATCAAATATCTTCGGAGCTATTTTTCTGTTGTTATATTGGCCTAACGCATGTCTAAGGTTTAATATTCGTGTTATTTAGATAACATATAAGGTATCATGTTATATGACTATGTGTATTAAATAATATGTGTTAAAACTATAAATAATGTCAGCATCTTTGCGTTTGATTTTTCAATACCTTAAATCCCCTTTCCTTACATACATACTACAAATAATAGGTACATGCAAAAGTCTGTAACTGATCGTTGTCTGTACATACAGTAAGTTCATTATAACTCGGCTGATGTGAACTTCGTTTTCCGAGATGTTTGCGCAGGTACAGTAACTGACCAATCAAAACACGGCGGGCATGACAGTGTTTTGTGATGCGCTACTTCGTATTGGCCATGGATGTATTTACATCCATGGTATGGCTAACTATCCTACCACCGCACTCCCCGCCTCCTACCACCATTTTGGCCTTAAAATCGACATCTGCGCAGCCATTCGAAGCTATGTTCATATCAGCCGAGTAAAAATGAACTTACTGTAAAAAATTATTACAGAAAACTAATACAGGGGGTTTTAATTATCGCAAAAGAACCCAAAACAATGTGTTTTGGCTGTCAGCTGATGTCAGAAACGTCTTCACCTTCACTTATTTAGTTCCGATTTCTACTAATGTATTGTGGTAAGCTTAAATAATAGCCTATTAATTCATTGACAAATAAAAGAGTTGTGTCAATAAAGAATGAAGCCTAATAATTTCCATATATTAAGGGTGATGGATGTACCTACTAACTCTGTTAAAATTGATCCGCACACACAGCTCTTTATGAGCGTATAGCTAGGCTCTTTGTCAAAATTACCGTGAACATACAGCTCTTTCTGAGCGTAGCTAGTTCTTTGTCAAAATTGACGTGAACATACAGCTCTTTCTGAGCGTAGCTAGGTCTTTGTCAAAATTGACGTGAACATACAGCTCTTCCTGAGCGTAGCTAACTAGCCCTTCGTCAAAATTACCGTGAACATACAGCTCTTTCTGAGCGTAGCTAGGTCTTTGTCAAAATTGTCGTGAATATACAGCTCTTCCTCAGCGTAGCTAGCTCTGTGTCAAAATTGTCGTGAACATACAGCTCTTAACTGAACCGATTTTTACTTTTCGGCGTAAAAGTCGGTTCTATTTTGTTAAAAGTTATGTTATTAACGTAGAGCAACAATTACATAATATATTATTATTCTCGGCGACTCAGGTAGAAGTCACAATTATAGTACGTGACGTGACTATGTGACGTGACATTTGATTAAGTTTCGTGACATTCAGTTGGAATTAACGTGACTCTAACTTGTGGTCAGAATTATAAAGTGGTATAAAATACTTACTATAAGAGTTCGCCCGGGGTAGTGCCACCGCCCGCCAAGGTACTCAGTACCATTCCTACCGTCATAATAATTGTTTTTAAGAGCAATTGTGTTCCGGATAGGAAGGTGTGGAGCCGGTTCACTTTTTTAGAGGCGACCATCTCAGACCTCAGGGGTAGCAACGCATCTGTGACCGAATTGGAACAAGACTCACACTAATCATTACTAACTGGACAATACTAATATTAACTAACAGGACTAACTATCACTAACAGTCCCTGTCCTCACACTTATTAACAAACTAACCAACTAACATTCTAACACCATCTACTAATTGGACTAACCACCCTAGTCCCTAAATTGGGTCTTGTTCTAAGTCGGTCACAATTGCCATGGGCGGCAGCGGAAGGGTGGTGATGCATGCTCGTTTGCTACCTTAATTCAATAAAAAAAAAAAAAAAATATTTCTTAGAGCTAGAGGAATATTAGAAATGTACATAGGGTGAGTATATATACGAGGATTTGTCCGGACTTGTCAGGACTTGTGTCCGATATTATATTTGTGTGCATTTAAAAAGTAGTGATTATTATGTAAAAAATAATTAAGAGCTCTTTAAATATGTAAAAATGAAATAATAGCCCTATAAGTCTTCTTATTTAAAGCTTCTAATAAACCCGCCCTTGCATTTCTTCGGCAATCCAGTCGATTGAAATAAAACAAATACTGTGTACAAAATAAAGCTTACTATTATATAAATAAAAACCACATCAAAATCGGCATGGCAAAGCCATTTGTGAGATCATCGCAAAAAACCCTTAGACAATCAAACAAACAGAAAAAAATATTTGTTTGGCCCCCTGTAAAATTTTGTTTCACATTTATAAATAAGTACGTAGGTACAATCAGCGATCAATTACAAATTTATAACATTTATAAATTTAAATATCCAGACATGTGGGTATGTTTGGTATCAACGTGAAGAAAAAAAAATCATTATCAGGTAAAACATTTTATTTAAACAAATCTTAAAACGAGTTACCAAAAATGGGTATTGCATTAAATTAATGTTTTGACTATAGTTATCGTCACTTATTTATGGATTGAAGCAAGCCTAGTTTTTCAAAATTCAATCAAAAGTTAGTAAACTTCAAATTATTAAAGTTAAAAGAACAGAATTTCAAACATAGATTTCTAGCAAAAGACATTTATAACCATTGTGTAACGACCAAAGGCAAATTTACACTTTAACAAGTTAACTTGTGATTAATTAGGTAAGTCTTAAGTGATAAGTATTTTTATACACAAACATTAATTTCTCACAATACTAGCAATGGTTTCGTATCGTAATGAAATCAAAACATACTCCACTGTACATTAAGTCTACTACTAAACTATATTTTTCTATTCTAACTTGATACGTTGCTACACTTAAATATTACCTATTATATTATGTTAAAATCAATAGCTCTGTCTCACTGTCGCCAATTTTGAATGTGATCATTTTTAGCATGCTCTTATAAAGCTGAAACATTTTATTACATCACCTTACATTACAGAACTATTTATAATTTCAACGCACACTAAGCATTTTCTAGAACAAATACATCATCTTATAGTACACACGTTTTATACTTACACTTAAAACTTGCACTAACAACTTGCGAACTACTTCGCAAGGTGTAAATTATCTTGAGATATCTAAATGGTTAAAATTAAATGCTTTTAACCGAAGAACGGCGGTGGGGGCGGGGGGAAGAATAATGGACGTGGGGGATGGTAGAACCCCCCGTAGCCGTACCCGAAGCCACCCCCTACGATGACAGGGGGTCGCCAGCCATAGCCGCCATAGCCGCCATAGCCACCTATCCAGTGGCAGTTTATCGCCTGAAAACATTTTCAATTATACTTCCTGGTTTACATATTTAAATTTTGTTTCAATTTTCTATGTCAGTTTAAACTTTCAAGGACATCGAGACATTTGAATAATAATACATATATGATATTGATAAATCCATTCAAAGCGCTCATTACCTGGCGGCTTACGTTCGATGGCTGATCGCTAGTGGCAAATTTTCTTGAGCGCTTCCACGTAAAGCCGTCGGTTCCAATTGTAATCAATGGATAGCATTCTTTATGCCATCATGCCAGCTGCTATCGTGTCGGAAGCCTTTGGGTGACAAGAAAACTTCTGATATTTGGATTGGCTACTGAGCCTTCCACCAATCTGTAGGTACTAGAGCAGCATGGTGGAATATACAAGCCGTGAACAGAGACGCATACTCTGTAGCGTGTTATTAATGGGTTGAAGCCCAGTCAAACTTCAAAAATTTATAGCGTACACTAGAGAACCGCCCGCGCTTCGCTTCGGGACCCGTAGGTAACAGCCGCTTAGGTCTCGCTCCCGTAGGAATTTAGGCTAAAAAGTAGCCTACTACTCGCTCTCTTCACTCCACCCTGTCTGAGGTGTGTGGAGTGTCTTTGGGGGTGTCTCTCGCGGCCCGATAAAACGGGCCGGTCCTTGGGTTGGGCCCTAAGGCCCTTGGTTGTCCATCTGTGGTTAACCAATAGGTCAAGTCCGGTGAGTGGTGGCCTTTTTACAGGCCACAGAGTCTTAAACGGGATGGGGTTCATCTTCGCGCCGCCCAGGCGATCGAGGCCCTACCGGGTGAATCCCGCTGGTGGGAAGCCCAGCAGGAGCCGATCAGCGCCGGGCGACGACTTACGAAGCCCCAGTATCAGTCAGTGCTAGCCCCGTCCCGCGCAACCAGCAAGTCGCGCGGGAAGGCCCAGCGGTCCGGTGGACGGGTGTGGAGCGGCACCAGGTCCTGCAGATGCGGGAACCGCGACGCGTCGACACGCCCGAACATGTTGCGTGCCAATCTCTCGATGAAGTCGTCCAGGCTCTCGACTCGAAGGTCCCTCTGGATGCGGGCGTTCCTGACGTACCTCGGCGCACCAGTCAGCCGGCGGAGCGCAATCGCCTGAACCGCGCGCATCCTCTTGCGCTGCGGTTCGCTGGCGAGCGCGTACCACGCCGGTGCCGCGTACGTGAGGCGGGATCTAATGTAGGTCTTGTAGACCCCGAGCTTCAGTCCAAGAGGGAGGCTCGAGGAGAGCACTGGTTTCTGCCATCGCGCTTCTGGAATTCGCGACGGCTTTCGTAACCTGTGGCTTCATCGAAAGTCTTCCGTCGATTTTGCCCCCAGGTATTTGGCCTGTGGGGCCCATTGGATACCTTGTCCGTGAAGCTCCAGAGTAGGGTCCCGCCTGTTGAGGTATCCTCCTATGTTCACGGCCTGCGTCTTCCCGACATTCACCGACAGTCTCCACGCGGCGAGCCATTCGGGGAGGGCATCAAGCGCACGCTGCATCTTGACGATGGCGTGGGTTCTATTCAGCGACGTGGTGATGTACGCCACGTCATCGGCATATAGGGCAAGCGACGCCCCCCTGCCGCCGGGATATCGTCGGTGTATCAGGCGTAGCAGACCGGGGACAGGCAACTCCCTTGCGGGACGCCGGCTGCGATCGGACGCTCGGTGGATTCGGCGTCTTCAACTACTCTGAAGCTTCTATTTTCGAGGAAACTGGAGATCACCTTAACGGCACTCCGGGGCGCCGACGACTGCGAGATCTTGTAGAGAAAGCCGTCGTGCCAAACACGGTCGAACGCCTTTTCCATGTCGAGGAATACTGCACACACGCGTTCTCTCTTATTCAGAGCCGCGGTAACGGTGTGCAACACCCTCGACAGTGTAGCCGTGCTGTTCAGCGGCATCAAAAAGTAGCCTTCCAGTTCTGTTGGCAGCTAGGCTATTCCACCCCGGATGCTTGCAGTTCCAGTCGCCCGCGCCCACCACCGGTGTCGGCGAGTCCAGCAACTTGCGGACATCAGCCAACAGGATAGTGCCAGCGGGCGGGCGGTACACTGAATACTGCCGGAGCGGGGAGTTCTCGAGGCAGAGCTAAAGTAGCCTATTACATTTGACTTAAGTAAATTACATGTAGTATTTGATAGCGTAATTCAGAACTTGCAAATGAATTTTATTAACGCCATCTGTTAACAACTCCGAAAATAAATGTCTAGCAACTAACAGAACATCGATCTTCCCATGGGAATGGGATGTTTTTCCGCGGTAAAAAGTAGCCTACGTCACTCTCCACCCTCCTAACTATCCCCACACACATAAACCTTACCATATAATAGCTTTGTTGCGACGTGAAAGCGTCACAAACAAACAAACAAACAAACAAACAAACAAACACACTTTCACATTTATAATATTAGTAAGGATTTATTACAGGACACAATATTATTTTTAAACTTCAGGAGGTTAGATTTTGTAATAATTGCAATGATGTTTGATGGTACGACCAAAAGGTATTAGACCAAAGTTCTACAGAATCTAATTTGCACCGAAAATATGTGTCAGATAAACCATGAAAATCATCTGCACCCTTGATATCACTATGGTGGGTAGAAAACAAAAACTTGGATTTAATTCTAAAAAAACTACTAAATGTAATTACTAACCTGAATAAGGACAGCAATAATGAGGAAAAGAGCAACCGAATAGCCAGCCATTTGGACACAAACTCGCGATTTTTTATCCAATTCTATTCACCGCGACTTATTTCTGTTAAATAAGTGTCAAGTTACATATTTCCTTTATATACCTCGGTCTATTTACTGATTCTATCATTTACTTATAAGTACATGAAACTATGTCTATGGTAATAAGGTTGAAATTGCGTTAAATCTTTATACTGCGACATTTCTCGGATAATATTGATTTTGACTAATACATGGTAAATGGAGGTAACTAAACTATGTTTAGATACATGTTAATGATTCTGTACTTACCTTGTGTGTGGTGGGTAATACCAGGGGATTTTGTTTTTAGGGTTCCGTACCCAAAGGGTAAAACGGGACCCTATTACCGTCCGTCCGTGCGTCCGTCTGTCTGTCACCAAGCTGTATCTCATGAACCGTAATAGTTACACAGTTGAAATTTTCACAGATGATGTATTTCTGTTGCCGCTACAACAACAAATACTAAAACACTGAATAAAATAAATATTTAAGTCGAAATATGGCTTCGACGCTTCAAATATTACGACGCGATAAATTAGTTACCTTTCGGTCCAAGAGATGGCGTTGCTTGTGGCTACAAAAAACTAAAGTAGGTAAATTATTTAAGTGAGGCTTTCATACAATAGACCAGATTTTTTTGGCGTTTTTATACATAATGGTACGGAACCCTTCGTGCGCGAGTCCAACTCGCACTTGGCCGATTTTTAGATGACGTGGTAACAAAGATGGGAAAAATATCACCAATCTGGAGTCCAGGAAATTTCCACGTAAGCGGCTTTTGAGAAAATTTAATTAAAGCGTTCGTGGCTGGATATTTTTAACCGACTTCAAAAAAGGAGGTTCTCAGTTTGGCCTGTATGTATGTAGATATATTTGTGCGCGATTATCTCGCGTTTGGCTGAACCGATTCTGATACGGTTTTCAGCATCGTGTTTAACAGACTTAGGTTAGACTTAGATTAGGAGACGGATTTAGGAATATTAACCGCGTTTAACTGAACCGATTTTTACTTTTCGGCGTTAAAGTCGGTTCTATTCTATTTTTAACCGACTTCAAAAAAGAAGGAGGTTCTCAATTCGACCGTATATATGCTTTTTTTTTTATGTACGTTCAGCGATTATTTCGTCGTTTATGGGCCGATTTTGATAATTCTTTTTTTGTTGTAAAGTAGATATGCGCAGTGGGGTCCCCTGATAAGGAAACCAGGATCTGATGATGGCATCTCAGAGAAATCGAGGGGAACTTTCGAAAATTGTATGGACAACTAGTGTGTTTGTTCATGTTATCATAAGTACATTAAAGCGCTACCATTTCATGAAGATCTGGAGTCGATCTGATGAAGCCGAAAGACAGTCGAGGGAACTCCTCAATGATTTACTGCAGTTATCTAGTGTTTGGGCTTCATTAATTTGTAGTGACGAGAACTTTACACTTACATGTTGAATTGAGCGCCATCTGGCGAGTAGTTTTTGAGTTATCTCTACTTATCAAGATTGAAGTCGGTTATTTTTTTTGTAAAAAGCAATTATGTTAAAAGTTATCGTTGTTATAAATGTAAACGTAATCCGGTATCAAGATTACATTTTGTGCAAATGCACCATAGATGTAATTTTAAACTATAATCATAATTACTTTTTGCTTATCTCTGGCCGGAAGTACCTATTTATTCATCACGATATACACTTAATAATACAAAACTCAAAGGTGACTGACTTACTATTCTATCAACGCACAGCCCAAACCACTGGACAGATCGGGGTGAAATAGCATGCAGATAGCTACTATGATATAGGCATCCGCTAAGAAAGGATTTTTCAAAATTCATCCCCTAAGGGAGTAAAATAGGGGGGTGAAGTTTAAACGAATACCACGCGGGCGAAACCGCGGGCGGAAGATAAATTATGAACTTCTATTTATTTTAACATGCAATCCGTGTTCGTTCGTGTCAAATCTTACAAGCTGAAAGAACTATTTCCTCTTGCTATGGACTAAAAATTTTGTATATTTCTTTAGTTCCGATGATAAACCAATTTTATCCGACTTCGAAGAATTAAGGTTCTCAATTCGACCGTATAGGTACTTTTATGCTTTTTTTATATTTGTTCAGCGATTTTTTTGTCGTTTATGAGCAGATTTTGATTTTTTTGTTGGAAAGTAGATACGACGAAAGTAGTGACGAGAATTTCACTCATGGGTTGAATTGATTATAGGTGGTAGGGCCTAGAGCTCACCCGGGGAAGTACCACCGCCCGCCACGGTACCTAGTACCATTCCTACCGTGTAATAATTGTTTTAAGAACAATTTGTGTTCCGGATAGGAAGGTGTGGAGCCGGTTACATTTTTGTCTAGTTCTGGGTCGGTCACAGTTGTCATGGGCGGCAGCGGAAGGTGGTGCTGCATGCTCGTTTGCTATCTTAATTCCATAAAAAAAAGACAGTACCTTCTTTTCTCTGCGGTTTTGACTGAAAGCATCGGTGATGTCTTCGTTTCTGATAGGTGACGGTGAGCACTTCCCACCAAGAGACTCGACTGCTCTTGTCGATTATTTACATAAAAATATATGTCGTTAATACATTATACATACTAATATCATAAATGCGAAATACTGTCTGTCTGGTTTTTTCCTGGCTGTCTGTTACATTGTCACGACTTCATTGAGAACTCCATCCAAACCGACCCACGTTTGAAAATCCACGAGTGAAGAGCCAGGGTTACACACAGGCTACTTATTTTCAACAATCAACCGGTAAAGGCTTGCATTAGGGGATGAAAGTTTATGTTATGAAAATCTATACAGCTTGACCAATTTTGATGAATTTTATAAGGAAGATAGTTGATGACGGAAGGACAATATAGGATAGATACTTATTTTCCAAAACCATTGAAATATTGGAAATACTTAAGATTCTCGAAGCGAAGCGAGGTCGTTCACTAGATCATAATAAATAAAAGCAAGAAATTGTTTATAATAATTAATTTATTAACAAAATGCTATCATATTTAAATCACAATTATAAAAATTAAATAACACTCAAAGAAAATCTCATAAAGAAACATTACTTTAATCTAATTTAGTCACAAGTCACAGTAAGCCTATTCAGAATATTTTCTCAAATTAATTATTTCAAAGCTTTCAACCGAAGAAAGGGGGCGGAGGGGGGAATGGGGGGTACAGGGGTCTGGGGGGTCCATAGAACCCCCCGTGGCCGAACCCCCGACCCCCAAAAAAGACTGGAGGCCTGCCATAGCCGTACCCTCCTATCCAATGACTGGTGATCATCTGAAACAAAGCAATGATTATTATCATAATTTACGCTTAATGAAAAAGAGTCATAAGTCAAAAAATGCGAAAAATTTGTTTTTGTGATATAACGCTATAACGATTCGAAAAGAATATGGAGAATTTATACAACTTACTTATACAAATTATTATCAAACAATAACCGAGTTCAAAAACGATAAATACGGATAACTCAAAAATACTTGACAGATGTTGCTATAAGATAAGACAAGCACCAATTTTTTAATAAAAAAGAACTATTATCCATTAACCTAGTGCTTTAATAAAATTAAAATAATTACCTCAATTAAAACAAAGATGACACACAAAATGAACCAGGCATTCACTAAACCCATTTTGAGAAACTTTTACTAAAATACAGTTCAAGTTCAACGAGACTTGTTCACTTTAACGTTTTATTTATTAATAATTGAAATTATTTTTACCATCGACTTATATACCATAATATCCAATAAAAGATCTATTTAAAGATGAATTGACATACACTCTTATCGCTAAATACATAAGGTTCAAATTGTTTAATCACAGTTTTATAGGTTCCTTTATGTCTCATCGTGTTTAGACTAAGATGTGATAATTAAAATCTGGAATCTTTGTTGGTTTTTACAAATACTTAGTCATTTATTTGTAAATGACTGACCGTCCATGACTCCTTAAAGTACAAAGTCAAAGTCATTGAATATTGACTTCACTCGGTTCGCGTTCGATATAGAATTCGTTATAATTGTGTAATTCAGTTACTCGATCAATTCGACAGTATATATTAAATATGCTTTTTAACCGACTTCAAAAAAGAAGGAGGTTCTCAATTCGACCGTATATATGCTTATTTATGTACGTTCAGCGATTTTTTCGTCGTTTATGGGCCGATTTTGATAATTCTTTTTTGTTTGTAAAGTAGATATACGCAGTGGGGTCCCCTGATAAGGAAACCAGGTTCTGATGATGGCATCTCAGAGAAATCGAGGGGAACTTTCGAAAATTGTATGGACAACTAGTGTGTTTGTTCATGTTATCATAAGTACATTAAAGCGCTACCATTTCATGAAGATCTGGAGTCGATCTGATGAAGCCGAAAGACAGTCGAGGGAACTCCTCAACGATTTACTGCAGTTATCTAGTGTTTGGGCTTCATTAATTTGTAGTGACGAGAACTTTACACTTACATGTTGAATTGAGCGCCATCTGGCGAGTAGTTTTTGAGTTATCTCTACTTATCAAGATTGAAGTCTGTTATTTTTTTTGTAAAAAGCAGTATAATGTTTGAGATAAGATTGTATTGTGCCTGAAACAAATTTTTAGCAAAGTTTCAGGGATACGTACTTATATCTGCGTCCCAAATCGAAACGAGGGCAAAGTAATGGTAGGTACTCCAATGGCTACAACCCATTAATGGCCCACTACTGAGCATGGTAACTCCTCATTGTTGAGGAGACGTAGAGCATCTAGAGATAGGAGAAAGATAGCCTATATAAAAAATTTCCTTTGATATGACATAAGCAGTCGGTAGCGGTGATTCCTCGTGGTCCAACTATTTAGTCCAACTATGAAGGTACTTACCTGAATAAAAATACATTATATGAATATGTATATGACATGCAATGAAATAAGTAGATAAATAAAAATTTATTGTTATAATATATGTTTATTCATCATCATCATCATCTCAACCTATTGGCCCCCTATTGAGCACGGGTCTCTTCTCAGAATGAGAAAGTTAAGGCCATAGTCCACCACGCTGGCCAAGTGCGGATTGGCGGACTTCACACACCTTTGAGTTTTGCGAAGTCTCCGACATACAGGTTTCCTCACGATGTTTTCCTTCACCGTTGTAGCAAGTGACATTTAAATGCTTAAAACGCATATAACTCCGAAAAGTCAGAGGTACATGCCCTGGGATTCGAACCCGGACCGTCCGAATAGGAGGCCGAGTTCTTAACCACTAGGTTATATATGTTTATTAATATAAAGTTATTTAAAAATGGTCCAATTAAATTAATTACCTGTGTAATTAAAATAAGTCTCTCATTTTCAATTATTGCTACTAGGTATCTGTGTTCTAATACATGTATATAAAATACAATACGTATATAGGATTCACAAATTAACCTTTTTAAACTAATTAAGAACATTAAAAATAAGCTCTACATTTTTGTTGTGCTTGATAATTACTTTCTTCTTGAAAAAAAATGAAAATTAAAAAGTAATGTGATTCCGGCCAGGATCGAACTGGCGGCCTTCTGCGTGTAAAGCAGATGTGATAACCACTACACCACGGAACCAGATGTCGGGTGGCTGAAAAAGTCGTATAGAACATGGAAAGGCGATATTATCTATAAATAAGTAGCAAAGTAGTTCGACTTTGTAATGCCCTTCCTGGCAAAATGAGGAAAGTCAAAGTCAGCAGCAAGTACAGTACCCGGCAAGAAATAATGCACATCGGTACTCAGAACGAGATAATCGGTTAGTATCGGCTTTGTAGAGCGTTATCCTTACTACACAGTCCATACGGCTGACTTGTCACTTTTCTTTCGAATTCGGTAGAAAACGATCGCGTTCGCTCATAAATAAATATAAAGAGTTGTTAAATCCTCCAATGGAGCATCAATATTATTATTATAAAAGTACGTGATAGGGTGCTTTATCAGCTCTTAGTAGATATTGCACTATCAGTGCAATGTGCGAGAGAGACAACGCTCTACAAAGCCGTAAGTAACCGATTATCTCTTTCTGAATATCGATGTGCATTATTTCTTGCCGGGTAGGTACTGTATGCAGTTGTTCAAATACAGAGTAACTTCCTTACCTTAATTAATTTATTTATTTATCTTCATTATCAGGCAACAAAGGCCCCTAGAGACAATACACACAATTATATGTATAAAAATACTAGCTGACCCGGCAAACGTTGTTTTGCCAAAAAATGTTAAGGGTGAACAACCCTTATCACTTAGGGGTATGAAAAATAGATAATAGCCGATTCTCAGACCTACTGAATATGCATATAAAATTTGGTAAAATCGGTAAAGCCGTTTCGGAGGAGTAAGGTAACTAACATTGTGATTGTGACACGAGAATTGTATATATACTTATAAGATTAACCTTAAGCCTGATTGCTGATTTCATTTACATGACTTGGCTCTGCATTTGAGTCGAGTTCAGATGATTTTCATGTTTTTTTTTACTTAGCTTGTGTGTGATATCGTTTTTTTCTATTTAATATTGTAATACCGTCTTGTTATCTGCTTTGTCTAAAGGTCGACTGGTAGAGAATGCTTTTAGCATTAAATCCGCCTTTTGTACCATTGTGGCACTTGGTATAATAAAGTTTAAATAAATAAAGAAAGAACTTTCTTCCTCTTTTAGGGTTGTATAGTCAGCTAGAAACCCTTATAGTTCTGTCATTCTAAACATCTATCCCTCTTTTCGCAGCTTACATAAGAGAGTAATAGTTGGTAGAGCCTAAAGTTAATCATCTGACATCTATCGAGTGTTTTTGAGTTATTTCAATAATTTTGAAGTCTATTTTGATATTGAAGTGTTTTTGAGTTATTTCAATTTAGAAGTAAGTATATTTTGTAAAAAGTTAGTTATTCTACTAATAAACTAACAAATATTCATCAAATGACATCACATCTCACAGCATGGTGGGGTTACGTAAATTCCCTCACACAATAAGTAATTGTGTTAGCTTCATTAAGAGATTGATGTTAAATACTCGTAGTTATGTGTTTGTCATTGTCCGATGTATTAGCCTTTTTAACACTTTTTTGATGTGAAACATCTTATGGCTCACTTGTAAACTGAATCTTGGCGTGGCCTACGCTTCGCCCGTGGCGACGCGACGCTCATTCTATCTCACAATGCCTCATCTTTTATCTCACTCACTCGATCGGTCGACCTCCGTTTGGTTTTTATATACATATTTCAAATTCGAATATTAACTTCATTAGAGACACGGCAGTGCACCTCGCCAAGTTCCACAAAAAATACCCCTTTTGTTTTGTTCATTAAAATTATTTTTTCGTTTCCTATTTCTTATAATACTTGGTGCACGGCAGTGCACCTCGCCAAGTTCCACAAAAAATACCCCTTTTGTTTTGTTCATTAAAATTATTTTTTCGTTTCCTATTTCTTATAATACTTGGTGCACGGCAGTGCATCTCGCCAACATCTGCCAGGCGTCCCATGAAGGCTCACATTTTTTAGTTTGTTTATTATAAATGTTTCTATGAAACGGAATGTGTCAGACTAACTTTTACCAACTTCAAGAGTCACTTCAAGAAACGAGAAGATGAGAAGAGTTTCCTCAACTAACTACAAACTGACCAACTAACATTCTAAGGATGCGTACAGATTATGTAACATGTTAGGCACTTCTCACATTACGCTATTTATAAGCTACGCGACTGCGACGCAATCCCAAAATTCTATGTATCTAACACTTTTGACTAACGATGCGATGCGACTCCTGTCAGTAAAAAGTGTCAGATGCATACAAATTTTAGGTTGCATTGCAGTCGCGTAGCTCATAAATAGCGTTGTGTGAAAAGTGCCTTATATAACTTCTGTTTTATAACACGTCCACACTATCTGACATTGTTGTCAAACAATGAAACATATAACAAGACACAATGTTTTTTAATGACATATCGTCCACATTTATAAAACATGTTATATAACTGTGTTTTATAACATGTTTTGTTATATATTATAGTCTGTACGCACCATAACACCATCTGCTTATTTGAATAACGATTCTCATCTCATGAATGGTTAGGATTCATATTAGATGGGATATTTGACATTGCTCTACCTGTTCATATCAACACAACTGTATTAGTACAATAGTCGACAAACGAACAGATGGTTTCTGTGCCTCTATTATGAGTTGTTGTAGTAAACGTAAAGGACGTTACTATTGCAGTTAACGTTTAGAATTTGTATGAGAATTGTAGTTCAGTATCGTAACCGCTAGAGGCGCTGTACGGATTCTCATACAAATTCTAAACGATAGACGCTAGCGTGTATAGTAAACTATATGTAGTATTAAAAACTCATAATAGAGGCACTGATCATAATGGGATGGGGAAAGCGGTGTTTAACAATCTGAAACATTGCGGCAACATCGTACACACGTGAAACGATCATTCAGTTCAGATTCATTCAGTTGTTTTTGCGTGATGCCCTGACAAGTACTGACAAAAATTATAAAAATCTTATTTTTAGCTTCTATTGTCCAAGTGAACAATAGATTCTTACTATATTTTTTTATTAATGTTCTGTGCGTTGTTCAAGAAACACACAGGAAACTAAAAGCTCTAGTCTTCAACATCAAGCAGAGCTCTACAACTAATGACTAGCACTGAAGACGCTTAAAAATGCATAATTTTTAGCTTAAAAGCTCGTTTAGTTATTCAGTTTCTTAAGCTTAGAGGAAAAGCTTCACTGCCAGGAAGCATGCCTTCCAGGTTCAAGAAATAGTTGCAGATGTTTATGCAGGTGGTAGGGCCTAGAGCTCACCCGGGGAAGTACCACCGCCCGCCCCAGTACTTAGTACCATTCCTGCCGTGTAATAATTGTTTTAAGAACAATTGTGTTCCGGATAGGAAGGTGTGGAGCCGGTTACACTTTTTTAGAGGTGACCATCTCAGTCCTCAGGGGTAGCAACGCATCTGTGACCGAATTAGAACGAGACTCATTGAGTCTAGTTCTGGGTCGGCCACAGTTGTCATGGGCGGCAGCGGAAGGTGGTGCTGCATGCTCGTTTGCTATCTTAATTCAATAAAAAAAAAAAAGGTTTATGTTTGACGGCTATATATTTAACTAGCTAACCAAGCTTACCTAGCAGACCTCGTCCTGCAACATATACTAAGTATTATTAATCGGACGGGAAACTTTTTGTTACGCTTTTTTTGATCGTAACGCTATAGCCTATACCTATAGCATTCCTCAATAGATGGACTATTCGACACAATTTTTTTTCTATTCGAACCAGTAGTTCCTGAGATAAGCGCGTTCAAACAAACAAACTCTTGCGCTGTATATTATTAGATAATATATTCTATGTACCGACATAACCCAGTTACATTTATTATAGGTATATCCTCAGACCAATAAACTATAGGCGGAGCGCCGGGAACAAAATAGTGAAGCCGGCAAAAGTCAGCCGAAAGAACACATCGAAACCAATCGAATGCCCTATGTTGACAGTTTGAACTAGAACAAATTTAAACTTTATTTTTGGAACACAAAGCTTCATTCATTTTTATTATTTAGAACACAAAAGACGTTTTGGTGTGAGTGCCGCCGTGTGTATTAGAAAGCTAGGCTGACTTTTTGCTGGCTTCACTCTTTTGTTCCCGGCGCTCCCTCTATAGTTTATTGGTCTGAGGGTACATAAATACTATATTGAGTTAAAATTTTAAGATACGTATTTTTTTCAAGTGTGGCTAATCTAATCATCTAACTAATGTATTGTTCCCGAGGCGCGGGCGGGTTTCCCACCTCACTACATAGTATAAAACAAAGTCGCTATTTTTGTCTGTCTGTTTGTCTGTTTGTCTGTATGCTTAAATCTTTAAAATTACGCAACGGATTTTGATGCGGTTTTTTGTAATAGGTAGAGTGATTCAAGAGGAAGGTTTTTATCGTATAATACATGCATATATTCCCACGAGAACGGGATCCACGCGGGTGAAACCGCGGGCGGGCCGCTAGTGGACTAATAAAGATAACACTGTAATCTGAACCGGCTAATATCCTGAAAGGATTATTTCAAAGCTCAGATTAATATCCTATTCAATTAGACTCCCAAGTCAATATTTATGCTGTACCCATTTTAATATTCCTAGGAGGCGTTTCTGTTAATTTTAAGTGAAGACTAAAATTTGTGCCTATAAAGGTTACTCAAAAATACCTTTTCTATGTTGTAATAGGTATCTAGTTTAAATCCATTGTAATTAGATGGGTTCAAATAATATTATTCGAGCTATTAAAATGTTACCAAAAATCGGTTAGATTGAAACTTATTTGAAACTAGCTGACCCGGTAAACTTTGTTTTGCCATATAAATTATTTCTAGGAAAATTACTATTAAAAAATAGGGGTTGGTGATAAAAGGGTGAAAATTTAGGGTTGTATGTATTTTTAATGCCACATTATAAAAAACTAAAAACAAAAAAAACACTTTTCGAACGTCAAATTACGCCATGGCTTCAACAAATCCCTACGGTGAGTGGGCTGGGAAGAAGAAGCGGCAAGAAACTCCCAAGGAGTCTTTTATTTCTCTTTCTCCACTCACAGTTGGTTTGGTTGCACTGACTACCAATTGCGGCTAAAATACGAAACTCATGTCTTAACTGTTTTATCCAACAAGCCAAGCCACATAACTTACACAAATGTAAGTTAAAACTGCTCCACATGACTCTAATTAAAGCAATGAATACATACATTAGATAACGTGAATCTGCAACAATAACGGTGAACCAAATTAGTATTCAAGACGCGAAGTGTTACCGTAGGTAGGTAACCTAGTTTAGCTAAGACCTAGATTATCTAAGGCGCAAAGGATCTAGGTATAGGTCAAACGTGAGAATTAAGGTAAAAAAATTAACCGACTTCAAAAAAGGGGGAGGTTTTCAATTCGAATATAATTACGTATTTAGTTTTTATTTAGTTTTTCTACCTCATAACTTTTTACTTTCTTATACTAAGTTCTTTTCTTATCTGAAAACTGGTGCTTGTCTTCAGGTCTCATATAAGCTACAACCCATTAATGGCCCACTACTGAGCACGGGTCTCTCCTCATTACTGAGGAGGCCTAGAGCATACTCCACCGCGCTGCTCCAATGCGGATTGGTGGAGGGGTTAGTGGCCAACCCAGTGTCGAAAGTTTTCAAGCCGCCCGAAGGCCTCCGACATGGCTTAACGACTGCTATCAATTGATAACAACCGGGACCGACGGCTTTACGTGCCCTCCGAAGCACGGAAGCGCTCAAGATATTTTGCCACTAGCGGTCACCCATCCGAGTACCGACCGCGCCCGCTGTTGCTTCACTTTGTCGATCGCTAAGGATCGACGCAAGCCGCGCAGCCAAGAGCGCTTCAGACCTCATAATATGAGCCCCATAATTTACCACAGTCAGACAGTTACTTTTTCTGTTTTATCAACTTGTCTTCGTTCGTCTTGAAGCCGTTTTTAGGGTTCCGTAGTAAACAAGGAACCCTTAGGTATAGTTTCGCCATGTCTGTCCTGTCCGTCCGCGGTTTTACTCAGAGAAGCTTTATGTGGTAGAAAGCTGTAATTTGGAATGAGTATGTATATTAATAATGGCAAAAAAGTCGTAGAAAAAAAAACTTGAAAAACGATTTTTTTTCAAGTTAACTTGTATGACAAAGTGGAGGGTAATTTTGTCGTTGAATAGGTCTTTTTAAAACATTATGAGGTTGAGAACACCATTTCTCGATTTAGGGATCAACGGGTATATGTGGATTCGTGAAAAAAATTACAGCGGTGGTATATATTATAATGAAGTTTAAAGGAAAACTATCAGTAGTAATAAAAACTAATAAGTTATAGGCAACCAACTTATAAAATGTTTTTCCGTGTACATTTTATAAGTTGGTCGCCTATAACTTGGCTCGTTTTTAGATATTGGTGAGGGTGAACTGAAAGTTGGCACTTGGCACTCGCAACTACGGAACCCTACAATGCGCGTGGCCCGACACGCACTTGACCGGTTTTATTTTCGTAAAAAATATTTATGTAATTGAAAGACAAATGAAATAATATACTACCGGATTCGAAATCGCCCAAAGACATCACTTACGCCCAGGTCACAGACACGTTGCTGCCATAAACGACCCACAACATTTCTGACTTTCTGACACTGCAGCCGGTACGAAGAAAATGAAATACCTAATAAATTTTTTAGAAAACAGAGCAAAGGTTTTTATTGAGTGCCTGTTGAAAAAGAATAGCAATTGTTTCAGATAAGATTTCAACTCGTTAATAGTCGCTGGGTTCGGTAAATCGGCACTTAACTTACCACATACTACGAGAAATAATAGCTATCTATTCTAAAATGGACGACCAGACATTTTATTTCATATTAATAACGCGTTTGTAGCTTGTAGACGGCAACACGGTAATCTATATCTATAAATATATTAAAACTGTAATTGATCGCGCTGTCTGTATACGGCAAATATAATATAATAATAATAATAACGCATTACACTCATAGCCCCACACTAGGATTCCCTGTGTCGTGGGTACCACGGACAATTCAAATTTCCGCCTCGCTGGGAATCGAACCCAGGACCCCAGGAACAGCGATCCGGCGTGTTAACTATTGCGCCATCCGGGGAAATATAAATGTAAAAATTTTTAATAGAGGGGCCTGTATGCATATATGCAAGAGAATCCATATCATTTTTAAGCTATTGTATAGCTTTTATCGCGGGCCGGGGACCGAATGCAGAAATTTCGTAACGAAAATTTATTACACCCTGCACACAGACATAGTTACAATGTCTATGCACCCACACATCGATAAATACCAGAACTTTTAACTGAGTTAACTAACTTTTACTTTATGACGGCTAAACCGATTTGGCTAATTTTAGTCTTGAAATATTCGTGGAAGTTCAGGGAAGGTTGCAGCGATGAGAAAATATGAAAAATTGCGAGGTAAATACTAAAAAAATGAAAATTTTAATTTCCCATACAAATCTTACCTGTCAAACATTTGATTTTCGCCCCGTCGGTTCGGTGTTTTAAGAATAATTACATGTAGATCTGGATTAAATAAGGCGTTGGAATCGACAACATGTATTCATAATAGTCGAATTATCGCGTATTTAGATTTAAAACATACAAAATAATAACATGACATAAAATAATGACACTATATTAATGACTTGAGGGTGATAGAGACAGTACCATACAGGCAAGGCAAACTGTAAGGCACTGTCTCTGTCACCCACACGTCATTCACGCGCCAAAAGATCGTTGTAGGACTTAAATGTCAAATGTCAATTTTCTTTTTAAAAAGAATTATTTTGTCAACTGAAATAGTTCTTATGCTTTTGTTCAGAATATTTAAATCTTCTTTGCACAAATTAATGCATTATCCGTTTCTAATAAACTTTGATGTAACTTTTGATAACTAGGCAACTAAATGAAAACTGGTACACCACTTTCTTATCCCACTGTAAAACAGTGAATATCTGTACTCGTATAATTTGTGTACAAAGTGTTTTAAATATGAATAAACAAAGTGCATTTATTAATGAAGAAAGTCACGAAAAAATTGTGAAAGAAAATGAGTTATTACTCTATATACATTCATTTTATTATTATTATCACAAATGCAGTATTATTTTTTGTTTTGTTAATTTACATAAAATGCTATGCAATAGCTTTACCGCGGCAGTCTCCGAGTGCCACACGTCTTTTTTATTTTTTTATATGTTTGTCCGTACGTCTAAGGGTATAATGCTATGTGGTCTACCGGAATATAGTGTACTAGTAAATCCGCCCTCACTTCGCTTCGGGAAACCAGTCCCTTCAAAAATATCTATAAATTTTAACAAATTATGTTATTCCGATGTCTAAGCTATATTACTGCAAAGTTTCATGCAAATCCGTTCAGTAGTTTTTACGTGAAAGAGTAACAAACCCACACACACACTCACTCACTCACTCACTCACATACATCCTTACAAACTTTCGCATAATTATAATATTAGTAGGATGATTAATGTGCACTTATGATTGAAGCAAGCGTCTTATAGCGCTTCCATTATTAGCACTGATTACAATAGTTCTTTAATAATATTAGGTACCAAACGTAGCTTTTCTAAACGTAGGTGTAACTAGGTAACCTATATAGGATCTAGATAGCTATCGCTGTCGTTGCATCGACCCGATATTCGCATTCGCCGGGCTTCAGTGATGCGCGGCTTACGTTGCTCGTTGTCGATATTTTTAAGTGGAACTCGGTGTGAATTGAATTTTATGAAGGAAGAAGGGTGGGTGACAAAATGAGATCACTGTGTGATAATTAGATAATGCGTTTTTATAAAGTTTCCCTTTTATATGTACATTTTATGAAGAATCTCATATCTCATGTTCAGTATAGCATTTATCAATCAAATTACATAAGAATGTACTTAAACTATATTTTGAGAACCTTCCTTGAGAAATACTCTATGTTCCTACTTAATAGTGAACACCGCATTAAAATCCATTGCGTGGCTTAGAAGAAGAAGACTTAGAAAGGCACAGACAGAGCCGGAGGGTGACTTTCTTTTATATGTAGTTATTTATGTTACTTTTATAGCTACAATGTATATCTCTCTATAGTTTTTCTTACTTCTATCAAAAGAAAATTGCTGATCAATCGTTCTCTCGCTCTCTCATTCGGTTTCATTTTCTTTTTTTACTACACATAGTGAATTCATCTCATATTCTTAAAACTGATGTCTCCGGACAATCATGATTAATGAACTTAATTAAGCATCGACCTTCGCAAATATCGATATCGTGAAACTCGATAACATCCCTACAGATCCTGAGCTCCAATTGCGTCACTATCGTACTTGACCCGTTATTACTACGCAATACTTGCTCTACAATCCAAAAGCAACCTTACCACGTACACTTAAAGTACATTCTGCAATGCACGCCAATATACAGATTGAGTTATAAGGACGTAGAAAGTGCACCTTATTACCGTTGCAGAGGACCTATTTTAAGATGCATTTGTGGAACATTCATGACATTTACGACTGTAATATAATAGGGGGATGGTATTTTAGATTGTCTATTGCGCTGGGGATGAGAATGAGAGTATGTTGTAATTAAAGAAGATTAATGAAGAAATAATAGAAGCAGTAAAAGTCTAAAGTACCTGAGTCCCGCTTAAAACAATTTTATTACGTTTTCTCACAGTTTATTTTAGTTTTGAAGCATTTACTTAAGGCATCTTAAATTCTTGCCGCCAATCTAAAATGAACCTTAATTGCAAGCGGAAGATGGCATGTATGTGGGTAATCATTAAAACGAATTTCATATTGAACTCAAACATAATTTAAAAATTTACGTGCATTTAATCAATACTAATATTATAAATGTGAAACTGTGTTTGTTTGTTTGTTTGTGGCTCTTTCACGTCGTAACATGACTATTATATGGTATGGTGTGTGGGGATAGTAAGGAGGGTGGAGAGTGCAGTAGGCTACTTTTTACCGCGGAAAAACATCTCATTTCCATGGGAAGATCGATGTTTTGTTACTTGCTAAATATTTAGTTCCGGATGTTGTTAATAGATGGCGTTAGTAAAATTCATTTGGAAATTCTGAATCACGTAATTTACTTATGTCATAGCCAAATGTTATATCTGATGTTCCAGTAGGTACGAGTATATCATTAACTTGTAAACCCGCCCTTACTTCGCTTGCGGAAACAAGTCCCTTAAGGCAACATACAACAATTGTTAAGTTTTAAAATGACTTAAGTTTTTATTTATGAACCGATTAAAACAAAAATATTTATTAAGTAAACCTTATCACAATAGTAGTGCAAACTGCACCCTAATCAGTTCATTTCTTTCAGAGAATTGCGTGAAAAGTAGAGAGAAACATAAACTTTATCAATATTATTAACAAGACAAAATATAATAATATCTAATAAGAATATATTTCAAAGATTGTTTGTAGGGTATTAACAAAAAACAAAACACCTTGTATATACAGCGCCTGATAAAAACAATTATCGAACTGTTTAAACTACAGATTGCCAATTAAAATTTTCAGGCGTTCAATGTGCTAACAAAACATTATACGTATTTCGTTGTAATTGCACGGCACACAAATGCCAGCTTTACGCCTATGCGATTTAGGTACATTTAAGATTGACAGCGGGATCTAAAAATGTCCCTAAATTTTGCTTACAAGCTGAATTGAAATATGAGCACAGGTACCTAATAAGGTTGGATTTGGCGGGAAGTGGCAATACCTTATCCTCGACGAGGCAAGTATTGTCTTACAAGGATCTTTTGGCGTGTGAGTGACAGAGACAGTGCCGTACAGGTAAGGCAAACTGTAAGGCACTGTCTCTGTCACCCACGCTCCAAAAGATATTCTACGACTTTAGGTATAGGCGTTATATGTTTGATAATAAATATTTTTTTCCCTACTAACGTCATTATGAGTGATGGTATAAAACCCCTAGCTGGACTAGACATTTAAAGTAGCTGAATAACTGCTGTAAATCATTGAGGAGTGCCCTCGACTATCTTTTGGCTTCATCAGATCGACTCCAGACCTTCATTAAATTATAGTGCTTTAATATACTAAATGAAAACAAGCACACTAGTCGATTTTATTTAACAATAATAACGCTATAATAACGCTACACACTCATAGCCCCACACTAGGATTCCCTGTGTCGTGGGTGCCTTGGACAACACACAAGACAAGGACACACACCCAGACCAAGAACGGAAATTTAAACTAATCACTCAAAATTTCGCCTCGCTGGGAATCGAACCCAGGACCCTCGGAACAGCGATCCGGCGTGTTAACCATTGCGCCATCCGGATCTTATATTATTCGAAAGTCCTGGCGTCCTTATCATGGTATCTCCCTAAGAATACTATCTATTTACTTTATCACAAAAAAGAATTATTAAAATCGGCTCATAAACGATGAAAAAATCACTGAACACAGTCACATAAAAAAAGTATATTGCAGAACGACGTCTGTCGGGTCAGCTAGTAAATTTTAAGTTTGACATGTCTTTATGACCTTGTGTTACGTGCGTGACCTGGTGTTAGCTGGTATTATATGACCCGGGTTCAACCCAGAACACTTCGAAAGACAAAGGTGGTAGAGCCTAGAGTTCGCCCGGGGAAGTACCACCGCCCGCCACGGTACTCAGTACCATTTCTACCGTCATAATAATTGTTTTTAAGAGCAATTGTGTTCCGGATAGGAAGGTGTGGAGCCGGTTTCACTTTTTTAGAGGCGACCATCTCAGTCCTCAGGGGTAGAAACGCATCTGTGACCGAATTGGAACAAGACTCATACTCATCATTACTAACTGGACAATTACTAATATTAACTAACAGGACTAATTATCACTAACAGTCCCTGTACTCACACTTATTAACAAACTAACCAACTAATATTCTAACAGCATCTACTAACTGGACTAACTATCCTAGTCCCTAAATTGGGTCTTGTTCTATGTCTGTCACAATAGGGAATATTATGCGTGATTTTTTTTATTGTTTTTATAGCTCATTTATGCTGAAAAATTGTTGTAAGATTCTCGTTCAGATCTGGGATAAAAACAGATTTGATTATAAAGTATTCCCAAACACGGATTTATTTATTAACAACCATTTATTCCTAAAATGTGATATGAAGGATATAGTATAATTTGTATGTAGAAGGTAAATAGCTAAATCTTTGTGAATTACATAGAAAAACTGTACGAGAACCATGTACCTAAATTAAATATCTATCACTTCCTCACCTTGCAGCTTTGACTCCCCTGATTTCAGCTGATGTAAAATCATTATTTGAGACGAAGTACGAACTTATCATGAAAACATCAATTTTCGGAAGATTATCCGACTGCGCCTTTTGAAATCCACTTTCAGACATTGTTAGTCATTCAACACACCACTAACAAACAAAAATCACGCAAGAAGTATACGATAAACTCTGAAAGCAATCAAATTAACTGAAATATAAATGAAAACAACTAGTTCTAGTATGTTTTTGACATGTCCATCGCGAAGGATGACGTCACGCCGATGTCTAACCAATAGCGTTGCGTTTCGACATTTTAAATTTGCCTCGTTAAATTTGCACTTTTTATAAATTTATTTTAGTGATTTTAAAAAGATTAAATAGAAAATAATGTGACAGGTATCATTATTTTAGCTATAACGACTGTATAAAAAGTATTTACTTAAATTTGTTGCCATGGGCGGCAGCGGAAGGGTGGTGCTGCATGCTCGTTTGCTACCTTAATTCCATAAAAAAAAACATAGCGCTATAGGAACCTATAATTACGGTAACATTGTAAACGCATCAACTTAATATTTAATCAAAACTGGCACTGCATCTCCGAAAGAGTTCATTGCCCGGAACTGGTTATACGATGATTCGACCCGACTTAATCATTATTATAAATATTGCGATCGTCAAATTGACGTGTTCATCTGATTCAAATATAGTTCAGTGATCTTTAGATGCGATCTAAGCGATCAGCAGTCACTAGGTACGCTTATAACGTTTCTTTTTCTATGAACTATGAACGAAATGAAATGTTTTTGTAGAACGCGCCTTAGTATTTAGTCTTTAATCGAATACGACAAAGCCAAGATAGAGGGAGATCTATATACTTTTCCTAATTTGGACCCAAATGAATTAAATAATACATTTTAATTGCGTGAAATACTTAATACACAAGGTTTGCTAGGTGGTAGAGACTAGAGACTTTTGTAGTATGCGGGGTTCCACAGGGGTCAGTCTTAGGACCACTCTTGTGGAATCTCGCGTACGATGTCGTGCTTCGGACGGAGCTGCCTGTCGGCGTCAGCATAGTTTGCTACGCCGACGACACTCTTGTCCTGGCAGAAGGTGAGTCCTTCGAGAGAACGGTGCGTCTGGCCGAATTCGGTGTGGCATGCGTTGTCGCGAAGATACGCGGCATCGGTCTTTGCGTAGCGCCGAATAAGACCGAGGCGATATGGTTTCACGGCCTTCGGTCTAATGTGGAACCTCCCTGCCTATCGGTGCGTGTAGGTGACGCTGTTGTGGAAGTGCGCAAGCACTTGAAGTACCTCGGGCTGGTACTGGACAGCCGTTGGAACTTCAACGAGCATTTTGACCGTCTCGTCCCCCGGATTCATAAGGTAGCGGGTGCTTTGCACAAACTGCTGCCAAATCTCGGGGGACCGAGGGAGGAAGTCCGTCGCCTCTACGCGGGTGTCGTGCACTCTGTCGCGCTCTACGGTTCACCCGTATGGGCGCACAGATTGTCGGGCTGTCGACGCCGCGCGGCGAAATTGAACGCTGCGCAGCGTACGATCGCAATCAGAGTGGCACGAGGATACCGGACGATTTCGTACGAGGCGGCCACAGTCCTAGCGCGGTTTCCGCCTCTGGACATCCTGGCGGATATGAATGCCGAGGTCTTCTTTAAGATCCGCATTCTCCGCCAGGGGACTGAGCCCTTTACCCATGAGACGGTCAAAATGACCCGGAGAGACGCCAGACTGCGTGCCCTGCGTCGCTGGCGCGAGCGACTACAGGAGCCGCGGGGCATACGCCAACGTGTTGTCAGTGCCGTGCTGCCCAGCTTCGGTGCATGGCTGACGAGGAGGAGACGCGTTACCTACTGGTTGACCCAGGTGCTCACCGGACTGCTTCGGTGAGTACCTGAACCGAATAGGCAGGGAAGCGACAGCGCAGTGTCACCATTGTGGTGATGCCCAGGATTCCGCGCAGCACACGCTCGAGCACTGTCCAGCGTGGCAGACCGAGCGGCGGATCCTGGTGCAAAAAGTGGGGCCGGACCTCTCCCTGAACGCCGTCGTCGCAGCGATGGTCCGTTCTGGCGAAGCCTGGGACAGCATGGTAGCTTTCTGCGATCGTGTTATGACCGAAAAGGAGGAAGCCGAACGGGCCAGGGAACGCGCAGACCCGGCTCGGAGACGGAGGCGCCGCGCATGGCGCCGCGGTGGGCGCACATAGCGCCACCGGTGTCCCTGTGGGTCGGGACCAGAATACGAGCTTCGGTATCCCCTGCCTGTCGTAAGAGGCGACTAAAAGGGGTTTTCGGGGTTGGGGGCGGCTAGAGTGGGAGCTCGAACCGTCCATCACCAACCCCGGGAAGGATGACGGTATGTGTGGCCGCATACCGTCGTATGGAGATGGCAAGCGATGGGGCATTTAGTCTCTCGCGGGCAGAGCCCCAAGGGCGCCGCGCTCGGAGGACTCCGGTTGTGTTCCTTTGGAGATCCCGGAGTTCTCCACAAGCGCTGAGGTAGGCCACCGGGGGGGTTTTAGTGGGTAAAAATCCCACATAACCCTGTGTCGCTCCCACGACACCGGGTACCTTTTGAAGGTTTCCCCCTCGATAACAAAAAAAAAAAAAAAAAAGGTGATAGAGACTTTTATCAATATGGCGTTGGAGTGAATACACTCAGTCAAAAATATAGTTTCGTTAACAATGTCTTGAGTTGATACCGACACCGACCGTCTATCTGACTGATACCGACACCGAGCATCTATCTGACTGATACCGACACCGAGCATCTATCTGACTGATACCGACACCGAGCATCTATCTGACTGATACCGACACCGAGCATCTATCTGACTGATACCGACACCGACCGTCTATCTGACTGATACCGACACCGACATCTATCTGACTGATACCGACACCGACCGTCTATCTGACTGATACCGACACCGAGCATCTATCTAACTGATAGCGAGACTGATCCTCTATCTGACTGATAGCGACACCGACCCTCTATCTGATAGATAGCGACAACCACCATCTATCTGACTGATAGCGACACCGACACCGACACCGACACCGACACCGACACCGACACCGACACCGACACCGACACCGACACCGACACCGACACCGACACCGACACCGACAATGACACCGACCCTGACACTGACACCGACCCTGACACTGACACCGACCCTGACACTGACACCGACACTGACACTGACACCGACCCTGACACTGACACCGACACTGACACTGACACCGACACTGACACTGACACCGACACTGACACTGGTTGGTTGGAAAGGTTGCGCTTGTCGTGAGGTCATTTATAAAGAGCAACATCTAGCGAGTGGTTTTTGAGTAATCTCGACATTGAAGTCGGTTATTTTTATGTCATTTTTGTTATTTTATTCGGTAATTAAAACCCCTTTCGACAAAGTATAAACTTATAACAACTGTCAAGTGAATCGGTCACCGAGAGATGACATAAAAAACGTGCCCTTTAGAACACGGAAGCGCGGTTTATATTTTTCATTACATGACTTGAGTTTAGTTAAGTAGTATATAGGTATGTCATAAGTCATAACCGAAAATTATACAAACTACCTGTATAACCCTCCCTTTGCCTGTACGATTAAAAAGTTACGTCAACGATTTAAAATTCGAATTGTTGATTCCAAAAAAAAAGAATTTAAAATTTGGTGTCTGGACTTACAAAATTGCAAATGGTCAGTCGGAGAGTTTAGCAAAGGAAATGCGACTCTGTTTCATAGTATTTTACATTCAAGTTTCAATGCCAGTTGGACGTTTTGTGTTGAAACAGCCACGCTCGAATCGTAAGTGAAGGAAATTAGACATTCATAGAATACGTTAAGGTTCATATTCGAATGTATTTTGGGCTCATTAGGTCCGTAAAGCCTTGAAGGCTCTCCACGTAATTTTACTTGAGATTCTAAGAGCGTTTTCACACTGTGAAAATGCAATTTAATATGTAGTGTTTTGTAGTTGTTTTTTTTTCAATATAATTTATAATTATAACAGACTTCAAAAAAGGGTAAGGTACCCAATTTTGTTGTAATTTTATATTAATACCTTTTGAGTTGTTACCTTAGAGTTTAAAAATTCTTGTTTTGGTAGGAAAGGATATATCCGTTTAGTCCCATTAAAATTTGAGTAAAATACATAGTCTAATAATAATAAATAAATAATGGGTTTATATTACCCTTAAACGTTGTACTTTATTAAATTTTAATGACCAGCCATATTCGCTTTGGGAGACCTATGTACTAAGGTAGTCACACACACAGGAAAATTTGTTTAGACTGAATATTTTACATGGTTTTTATTGTATTTGTACACTAATGGAAAAAAATCAAAATAATAAATATAAAAGGGACACACTGTGCACATTTTTCATCGCTTTAAATATGTACAGTCACGTAGTATGTGTAATTATTTTTTATATTTCTTTTTTAATTCCACAGTCGCTTAGCGACGAAATAAATGCTATCTTCCGTTTTCATATTCCGCTAAAATATGTTCAAAAATGTATTTTGATTTTTGTCTCCATATAATGGGCATGTCCCAATCACAATGATCAAAGTGATCACTATGTTCAAACATTCTGCCGAAAAATGCACCCCATGACCTTTAGAATCCGATTGATAACACTGTGTCATAGTTAACAAAAAGCTGTATATAAAATTGGAATCGGCCTGCCTTCTGTTATTTGCATCCATCAAACCAGCCAGTTGTAACGTGAAAAACTTTTTCAAAATTCAAACTTAACCCTAACTTGATTTGGGATCCGCGTAACTATCCAGATGAAACGAGGAAAATCTTTACAAAATTGGAACTTAACCCTAACTTGATGCGCGGTCCGCGTAACCAGTTGAAACGTGGAAAACTCGAACTTAACTCCAACTTGATGCGCACACGCATCTAGCCAAGCCCTAACCAATCGTACAGCCTTCACACGAAGCCAGAGCCAGTCACACCGCGGAAGGCTCGCGGCACGCACGCATCCGTAGGCGTGTTCGTTAGTAAAAACAATACAGACGCCATTTTGTTTGATCAGCTGTCAAATTAGAGCTTGAAACAAGGACTAAAGTTAATCAATGTGTTTATAAACGGTAAGTTGGATTTGCGTGAGATAAGTTAGTTTGATTTGATCAAGCGTGCGACTTAGTGATCAATTGATCAATCCTGTCAGTGTCAAGTGACGGCTTGCTTGATGTTAAAAATGTCTAAAGTACAGATTAAGTAACAATTATGTGATTTTTAGTACGTGAGGTCACTCACTATAAATAATGTAACTTTTTCTTGTGAACCAAACTGTGTTTTACAAAGGTTAAAAGCACTTTGTAAACCGCAAATGAACTACACATTTTGGTGGAAATCTTTATTATCTGTACAATATTTGTAGTTGTAATTTTCTTTAATTTTTTATTACTTGTTGGTATATCTGCCAAAAGTATACGCATTGTGACAAAATTTCAGGTGTGCTTCGCTTAAAGGTAAAAGTCCTTTGATCAATAAATAGACAAACATAGAGTTTTGTTTTTTTTTTGGTGAGGGAACTTTAATTGCAAAAAAAACGGAAAAAGATGTCAAATTAAAATAACGTATGAATAATTTATTATTATTTATACATCTAGTATCGTTACCAAACATCCCAATTTGAAAAAATCGTCCGGATTCTTATCCCAAAATGAAAAGTCTCGCAGGACAAACTGTCCCAAAAAATAAAAGAATTTTAATATGCAAGGAAATTGTAAAAGATTATCTTAAAATTTTATTTTCTTTGGTGTACGAGAAATTTGCATTTTTTTCGCTGCCCTGAGGAAATAAAGGGTGTCTCAGTAAGAGTGTACTTTTTCATTTTAAATTAAAAATACATATTTTATGAGAGAGTGGTGATATTATTATTCTATTGTAAAGAAAACATGTTCCGATTAAGTATGGAATAAAATATTCGGCAAATGGTCCTCACGTTTCTGATGATAGGCTATTTTCATGAAATTTTTCATGACTTTACACAGAGATCTGGCTGTATCGCACCGATGCTGCGTTGGATCTCTGATTTGAGCTCACTTTGTGACGCTACGAAAACGTTTGACTTTATCAAAAATTGTTTAAAAATAATTCAAACATAATTTTAGACTGTTTCTTCTAAAATACATTAATAAAAACGTGTAATATAAGACAGGGTTACGAAGAATGTCGCTATATCCTATATTATCTGACAAGAATTTAGGTAGGTATATAAAAAATTCAAAATTTGCGCGACGCAATTAACATTTTGTGCCCGTAGAAGGAAAATTTCAGTGAATGTGAACTCACCCTTACAAGCCAATTATGTAGTTAGAAAAATAAGGCAACTTGAAAACCAAGATTTATATTCTCTTTCTTTCCTGTTCCGCGAAAATATCAAAAAGTTCTGGAATAACTTTTTTGTGATTGTACCTAACAACTTTTTGATTTTGTAGATATTATGCGATAATAACTGTTGCTAGCGACTTCCTTTGTACATAGGATTTTTTCCCGCGCGAATCCCGGTCCCGCGGGGACTCCGGGATAAAACGTAGCCTTTATGTTGCTCCACAGCCTCCTCTATCAGCCGTTCAGCCGTTTTTGAGATTAGCGTGCACAAACAGCGATCAGTTAGAGTTTTATTATATGTATAGAATTAGATATATACAGGGTGGCCAAAAAAGTCATGGATCAAACGCAACGACCGGTTAGCTGCGGTCATTCGCTGCAAAAAACTGTTCTACAGGTGGTCTCTATCATCAACCCTTGAAAAGTTATAACAGATTTTGTATTTTCAGTACTTTTGCCGGCTTCACTCTTTTGTTCCCGGCGCTCCGTCTATAGTTTATTGGTCTGAGGTGGTAAGAGCCTGTACTCCGTTCGCGTTCGATATGGTACTCGTTTTAATGGAAATCCACAAAAATGTTACTCCCGCCCCTGTGATTAAGGTTCATTGTAGATTGACGGCGAGAATTTAAAATGCCTTAAGTAAATTTTGCCTACAAGATAAAGTAAACTGTGAGCACATACATGTAATAATTCAAGTATAACTAGAATAGATTAATACAATTCAGTTGCATTCTTAGCTAATATTACCTATGCACATTTTTATTACACTGTCCTTGAATTTTGCTTACTCAAACAAATAACTTCAATAAAAACGCTGACATCACAAGAAATGAATGATAATGTACTTACTTAAGGAAAATAATACGATAAGTTTAGTTAACACATCACAACATAGTATAAAACAAAGTCGCCCTCAGCTGTCTGTCTGTGCCTTTCTAAGTCTTCTTCTTCTAAACCAATCAACGGAATTTGATGCGGTTTTCAGCATTAGTTAGGGTATTTCTCAAAGAAGGCTTATATTTATAGTTTATGTAAATTCTTATGTAATTAGCTATGCTAGGGTATGTAGATTCCTCATTTAATGCTCAGCGAAGCAAGGGCGGGTCGCTACTTACATCTATGCAATGATGTTTTAAATATCTAGATTGAGCTTGACTTTCGAAATGAGTTTGTAAAAACCTACTTCGAAGAAATAAAGATTTGAATTTGAATTTGAATTTGAATTTTGAATTTGAGCGTCGCCCTACAATGAAAACAAAAAAAACAAGGCAACATTATCAAGCATGTGTGCGTGCAGGCGATGTTTTTCGCGTTCATTTATTGTCTATGTGTGCGTAATGTGTGCGTAATGATATAAAAGTTGTGGCTAACAGTTAGCCACAATTTTTTGACACGTTTTCGCGGATTCGATGTTCCATCTAGATATTTAATACATCTTTGCATCGATGTATGGACTATGGATTCTGTTGATAGATATCGCACGCTTTGTAGAGCGTTTCAGTTGGCTACAATCCAGTAATGACCCACTACTGTGCACGGGTCTCTCCTCGTTACTGAGGAGTCCTAGAGCATACTCCACCGCGCTGCTCCAGTGCGGGTTGGTGGAGGGGTTAGTGGCCAGCCCAGTGTCGAATCTAGTAATGGCCCACTACTGAGCACGGGTCTTTCTTCATTATTGAGGAGGCCTAGATCATACTCCACCACACTGCTCCAGTGCGGATTGGTGGAGGGGTTAGTGGCCAATGTCGAAAGTTTTCAAGCCGCCCGAAGGCCTCCGACACGGCTTAACGATAACGACTGCTATCAATCGATAACAACCGGGACCGACGACTTTACGTGCCCTTCAGTTAGACCACTCTAATCGTATTGGATTTTTTGTGTATGATAGCCATATTCATAGAGAAGGCTATAGGCACCTGTTTACCATATTTTAACACTTTAAGAGGCACCATCCTCCTCAAGGGTAGCAACGCATCTATGACTGAATTAGAATGGAATCTTGCTTTATGTAGGTAATTAAGACAGCAAACGAGCATGCAGCACCTTCCGCTGCCGCCATGACAACTGTGACCGACACAGAACAACACTCACATCGGGACTAGGGTTAGCAGACGGTGGTTGAACGTAAGTGGTTAGTTCGTTAATAAGTTGACTGGGACTGACTGTTAGTTAGTAAGTTAGTTCTGGGCCCCTATTATGCTAATTTTTAAATGCTTTAATGAGGGTAACCGTTTTTGTGCTCACCAGTTGGCGCCACTGCAGAGGGCGGTCATGCTGTCAAAGCCCGCCCATACATAAACAGTGACAAATGAAATTCAGACAAGCGAAAAGTGACAGACAGACCTCCCTTTTCACTAGCGCCTCTAGCGGAAAATTCACACGCGGTTACCCTCATTGCGGCTCGATTGAATAATTTGACACATTTCTGACATGCCGTAAGTATACAAAATGTGTCAAACTATTCAATCGAGACCCAATTTATCTAATTAATTTAGTAATTAATTTAGTAACTGATCCCTGTTTGTGCACGCTAATGTCAGAAACGGCTGAACGGATTTTTATGGGAATTTCACTAGGAGGTAGAGAAGATTGTGGAGCAACATATAGGCTACTTATTATCCCGGGAAAACCTATGCACAAACGAAGTCGCGGTCACAACTAGTGCATTTATAAATTAGTTAAATCGGGGCTCTGTCAGTTGTTAGTAACAGTTAATTTAATAATATAAACGTTATTATGAGTCTTATAATAACATACATAAAACATGGCCATCGGATAAATGTTTCTTCCGCTATATAAACCTTGTTTACAGACAGACAGACATAAAAACGTAGAAACGGTACACCGTTATGTACATGGCTGGGTGGCGCCTTACCGACCGTGACGGATTCGATTCCCGGCGCAATCACTAAATTAATTACTTGAGTACTTGAGTAACCCACAGACTGCTTTTATGGGTTGTTTTACGTGTTATGGTTTTGATTTATGGGTGTTTGATGGGATTTATGGGGGATTTAATGGAGTTTAAGTTATTAATTAATGGGTTAGCTTCAAGTTTTTAATGACAACGGATCTCTAACTAATTGTAGAGGCTTAGAGCATCCGCCATGCTGCTCCAGTGCGGATTGGTGAAGGATTTTGTAGTCAATTCGCGTATCGGATTTTTTATGCTGCCCAAAGGCCTCGAACATGGATTAACGACTGCTATCTATCGATAACAACCTGGACCGACGGCTTTACGTGCCCTCCGAAGCACGGAAGCGCTCAAGAAATTTTAGCCACTAGCGGTCACCCATCCGACCTTTGTCGATCACTTAGGATCGACGCAAGCCGCCGGGCTATGATCACCTCTAAATAAGTAATGGTTCCATGCGTGTTTACTGTTAAACATAAACAACTTTTCATTAACAAAATCGACAAGTTGAGATAACTCAAAAACTACCCGTCAGATGCTCAAATATTTATCAGGCGACAAGCACTAGCTTTCGATTAAAAACTAATTATATAAATCAGAACACCCAGTCAAAAGTTAAGAGGTGGAGACCATAAATTAAATACGCGTGATAACGAAATAACTTATTAACTACCCGTCAGAATGTCGTTCAAATTGTCGGACCAACAACAAGTTGGACCAGACATAAGTACTACCTTTCGAATACAAAATATCAAAATCGGTTTAGTTACACTGGATACACATAAGAAAAAAATACAGACGAATTGAGAACCTCCTCCTTTTCTTGACGTTGGTTAATGAACGGTTTACATAGGTAAAGTCCTACAACGATCTTTGGCGCGTGGATGACGTGTGGGTGACAGAGACAGCGCCTTACAGGGAAGGCAAACTGTAAGGCGCTGTCTCTGTCACCCTCACGTCAGCCACGCGCCAAAAGATCCTTGTACGACTATAACAAGATTTTGTGGGACGGTCATGTGTTTGAAAACTGCTCTTACTTCATTATTAATCATTTGCTAATAATTAACGATACGTGATAAAAAAGTTTCTGTTCGATAATTATAAAATACCGTTAAAATTATCCCAAGGCCAATGAAACGGTTATCGCTATAAAAACTATTGCTTTATTTTTAACTAGTTGACCCGGCAGGCGTCGTCCTGCAACATATATGATTGAGTAGAAGACCTCACTTCGAGAAACTTGTTGCTCCACTTCATTGGTCGCAGTGCGATGTTATAGCCTATAGCTTTCCTCAATAAATTGACTATTCAACACAAAAACATTTTTTCTATTTGAACCCGTAGTTCCTAAGATTAGCGCGTTCAAACAAACAAACAAACTATTCCGCTTTATATTATTAGTGGGTATAGAGTATAGATAAAGATTATAAATATTTAGGTATGTTTACTCTCATCATGTTTGATTCAACTGTGAAGTAGGTATTAAGGTGGACATAATTATTTTTTGTTTCAGATAATACCAAGTGTCTGTGATCAGTGAAAAATTCAAAATGGCGGTGTTGCAGTTCATATTGTGCTTCAGTTTTGTGCATATGGTTTTAGCGAAAGGTGAGTTTATTAACAGTTTATTTTATTTCAACAGCATAGTCAATCCTGTAGTTATTAAGTACGAACGAGTACTTATAGACTATAGTCAATTCCCATATGCGCGTCCATTCGCGCCATTTTTCCCTGTCAGTTTGACAGTTCTAGCATTCATTCAATGAGGGTAACCGTTTTTGTGCTCACCAGTTGGCGCCACTGCAGAGGGCGGTCATGCTGTCAAAGCCCGCCCATACATAAACAGTGACAAATGAAATTCAGACCATTCAGACAAGCGAAAAGTGACAGACAGACCTCCCTTCTCACTAGCGCCTCTAGCGGAAAATTCACACGCGGTTACCCTCATTGCCACAGATTAGAACAAAATTTCCATAGACTACATTTGAAGTTTTTAAGTTGATAAAACAAAATAAAATGCCAATTGTGCATAAATGAGTTCTCATAATAATAAATAAATAATAAATAAACGCTAACACACTCATACCCCCGCAGTAGGTTACTAGGTACCTGTGTCGCGGGTGGCATGGACTACACATAATATAACACATTACAATTACACCCATGACCCGAGTACAAATATTTATCTGCCACATAAATATCTGCCCCGGCCGGGAATCGAACCCGGGACCCCTCGCGTCGCAGGCAGGGTCGCTACCAACTAGGCTACAGGGTCGTCATGGCTACAGGGTCTCATGAAGTGAATCATTGTTAATTTTTTAAACGCATACAGTTAATAACCTAAAAATGCTCGCCTACGTCAACATAACGTTTCCTTATTAATCAGTGGACATGAAATCCGACCATCCGAACAATTTTGTGTTTAACCCAGGTGGTAACACCTCCACGCGACCGTTACCACCGTCGTCCTTATACGGCGCGGCACAAAAACCGCATCGGATGGTAATGACCTGTTACCGTTAAATGATTCATGACAAAATATTGTACCGTCGCTTGATTTACAATCATTTTAATGGGTTACTTTTCTGTCTCGTAATTTTAGATAGGTGATAGATAGTCGATCAGAAGATAGAGAGATAGGCGAGAGATTTGAATTTTGGACTGCCGAATGAAAAGGCCTGGGTTCAAATCCTAACACGCACTAGAAAAAAACTGTTCTACAACTATGACGAAGTAGTCTTTAAGATGTTGAAATTTAACAAGAGAGGCTTAACAAAAAATAAAAAATATTAGTAAGTCAAAACAAAAAGTTTTCAATAAATCTTTACCAGATCTCAGTCTTTAATTATAATAAATGTACATACTTAATAAGACCGTAACTTATTTATGTTTAGTGCTGTTTACAAAAATACCGCTAAACCTGAGTAAATAATAATATAGCATCTACTTTAAAAAGGAAATAATGTCACTAGTGCTCATGCAATGTAAAAAAAATCAGCAAAAACTAGCCCTCAGTCTACAAAGAAAAGCGGTAAACGATCCTTCAACAAAAACCCTGTCAGACCCTAGCCTACATCAGTCCCTACTCTACATCAACTCCTAGCCTACATCAGCCCCTACAAACCAGTCCTGACTTCCTGCATATCGCACAACTAACCCGGATAGCGTGACCCATACGTCCTTATACAGATGTGGGTTTGTAGAAACTGGATCGAACTAGATTTAACTGGATTTTACTGCTTACAACTGGATATTACCGATTATGGCTGGTGCTTTAATCGACTTCTAAAAAAGGAGGAGGTTCTCAATTCGTCTGTATGTATTTTTTGACGTGATAACGTCTTATAAATTGGTTTACCGGGTGGCACTTCAAGAAACTGTGTCACGCTCCGCTCACGTTATGCGCTTACAATGAGAGCGAGTGAGAGGCACGCGTCCCTTCCACTCGGGCATGGTTAGCCCGCCTAAGAGCGAGAGAGACAGACATAAAAAGTGAAAGGCACGCGTCCCTTCCTCCTTAACATTACTTATGGTAGCTACGGCGTACACACGTTGGCGTGTTTCAGAAAATGGTACAGCGCCATCTCTGAAGAAGTAGAGTAATCTAGTTTGTTACCTCACTTAGTTGTGACTAATGGTTAATGGTCTAACGGTTAGCAGCGCTAGATGGCGGATGGTGTTACAATGTTTTAAATATAATTCTTTGTATAAATAAATGTTTTAAATTGTTACTATTATTTCATCCTTCTTCCTACTATACGAATGAATATTCACATTAAAATTATTTTACCACTCAAAGTCGTTGTCACGTAAAACTTTCGCCCGTATACCGACTTTACAGGCAACCAATTTTTTTCTTATGTATGTTACCTCATAACTTCGTACTGAGTGAACCGATTTCCATAATTCTCTAACATTCGAAAGCTACTGACTGCCGTCTGGTCCCATTTAAATTGAGCGACATTTGATGATTAGTTTTTGAGATTTTCACTAATGTGAATTTAATTTTTCCAAACTTTTGACTGATACAGGTTCGTCACAATGTTTTATCGCCGAAACAAGTGATAATTAAATCCTAAAAAAGTTTGAAATATTAGAAAATTAGAAATTCGTGTAAGGATTCGAACCCGGGAACTCCGATTTATCAGCTATCGGCTCAGACGCGGCAGACGGACCAGCCTACTTCTGTGACCTTCAGATGTAAGCCGTGACGGGTCCTTGTGCAAAATTCTCCATTCACCACACTTTCTTCATGCATAATGTTCAAATAAACAATGTGACACAATGTCGCTCTCGTTTGTAACAAAAGAACGGCCTGATTCCTTCAGCTGGGGTCACCACACGTCCGGATTGGTCGGGACATGTCCGTTGATCAGAATATATTTTATTTATCCGTCTGGTCTTTGTATGACGTCCATGACAGAGAATCCTAGTGTGGGGCTATGAGTGTGTACTAAATAGCCTTTATTTACTTTTATTGACCGTCTTGAAAGCTCGTGGCACAGCAACTTGCGTCGATTCTAAGTGATCGACAAAGTTAAGCAACTGCGTGCGGGCGGTAGGTGGATGTTTGACCGCTTGTGGTAAATATTTCTTGAGCGCTTCTGTGCTTCGGATGGCACGCAAAGTTCATAGTCCCTGTTTTAGATAGATAGCAGTCCTTAAGCCATATCGGAGGCCTTCGGGCCGTCCGGCCGCTTGAAAGCTTCCGATACTGGGTTGGCTTCTAAATTCTCCACCAATTCGCACTGGAGCAGCGTGGTGTATGGTATAGGTATGCTTCTGGGCCTCCTCAATGATGAGGAGAAACCCGTGCTCAGTAATGGGCCATTAAAGAAAGTTTTAAATTCAAGTGTATTTTTATGTGTAACCTCATATATAAATGCTTGTCGTGTAATGCGATTTAAATTTGGGCGAAGTTTTTTAGTAATCTTTACCTATCAGTTTTAATTAATTGATTTGATTGTCGATGTTCAAGTTTTTTTTGTTAATAGTTATGACGATGACCACTTATCATCAGGTGGCTCGTCTGCTTTTACGTCTGCCCTTCAGGCTATAAAAAAAATTACAATATCGAGACTTCGACTCAATAACATGGTCACCCTACTCATAGACAACAAAGCTCTTTGTAATCCTCGCTGAATAGATTGGCCGTAATGAGAGAATCTTTAGACTTGTCTAATGTTTGGTGTGAAATCCATTGTTAGTTTATAGAAGATCAACATCAGATTACTTTATAAAGGGGTTTGAACCTTTTTGTATGAAATCTGGGCCCTGATTCTGCTAATTTATAAATGCCTCAATTTCGTCCCGATTGAATAGTTTGGCACATTTTTGATACGTCATTTCATATGCAGAATTGAATAGATTGAGTCATTTTGGTATGTTCCGCATACGAAATTGAATAGATTGACATATTTTGGTATGTTCCTTATACAAAATTGAATAGATTGACATATTTTGACACGTTCCGTAGACAAATGAGTCAAACTAATTGAAGTGTTTATAAATTAGCAGAATTGGGACCCTGGTATAGGTAATTAGGTACCTACAAGATTGTTAATGAAAAAATCTCGTTTCAGCGGCCAGTGATGAAATGTCGTAAGTGATAAACTTTCTGAGATATTATTTGAGTTCAAAATAATGAATTGTCTTTTTTTATAGAGCTCAAATATCACAGAAAGATTACCGCTTACAAGATTTCGTCACTGAATACTTTTTGATTGCAATTACTTTACTGTATGGATATTGACTCTTGTTTCATCATTGGTCGCCGAAACGAGTTTTATTTGATATACTTGTAGGTATGCCAACTAGGTTTATGCCCTTTAATTAAAACTACTCCAAAAATTAACCTTCGATAGTTCGGTTTGGCGGGACTTGTGGAGAAACAATTCCTCAGTTTCACTGACTTATAAAAAAATAAAATAAGCAGACCTAACATATGGGAGAAAAAAGCGTGCCAGTTACAACTACATAGACATACTGCACATTGACATTCTCCATACAAAACATTCATGGTCTAATGTTGTTTATGGTTCTCATACAAAAAAGTGAGCTTCTTGTAGCTTATAAAAATGGCGAAAGTTATAAGTCTGTGCTCAGTTCCTTCGTAGAAATGACGCGTGTTATTTCACCAGCAATACCACATAATATGTACGTTTCCCATGCATGCCGTGCTATACACAGTATCGTGCGCACGCATATGCAAATCAATTCAAACTGCACTTTACCGCACCTGCTCAGAATTCAATACGTTTTTTATTACATTATGTCATATGCGTCGGGTGAACTCTTTGACTTCGAGAAATAATAATTCCTTTATCGGCTCTCATATCTTTACATAATAGCATAAGTTTATTTATTTTTAAATTTTTTTGTTAAGGAGTTGTCATGAGTAATTTCACCGACAGTTAATTTAAATATGATTTTTAATTTAAAAAGGCAAAACGAAAAACAATAGGTAAGTACTATGAATGATCTTGAATTCTTTGTAAAAGACATATTTTTAACTGTATTTAGTGCGGCTTGAACAGACTTTGAGCTTTTGAGCTTTTACATACGAAAAACATTTTCGTGTGTTCCCTTTTTTGAGGGGGACTGCTTAGATAAAACGACCATCCTATGTCAAAACATATACGTAGGTAGCCTAGACTTCACCCGAGGTACTACGGTCTAACTTTAAAGTACCTAGTAGCTCAGACCAATAAACTATAGACGGAGCGCCGGGAACAAAAGAGTGAAGACGGCAAAAGTAAGCCGAAAGCACACATCGAAACCAATAGAATGCCTTATGTTGACAGTTTGAACTTACTGTCTTCTGAACGCAACAATTTAAACCTTATTTTTTGGAATACAAAGCTTCATTATTTTTTTATTATTTAGAACACAAAAATCGTATTGGTATAAGTGCCGCCGTGTGTGTTACAATTACAATACAAGGCTAGGCTGACTTTTTGCTGGCTTCACTCTTTTGTTCCCGGCATTCCGTCTATAGTTTATTGGTCTGAGCCTGGTATGTACTTCAGACCGTTATAGTACCCCGTAGTAACCCACCAAGTCTATTTCTACCGCGTACTAATTTTACCGAGTAGTAAAGTAACAAAATATTTAACTAATATCTTGTACTTACAATCATTCGTCACAAAACAAAATAAGAGCTGACATACGAAGTGGGATCTTATTTTTAACCGACTTCAAAAAAAGGAGGTTCTCAGTTTGACCTGTATGCATGTATGTATATTTGTGCGCGATTATCTCGCGTTTGGTTGAACCGATTTTGATGCGGTTTTCAGCATAGTATTTGTCACACTTAGGATAAAGTTTTAGGCATGTTTGGCTGAACCGATTTTGATACGGTTTTCAGCATCGTATTTATCAGACTAAGGAGAAGGATTTAGGAATACTAACCGCGTTTAACTGAACCGATTTTTAGTTTTCAGCGTTAAAGTCGGTTCTATTTTGTAAAAACATTGTGTAAAAAGTTATTTTTGTAGACGGTTTTCTAGCACTGAGCGGACATCTAAGTATGTAAATACGTAGTTGATATTGTTGATCGAAGGTTTTTCAACAGTACCTAAGAGTAAGAGTAAGGGAGGTCGCTGACAAGATAGATGAAGCCTCTTGAATAAAAAATTATGCGGGAAAAAATTCTGTTCAATCACTATGACCCTCCAAACCTCTAAAGTCTAATGAATCATAGCTCCCACGTGCCAAAGCGTCACCTCACTAAATTATCAAGCACAACCTTATCTCAAAGCCATAACCTCTATTTTGCAGCAGTTAACGTTTTCGTACTAAGTTACCTTAATCGCCCACTCGAAATAAATCCGGTTTCGACCTTAGTGTTATTTACATAAAGTCCATTTTTAATAACGAATTATTATTATGCTGAGTTGTTTCGAAGATGTGTAATCTGAAGACCTTATTTGTATTTGTGTAAAGTATATAATACAATGGAGTTGAATTTCTCAACCGCGTAACAGATTAAAATACCAAGTAACTTGCAGTTATTAGACAATGTATTGAACCGTATTACAATGACATACGAGTTATAATCGAGTGTTTATGAGTATAAAAATGTCTTGTTTGATTTTTATACGTAGGTGGTCCGCCTACAACAAAACGTTGATACATGACAAAGAAATTATTTTTCTTTTCGAGGCTTGATTCGTCTTGGCGCGAAAAAAACAAACATAGATAATTACTGGTTATCGACCGCGTAGCTAGTCATAGACTATTTAAACCATAGATAAGATATGTTTTTTTACTTACTTTTTAAACATTTTTTTTCAACGCGTGGATGCGTGATTCGAGAATGTAGGTACCTATTTGCAAAAAAACTCTGCTGTCATTCAAGCCTAGACCGCTGAACCACTGAACCGATTTTAATGAAATTTGATACAAATATTATAGTTGTTCTAGGGAAATTATATAAGTAGCTACCTTTTATCGCGAAAAAATGGGTTGAACAGGTTTAAATCGCACGAAAGTTTTTGAGGAAGTTCTTCATTGTCAAAAATAAAACTATGAAACTTGATGAAAACGGCGATAATTTTATTCCGAAAATACAACTTCAAATTCCATTTTGATTATGATGATGTTTGTATTTTTCTATATCCTATACAGCCCACAGGCGAAGCCGCAGGCAAAAATTACTAACTTATAAACTACAAAATATTGATAACCAACAATTATAGCGAGTGTCAATTGATTAATATTTATTGAGTGTGATTTACAGCCAGACAAACATTGAAATAATCTGCCTGTATGTGCTGTTCTCTAGGTAAAATTAACTATATAAAATCTCACGCTCCTACATGATGCGTATGATATTAAAAAGATACTAAGTATTTCTTTTGGTGATAATATTAAGTATCTACATCTCTACAAACTGTAAACAAAAACCCATGCAGGATAAAACAAGGTACGTTCTCTCTATTTGGGTTGTAAAGTACCCATTTATTTTTCCCTCCATTTATTTAACTTCCACAGATAACAAACACTTTATCCCGCGCAACTAGAAAAACGTGTTTGTTTAGTAAAAACTCATTCGTTGTATACAGATAATAAAGTAAAGTTTCTTGTCAAGTTGACATATGAAACAGCCAAGAACAACTTCAAGTTTGACAGTATTGTAAAATGTGTTTCTCTGTGTCAGGTTACTTACGACCATGTAAGTCAATAATTCTAATAATGCAGTGGACTTAATATAACTAACATTAAGTCCATTAATAATGCAGATAAGGAATTTATTGCTGTTTTTATTTTTATCGTCGAACAAACTAAGGAGCTACATATTAAATAAATGAAGTTAACGCTTCTTAAATAAAGAACCATAGATTTTCACTTTATGATTTATGGTCGCGAAGCAAGGCTTACATCACGCGAGGATGTACGCGAGGACACACCAAAGTTCAATTCTTGTATCATTCCAAGAGCTTATGCCAATTTTATTTACTACCACATCTGCTTGTCCGCTCATTACAAAGGTAACACACGCAATATGCCAGAGAAAGATTTACGCGGCCCTCGTTCGATTTATTTTATTATCTGTAGAAACCATAAACGACCTGGACAAAGCCCGGCACCAGATAAAATGTTACTACCGCTCGTATCGTAATAAAATCCATATAAAATATCGCGGTGAACCTTGTAAACGGATGCGGTTAAAAAAAGTAAAATTGACACGACACGGGTTTAAAAATAGAACGCGTTCCCGCGCGTTTACTTTTTTTCCAAAATGGCGACATTAATTTTTTCCCGCGCTCGCTCGGACGTTCCTTTTTACACTTATATTGTTACCAAGAAAATGTGTGCGAGTAAAACACCGTCTTTAACGATGACTGTTGAAGCTTCTTAATCTATATTTAAATAGGATGAGGCCATTGATGTATAAGTATCTAGATGGATAATCGAATCCGCGAAGACCTGTCAAAAAAGCTGCGCCAACTATTGGCGCAGAAGTACTTTCCCGCCAATTAGTGCCGATCGCGCCGCTTTCGTGTCACTACGTATTACGCGCGCAATTTAAATAAACAAATAAGAGGGATAACATGACGAAATGTGCTATTAAACTGTGCCGGAATTATAAAGGAAGGGTAAAAAGCTCAAAAAACATCACATATCATAGGCAAGTAACCAATAAACATATTTTTAATTAAATTTCAATTTTGATTTTTATTGTAACCAAATTACGTCATTTTTTTGTCAGTGTTGCTAGTTTCTATTTTTATGCTCCCGACTTAACATCATTTTTGTGGGTATATAAATTGGTTTATGGTTACGTGTATATTATTTAGTTCATGTACTTTTATAAATCGATTAAAGAAAGGTGGTGTTTACCAATACGTTTGTGTTTATTTATAATAATATAACATTAATATTCGTATGTTTATGAGCCCATTTTAATGATTATTTTTGCATTGGGTCGAATAAACCACTTTTAAAGGTACAAGAGTAATGTGAAAAGGAGACGATCCAAAATTGTATGTAGTCTGGGCCTGGTTTTGTACCAGTGATAAAATAAGATAAAAAAGAAAAATAAACCATTTTTGACTAATCAAATCCACGAACTCATCTATATTTCAGTGCAAAAATTATTTATTAACTCCACGTGACGCAATTATTCTACATAATGGCGGGCAGCAGACCAGAGGATTCATAATTTTTGACGTATGACGTTAGCTGTCAATATGCCTTCTCTATGCTTGAACAATGGCTCGAACTCAGAGTGAAGGACGCCATCTTGCAAGTGTTGCAAGTAGTACCTACCGAATAACTCGAAATTAATTTTATTTTAGCAAGTCATTTATTGCGATTTGTGAATTTATTATATTTTTAATGAACTTTCTGTATTTTTTGGTTTTTCATGGTTTAGTGTACAAGATCAGGCCCAAAATGGACCATCTCCTTTATTTATTGAAGTTTTTTTTAATGATATGCATGTAATTAACTTTCCAAGTAATTTTTTTATTAAATTAGATAGGTAACGTAAATAATTGGCTCTTCTTTAATTAAGTTACCACCTCAAATTAAGCTAAAAATTTGAGGGGGGGAGGGGGCTGACGCTCACATCTTCCCCCCACCATTTTTAAATCTAGGAAATGCATACTTTTTTTATTATAAAAAAATCAAGTTTCCAAAAATTATATTACACACACATATACATACACTTAAGACTTCGAGCGCTTACACATTAACCAATGAGACCACATAACCTTAAAATTTTTAGAGATTTAGAAAAATAATTTTAAAAAAGTAAGTACTTTATGAGAGCAATATTTAATTTGGGGGGACGAATGAGAGTGTAGAACCCGTCCTCCCTTCAAATTTTCACCTTAATCTGAGACGGTAACTTTACAATTTTAGAAAAGGAGATGGTCCATTTTGGGCCTGATCTTGTACACTAAACCATGAAAAACCAAAAAATACAGAAAGTTCATTAAAAATATAATAAATTCACAAATCGCAATAAATGACTTGCTAAAATAAAATTAATTTCGAGTTATTCGGTAGGTACTACTTGCAACACTTGCAAGATGGCGTCCTTCACTCTGAGTTCGAGCCATTGTTCAAGCATAGAGAAGGCATATTGACAGCTAACGTCACACGTCAAAAATTATGAATCCTCTGGTCTGCTGCCCGCCATTATGTAGAATAATTGCGTCACGTGGAGTTAATAAATAATTTTTGCACTGAAATATAGATGAGTTCGTGGATTTGATTAGTCAAAAATGGTTTATTTTTCTTTTTTATTTTATTTTATCACTGGTACAAAACCAGGCCCAGACTCCATACAATTTTGGACCGTCTCCTTTCCAACTACAAACTGCGTAAAAAATATTAATTTAATTAACTTAGCTGGTTTATTACAACATTAACATAAACAACTGTAATTAAATTAAGTAGGGTTTTTTATTTATTCATGAAAATAACCACTCCATAAATTAAGTTTAATGTGTGATTTATGGGAAAATTTTACTAACTGGTATCATTGATCACGCAACATAGACACTAGACGAACGTGAAAAACATCGCCTGCACGCACACATGCTTGATATTGTTGCCGTGTTTTTTTTGTCTTCATTGTAGGGCGACGCTCAATCTACCTATTTATTGCATCATTGGATGAGGCAAAAGTTACAAAAAATTTCGCCCATAGGGAAACTCGTTAGCAAAATTTTGTGAAAAGGAAAATACAAAAAATCTGGTAAAATAAATTCTTCTCTAAAATTAACGAAACTGGAGTATTTGGTCAGAATATTCCTTTGCATTACTAATTCGTAATCAAATATTTTTTTTTGTGTTACCTTAAAACTCTCATAACGAAAGTCATGAACAAAATGTTTAAAATCTAAAATATATTTTAGGCTTAGATTTTAGGTACCTACCTACTAACATTTATCTAATGAAACTACATTAGTGTAAATATTTTGAATTAGTTAGGTATCTAATTGCTTAGAACTCAGTAACTAAGAATAGATAGGGTAAAATTACCTACATTATGGTTTGATTGATAATAATAAATACAGTTTCATAATTACAACCTATGTCCTATGTCCCACTCTAGACTTCTCTGACGATTAGAAAAAAGTTGAGATGATATTTTGATTTTTTTGCAATTTGGACTCTTACAAATTAATGTGAGGGATACCAGCCAAAGTCCTCCACGCTGGCTAAGTGCTGATTGGCGGACTTCCTTTACCTATGGGAACATTATGGGGAATTATGGGGACTTCTCGGATTTGCAGCATGCCGGTTTCCTCACGACGTTTGATAGAAATTCTAAATACCTGACTTCAAAAAATTAGGAGCGTCTCAATTCGACTGTATTGTAAGTCTTTTTGTGACTCTGCTGGGTGAACCGATTATGATAATTCCTTTTTGTGCGAAAGGTAATGCTTGCCGTCTGCTTCCATTTTTTGAGCGACATTTGACTGGTAGTTTTTGAGTTATCTCTTCCTATCGATTTTCAAGTCTACACTTACACAACCCAATTCTCATCCGGTGTCCGTCCGTACTCCCTTATAGAAATAAAATCAAAGTGATATCTGCTGAAATAGTTTGAGAACAAGTTAAAACTAGTGTCGTGCAAATAGGCAAACGAATCTGGCATTTGCATTGTAAATGATGTCATTCATAATTTTATACAATACGAACCGGTAAAACCGTGAATTGCTCAAAAATAACTATTTTAATAATCTGCGATGGCATTGGAGGATAATGATTGTAGTACCTATTTGCTTCCTTGATCAAATATGACAAAGAAAAAAAATAGGGGGTTGGACATAAAAAACGTAAAAAACCTACAAAATACATGACCATAAGAGTAGGTACTAAGGCCGCTAACCCACTGGTGTTTTACGAGCGTTGGCGTTTCTTTGACGTCAACGCCGCGCAAACGCGACGTTGATGTCGCAGGTCTCTAGTGGCAAGCGTTGACATTACGATTTCCGCAACGTTAACGTAGCGTCAACGCGGCGTTAGTGTTGCGTTTTTTAGGAACAGGTACTGAGCGCGACGTTAACGTTGCGTTCAGTCCAAGCGCAACGTTAAAGTCGCGTCGCAGACGTTGGACGAACGTCAAACGCCAAAACGTCAGTGGGATAGCGGCCTAATTGTGGACATTGACAAGTCTAATTTCTTCTTGATTAACCATATTAGCGCTTTAAGACCTTAAGGCACTTTTCACACAACGCTATTTATGAGGTACGCGACTGCAATGCAATCCAAAATTTGTATGTATCTGACACTTTTCACTGACAGGAGACGTGTCTACGATGCGACTCCTGTCAGTCAAAAGTGTCAGATCCATAGAATTTTGGGATTGCGTTGCAGTCGCGTAGCTAATGAATAGCGTAATGTGAGAAGTGCCTAAGGCGCAGACTAGTCTAGTAAATCTGCCAAAGCATCTGTCAACATCTGTCGAGGTGTAAGGCTGCCTGTCCACTGAAGATAAGATTGCATAAAATCTCCTCAGCGCCAGTGGACAAGGTTTGCGTGCTAGCTATTAGTTAATATTATGTTTCTCCGTTTCTCCGCTCCGCAGCCTCGCACCGGTGCAGTGGACAGGCAGCCTAATAGAGGCTTTACAAACGCATTCGAAATTCATACTACATAGCTTCAACAGATCCCGATTTTCCGACAAAAGTTCAAACCACATGTTCCATTATTTTTAAAACCTTAGTTCCTGTACGCCTTGCAGAGCTGCCATTATAATTAAAATATTATAAAAGATTATTATAAATAACTAAACTACCACGGAGCATTCGTTGAGCATAGACAATGGTTTAGCCCGAAGCTACGGAGCATTCTGGGAAAGCTTCGAAGTACAAGTAATTAGCACAATGCAGGCACGGAGGTATAGCGTACTGGATATGGCATCACGACTGTACTTGATTCGCCGAAACAAAATTATCGGGACATACTTACCAGAGATTACTTCGAAGTCAGACAATTTTTTTTAAATCATTTGTTTGTGTTTTAGGCAGAGGAGACAGACCGACACAATTTAAAAAAATAGTTTGCATCTTTTAGTGTCGCGTAAAAAACTATATTATGCATTTGAAGAAACACAGATATTTTGAAATCACAGACAGGCCCTTCAATTTTACTTATATGTATAGATGTAACAGTTAACTAAATAACTAATATTCTAACCATCTGTTAATGAGGGTAAAAGCGTGTGAATTCGCCGCTAGAGGCGCTAGTGGAGAGTGCGGTCTGGCTGTCAGTGCCACAAACTTATCTGACCCGGTAAGAAGGGCGCTACTGTCTTTGTCTTTGTCTGACAACAGTATAACATTTGCATTAGTTCCAATTTTGGCCACCGGATCAGTTAAGTTTGTGGCGCTGTCACTTCTCACTTGTCTGAATGTCACTTGTCACTGTTTATGTATGGGCGGGCTTTGACAGCTGGACCTCACTCGTCAGTGGCGCCAACGGGTGAGCACAAAAACGGCGACCCTCATTGGACTAACCTGTCATTAAATTTAATAAAGTCTTGTTCTGTGTCGGTCACAGTTGTCATGGGCTGCAGCGGAAGCTGCTGCATGCTTGTATGTTACCCTAATTACATAAAAAAATCTTATGTCACATCCAGTAACATTCTAGTATCCATAACAAAACATAAGAAAAACACTTACAAGGAATTTTTTAATGGTCGACTTGTTTAAAAACAAAGCTTAAGCTTGTTAATTTATTTCGCAATTTCGAGATCATATCTCCCGCTAACAAGTTTGTGACAATGCTGGCTGAGTATGAGAATCCTTTGTCTGCACGGAATAAGAAAAAGAAAAGTGTCAAGCGTGAGTCGTAATTAGTTGTTTAAATTAAACATCAATCTGAATAACTTTACTGAAAGAAAGAAAACGACTTACATTGGAAATTAAATTTAATAAGAAAATTAAATTTAATAAGAACATTATTAAATACGCATTAATTTAGATAACTCAAGCACGTTTACGTTTTTACGTTAGCACGACGAGCACTCTATCATCTTAATATTATAAAACTTGCGTTACTGGTGATTGACTGACAGACAACGCACAGCCGTAACTACTGAACGGAAGAAGCTGAATTTTGGCATGTATGTTCCTTGGGGAGTGTAGGGGAGCCCTAAGAGAGGATTTCTAGAAATTCCAACCCGAAGGGGTTGAAATAGAGGGGTGAAATTTAAACGAAATCCACGCGGGCGAAGCCTGCGGGCGGAAGCTAGTTTGAATATAAAAAGATTATCTAAGTCGTACAACCTATAAAACATATTAAAAAAATCTTTGTCGAATCTGAACCACCTTTTTTTGAAATTGTTTTATAAGTGGATGGATGACCGGTAGTGGATTTTTTTAACGTATCCGTACTTCGGAAGGCACATAGAGCCGTCGGTCCCGGTTGTTATCGATAGATAGTAGTTGTTAAGCCATGTCGGAGGCCTTCGGGTGGCTTGAAAACTTCCGATGCCTAATTGGGTTGTCCACTAACTCCTCCACCAATCTGTGAAACTCTAGGCCTCCTCAGCTTTGAGGAGTGGCGCGTCAATCGAGAACAATTAAATGGTTGAAGTTTATTCTCAATCCCTTAAAACTGATTTTAGATATTTAAAGGCTTTGATGATCTAATGTCTAGATGAAACATCGAATCCGCGCAAACGTGTCAAAAAAGTGTGGCCAACAGTTGGCCACAATTTTTATATCATTGTAACATTGATTTCGCACACATAGACAATAGACGAACGTGTAAAACATCGCCTACACGGACACATGCTTGATACCTATTGTTGCCTTGTATTTTTGTTTTCATTGCAGGGCGATGCTCAATCTATACATTAGATGATTAGACTATCAAAGTTTAAAGGGTTCTCCTCCACGGATCCCTAATAAAGCCAATGAGCGAGAGACATTTATTTCGTCGCCCTTACTCGTAATTTTCAGATTTAAAAAGCGCTAATGTCCCGTATTAGCTTTATTTAATTTATCTCCTGTCTCTAGCAACCTTTATTTTCATTAAGATTTATCTTGCCATGAAATAAGTACAAAGAAAATGTATTTACTAAAAAATACTGCACAGATTTTTATGTGGATTACAATTGACTACTATGAAGAGAAATAAATAAATACTTAAATAAATAACGATTCACACTCACAGCACCACACTAGGATTCCCTGTGTCGTGGGTGCTTTGGACAACACAAGACAAGGACACACGCCTAGATAGAGAACGGAAATTCAAACTCATCATCCAAAATTCGGCCTCGCTGGGAATCGAACCCAGGACCCTCGGAACAGCGATCGCATCGTAGACGCGTCTCCTGTCAGTGAAAAGTGTCAGATATATTGCGTTGCAGTCGCGTAGCTCATAAATAGCGTTGTGTGAGGAGTGCCTAATGGTGCGTACAGACTATGTAACAAAACATGTTATAAAACATAGTTAAATAACATGTTTTACAAATGTGGACGCTATGTGTTACAAAAACAAGTTATACAACATGTTATTAGTTTTTGCAACAATGTTATGTGCTATATTTTAAGAAATGACACGCATTGAATTGTTATATAACATTGTTATACAACAATGTTGTTTTAATGTGTACGGTCTTGTAACATGTTTCATTGTTAGACAACAATGTTAGATAGTGTGGACGTGTTATAAAACAGAAGTTATATAACATGTTGCATAATCTGTACGCACCATAAGGCTAACTAATTAAATTAATGACAGCTGTAGAGAGATAATAAAGATATCGATCAATATTGTCTCTGGTTATTGTATGGGAATGTGCATGGTTAATGGTTGTGGTTGTATGGGGGCGGCGTGTGATCTGATGCAATCTGTGGCCCACTGGGACCTGATTCCCACTGGTTATGAGCCACTCTATGACACATGTCATATAAAAGATATTTTAATTTAACCGACTTCAAAAAAGGAGGTTCTCAGTTTGACCTGTATGTATGTAGTATGTATGTATATTTGTGCGCGATTATCTCGCGTTTGGTTGAGCCGATTTTGATGCGGTTTTCAGCATCGTGTTTATCAGACTTAGGAGAAGGATGTAGGTAGGGTAGACTGGGTACGGTTAAAACACAGGACGGTTGAAACAAGTCGAATATCTCGCGAATGGTTGAGCCGACAGGTAAGGGTTCAAGGGGAAAAAGAAGCAGGTGACAAGTCCAAACCTAAATCAAAGTGTTACATTGGTCACCGGGTGCTGTATATTTTTATAAATAGGCCTATTGTATTTTAGCACCCAAAAGTAAGTATTTTCCTTTTGAGTTTCAAGCTATTATTATGTTAATCTATTCAAGTATAAATATTGAGTGTTCATTTATGATTTAGGTGAAGTTTTTAGAATACGGAATGATGACTAGTTTTAATAAGTTGTTATTACTACCATTACTATAAACTTTCTTTTACCAAAATTTGAGTTGGGGACGGTTGAAACAATATATGTGGGTACAGGTAAAAAAAATCATATAATTTTGTTTTGTTTTCTCGATGCCGAATTCGCATAGTAAAGACTTTCATAGGACAGATTGAGTTTATTGAGACAAATATGCATATGCGGAGGTAAAAGTTGGAGATAAAACTATGCACTATCAACAAATTATTCGTCAAAGCCTGGTTACGTACACTGTAGGACTATTAATACATTGAAGACCGATTAATATTGTCATACGATGCCATGATTATTATAATAAAATTATAACTAAATGCTAAATAAAGCATTTTGCTATATATTTTTTGTATATTTCGCGTGCGTTTCATCTGACCCTAGTCACTGTTTCAACCGCCCCTGGCATGGGGACGGTAGAAACACATCGGAATTTATTTTCAAATCTAAATATCTCAAAAAATAGCACCCACCAGAACTAAATAGTATAGCCCTATTGTAGGTAAAGATCCACTCTTCAATTTAATATGTCATCATCATCGTTCTTTTTATAAACAACAAAATTACGAACAATTAAAGCCAAATCGTTTCAACCGTACTCAGTCTACCCTATATTAACCGCGTTTAACTGCACCGATTTTTACTTTTCGGCGTTAAAGTCGGTTCTATTTTGTTAAAAGTTATCTAGTAGCATATTTCTCGAGCGGTTCCGTGCTTCAAAGGGCACGAAGTTGCTCAACTTTGTCGATCCCTTAGGACAGACACAAGCCGGCGGGCTATGAGCGCTTCAGGCTCAGTGCACTAGGCTTTACCTTGGATAAAGTCTTACTTCGATCACACATCACACCATATCTTTCCCACAAAGATGTATTAAATATCTAGATGGAACATCGAATCCGAGAAAACGTGTCAAAAAGTTGTGGCCAACTGTTGGCCACAACTTTTATATCATTACGCACACATAGACAATAAATGAACGCGAAAAACATCGCCTACACGCACACATGCTTGATAATGTTGCCTTGTTTTTGTTGTTTTCATTGTAGGGCGACGCTCAATCTAGATATTTAATACATCATTGCTTTCCCATAACGAATCTATAACACAAGCACAATCATAATCTGTGGGAACATTTAAATTACTAAATGATGGGATTAAAATAATCTTGACATCTGTAATGACGGCATACCTTTTGTTCATATGAGAAAGATTTTGATTCGATCTTGTGACCACTGATAAGTCCCGGGTTTATATCCGGCTGATGTTAGATAAATGGTTTATGTCGTTTTTGTTATACTCAAATGATAAATGGGTGCGAATGTATGTTATAGTTTTTGTATAGCTAGCTACAACCCACTAATGGCCCACTACTGAGCACGGGTCTCTCCTCATTACTGAGGAGGCCTAGAGCATACTCCACCACGCTGCTCCAATGCGGATTGGTGGAGGGGTTAGTGGCCAACCCAGTGTCGAAAGTTTTCAGGCCGCCCGAAGGCCTCCGACATGGCTTAACGACTGCTATCAATCGATAACAACCGGGACCGACGGCTTTACGTGCCCTCCGAAGCACGGAAGCGCTCAAGAAATTTAGCCACTAGCGGTCACCCATCCGACTACCGACCGCCCGCTGTTGCTTAACTTTGTCGATCGCTTAGGATCGACGCAAGCCGCCGGGCTATGAGCGCTTCAGTATAAACAGTGTTTTTGTATAAACGGTGACAAATATACGACGAGCCTTTATAAATGTTTAAAATCGATTTAAGTATGGATTCATTTTATGGTTTTTGCCGGAAAATGAGAAGTGTGTTTGCGTGGCGAAAATGGGAATGCTATTGGCAGAGCCCAGCCTTAGATGTACGCTTATTGGTCAGTTTTATTAATTGCCAATAAGGTGCCAGCTGTCGGGTCAGGTAAGTCAGACGTTCAAGTGTCAGAGTTAAAATGCAACAATATATAGTACTACAAGGAGCTTTTGGCGCATGACTGATGTGAGGGTGACAGAGACAGCTACTTACAGGGAAGGCAAACTGTGAGGCGCTGTCTCTGTCACCCTCACGTCAGTCATGCGCCTAAAGATCATTGTAGGACTCTACTTCGTTTTACTCTGTTGTCAAAAGACTAGTTGCACTCATAAAGTACACAGATATATTTACGAGTAGGTACATGTTCGTAGAGTCGTTTTTCCTAGGAGTTGCTTTCTCGAAGATGTGTCCAGTCAGTGGGTCAGTATGGGAGCGTATAAAAACCTGTCTACCCTCATGGCCTACCGACGTCAGTAGAGTGATAGACATTTCTCGGAGCCGGAACTAATCCTTTAACCATTGATGTATAAGTATCTAGATGGATAATCGAATCCGCGAAGACCTGTCAAAAAAGCTGCGCCAACTATTGGCGCAGAAGTACTTTCCCGCCAATTAGTGCCGATCGCGCCGCTTTCGTGTCACTACGTATTACGCGCGCAATTTAAATAAACAAATAAGAGGGATAACATGACGAAATGTGCTATTAAACTGTGCCGGAATTATAAAGGAAGGGTAAAAAGCTCAAAAAACATCACATATCATAGGCAAGTAACCAATAAACATATTTTTAATTAAATTTCAATTTTGATTTTTATTGTAACCAAATTACGTCATTTTTTTGTCAGTGTTGCTAGTTTCTATTTTTATGCTCCCGACTTAACATCATTTTTGTGGGTATATAAATTGGTTTATGGTTACGTGTATATTATTTAGTTCATGTACTTTTATAAATCGATTAAAGAAAGGTGGTGTTTACCAATACGTTTGTGTTTATTTATAATAATATAACATTAATATTCGTATGTTTATGAGCCCATTTTAATGATTATTTTTGCATTGGGTCGAATAAACCACTTTTAAAGGTACAAGAGTAATGTGAAAAGGAGACGATCCAAAATTGTATGTAGTCTGGGCCTGGTTTTGTACCAGTGATAAAATAAGATAAAAAAGAAAAATAAACCATTTTTGACTAATCAAATCCACGAACTCATCTTTATTTCATTGCAAAAAATATTTATTAACTCCACGTGACGAAATTATTCTACATAATGGCGGGCAGCAGACCAGAGGATTCATAATTTTTGACGTATGACGTTAGCTGTCAATATGCCTTCTCTATGCTTGAACAATGGCTCGAACTCAGAGTGAAGGACGCCATCTTGCAAGTGTTGCAAGTAGTACCTACCGAATAACTCGAAATTAATTTTATTTTAGCAAGTCATTTATTGCGATTTGTGAATTTATTATATTTTTAATGAACTTTCTGTATTTTTTGGTTTTTCATGGTTTAGTGTACAAGATCAGGCCCAAAATGGACCATCTCCTTTTCTAAAATTGTAAAGTTACCGTCTCAGATTAAGGTGAAAATTTGAAGGGAGGACGGGTTCTACACTCTCATTCGTCCCCCCAAACTAAATATTGCTCTCATAAAGTACTTACTTTTTTAAAATTATTTTTCTAAATCTCTAAAAATTTTAAGGTTATGTGGTCTCATTGGTTAATGTGTAAGCGCTCGAAGTCTTAAGTGTATGTATATGTGTGTGTGGACGTGTGTGTGTGTGTGTGTGTGTGTGTGTTTTAAACTACATTATAAAAAATAAATAACTTAAGTAGATCTAATTTGATTTTTGGGCCTAATTTTGAATCGTGACATCTCCGGCGCTGCGGAAGATGCAGCCAAACAGGCAAACAGGACTAACAATAGCGAAAAAGTAATTTGGGGGGAAAGTTGGGGGAGTCACCAACCTCTCCTCCAAAAAATTTCAGCTTAATTTGAGGTAGTCACTTTATAATTTTTGGAAACTTGATTTTTTTATAATAAAAAAAGTATGCATTTCCTAGATTTAAAAATGGTGGGGGGAAGATGTGAGCGTCAGCCCCCTCCCCCCCTCAAATTTTTAGCTTAATTTGAGGTGGTAACTTAATTAAAGAAGAGCCAATTATAAAACTGTCATTTAATAAAAAAATTACTTGGAAAGTTAATTACATGCATATCATTAAAAAAAACTTCAATAAATAAAGGAGATGGTCCATTTTGGGCCTGATCTTGTACACTAAACCATGAAAAACCAAAAAATACAGAAAGTTCATTAAAAATATAATAAATTCACAAATCGCAATAAATGACTTGCTAAAATAAAATTAATTTCGAGTTATCCGGTAGGTACTACTTGCAACACTTGCAAGATGGCGTCCTTCACTCTGAGTTCGAGCCATTGTTCAAGCATAGAGAAGGCATATTGACAGCTAACGTCATACGTCAAAAATTATGAATCCTCTGGTCTGCTGCCCGCCATTATGTAGAATAATTGCGTCACGTGGAGTTAATAAATAATTTTTGCACTGAAATATAGATGAGTTCGTGGATTTGATTAGTCAAAAATGGTTTATTTTTCTTTTTTATTTTATTTTATCACTGGTACAAAACCAGGCCCAGACTCCATACAATTTTGGACCGTCTCCTTTCCAACTACAAACTGCGTAAAAAATATTAATTTAATTAACTTAGGTGGTTTATTACAACATTAACATAAACAACTGTAATTAAATTAAGTAGGGTTTTTTATTTATTCATGAAAATAACCACTCCATAAATTAAGTTTAATGTGTGATTTATGGGAAAATTTTAGTAACTGGTATCATTGATCACGCAACATAGACACTAGACGAACGTGAAAAACATCGCCTGCACGCACACATGCTTGATATTGTTGCCGTGTTTTTTTTGTCTTCATTGTAGGGCGACGCTCAATCTACCTATTTATTGCATCATTGCCTTTAACTTATGTAAACCTGGTACCTAGTATATCGAGATACGATCATTTTCCATCGATAATTCTCAATCTTTTAACGTTTCCATATCCAAAAGGAGCTTTAGAAGCGATGATAGCCTGGTAGTTAAGAATTCGGTCTCCTACTTGGGGGTCCAGGTTCGAATCCCAATGCAAGCACTTCTGACTTTTCGGTGTTATGTAGGTACGTTGTAATCATTTAAATGTCACTCGCTATAACGGTGAAGGAAAACATCGTGAGGAAACCTGAATCTCGGAGAGTTCGCAAAATCTAAGGTGTGTGAAGTCCGCCAATCCGCACTTGGCCAACGTGTGGACTATGGCCTTAACCTTCTCATTCTGAGAAGGGACCAGTGCTCAATAGTGGGCCGTGATGGGTTGAGATGATGATGACTTCACGACACTCTCGTCTACATGTGAAATACATATCGAACTAATTTTTATAAATGCATAAGTAATTATGTCTGTCTGTTTCTTTGTCAGCTTCATTCACACGTATAATCCTCAAAACCAATTGGGATGAAATTTTGTATTGAAATGTACATAGAATTTTTTTTATCCCAGTAATACATACCTAATATCCTTGGATTACTTTATTGTTAAGTAGGTTTTTGTCGTATTTCGACTTCATCGCTCGAAATTATAACAGTTGAGTCAAAATCTTTATAATTGATCGAATTGGAACGATCTATTCCGTTGTCTAATACCTGCGCATTAGCCTTGACACACATTGACCAACGTATTTGTTTGACTATATGGATATACACCGGTGACTACTGACTAGAGTCAATATTATCACGTCCAATTGTTATTTATAGAGTACCTAAGTTAATCATAATTTTTAATCATTTGTGTAAAAAGCTATGTTTAAACTTTATCCAAATAAGGGAGATAGGTACAATTTATTTAGAAAGCTACCCACTTATTAATTTATTTATTTTTCATTCGATTTCAGAATTTAATTTACTTGTTTCTTTATACTTGTAATATTTATTATGTTCGTTACATTATTTTAGGTGTCTAAAACTGCCGATTTCTGTATACAGTCGAATAATATAAAAGAATAACGAAAGCGGGACAGGCCGGACACCGTTTATTTTGGCCGGACACGCTAACAAAAAGCGTATGTCCGGCTTTATCCGAACTGGCAACACTATCAGTACATATTTTACACTAGTAAATCCGCCCTCGCTTCGCTTCGGGAAACTAGTCCCTTCAAAAATCTCTATAAATTTTAACAAATTATGTTATTCCAATATCTAAGCTATATTACTGCAAAGTTTCATGAAAATCCGTTCAGTAGTTTTTGCGTGAAAGAGTAACAAACCCACACTCATATACATCCTTACAAACTTTCGCATTTATAATATTAGTAGGATTACCTTTGAAGACCTATAAACATCCTCTATCCTCTATAACATCGTTTCTTAACCTCGGGTCGCGACCCAAATCCGGGTCGCGGGCGGTATTGGAATGGGTCGCGGGAATTTTGAAAAAACATTAGCGGCCTTTTTTACAGCCTGAAGGGCTGACGTAAAAGCAGACGAGTCACCTGATGGTAAGTAGTCATCGTCGCCTATGGACTCGAGCAACACCAGGGGAGTCACCAGTGCAACGCCGGCCCTGAAGGAGATCTATTTATACCCTTTTTTTGAAGAACCCCATGTCATAGCGGTCCGGGAATACCTTAGAAGGAAGCTCATTCCACATCTAGCACGTTCGCGGCAACGCGGCAACGACGATCGTGAAAAACGGACCGTAGTCGTTCGCCACGAGTCCAAGCGATGTTTTTTTATAGCCTCAAGGGCTGACGTAAAAGCAGACGAGCCACCTGATGGTAAGTGTTCATCGTCGCCTATGGACACGATCAACACCAGGGGAGACACCAGCTGAACGCCGGCCCTGAAGGAGAGCTTTCTTGAAGAACCCCATGTCAAAGCGCTCCGGGAATACCTCAGCGGGAAGCTCATTCCACAGCTTGCAAGTTCGTGGTAGAAACGATCGTGAAAAACGGACCGTTCTCGTTCGCCACGAATCCAAGCGATGTGGATGATACTTCAATCTTTGGCGAGTGGTGCGATGATGGAAGGGCACCAAATCGAATATTTCCTCGGAGCACTCACCGTTGTAAAGTCGGTAGAACACGCAGAGACGTCCAATATCTCTCCTAAAACCTAGGTTTTCTAGCCTGTTGGTGACTCGTGGGTCGTTGACAACTCCAACTGCGCGTTTTTGCACGGCGTCAAATGAACTAAGCTGGTATTGTGGCGCCCCTGCCCAGAGGTGAGAACAGTACTCCATGTGAGGCCTAACCTGAGCTTTATAAAGCATCAGAACGTCCTTCGCATTGAAATACTGTATCGCCAGGTTCAGGACGCCAAGCTTTTTGGAAGCCAGTTTGGCCTTACCTTCCAGATGACACCGATACTGCACGTCGCTCGAAATGTCAACACCCAGAATCCCAACACTTTTACTAACGGTGAGCGCGGTACCCTGGAATTGAGGCGCTTTGACAAATGGGGTTTTCTTAGCGGAAAACGCGCAAACTTGTGTCTTCGTGGGGTCGAACTCAACAAAATTGAGTCGGCCCCATTCCGAGACTTGCTCCAGAGAGTTCTCGACTTCGCCGCGCGCTTTTGTACGGCCTCAAATGGACTATGCTGGTATTGTGGCGCCCCTGCCCAGAGATGAGAGCAGTACTCCATGTGAGGCCTAACCTGTGCTTTATAAAGCACTAGAGAACCGCCCGCGCTTCGCTTCGGTACCCGTAGGTAACAGCCGGGTAGGTCCCACTCCCGTAGCAATCTCTGCTAAAAAGTAGCCTGTTACATTTGCCTATGACTCCGATAATGCACGTCGCTCAAAATGACAACGCCCAGAATCTCAACACTTTTAGCAATGGTGAGCGCGGTACCCTGGAATTGAGGCGCCATCGCCATGACAAATAGGGCTTTCTTATCGGAAAACGCGCAAACTTGTGTCTTCGTGGGGTTGAACTCAACTAAATTGAGTCGACCCCATGCCGAGACTTGCTCCAGAGAGTTCTCTATTTCAGACACAACTTTTATTCTGCTATCCTCCACTTGTGACCGAGAGGCATTTGTAGAGCCTGTATAAATAGGCATCTCCCGTGCTGTCATCTGCATAGCAATGAATGCCGTTTGCACGCTCCAGCATGTCATTGATATGCAGAATGAACAGGGTAGGAGACAGCACAGATGCGCGTTTATGGGTTTCAAATCTAAGCAACAACCGTCGACTACGAACTTTATATGTCGCTCAGACAAAAAGCTGGCTACCCAACTGCATAAACTCTCAGGGAGATCGTAATGACATCATCATCACCAGCCTTCTAATGTCCCCCCTGCTGGGCTGGGGCACAGGCCTTCCTTGCTGAAACACACAAGGAGAATGAGCCATAACCCACCAAGCGGGCCCAGTGCGGATTGGTGGGTGTTAACGACTGCAAATGCCACCGGGACCAACGGCTTAACGTACCTAACGGGATAAATATTAAGTATTTCGGTCAGCCATCCAGTGACCAGCCTCTGCGAAAGTTGCTTAGCAAACGTAATCGCAAGTTGAGCGTGCTTATCACTGCGCCACTAAACTAGGTACTCAACGTAATGACATCAATTAGAAAAACTACGGACTTTTACTCCTATTATATTATTATCACTGGAAAATCAATAAAATGTCAGGGTCGCGGACTTCAAATATTTTTACATTTTGGGTCGCCAGCAAAAAAGGTTAAGAACCGCTGCTCTATAAACTATAAATAAACCACGTATGTGTCACAGAAGGCTATCGATTTCCGCTGGCGAGTCCGGTTTACGAGCCTACTGGCCCGTATCCTACATACGGACAAAAACACCATCCCACTGAACTATAGCTCACTGGCTCACTGCTCACCATTACTATTTTGATGAGCTAGTGATGGGACGGACGAGTGTCGAGTACTTTGTATTGTTTGAGATCTTTTGCGGCGTTCCAATGATGTTATAATTAAAATAGTTGTATGTAGATATGTCAAGAGCGGGTGATTAAGGGAGCGTACAGATTATGTAACATGTTATATAACTTCTGTTTTATAACACGTCCACACTATCTAACATTTTTGTCTAACAATGAAACATGTTACAAGACCGTACACATTAAAACAACATTGTTGTATAACAATTTTTTATAACAAGGCACAAGTAGGTAACTCGTGCGCAAAAGTTATATAATATTGTTGCACAAACTAATAACATGTTGTATAACTTGTTTTTGTAACACATAGCGTCCACATTTGTAAAACATGTTATTTAACTATGTTTTATAACATGTTTTGTTACATAGTCTGTACGAGATATTATGTCAAGAGCGGGTGATAAGTAAGGCTGTTAAATTTTGCTTTTCATTTATACCCCGCAAAAGAAGAGCAGGTGTTATAACTACGTATCTAAGCAGTTTTTTTATAGGAGAACTCTCGAGAGATATAAGAGATAAAAAGATGGGCATTTGATGTGACAGATGGACGGTGAAGCCTTAGTAATGGGGTTCCGTTGACTTGACATACTTCAGGTACGATAATTTAAGCAGCGTGATGGATGCTCTAGGCCTCTAGGAGAGACCCGCAGCTTAGTAGTTGGTGCCTAGCTATTTATGGGTTGCAGCCATCCTAAAAGAAATAGTTAGCCACAAATTTTATATGATTACGCACAGATTACGCACACATAGACAATAAATGAACGTGAAAAACATCGCCTGCACGCACACATGCTTGATAATGTTGCCTTGTTTATTTTGTTTTCATTGTAGGGCGACGCTCAATCTAGATATTTAAAACATCATTGGTAGGTATATATGTACATACCTTAGTGGGAGGTTCACTTGTGTAATAATATGTGCATACATATAGTATGTTTGAATGCAAGTTTCGTAGGCGTTGAAGGTGACCAAGTGATGACATCATAATATCACTTTCATACTTGTTCAAACTATAGCTTAAGACGTGTTTTAGCTAATGTAATTAACAATTATATTATCTGTATGTCTGAAAAAAATTAAAAAACATACAGTCTTCCTTACAGGTAAGGAAAACTGTAATGCGCTGTCTCTGTCACCCATGCGCCAAAAGATGCTTGTAGGAGTTGTAGGACTATACAATACATACTTAGGTACATAATATACGTATTACCATTTACATTACATTTTGTACACTTGCTAAATGGTGTGGACATAGACATACATAATATAGACCGGCCTTGCAGGTTCGAATGTGTGTCAAGTTGGAACAATCCAATTTTGAGTTGAATCGGTTTGTGCGTGAAGTTGGCGCAATGGAATTTTGTTACTATATTTGAAAACGAACAGATTACATAGTGATATCTCGCTTCCGCATTTGGAAGTTTTAGTCGTGCTGTCTCTGTCACTCTTACATATGTCCGCGCCATTTTACTAAAGTTATTATTTTAGAAATAGTAAAAATAATTTACAATTTAATGTTTACATAATGAAATGTGATTCCTTTGGACTTTATTTGTGTTTCTTGAATTGTTAGAATATTTTTGAAGGCACAGGAAGCCATATTTTCTACATTTGCGGACGTAATTACTGAAATCAATTTTGCGTAAGGAAGATGTGTAACTCGCTGCTGTCTACAACAGACTAACGATGGGCGATTACTACTAAAAAGAATCGAATTAGTCGATTGTTCAGGTTAGTCGATAAAAGTCGATAACAATCGACGTTATTCGATTGTTGTTAACAACTAAAAGTTGCGGGCTGCGGCGGTGAGGCGATCGGCGCGGCGCGATTTTGTGTGCGGTACTACTAAATTTATCGAATAATCGAGGCGATCGGCGCGGCGGCGGCGCAGCGTACGCGTGCGGTACTACTAAATTTATCGAATAATTGCTATACTCCTGCGTAGTTGCGTTGCGTAGGTACTACTACTAAGTACTTAAAAAGTAATTACAAAAGATGGTGCGGCGGGCGGGGGTGCGTTGCATATTGCGATTCGCGCTATATAAATTAGGTTATTTAGATGACTATTTAGTAGCCAAGTATTCATATTGGTATCACTGATACACTTATGCACGTAATTTTTTTTATTTTTCCACCTTACAAAGCCGGCATATACTCGTAGCCAAATTATGCATCCTTCAATGATGTTTTAAATATCTAGATTGAGCGTCGCCCTACAATGAAAGCAAAAAAAAACAAGGCAACATTATCAAGCATGTCTGCGTGTAGGCGATGTTTTTCGCGTTCATTTATTGTCTATGTGTGCGTAATGATATAAAAGTTGTGGCCAACAGTTGGCCACAACTTTTTGACACGTTTTCGCGGATTCGATGTTCCATCTAGATATTTAATACATCTTTGGCATCCTTCTTATTAAGCAATTATAACAGTCGCTGTTTTTTATACGCATTTATATTATTTCAAGCAAAAACTATAATTGTACTGTGAAGCTTGATGCCTAATTGTTTAAATTCCCGACACCTTAATTTATAAATAGCTCTAATTAGCACTTTCCTGTAATACAAAGATTTGTTATGTATCGCTTGCTTTACAACAAAGTAAAATGCCATAGGACATTATACTATGGAAGTAGGTATGCGAAGTAAACAAGCTAGCAGTTTCTACGTCAGTAAAGTTTCTTATTTTTATACCGCACAAGCAGTTCTACTAAGTTTTATCGCGACAAGTTGCTAATTGCGCGCCAAATTGTAATTTGTTATTTCACCGATCGCACGAACTTAGCGTGCGTACAATTAGTAATAAAATTAGTAGTTAGGTCGATTGTTATTCGAATAAGCATGGCGGGGAACTACTAAATCGACAATCGAATGCACAGTCGCACAATTTTCGATTCAGTCGATAGTTTTTTTTGTAACAATCGCCCATCGCTACAACAGACTGACTTGATCAATCACTCAATCACACAACCGAATGTTGACCACTCGTCGTGCGCCTTATGTATGTTTCGGGCGCATCTTTACTTTCTACATCCATGGGTGTGGAATAAAGATTGTAGGTATTAATGCCTCGCAGTCAAATGTGTGGCTATTATAGTTATGTTGTTCGACTTATATTTAACGACTTATATTTAAGTTATGGCACTAATGACTTAATAAGTGGTATGGAACGAGAAAATGGTAAAATTAAACAGGGAAAAATATTATAAATTCCCGCCAAATCGTCGTTAATCCAGACTGCTACCAACAAAAAAAGCAAGAGACAAATGCAACTAGTCACAGACAGCCAATGCAGACAGCCAATTTACATACTTAGTAGTTCTTACACGAGAGCAATAAAAGTAGTCTCAATAAGGTATTATTAAAAAAAGAAAACGGAATAGCTATGAATGTAATTAAAACCTGTTTATATTTATAACCTATTCCTGAAATAGAATTGGCGGGAGTGTAAAAAAAGAATAGTGTTGTACTGGTTTTTCAAATATCGATACTTTGTTACTTTTTTATTGTTATAACTTATAAGTTTATACTTGACACTGATCCTACTTAATGGAAAATGGCGAAGTCCAAGAGATATTAATATAATTTCGTAGCTATAATTTTACTACATTAGATACTCTAAGTTAGTAAAACCCTATTTCGAAGATGTAGATAATAATTTACGCCCGAAGTTTACATTTCTTTGAATAAATGTTTTTTTTACGAACGCACGTTACGAATGAAGATTAGAATACTTGTTTTATTTTTTTACCGTCTAACGCATGTGAAGGGCCAGCTGCCAGATTAGACATCAGCTGTCAGATGAGGTATGTCAGATGAAATAAATCAGTAATGCATTCTGGTTGAGGCACGGGCGATAATAAGAATGACGCCAAGTATCAAAGTTAAAGTTCCAAGTTCCTCGACCCTCACATTTTTTTTATTTGTTATAAGACATTGCTTGACTTCAATCTTAGCTGTTGGTGGTCTTGTGTGGTAACTGCCAAGATGTGGAGCTTACACTTTTTTAGAGGCGACAATCTCAGTCTTCAGTGGTAGCAACGCATCTGTGACCGAATTAGAACGAGACTCGTACTAACAATAACTAACTGGACTATTACTAACATTAACTAACAGAACTAATTATCACTAACAGTCCCTGTCCTCACACTTATTAACTAACTAACCAACTAATATTCTAACACCATCTACTAACTGGACTAACCATCCTAGTCCCTTTCAGTCTAGTTCTAGGTCGGTCACAGTTATGGGCGGCAGCGGAAGGGTGGTGCTGCATGCTCGTTTGCTATCTTAATTCCATAAAAAAAGTATTTTGTCATCATATCAGTTTTTCAGTTGTGTATAGCTAGCAGTTTTCCTGCTTAAACCTAATGTCGACTGTTTGAGAATGCTTTTAGCATTAAGTTGATTTTTATAACGCTAAGTGATAAGCTTATAATAAATATAAATAAATAACATAATTATAATAAATAAATAAATAGGTACGTAAGAGAATACTTACTCTCAGTTTAACTCTCTCAGTTTAAGTGTAATATCTCAAGACCAAAAAAGACACAAGTAAAAAAAACAGATAAGTACGTTTGTCTACCTACATAAAATTGGCGACGATCTATCGTTTGTCAAAGTTAATGCAAAAAAGAAATAGATCGTTATCCGCAGTAAGAGTCGTAAGAGATACATTAAGAACCTGTCCCTAAACTAGATTATGTGGTATAATCGAAGTACATTTCTGTTGTAATACTTTTTATACATTTTTTTAATGCAAAATAGTTGTATTAAGTCGTTGACTATGTGCAAATATCTATATTTTTATCGATAAATTGATTGCAAGAACATTCATATTTCTTTTGCTGTGATCTCTCTTTGGCCATTGGCCATTTGAAATATCAATGCCATGGATGCTCTGATCAATGCATTATAGTATGTTTAGCGTAGTAATTGCATGATAGATGACGGTACTTGGAAGTTTACACGATTCCCTATCTTGCTGTCATATTAATTTATTTTTTTATTAAAATTTCAATTTATCAACAACCTAATGATGGCCAATAACACCTCGGTTTCTCCTACCTTATAAAGACTTTTATGAAGTTAAAAAAACAACGTCAGTCCGATAAAAAAAAGTATTTTATTAAAATAATATGTACAACAAAGTTCGTAGCCGAGATGTCCGTAGAAATTTTTCAGTAAGATAAAAAAGAGCTTATATTTATTAGCATGTAAAAAGAATAAAACTTGCTATAAATAACGACATCAGCCCGAAAATAACAAAAACATTATGTTAAACATGTATAACGATGTCCGTAGCATAGAGGTCCGTTGAGGAAATTACAGCAATAATTAGGTAAGCACACATTGCCTCGGCTTGTTTGAGCTCTACACGTTTATAATTTACTTATTTCTTAGTTCAACAAAGGCATGTTTTATAAGGCTTATTATACTACTACAAAGAAATTCTCTTTGTGGATATTTTTATTTCTTACTCAAAGGTAGGGTTACGTTATATTTAGTTTTATACGGACATGTCCGGACTTGTTAGGCTACTTTTGGATTTGTCAGTCTTTTAACATTTCGGGTGTTAGAAGCTATGTAAAAATGTAATTAACTTAAATAAATATGTACCTATATTCTCTGAGACTTAGGTCCCCGCAAACTAACTGCAGCCACCGGCGGCTGTGGCGCTTCTTTTTAGAAGCGCGGTCCGGCCGACAGCGGCTTCGGCTGAATTCTGCACACTGTTATTGGAGCTGTTGGCTGTTGGCCGGATCGCGCTTCTAGAAAGAAGCGCCACAACCGACGGTGGCTGCAGTTAGTTTGCGGAGACCGGAGACCCTTAATGTAGCAAAGTAGCTTGCAACACTCTTCTACTGCCGTCATAAGGGCTGTGGTCGATAAAGAACCAAACTCAATTCGGGGCTGAAAAAGTTAATCGAGTTAGTAGATAGTTTTATTAAAAAGTGTTATTGCTCAGTTCGTTAATAGATACTTTGGTAGTCTAGTTAGTTATAGTAAGTAACAGACTTGTTCTGATTCGGTACCCTTACGGTCTTAGATCATAGGTATCCTCTAAAAAATGTCACCGGATCCTCAATATTTTAATTTCTTAAAATTATTGACTCTAACCCTATAAAATAGATAGATTGATTCATAGCGAAATAGATTTTTTTATTTATTTTTCAATACAAGCATATAGAATTGTAAGCCTAAGCTCAATTAAGCTTCTTAACAAAATTTATTTAAAAAGTTATATTCTCGCCGTCAATCTACAATAAACCTTAATCACAGGGGAAGTTAGCATTTGTGTGGGTTGCCATTAAATCGAATTCCATATCGAACGTGAACAGAGTATATTTTGTCCGAAGTTTTCAAAAGATATGGTAACTATACTCAAAAGGTCTGTCCCTCAGGGCATATTGCCTTTTATTGCGAGCCTTTTATTATTGTGCTAATTTACGTTTCGCTTCAACAAACGCCTCATGATTACGAATAGCAGAAATTGTGTTTAATTTTTAATCAGGTGTACAATAAATTTTATGATTACTTAATTTTCTATCAGTATAATTATGTATATTATGTAGTAGTGCTACTAGTGATATTTCTGTATGTATTACCGTTGTTACTTTACTGGTGTACAATAAAGTGTTATTGTATTGTATTGTATGTAGGTCATACATAATTATACTAGTAGTAGTACTACATGTACGCTTATTTTGATGGTTTTTAGTTTTTACTAATATAGTAGACGTAGAAGAATATAGACCCAAGTCGTGGACCCAAGTCATCTATCTCACTCATATATTAAAAGAAAGAACTTACGCTAATGAGACGAAAAGCCGATGTGGCGACATTGCACAACGTCACACGGTGACGTCACCGAAGCCTGAATCACGCTATCGAAGATTTGTGCATCGTCGGCTAATATACCAAGCCTCGAGTACATTCACTCGGGGCCTCGGCCGCCCCCCAGGCATGTCGTCTCGCCTGGCGGGAGATCTCCCTTTGCCAAACCAATTTCAGCACCACTTAATCTCTGAGTGTGTAGACTATATTTTACTACTACAATAAACTGCCCATGCGAAGTCGGGGCCGATCACTAGCACGTATAACAAGCATGTGAATTGAAATTATAGACATTATAGTCATGAATATAATAACATAATTAATTTTGTAATTGCTTCCTGCATAACACTGATTGTGTATGCTACACACAGACCATAAATTTTATAGTTAACTGTTATGCGATGTTGTACTACAATGTATTAATAAAATGTCATACAATACATGACGCTGCTTGATAGGTATTTTTGTCGCTTTACGCGCTTTGCTCACGGAGCAACTAGAGTTGAGGCAACTAGCAACTGTTTAAAAGTTTCCTGTAAAAAGTTGATAGTTGCTACAACGTTTACGGTTGCCGCAATTTTATAACAAATTTTATGCGAGTTGCTCAATCTACGGATTTCCGGGTACAGGCAGAGGGAGGGAGGGTGTGAAATCGTCCGACGCGTTGCGATTGACAGTTGCGGAAACCGGCAACTTTAAAAACCGGTATAATATTTAACAGTTGCTAGTTGCGGCAATTAGGAACTGACCTAGTCAACGATTACAGCAACTGAAAACTGTAGACGATTGCCGGAACTCGAAACTCCAGTTGCTGTGTGTGCGCAGTCCAAATTAAAATGTATGTAAACAGCTAGTTGGCAGTTAGTTGCCAGTTGCTGCAATAGTTGCGCCGTGGGCAAAGCGCCTTACGGTTTAAAACACTCTCACACATATACACACAGACAGAAGTATAAATAATCCGGATTGCTGCTTTAAGGTGATTCTAACCACTTACCATCGTGAAACTCGTGGTTTCTCAGCCATTAGAAGTCTAGTAGATCTAAAACTAAAAACTGGTTGTGAAGTTATTTGATTGATCTTTGTACTTACTCTATGATCATGATCATCATACATTCCAACTAGGGACACCAGACATCTGTATTTATTAGGACATCTCCATATTGTCCATGTTCACACAATGAAAAACATTTTAAATGGGGGTACACAAAATATTCAATTTTACCGGTATTTCTAGTCAGATATAGGTCAGGCTAGACGTGACTGCCCACTCAACTGGGTTCAAATTCTGATGTAATACCTAATTCAAAACCCGTTCGAATTTAATATGTAATTTCTGTATTGTCATTAGAACCGGACACGACAAATGTTTAAGGAAAACGGATAGATAAAACTCATCACTTCTAATTCAAATATCTTTATTATACAATAAAATTTAGCAATTTTTCCGTTTTTTTTTTCACGATAATAGATCAAAAATGGTCGCAGTGGCACCATAGGAATACCATTTTCCATGCCCAAATAAAATAGCGATGATATTTAGTTCTAAAATTATTTGAAACCACTAAATACATATTATTTAATACAAAAATTGTAAAAATTCATATTGGACCTGATAAATCCAGATTTTTTTGATGTTTTTGTATCCAACAAACATCCGTACCTTTAAATTTACCTGGTAACCCTACTCCCAACGCAAGCATGCAAACAATTGCCAGTTCCGAGGCACGCACAACTCAAGTAAAATCTAAAAATATTTTATCCCCACAAATGTGCCGTCGAACAAAGCTATCGCTCCAATCGCATACAATTAATTCCTCTATGCGTGAATGTGGTCACAGATTAAGTAGGTAAGATTAGCAGCTTTTATGCCTTCGAACCTACACAATATTGTGCGTTGTATGTTATTTGGAATTAGGAATTGTTTGAATTTTTTACGTGTTACGTCGTACGTATTTTGGTCGTGTTTTATGTCATGTGATGTTTTAAGATTCAGCATAGAAATTAACTGACACCCTCCTACATCAAAGGCACGCGACGCAATATTTCGGGCATATTGCTAAACACAAATTCATTATGGGCTAAGTAGTAATAGTAAAAGTAAGTAACTAAATAGTAGTAAATAGGTATTATTTACGACGAGCGCACGTTTTCTTAAGCTACAGAGTTAACTGTACCCTGATTATATAAACGTCTTTATTTGTTGCCACGTCAATGACTATATTAAAAAAAAAATATTTAAAAAATTTTCGTTGATACATAAAGGTTTGTCTACCCTTACCACATTATTCAAATGAAACTTCTTAGTAGTCAGTTGTGTTAAACATTTAACAACATCTATCATAACTAAACATGATCCGGTGAAAAATATTTATCTATCCCAAACATATCTCCCCAGCAAGAAATTGAATCCATCATCAAACGACAAATTAATACGACACCTTTTGTACGTACATCACCTTCTGCACCGATACGTCTTCTCCCGTCCACTCCATAAAAGTCCAGCATCTAGCGAGCGTAAATCTTGCCATTCAATGTCTGCCGGTGACCGCTCACCGTTAAAGGGTTAAGGAATGGCCGCAGATAAGGAATTGTTGAGGGAATTATTTGTGGCAGTCTTAACAAACCTTATATGGTGTTGATTTTACGATGTTTTAATTGAAAATGGAATTCTCGTACTAAAAGTTGGTTTAGTTGTATTGGATGTCGTAAAATATATGACATGAATATTAGTAGTGCTGTTTGTTTGCTCGCTTCGCCGTTTCGACTAAGATCAAAGTGTTGTACGGCTTTGCTTCTAGAAAACACAGACAACAAAGTGGTCGTATTAGATAGCCTTTTTAACCGACTTCAAAAAAGGAGGTTCTCAGTTTGACCTGTATGTATGTATGTATATTTGTGGGCGATTATCTCGCGTTTGGCTGAACTGATTTTGATACGGTTTTCAGCGTCGTATTAACAGACTTAGGAGAAAGATTTAGGAATATTAACTGCGTTTAACTGAACAGATTTTTACTTTTCGGCGTTAAAGTCGGTTCTATTTTGTTAAAAGTTATTTCTCTTGAGATACATATGTTTGTAGCAAGTAACATTTAAATACTTAAGTGTCACTTGCTACAAACTGAAACGGTGACGGAAAACATCGTGAGGAAACCTGCATGCCGGAGAGTTCGCAAAACTCAAAGGTGTGTGAAGTCCGCCAATCCGCACTTGGCCAGTGTGGTGGACTATTATAGCCTTAACCTTCTCATTCTGAGAAGAGACCCGTGCTCAATAGTGGGCCGTGATGGGTTGAGATGATGACAGATCCCTTAAACAACACAAATTGCAGAGAACTACATACAAAATAACGTAGTTTTTTGCTCGAATTGTTTCAAACGTCTCCAGATGGTAGCTACCACATTAGCATGCTGGTCGTGTGCTCGCTGTGGACGGTACATGACCGCTCGGACAGACAGACCGCCTTTGTTACTTTGTATTTCGTAACTGTATTGCAGTGAGAGTAAATACTTCGTTCGCGTTCGATATGGCATTCGTTCTAATTACATCCAACATTAAAGCCAGTTTTCCGCCCCTGTGATTAGATTAGGGTACATTGCAGATGACCGCAAGAATTTAAAATGTCATAAGTAAAGCTTACAAATTAAATTGAACTGTGTGCACTAATAATAAAATTATTTTAGGAAGTGGCAATTGCATATTGTTGGTAACTCAGGTAAAGTGTCAAATGTCAAGTACCTACAGTCCTACAAGCATGTTTGTCACCCACACGACAAAAGATCCTTGTACGACAATAACAAGGTAGACACCAGTAGATCTTTATATTTGGTAATGAAGTTTGTTTAAGTTGGGCATCACGCATAAACTAATAAATGAAATTTGATGCCATTTTCTTGTCAAATTGAGACGCCTGCGCCTATGGAAACACGTATTCATAAATTGCGTTGCGACTAGGTACCAGAGTAGGCACTACAGTAAAACGTCATTGATTTTTTTCTAGTTTTTTCATTTCTTTGCCACTCCTAATTTGCTTAACTAATAATTCGTCAGTAAATTGTTCGCTATTTTCTGCTATCTATACCAAAGCGGGACATTCCCGCCGAAAACGGAACGTATGGTCACCTTAGTTGTAACTTAAAAACTGTTTCATCTTAATAAAAAATAATTAATGTTTAATTTTAATACGCCGTGCCACGTTTATCCTGATATACGAATAATATTATACGTAACAGGATGGACAACCTCTGCCGGGTCGGCTGATACATAAAATAACAACTGCGTGAGTGTCGTAGAACACTCGGTTGGAACGAAGTTATATTGTTGCATTAACGCTGACACGTGAACATCAGACATACCTCACCTGACAGCTGGCACTAATTGGCTGCAGTTAATTACACTGATTGACCAATAATCACGCATCTATGACTGGGTTCAGCCATTAACATTGCCATTCCCATCACGCAAAATCTTACACTTTTCATTTTCTAGCTTCCGTACAGTTCGTTCCAAAACACAGTGTAATTGAAAACTCTTTTTTTAAGTTAGTTAAAAACTAATAAACTATTGTATTCAATAGTAATGTGCGTAAAAAGGTAAAAACTGTCGGAGAAATTGAGTGTGTAGTTATAGTAGAGTGGAGATCCGCGAAGCGCATCTTGTATCGTACTCGAGCGTGACCACACTAGTACTAGTATACAGGATGTGCAGAAAAATACACACGCATTATCACGGCATTATTAAGATCTATAATATCCGGTTAAGACTGAGCTTCGCTCGGTAAAATATTGTAAATATTCAACCCTAATATACGTTTCCTTAGCTACAAAAATAACACCATTGATTCTATATTTGTTGTCATTCTCGTACTACAAAGATTGTATTTTTTCACATCGAAAACGATGTTTTCTAAAAATGAAACCTAGCGAGATCGATGTTTCGCCCCCAAATCCCCTTGCACACAAAATTTCATGAAAATTGTTGGAACCGTTTCCGGGATTCAGATTAATATTTTTAACCAGGATTTTTTTATGGTTTTCTTGTGATATTTATTTTTACTTCATTTATAACACTTTATAAAAGACGAGTTTAAAAAGGAGGAGGTTTTCATTTCGTCTGTATGTTAAGGTACAGTAGGTAAACCGACTTTTATAATTCATTTGTTATCAAATGCTTGTCATCTAATAAATTTTATCGATAACCACACGACAAGTACCAAGTTTCAAATAAAATAATGAGCCGAAAAAATACAGCCGAATCAAGAAATCCTCCTTTTTTGAAGTCTGTTAAAAAGCATCCTGTCGCATTATCACAAAGCTGTGCTGGAAGTATTTTTTAATCATTAGAATTAGTGAGCACCCTTTACATTAAGTTTGTAACGCGGTAAGGATTCACAATCAGATAATAATTATGTCTAGGGTTTTTACCTTCGAAACTTTCTAAAGATTTATACTTAACTAAGTCTTGATTTTTTTTTGCTTTATACTCCCTTTTAATAAAATATTATAATAATTATAATTCTATTTCCCCAAGCCTTTCTGTTATTAACAAAGTACAAAGTTATAAAAACAAATATAAAATGTAAATGTTAAGAATTCATCGGACATTTTATTCCTATTTATGATCACAGTGTTATTTCGTGTAGACAAGCAATTTAAATAAATGTAATAGTCCTTGGGGATGTTAAAAGTTTAAACTTTTGCGTGCAATTAACCATTCAAATTTTAATTAGTCTATGTGTACAAATTATAGGGTTAATAGATTACATAAACTGTATTACAACTCTAGGTTTGAGCCACTGAGAATATGAAATTGCCACTGCTTACTTAAAACAAAATTTAATGTGCTCGAAGTTTAATTTGGCTTGTAAGCAACTCAGACCAATAAACTATAGACGGAGCGCCGGGAACAAATGAGTGAAGCCAGCAAAAAGTAGCCTTGTATACACACGGCGCGGCGCGGCGACACTCACACCAAAACGACTGTTGTGTTCTAAATAATAAAAATGAATGAAGCTTTGTGTTCCAAAAAATAAAGTTTCATTTGTTGCGTTCGGAAGACAGTTCAAACTGTCAACATAGGGCATTCTATTGGTTTCGATGTGTGCTTTCGGCTTACTTTTGCCGGCTTCACTCTTTAGTTCCCAGCGCTCCGTCTATAGTTTATTGGTCTGAGGTAAGCAACATTTACTGACGACATTTTAAATCGTCGCCATCAATCTACAACAAACCCTAATCACGGGGACGGAAGTATCATTTTTGTGGAATGCGATGAAAACGAAGTATTGTGAATGCAGTTTATTCTGATTGATCTCATAGGAAAGACGTAAAAAACGGCATAATATATGGACAAAATAGCATAGTTAGTGTATAGTATCTCAATGCGAAGTCGCCTTATTTCAAAAGTGACGGTCTTTAGAGTCTTTTAGCATCTGACTGCTCTAAGTTTTCTTTATAAATATTTTAATAAAGTACCTATTTAAATAAAATTCTGTGGTACTGGTCGTCAATGAACCAAAGATGAGTCAAAAGTCAAAACCAATGATGATCACTTACTTACAATAAATAAATTTATGATTAAACAACCTAACACCCTACCATTTTGTACGTATTTCCTGTATTTCTAATTTATAAGTAATCATAATTACGTTTTACCAATCTCTGCCCTGTCTGGTCATTAATGGGAGCCAAGCCCTGTTCATCAGTCAAGGCACATCGCCAGGTCGTCGTCCGTTCCGGTCTGTCGCAGTGGCGTGTGAACGCCGCTTTATTTCGGGGAATAACTCCGCCTATTGTTCTGTTTACGGCCTAAGTCTGTGCACACGTGCGGCAATGTCGCGACAATGATGTACCTATGTGATTACACAAATATGGAGTTGTGCGATTTAATAATGCCTGATATCATTTTTGGACGCAGCATTAATAAATTACTTTGAACTCAAAACATTCTTTCGATCAAATTATTGCTCTTGATATACGATGATTTTTCATGAAAAAGTAAGAAGTGCGGTCTTCGACAGGCAGAAGGCAGAAGATTCTTTGGCAGGAGCTTTTACGTGCAGATAAAATCATAATCTATAATCAACTTTACCTTTCATTATGTCTATCCGCATTTTAGTTGCGACTTACGACCAATGATTTAAATATCTAGATTGAGCGTCGCCCTACAATGAAAACAAAAAAAACAAGGCAACATTATCAAGCATAGTGTGCGTGTAGGCGATGTATTTCGCGTTCATTTATTGTCTATGTGTGCGTAATCTGTGCGTAATGATATAAAATTGGCTGCCAACTGTTGGCGGCAAATTTATGACACGTTTTCGGGGATTCGATGTTCCATCTAGATATTTAATACATCTTTGCTTACGACAACGCATCCACCAAAACATTGATGCAACACTATTCATTTGTGCGACATCGTCGCTTCAATGTCGCACGTCTGAACAGCCTTAGGTTGCGTGTTTTTAAATCGCTTGTTTTTCTTTATCGCTTCAATCAATGTAAGGAAAGTTTTTCATATCGTTCCTACATAATATCATTCCTTTTTAAGTTTTAATTTTTTTAAATGCTAATCTAGATGGGTGGATTTATTTATTTATTTATTTATTTATACACTTTATTGTACACCATAGCAAGGACACAACAGATAAGACATTTGTACATAATGTTATACAATAGGTGTTATACAATTTATGAACGGTCTTTAGGTAACCAGCAATTAAAAATATATTTAACTTTAAAATTACTTAAAATTATGAGGAAATAAATTATCTAATTTTTTTTAAGTAGCAAAACGCCGTTACAAATAAAAAGTAGGCTACTTACTAGTTTATTATTTCACTTAAGTTTATTTAAATAACTTTTTAAAAGTCAACTATTTCTTCTAATTATCACTATATTTCATATTTAGTTTAAACTGAAATTTCAAAAAGATTTTTGACATACCTGCATTGCAGTTTTCAAATACCTGTAATACCATTTTGTAATCTGTGGTCCTAATATTGATTTCCGCGCCATTTTTATGTCAAGTTTTTTTTTTAAGTTTTGGCGGGAAACCGAAGTTATGCGCAATCTGTCTGCCAGGGTTGTCAACGTGTGTTTTTGTTACAGGATCGGAAGCGCAGGTGCAATGTACTCCCGAGTTCATGAAGGTGACTGTGCCCATGGATGGGGACAGGAAAGTGGCGTATTTAGACCAGCTTAAACGTAAGTACTTCAAACTTACTTAATATTTATCATTGTTATATTCGGAGGCTTTTATCTTGAGATTCTTGAGATAAAAACTAAGGGGATAAAAAGGGGATATTTGAAACATGTTCTTCAATGGATTCAATTGAAACTTAGTGTATAGGTTCCCAAGTAACGCTAGTGAGCACAAACAATGGATTATTAGAAATAAACTCCACCCCCCCCCCCCTTCCCCCGCTCCCTAATTTATTTATATTTTTTTATAGTAACAAACATTTAATTAGAAAATCATTTAATTATTGCTCAGACGGTACATAATATCATGCTTTGTTACATGTGTTTGACTATTACTAAATTTAAAAAAAAACTTGTTTCCGCCAACCCTACCCACGATTGACACTTGTATGGCGTCACATGAGCTCACAAATCACAAGTGACTCACATCACACCGTGTCCTGCAGGAATCCGTAATGGGGTTCGATGCCCGGTCGGGGAACGTCCTGGTGACGTATACACGGACGAATTTATTATTTTATGTTCACACTATACAGAAATTGCCGAGAAAATGGAATTGACATTTCCTGCTAAAAGCAACTTTATTAACTGTACTCACGGTTCAATTTGGGTTGTAAAGAAAATTTACTTCCGTCATTTTAATAATTTATTTCAATCTCTTGGGTCATATAACAAAATACATACAATGAAGAGGACATTAAAATGAACACAAAATTATGTAATAAAATTAAAATTTAAAGTAACGGTGAATGTTATAATTTATAATTCGCAATAATAATTAAACTTAGAATTAAATAAAAAAACGCTTTATATTCTCGCTAATTGACATTAATTAATTCCTCTCCCCTAAAAAAATATTGCCTGTGCTCTATTATACTCTAGTACCTGGTTGACCGAGCTTTGCTCGGTTGAAAATTATATTTAGTATGAATCGCAAGAAATACGAGGAATTCCGCCATCTATTCAGGAGTCAAATCATACAACTGTTCACTGAGCACAAAATTCATTTTACTTATGTTACGGCCAAAGGATCTCAACAGCGTGTTTCACAAAGTTGTACAGCGCCATCTAGTTTCATACTACTGAAATTTCAACACGTTACAAACAGTACCTCATAGAAGTTAACTGTGTGAGCGAATTAATTGCATTTTAAATAGGTACATACTTAATTAGATAAATTCATTGAACTTTCCTTCGTACTTTTCGCAGGCTTAGGCAGTCCCCGACTGAAATTTTTATTTGCGATAAAATGTATTGAATGTTTATGATAATTAAACAACATAAATAAATATACTTTTAGTTTAATGAGCAAGTTGTTAGGCGTACTTAAAATTTTATTGATTCTATTTACAACAATAGTAATTTCATCGATCTGACCATTATTATTTAAAACTTTATTAAAATATATTATTAAATCGATAATAACAAAACTAACATTTATTTACAAATATTCTCGTAAATATCACAAACGCACGTTAAACTATCACTACGCGTCCTGCGAGGTCAAGCGAGATAATCGCACTGATTTTTAATTTTATTCAAACAGAAAATAGGTAGGTATAACGCAAAAATAGCGCTTCAACGTAAGAATGAATATTAATATTAGTATTAGCCGAACAAAAATATATTCGAGCGCCATCTAGTTTCATACTACTGAAACAAACAAACCGTATCTCATAGAAGTTATCCTAATGTTTCATAGATGACGTCAGTATGATGTTTTTAAAATCTCTTTATCTCGGGAACCGAGCTTTTCTCGAACCTGGGACCTTGATAAATCGATTCCTTGAGCCGAAAACCCCCTAATCTGTAACTTTCATGAAAATCTTTGCAGCCGTTTCCGAGATCGTGATTATATATATAGGTATAAATAAATATACAAGAATTGCTCGTTTAAAGATATTAGATTAGATTATACTAGCGGCCCGCCCGCGGTTTCACCCGCGTGGATCCCGTTCTCGTGGGAATATATGCATGTATTATACATAAAAACCTTCCTCTTGAATCACTCTACCTATTACAAAAAACCGCATCAAAATCCGTTGCGTAATTTTAAAGATTTAAGCATACAGACAAACAGACAAACAGACAAACAAACAAACAGACGGACAAAAATAGCGACTTTGTTTTATACTATGTAGTGATAAATCGGGTCCAGTAGTAGAGTGGGCGCTCATTCGTACTATTTACATTCCAGATAGGTATTCTTGACTAAATAAGCAATGTGGGCTTCTTTCATATGTCAGGACGTGAGCTCAGGATATCAAATGAAACACAGGGTTAGTTCTAAGCCAAACACACCACCATCTCCGTTTATTGAATCAAACAGTTTGGCTCAGTAAATACGTTAGTAGATCATTTAGATTTGGTTTGGTATTTTGACATCTTGGATTTACTTCACGGAATTACGATATTGGTGTTATCGATCGATCCACTCGCACTCGCGACTCACGCATTATTTATCAACTATTATTAACGATTCACGGCATTTCAACATAGAAGGAGCTTTTACAAGATATCACACCGCTAGCCATACTTTATTATTTTCCAATTCTATTGACAGCTATCAGAATCCCTATTAATCATCGCGTACAGATTAATCGCATCAAACCAGTATCATAGGTTTACTACCTCCTCCGTCATATATATTCTACTCTATTATACTTACTTTACGAAAAATAAAAAAAAAGTTTTGAACATCGAAACTTTTTTAGAAACACCTATGTACTTACAATAAAAAATTTATTAAAACTAATTGCCCGCCTTCCATTTTCAAATGCTGCCGTAGAAACTTACAATATAACTGTCTACGAGTACAATAACAATAATTGTAGCGAAAGTAATTGTAATTTTCGCACGTTAACAATTGTACCGCGAACCGCGAATCGAATTGTCTCGTGCGAATTGTGTAATTGGTGTTGTTTGAATCAAGAATACATTTGACAACTGAATGGTTCGTTAAATCTGCGGTTACTGGTTACTGGGGTAACCGCTAGCTGTTTCGCGTGCCTTGTGATTTATGAGCGCCTAGTACTTTGCGGGGCTAAGCTAAGGGGGGTGTTCTGTTATTGGAGGTGTCTAGGAGAAGGGGGGTGTGGGGGGTTTAAAAAGTGACAAGAATATTAGAGGGCCTTAAATTATATCATGTCAATGCGATATATAATACTAGTAAATCCGCCGTCGCTTCGCTTCGGGAAACCAGTCTCTTCAAAAATCTCTATATACTTATTTTAACAAATTATGTTATTCCGATGTCTAAGCTATATTACTGCAAAGTTTCATGAAAATCCGTTCAGAAGTTTTTGCGTGAAAGAGCAACAAACACACATACATCCTTATAAACTTTCGCATTTATAATACTAGTAAATCCGCCCTTGCTTCGCTTCGGGAAACCAGTCCCTTCAAAAATCTCTATAAATTTTAACAAATTATGTTATTCCGATGTGTAAGCTATATTACTGCAAAGTTTCATGAAAATCCGTTCAGTAGTTTTTGCGTGAAATAGTAACAAACCCACACACACACTCACTCACATACATTCTTACAAACTTTCGCATTTATAATATTAGTAGGATTAGTAGGAAGGATAGTAGGAAGTAGGAAGTAGGACTAGTAGGATAGGATAGTAGGATAAACTTACTGTATTTAATTTTAATTCTCTACCTAAGAAGATGCGTTATTTTGACCTGTCTGTCTGTGTGCTCGAGTGTCTGTCTGTGGCACGTAGCTTCTGAATGAAAAAAACGGATTTATTAAAAGCCAGTTTATTTGCGGCAGATTTGCGGTAGTTTTTAGCTATGTCTGGTTAAAATCGGTCCGAAAGATAAATTTACGTTTTGCCAACTCTAATTTCTTCTTAATTCACCATAATATCGCATTATTCATGACGTTAAAACCCAGATTACCCAATCAACAAACGATATAAACCGTTATTTTAATTTTCCAGAGTACCCGCCCTGCCAGCCAGTGATGGAGGACAACGTGGCCACATTCGTGCTGGATCTTCAAGATCATCACAAGTGTGGGGTGATGAGGGTGCTCAATAGTCTTACGGTGAGTATAGCTGTTTAGCTTCAAGATAATCACTACATAGTATAAAACAAAGTCGCTATTTTTGTCCGTCTGTTTGTTTGTTTGTCTGTTTGTCTGTATGCTTAAATCTTTAAAATTACGCAACGGATTTTGATGCGGTTTTTTGTAATAGGTAGAGTGATTCAAGAGGAAGGTTTTTATGTATAATATTTGCATATATTCCCACGAGAACGGGATCCACGCGGGTGAAACCGCGGGCGGGCCGCTAGTAATATGTAAAGCCCGGATGGTGGAGAGAGTACTTTCATTCTTCTTTTGGTTATTGGCAACGCGATATACCTATTGTAGTTATTAAAGTAATTGATGAGTTCGTTAGCGGGAACCTACCTTCAGAAACGTACATAGGTATTCAGGGTGCTAAATATTTTGGCATAAGTCTACATTAAATGTGTGCCTACGCTGGATTGTACAAAATCTAGCATAAATATCTTTAAGCGACCTCAAAAAAGCAGGACGACTGTATGTTTTTTTTTTGACATGCATTGTCATATACTATTCTATCCGTGAGAAGTCCGCCCACAGGACTTTTACAGATGCTTGCTTACGGGCATAGATTATGATGTTACGCTGCTTGTTGTATAAATGGACTTAATATAAGTTGTATAAAGCACGTCTGTGGAAAAAAATATTAAAATTTAGTATGGTGACGGCTTAGGATACTACTGGTAACTAGCGCCACCTATGTAATTCGGCCCTGAGGGGACATTTGACGGACGAGAGTTCCGAGATTAGCACGTTCAAACACACTATTCCGCTTTATAGAATTAAGTTTAATGTTTGTATCGTAATTTGATGTTTGTATGGTAACATTCCAGGGCAAACGCACGTTCTACCACAAGGTGGTGGTGGAGACGGCCCAGGGTGGCCGGGAGACGGTGGCGGCGCGCTGCGTGGTCACCGGCAAGGTGCGCCTCTCCCGCGCCGTGGGCGCTGCGGAGCCGTTCCCGCTCGACTTTAATGAGCCTGAGTGAGTCGGAGTCACTATATAGTCACTATAGTGTAAACATACGGCACAAGGTGGTGGTGGAGACAGCCCAGGGTAGCCGTGACCAGAGGAATGGAATCACTGCGTAGCGTATTATAATCATAAGTTCTTACAAAATAACCGACGTCAACTACGATAAAAACTACTGGCCAGATGTCGCTATTTATATGGGGCCTTTATATGAGACCCTTTATAATCACATATTAGAATACATTCTTTTAAGCTATTGCATAGCTTTTATCGCGGGCCTTGGGCGCGGGGACCGAATGCAAAAATTTCGTAACGAAAATTTATTACACCCTACACACAGACATAGTTACTATGTCTATGCACCCACACATCGATAAATACCAGAACTTTTAACTGAGTTAACTAACTTTTACTTTATAACGGCTAAACCGATTTGGCTAATTTTAGTCTTGAAATATTCGTGGAAGTTCAGGGAAGGTTGCAGCGATGAGAAAATATGAAAATTTGCGAGGAAAATACTAAAAAAATGAAAATTTTAATTTCCCATACAAATCTTACCTGTCAAACATTTGATTTTCGCCCCGTCGGTTCGGTGTTTTAAGAATAATTACATGTAGATCTGGATTAAATAAGGCGTTGGAATCGACAACATGTATTCATAATAGTCGAATTATCGCGTATTTAGATTTAAAACATACAAAATAATAACATGACATAAAATAATGACACTATATTAATGACTTGAGGGTGATAGAGACAGTGCCATACAGGCAAGGCAAACTGTAAGGCACTGTCTCTGTCACCCACACGTCATTCACGCGCCAAAAGATCGTTGTAGGACTTAAATGTCAAATGTCAATTTTCTTTTTAAAAATAATTATTTTGTCAACTGAAATAGTTCTTATGCTTTTGTTCAGAATATTTAAATCTTCTTTGCACAAATTAATGCATTATCCGTTTCTAATAAAGATTTAAATGTCTTGCACCTATAATGTGTCGTTATGATGTACGTATTCTTAACAATTAGGCTTACGTCATTATTATGCGTCTCTTTCAGTGATATTGCCTATGAACTTTGATGTAACTTTTGATAACTAGGCAACTAAATGAAAACTGGTACACCACTTTGTTGGCCCACTGTAAAACAGTGAATATCTGTACTCGTATAATTTGTGTACAAAGTGTTTTAAATATGAATAAACAAAGTGCATTTATTAATGAAGAAAGTCACAAAAAAAATTGTGAAAGAAAATGACTCTATATACATTTACATTCATTTTATTATTATTATCACAAATGCAGTATTATTTTTTGTTTTGTTAATTTATATATAATGCTATGCAATAGCTTTACCGCGGCAGTCTCCGAGTGCCACGTCTTTTTTTTTTTTTATAGCCTGAAAGGCTGACGTAAAAGCAGACGAGCCACCTGATGGTAAGTGGTCATCGTCGCTTATAGACACGAGCAACACCAGGGGAGTCACCAGTGCAACGCCGGCCCTGAATGAGAACTCTTTTTACACCTTTAATTCACCATTCTTAATACAGTATTACACATCGAAACACAGAGACACACCCAAACCGAGAACGTGACGACGAAAGGAAAAGACGTACTCTTCGCCACCCACTCCTTACCTACTCCGAACCGACACCAAGCATAGAATCAGAATTCAACCGTGAAAACTAAGACATAAAAATCATAATCCAATACTACCATTTTGGTTTGTCGGTTACCGAGTGTAATATTATAGATATTATGTGCGCAGTTCTTTATACTCCTTTTCCCGTAATGATACCTACTTTGAAATTTATATTGTTTTTACCGATTTTTAATAATATAATGGATGTTATTTTCAGTGTCCTGAACATCACACGGTATGAGGAAGGGCGGGCGCCGGAACCGGTGCTGGGAGCCGTGGTCAAACAGAATGGGAAACAGTAAGATATTATTATATTATTTTGTGGCGACATCGCACACGTCACACAGTGACGTTATCGAACCCTGAATTATGCTATCGATGATTTGTATAGCGCCGCCCGCATATGTGTAGGTGTGGAGGAAAAGGGGAGATCTCTCGCCAGGCGATGTCACTGCCTGGGGACCGCGGTCCAATGTTACCGTAGGTATGCGCGCCGCTACATAGTATACAACGTTCCGAGAATATTCACTTGGGGCCTCGGCTGTTGCTGAAGGATTTCGTCATGTCTTTCTTTGCCAAACATTTAAATCTTCGACGTCAAAAGAGAGAGGCTATAGTTTTTATAAGGATCTCCTTTAAATTCAGTGCCAGATGCTTTAATCATTATCACTAAGGGTCTCCTAATTCGATGACAGATGCGTTGCTATCTTTAAGGACAGAGATGGTTGCCCAAAAGAAGATGTAGCCACTAGTGATGTAACGAATGTCACTTTTTCAACATTCGCGAATGCGAATGCGAATGCGAATATTTACTTTTGATATTCGCGAATGCGAATATTCAGTTTTTTTTAATTTGAACTCAATTTTCTTTGCGTGATCCATTTGCATCTTTCTCCGAAAACTACCGAGTTGATTAGAAAACTTACCTGACTAAAGTGTCACCCCGCTATAGTGGGTTGTTCAAGTACGTAATCAATTTTTTTTAATTTTCACCTTTAAAAAACATCACCCACGAAGCGAAACAGTAGATTGGCTCTTGATCACATCTATTTGCAATTTATTTGATTCGAGCATAGACAAGCGGGTTTGCCCTATGCGTTTAAATATAACTAAATTTTTACAAAAAAATAACCGACTTCAAAGTCGAGATAACTCAAAAACCATTCGCCAGATGTCGCTCTAATTTATAAGGTACCACATGACAAACACTACTTTTCAAACAAAAAAAGAATCATCAAAATCGTATCACCCAGTAAAGATTAGCATAAATTAAATTCACATTATTGAGAATAACTCAAAAACTGACGTCAGATGTGTGCCAAATTAAAATGCGACCAGAAGGCAGTCATTAACTTTCGAAAGTCGAAAGAATTATCGAAATCAGTTTATCCAGTACGAAGTTACGGGGTAACACATTTAAGAAAAGAAGATATAGACGAATACTTAATTGAAATGTCCTCCTTTTTTTTGAAGTCGGTTAAAAAGTAGACAAAGTTATGTAGAAAATATGGAAAAGTTTTTTTTTATTTATTTAAAAATATTGGCTTACTAAAGTAATCACCAACCAGACCCGCCCACCCCTCATTTAATCAAAATTAAGCAAAGCATACATTCCTTCCCCCGTTAAACCCCCGTAGTATTTACGTGACACCCCATCAGACCAGTGCCGAAACCTATGAAGTTGGTCAAAAAATAAAAAAAAATAGTAACAAGAAGTGAAAGAAGTGTTGATACAAAAGTATAGATTGTTTTATTACCTATAACTTTGTCATTAATTTTTTGACGTGACAACGTCTTATAAATTGGTTTGCCGGGTGGCACTTCAAGAAACTGCGTTAGTAGCTCCGCTCACGTTACTTATAGTAGCTACGGCGTACACACGTTGGCGTGTTTCAGAAAATGGTACAGCGCCATCTCTGGAGAAGTAGAGTAACTAGTTTGTTACCTCACTTAGTTGTGACTAATGGTTAATGGTCTAACGGTTAGCAGCGCTAGATGGCGGATGGTGTTACAATGTTTTAAATATAATTCTTTGTATATGTTTACCCCATGAAGATACGGGAACGCAGGGTCAACTTCACAAATAACCACAACTGCTTCCAAACCCAAAATAGCAGTTTATTATAAAACCAAAGAAGTCGACACATTGCCCTTTACAAATTTTTCTCTTATATAAACTCCACGTTACACTCGTTAGCGCGTTTCACAAATTGGTACAATGCCATCTTGTTTACAAGTGAGGAACTATTTAACAAAAATAAAACATTAAACTTAAATTGTTTCCGCCTTCACATGACGGTTAGACAGTATAAATAAATGTTTTAAATTGTTACTATTATTTCATCCTTCTTCCTACTATACGAATGAATATTCACATTAAAATTATTTTACCACTCAAAGTCGTTGTCACGTAAAACTTTCGCCCGTATACCGACTTTACAGGCAACCAATTTTTATTTTAGGTATAACGCTACACACTCAAAGCCCCAAACTAGGATTCCCTGTGTCGTGGGCGTGGGTGCCTTGGACAACACATAAGACAAGGACACACACCCAGACCGAGAACGAAAATTTAAATTCATCATTCAAATCGCCGCCTCGCTGAGAATCGAAGCCAGGACCCTCGGAACAGCGATCCGGCGTGTCAACCATTACGCCATTCGGGTCGTCAATTGTGACAAGATACCCAAATAAGCGTCACAGAGGTGTAATACTGAGGTTGGTGGCTAACCAAAGTATCGGTTGTTTTTTTAATAGGACTTGTAGTTTTTCTGGAAATTGCGATAAATAAACCGTTTTTTACCCTTAAAAGCCCCCCTCAACCCCTTCCCGACCTCAGATCGCCCGTAAATTGTTTTTCGTTTATTTTTGTCATTTTTCTTCCTTTTCCAATGGGATTCATCCTGTTACTATTTTTTTTTCGTTTCAAAAGTTATCGGCACTAGGCTACTAATGCGGTCTGCATGTAGAAATCAACATGTGAATTTCGAAATATAGTTGAAAGTGAATTTATTTTTTCTTGATAAAAAAGAAATTAATGTTTTTTTAAATTATTTTCAATTTTATTTTTTATTTTTTCTGATGTAAATATTCGCAAAACATTCGCATAAATTTTGCAAATGCGAATGCGAATGCGAATGCGAATGCGAATATGGAAAAAACATGCGAATATTCGCGAATGCGAATATTCGTTACATCACTAGTAGCCACTACACCCTATGAAATATGCCTTTCTACCCTTAAGAAAACTACGGTCACCTCTAACAAAGTAATCAACACACTCCATCCAACTTTGTTTCCAGGGTATCCGGCGAGATCTCCGTCAGCCCCGGGACCCCATTATCCATGGAGATCTTCCTGGACCCGACCTCAGCGCCGGTGTACGGGCTGCTGGTGGGCTACATGCACGTCACCGACACCGGCAAGCAGCAGGAGACTATCGTGTTTAATGGGTGAGTGTGTGGAGTGGTAACTTGGAGAATGAACTATGCTAAAGTAACCATTATAGGAAGGTCAGTGCAATTGAAATATCCTCGATGCTTGCTTTTCAATATTGACATATTTTACCTAATAGCATACGGGTCTCGTCATCCCTGAGGAAGTAAAGCGCATACTCGACCAAGCTGTACCAGTGCGGATTGGTGGAGGGGTTAGTGGCCAACTCAGTATTGAAAGTCTTCATGCCGCCCGAAGGCCTCCAATGTGACTTAACGACTGTTTATCGATAGACACCGGATAGAGAGGGCTTCGCGTGCCCTCCGAAACACGCAAGTGCTGAAGCAAATGTTTTCCACTAGCGGTCACCCATTCAACTACCGACCGCCCGCAGTTGCTTAACTTTGTGCGTCGATTCTGTGCCGGATTCGCGCTTCTCTCTCTCAATAATGATGCTTAAACACTACTTCAGTAGGTTCTAAAGCACCCCTCTCTCCCCAGGTGCTCAGTGGACCCGTACCTGTTCGACAACTTCCTGACGACGGACGGGGACAACCTGACGGCCAGGTTCCGCGCGTTCAAGTTCCCCGACACCACGTACGTGCAGTTCAAGGGCACCGTGTCTGTGTGTCTGGATCGGTGTCAGGGGGTGAGTTCATAATATTTAAAGCACAGATTATACACTAGTACAGTTGTAAAGCTCCTAAACTCTCAGCTTAATAATAAATAGGTCTGACCTCTGACCTGATGGTAAATGATCACCGTCTCTCGTAGAATACTATCGTAGTAGAAACGATGGACCCGCATTTTGAAGGACTCTACATCATATTTTAGCATATACTCTCATCAATCAAGTTAAGGTTTTGTCAATTCTGAACAGTGGCCGAGCTCAGACTGTTTACGGTGGAAACTAGTCACCTGCAAACAGTGTAGAAAACTTTGATAACGTGATTGTGGCTTATCACGATGATTTCATTTATCGCTAAATCGAGTGACATTTTTGTGGTTGAAACGCACATTACTCTGGAAATTCAGCAATGCAGGGCGCCCTGGGATTTTAATATGAACCCCCTGGATAAAAAGCTGCATTTTTATCCACAAGGCTATCATCGCTTCTACCCACCTAGCTCGTCACCAACTCTAGCTATTGCCTCCTATAACTATATAACTTGGTATAACCTCCAGGTCCAATGCAGCAACGGCGTGACAGCGTACGGCCGCCGCCGCCGCGCCATACCGTCCGGCGCGGGCGCCAACGTGTATGAAGTGTCGCTCACCACCTTCATCAGGGTGGACTGGAAGGACGGGGAGCAGAAGTCTGGTGGGTCACTGTTAATGACAGCGGGTATCGGTCGTGGACCATCATGTTAATTCATTTAAGTGGACCACGGTGAACCACGGGCACTTTTTCCTATCAATGGACCACCCTTACAATCCACAAAAAGGAAGTCATGTGGGACTATTTATGTCTCGAGAATGGCTGGACCGACTTTTTTCTGAATACCAACTAAGTCCACTTAGGTGAACTAATTAGGTGTGCGAATTCCAACGGTTAGTTACGGGTTACGGGTAACATGTAGGTAATCATGGATGTAGAAAGTAAAGATGCGCCCGTAACATACATAAGGCGCACGACGAGTGGTCAACATTAGGTTGTGTGATTGAGTGATTGATCAAGTCAGTCTGTTGTAGACAGCAGCGAGTTACACATCTTCCTTACGCAAAATTGATTTCAGTAATTACGTCCGCAAATGTAGAAAATATGGCTTCCTGTGCCTTCAAAAATATTCTAACAATTCAAGAAACACAAATAAAGTCCAAAGGAATCACATTTCATTATGTAAACATTCAATTGTAAATTATTTTCACTATTTCTAAAATAATAACTTTAGTAAAATGGCGCGTGACATATGTAAGAGTGACAGAGACAGCACGACTAAAACTTCCAAACGCGGAAGCGAGATATCACTATGTAATCTGTTCGTTTTCAAATATAGTAACAAAGAAGTTGTTTCAAAATGTATAGAGCCCCGGCCACCACTTTGTACACCATACTAAAATATGGAGAATCGCAATTCAAACAGTTTTTAACTATCCAATCACTTCAAATTGGTTTAGTTTTTTGGTACAACACAAAAATATACAATTGAAATTGCAACACAAAAACAAAAATACGTCATGGCGGTAAGTTGTCATCACATGTCACGTTGGTTGATTTGATTGAAGTTTGACATATGTACGTACATTTCTGTCATATTAAAGTGACAGTAGACAGTTCGTGATCTGTGATCAATGACAAATTGGTAAGACGCCATGTTGAAACTTGATAAAATTAAATGATAGATACAATTTTTGTACCAGAAAAGTATGCATTTAGGTAATTTATCTTTATTTTTCCCGAATTCCATGGATTTTTCTCGATTTTTCGAGGTACTGTACATATTGTGGGCCGGATTTGAAACATCTCCTTTCCATTGCGCCAACTTCACGCACAAACCGATTCAATTCAAAATTGGATTTTTACAAATTGACACACATTCGAACGTGCAAGGCCCATTGGCAAGGCCGGTCTATATTATGTATGTCTATGTAGGTAATGATAACATTTTGCCTAATAGGATGGATTAATTATAAGCATCATTAATATAGCTTAAATTGGACAATTACTGACTCAATAATTATTTTTACAGAAGACGTCTTCGCTCATCTAAAAAACCTTCAAGTAGCAAACCAAATGTTGGGAGAACGAGACGGCACGAGCGAACAGACAGAAAGAGGCGTCGTTATAGATGACCATACATTTATTTCGGAGCTACAATATTCGCACGCCAATATCTTGTCGTTTAGCTTTATACTCCTGGTCTCTAGCTTAGCGATTTTGCATCTGTAGAAAATTACCTAAAGCTATGTATATGCTAAATAAAAAATATTGTCTGTGGTTTGGTTCAATTGAAAAGGTGCTGTCAAATAATAAACAATTTATGTTTCTTTTGCCAACATATTGAGGAAAAAAAATTATATATCTGTGGATAAAAAGGCGCGAAATCGTAAACATGAGCGAATAATTTGATAGCTTCTTTTCAATTTCTGGTTTCGGTGTAAGTCTCATAAAACAATAAAAATGGTAAATTGAAAACCATGACGATCTTATTTCGTAGTAAATATTTGTGTTTAAAATACTTTTTTAAGTTGAACAAAAATTGGATCAAAATATCGTAGTCACAGATTAAGTTGGATATTTTCGCGCCAAAAATGACAAAGTTTTAAAACTGTGACTAACATTTTTATCTCAATCAGCCATAATTTTAAGTCACATTAATAACTTCGGTTTAAAATAACCGTGAAATTAACCGTTATTTTATTTTAAACTGATTACCACACAACTAGTTATTAAGTCTATAAAACGAGTAATTATTGTAACGGATTGTACTACCTGACCACAATAATTAGGCGCATGTCAGATAGCAGTCACGCGGGCCCCCCACCCCGCTCTAGCCCCGCGCGTCCCCTAGTGAGGCGCAGTCGTGTACAATTGTACATTAAGGTCATTTAGACTAGGCTGATGTGAACTTCGTTTTCCGAGATGTTTGCGCAGGTACAGTAACTGACCAAGTACAGGTGGTAGGGCCTAGAGCTCACCCGGGGAAGTACCACCACCCGCCACGGTACTTTGTACCATTCCTACCGTGTAATAATTGTTTTAAGAACAATTGTGTTCCGGATAGGAAGGTGTGGTGCCGGTTACACTTTTTAGAGGCGACCATCTCAGTCCTCAGGGGTAGCAACGCATGTGTGACCGAATTAGAACGAGACTCATTGTGTCTAGTTTTGGGTCGGTCACAGTTGTTATGGGCGGCAGCGGAAGGTGGTGCTGCATGCTCGTTTGCTATCTTAATTCCATAAAAAAAATTGTACCTCCATTAAACATTCACCATGGTACTTTTGGTACTACTGCAGAATGTACTACGTATTCCCATCCCTATTTCCAATGACGTCTTAACTGACATGCGCCTAATTATCGTGGTCGGCTTATACTTACAATGATTTTAAATTTAAAAATCGTGTTACAAACACAAAGAATCTCATAACAGATTTTTTTTAATTAATATCTTTTTTTTAATTAGGTCTAAATTGTACAGACCTTCTATGTGTAGAACATATTCTTGGTTACATAAATCGAGCATTAAAAAAGGAAACTAGCATATCATTATCAATTAATTTTTTACACAATTTTAATCGATAATAATGTGTTTTTATCGATATTCAGATTATGTGGAATACCTACCCATGATATAAATAATAATAAGTGGTCTTTTTTCTTAAAAAAAATACTGTGAAATGAGATTTGACATCTTTTCGACATCACAATTTTATTCGATAATGATATCAAATATTTTATTACAAAAAATATTTCAGTTAGGTACTCAGATTTCTAGGTTGTACTTTTTACCAAGGGACAGAACTCCAGTTAGTTTTAAGGAAGGTGATTTAACTGTAACATAGTGTAAGTGCCTACTTAATGTTTACGTCATAGTTTAGTGCTAACGCATTTAAGTCCGCTAGTCTTATAATAAACATTACAATAAGAAACAGAACGAATGTGAATAATAATTTCCCTACTTACTTGTATAAGTCAAAATTTTGTGTCATTGTTGATTTTAACCTACATTTTCACTGCCAATTGAATATACTTTACAATTCATTGGGTTTTAATTGAAACTATAGCAACTACCTACTTTACAGAAAAACAACTGCCAAGGTAAATAAAGAAAAGAAAGATATTTTGACCCTTGTTGCTAACGAGGCTTGATTATATTGTGTATGCCGAAATAGGTACGAATTCACGGATATGTACTCTATACTGTGCCTCAAACTTAACTGACCCGGTAAGGGGAGCGCTACTGTCTTTGTCTTTGTCTGACAACAGTACCTATAACATTTGCATTAGTTCCAGTTTTTGCCACCGAGCCAGAGAAGTCTGTGGCACTGTACATTTGATCACGTGCCTCTATCGACAAGGCGTCACTGATTCAAATATTCCTATTCTGAAGACCTCAAATCAGAACGAAGAAATTTCCTTGATGTTACTGTACTCAGCGCGTTACCTCAACATTTTTCGCTATATTAATTTTTATATTAATAACTAATTTTAAAGTTATAAAACTTAACAATTGGCCATATTTTAGCTATGTTAAATATTCCAATCTGTAATAGAAGTGGAGAAATTTCTGTATTTTTATTTTCTTCCGCTAAATTTGTTTTGTTAACAACGATTTTAAAAAATGCAATAAATACGTAATTCTTATTAATGTGTTGTTTTATTTTTCATTATCACGAGAATATTTGATCAGAATTGTAAAGATATTATATCAAACAATTAAGTACTCGTAGTACCTACAATACTACTATGTCTTAACCTATATTTGCTTCATGTCTTGACCTCTATACCATTTCTTTCGTACATGCAATAAATGGTTCCCTTTCATTGTTTTACTTAATTTGTATTAATAACATTGTACCTATTAATTTGTTGTTTTGGATTTCATTCGTTCTTTCGACTTTAATGTTGCCTCCAACGGCAGTCGAAGCTGCCATGATTTCATAGTACGTTCACTTCGCTGGAAGTCAATGGATTATGACAAGATCACATTGTATTAATTTTAGGTGGGCCACGCGCAATAAAAAGTTCTCGTGGTCCACCGAGGTGAACTAATGTGGACCACGACCGATGCCTGCCAAACTCTCGGCAACAAAGTATTAATACGATAAAATTTGGGTTAATATCAAAAATAAAACATTATCAAGATTCAGTCTTTTAATAGAATCATTGTAACTGATCAATCTAACAATATTATTACACACTAATCAAGGAAAATTAATATTAAACATTTTAAACAACGTGAAAAATACGCGAAAACCGAGCAGATTTTTATATAACATACTTCAAAAATTGAAAAAAAAACTCGTAATTTCGAATGTTTGAAAAGCTGATGTTTTTTTTTACTTTCAATATTCTTGTGAAATATCATGCTATATTATTTATTAGACAAAGATTTATAATACAGAAAATAAGATGTTTCTTAGTGAAGCGGTTTTCTTGATAAATTAACGGACATAACTAAACTTAATAACAATTTTGTTGGTAGAATGGTTCCATTCAAAGCAGAACTAATAAACGCATAATTTTATTAGGATTGATTTAATTTCAAAAGTATGAAAAAAATCTATGAAACCTTTTTTATTTATTATTAAAAAAACATTTTGCTATATTATGATAGCTAGGTTGTGTTCCTTACGGAGATCCCGGGGTTCTCCACAAGTGCTGAGGTAGGCCACCGGGGGGGTTTTAGTGGGTAAAAATCTCACATTACCCTGTGTCGCTCCCACGGCACCGGGTACCTTTTGAAGGTTTCCCCCTCGTCAAAAAAAAAAAAAAAAAAGGTCATATCAAGTGTGTGTGAATGAGAATTGATTCGAAAAAAAACAAAAAATCATAGACAAAAAGACATTCTTAGCTAAGTCTATGCAAATGGCGCGAAATTCGCGTCAATATTTTCCGCCCAAAAATAGTTTTGATTTGAACAGAACAAAAACTTAAAATATAAATAAACAATTCCTTTTTGCATTACAGTATTGGACACTTACATCTAACTACAATTTGTGACACAGTAACTATAAATACACAAGAATGTAAAATTAAATGGCGTCAGTAGGTACCATCTGACGTGGCTTTAGAAACTATCAAAAATATTTCAAATCCAACGATGTTTTAAATATCTAGATGGAACATCGAATCCGCGCAAGTGTCAAAAAATTGTGGCTAACTGTTAGCCACAAGCCACAATTTTTATATCATTACGCACACATAGACAATAAATGAACGTGTAAAACATCGCCTGCACGCACACATGCTTGATAATGTTGCCTTGTTTTTTTTGTTTTCATTGTAGGGCGACGCTCAATCTAGATATTTAAAACATCAAAGTTCAAATCATAATACATTTATGTAAAATATATTGTAAAATATATTTGCACCAAGTTTATTGAAATGGACATAAGTACACTGGACTTCTACGTGTCTGAAAATATTAGTTATTTACAAAATATATTGCTTTACAAGTCAACACGCCCTCGCTTCGTTTAGGGAAATGAGTTTGTTACCCACATTCAGAATTGATAAGCGTGATTATAAATATTTAAAGTGACATAACTTTTTTATTTATGGACCAATTGAAAATAATCACCATAGTGTGTTAAATGAATCTTATCACAATAACGAAAAATACACACAAATCGGTTCAGCTGTTTCTGAGATTTTTAAGACAATTTTTGAGACAATCAACAATGTTTTAAGTTCTATTGAGGGAAGAAAGACCCCCTGCAATCGTTTTTGTTACATTATATTCCATGCACAGACAGCAATCGGTTAGAGATTTATTATTATAGATTAATAAGGACAATATTAATCGTTTTAGCAACGGATACCAAATTTAATCACACTGCCCGTCTATTAGGTTAATATTTGAAGCCGTGATGCAGCACAGTTTTCAAATAAATTATTGACTGCCACAAATATGAACATTTAAATGTATTAGGTTTATCAAAATAATACCCATAAATAACAATTACATAACAAAATAATTTGTAGATTCATTACACAAAGTAATAAAAAAACGAATATTATTTTCTATGAAATCTACAATTATACAGTAAATTTTAATATAAGTGGATAAAATTAAGATCATATTTTTTTTATTAAGATCAAATTTACCATCAATAGTACCTACGTTTTTAACCGACTTCAAAAAAGGAGGACTTCAGAAAACAGTTAACTTGAACATTTATTCTCAACTTCATAGATAAAAAATCACTAGGTTTTTTACAAAGATTTCATATTAATACAATACGAAATTTTGGTCCTTATAATTATAAAAAACATCTAAAGTTCTACTTGGCACAATAACTACAATAATTTACTCATCGAATACAGGAAGTAAGTTAAAGAATTAAATTCGCGCGTTTTTTTTACACAGAAAACAAAATTAATTTGTTAACATCACTGACCTCTAATATAGGTAAGTACCTGGTGAATAACCTGCATTAAATATATTGGATGGAGATCATAATCTGTGGTTTATGTCACAAGAAAAAATTTTCGCGCCAATTTAGCGCTACAAGCTTTTAGTTATGGACAAATTGGACAAGACATTAGTTTGATTTGAATTTATTAAAATATTTGTATCCAAATGTGCGCTCGTTTTGAACACTTCAAGGTATTAATCGAGTTTTTACTTATTTACACAATTTTTAGGTTAATAAGGTAAGCTTACAATCTATTGCTAATTAAAAATTTAAGTAAGTCAAAATATGTACAATGGTAAAACTCCATTACAATTTAAGAGTATTTTTATTAATCTTCAAATGCCAAGTATAAAATATTCTTATTTCAAGTAATCTCAGTTTAATATCAGAGTTCACATGAATATAATATCTAGATCTACTGTCGTTTATAACAGTCATTAAACAATGAAAAAACATTTCGATTCGAATATTAAAAAACTCGAAAAATCTTAATAAAGTTCGCTAATTAAAATTCAGTATTCACTTCGAAAATTAAAATTGACATTTCAGTGTGAAATTTAACTTATTCTCTTTTAGGTTTAGTATGTGTTACGGCTCATTCACACGAGGACGAATCGTCTTTTTTCACGAATCGTCTTTTTTCACGATTCGTTATTTTTTTTGACGGCGGCAATGCTTTTTAAATACTCATGTTCACACGCTTGACGAATCGTGAAAAAAGACGAATACGGATACGTCTTTTACAAATCACGAATCGTGAATGTTTTATGATTATGACGGATACGTCTTTTAGAAATCACGAATCGTGAATGTTTCTGAACCAATCTGAACTGAGCTAAATCACGAAATAAATGTGAACTTCAATGCGGATATTTTGACGATTCGTGAAAAAACACGATTCCGTATTCAATGTGAACGTCCATCCGTCAAGACGTATCGTGTTTTTTGACGAATCGTCAAAGACGTATGCCGTGGGAATGAGCCCTTACAGGATCTTTTACCAGAACGAGTAATTTCACTTATAAGAAGTGGTACCGAACCCAGAATACCATTATTTGAGCTCCTAATATGACTGCTATAACTGTCATATTTATAGTTCATAACAATTATAACATTAGACCGAGAAGGCATTAGCGAAGTTTTTTAACAGGTCGACATTTAACATTTCGTGACAGAACTGTCAACCTTAGTACAGACTGTCAACATTCTAAACGTCCAAACATTGTCAACGTAAAAACATTCTAAAGAAATAACTTTTTAATCTGTGACTTGTTTCTCAGAGCCACTCTGCCATCCAGAATCCATGGTATTCGTGTCACTATAACAATGGTGGTGATTGGATTTCAATATCTCATCCTTGGATTCCCTCACTGGTTCATACTGAGAGTCCGGGCCTAGGCATTTGGAGGCCTCTGGCTCATTAGAGTACACTGTGTCCTGCCGCCTGTCGTCCTCGTCAGACAATAATGACTCTTCTGTGTTAGGAGATAAGGGCGAAATGTTGGGTGGCGGAGGAGCGAAGAAATCTGGCTTTGACGAGTCTGTGCTCGACTGCCTAGGATGGTCTTTGGGTAAATTTTTAGGACTCATCCTAGGAATTCTTAGAGGACTAATGTGAGAACGCATTTTAGGACTGTCCTCTCTGATACTAGAATTCAGATCCGACAATCTACGGTCTTCAAACCGCTCTGTCAGTCGTGAGTCGTTCAATCGGTCTCTGTCACTCATTCGGTCTAACCTGGAATCATTCAATCTATCCTTCTCACTCAACCGTTCAACTCTTGAATCATTGAGTCGGTCCCTGTCACTCATTCGATCTAATCTTGAATCGTTCAACCGGTCCTTTTCGCTTAGTCTCTCGACACGTGAATCATTTAATCTGTCTCTGTCACTCATTCGATCCAATCTTGAGTCGTTCAATCTGTCTTTCTCACTCAGACGTTCGATCCTCGAATCGTTAAGTCGGTCTCTTTCACTCATTCGGTCTAACCTCGAATCATTTAACCTGTCCTTTTCATTCAATCTTTCCACTCTTGGTTCATTTAATCTATCACTCATGCGTTCAATACGAGGATCATTTATCCTATCGCTCATTCTTTCTATCCTAGAATCATTCAATCTCTCACACACTCCACGAGGATCGTTCAATCTATCCCTAGATTCGTTTAACCGTTCAACTAAATCATTCATTCGATCCAAACGTTCATTTAATCTGTCTCTCGAATCAATCCTTTCCGATCTCGGATCGTTAGTTCGTTCAGTCATACGTTGTTCGTTCATCCGGTCGCATCGTTCCATTCGCATGGAATTGTTTAAATGCTCTATTTGCTGTTCTGTCAGTCTTATCGAACTATTTAGGTCCTGTCTTATTTTTTCTTGATTCTTCATGTGTTTATCTGTCTGTCGCGGTCTTCGCTTGGAGCCGACCTGTGGCTGGGGGCGCTGCTGTCGCGTCAGGGTGAAGGAGCCAGTGTCGGACTCCGATGTGGACTCAGGGTGGTTCTCGATGGTTCCCACGAGAGCTGATACGTTGGGGTTCAGACAGCAGTCGGCCTGGAACAATGAAAAGCATGAGTAACTGGTGGGGTGAAATGAGGAGTAACTGGCCAACGTTTAGTATTGACGCCACATTTCAATGGTTTGTTAATTAACGCGAGCAACACCACGGGCCAGAGATAGTGTACAATAAATGAGATTTATAGCTTACCTTGACGGAGACATTGCAGCAACTCGACACGTCCGCAAAGTACACTTCCGACTCTGCATTTTGATTCGCGCCGCGATGACAGTCTTGCATTGAAGACCTGAAGAAATACAGTAAGATACAGTAGGTATTCATTCATTCTATTATTATAAATGGAAAGTGGGTGTTTGATTGTGCTTTTTTCACGTGGAAACGGAGCAATGTTTTGGTATAATTTTTGTGTGGAGAGATTGACAACGGTGTAATTTTTAGGTTTTCTGCCAGTATCTTAAACATGTTTTATCACGATAGTGACTTATACATTTAACTTACCGTATTGGGGAATGCTTGTCATTTTGGAATCCCAAGTTCTCCTTCCCTTGCTTCTGACACGAATCGCTGCTCTGATCTGAAACTGAAGTTAAACATTTTTCTAGTTACCTGAATGATACTTAAGTAATTACGTAACTTTCTTCATAATTGAAAAAGCCTAGAACATTTATTTCATCAATTTCTACCCATGGATGGGGGTTATAATTTAACTAACTTAAGGTAGGCTATAATTTTACTAAATAAAGGATCCCGGGAAGGACGACAGAAAAATATGTGTGTTCCCAATTTGTGACTGTTTGTCACAACAAAAATGTCATCTGTGTATACCCCCCGTGAGGAGAAATTAATTTGTGAGCAATTAAAAAAAATTACCTTTACTGGCACTCTTCTGATGCAAGCACTCAATAGTAATATTCTCGTCTATCCTGCAGTCTCTGTGCAAATTTCCTGCGCTCATTCCCAAGGATCTCTGACAGCCCCTATAGGGCACCAAATGTCCCCTCAGGGTACTAAACCTTTCCTGCCCCAAATGAGCCATTTCCTGCAACCGGGCTATCTCATTCGGGTCACTCGGGTATATCTGAGATATATGACTCATTTCTGGGTTAATTCGACTTATATCTGGGTTCATGCGACTTATATCTAGATTGTGTCGAGCTATTTCCGGGTTGAGTCGGCTTATTTCTGGGTTAAGTCTGCTTATTTCGGGGTTTATTCGACTTATTTCAGGGTTCAAGCGACTTATATCTGGGTTTATTCGACTTATTTCAGGGTTCAAGCGACTTATATCTGGGTTTATTCGACTTATTTCGGGTATAGTTTGGGGCATGTGTAGATACGAGTTTCTACACGTGTGCGGTTGTATGTTTGTGTGTTCGTGTACGGGGATAGAGTTTCTGTGGACGTCTATGTGATGGTGGTGGAGTAGCGTGGTCGCTGCTGGGTCTTGATGGTGAAGATGGTGTCTGGAAGAAAAAAAAGGACTAGTAACTTTTTTTCTATAACTCACCACTAGAACAAAACTTGCACGATATCTACGCAATACCTAATAATGAAATAAAACCAAAGGAAATATGACTTTATTTATCTGGTTACACGTATCGCTGAGTTGCGTAATTGTACGCAACTCATTTTCTTCCTCCTTAAAGTGTATGTACGATAAGTTGGGAGATTTCCCCTTACTAGAAGCACATAAAAGTTAGACAATTTAAACTAACATACAACTAACTATACTAACCTGCTGCCACTCCTCCCCTGAGGGCTGTAAGGCGGCGGAGGGCCCCACACGCCGGTCGTAGCGTCGAAACTCCCGCTGGCCTCCGAGAATCCCTCTTGAAACTGGTTACCCGCGAAACTCGTGTTTGGCGCGAAGTTGCCTTGGGCTTGCGTGAAGTTGCCTGAGAATTATAACGATGACATTGTTATCTTAAATAGCCTTAATTAGCCTGAGTTAGTGTACTTTAAACGAAGCTAAGCTGCTATTAGCATAATAAGAAGCTTAAAGGCTAATTACCTCTCAAAACAACAAAAATCTTGAAAAAGTGATAAATCTAAAAACTATACAAATACTAGTTGAATGAACGTTTCTACACTCAATTCACTCAATCAACTTGTCCAACATTTTTCACAAATTGGTATTTTAAAAACCATTTAATTATTTAGCTCGTATTGCAATAAACTTAAAGACCAGAAATAACTTACTGCCAGATTGTATTCTCTACAAAATCACACCACAAAAACACACATCTAACCAACAACCACACCAAATAAAACAAAAACGGCACAATTACCAGTACTCTGCGCAAACGCCTGAGTTTGCGTGAATGTGCCTGAGTTTTGCGCGAAGTTGGCCGAGTTGCCGCGCTGGAACTGGTTGTAGGGGTAGCCGCGCTCGTCGTACTGCGCCGGCGGCTCGCCCTCGCAGAACCCGTACGCGCTGTCGCCCGACTGCGGCGCGCCCATGCGGCAGCGGGAGCTGGAATAAAAAATAAATTAGAGATTACGTAACGGGTTATAGGGAGATTTGAAAACGACAATAGGGAATATAGGGATCATAGGGAGATCGGTAAGTGTTAAGGGTGGTGAAAAACGTCATGAGTTCCGTGTATAATAATATCAAAGTTGCAATCTCTATGATGTTACCTCATGGAAAAGATAACCATTAATCCGTTAATGGCATATTGGTGGAAGTGTAATAATGACCAGGACCTACGGCTCTCCGAAGCACGGAAACGTTCAAGAAATGTTTGTCACTAGCAGTCAATCATCCTACCTCCCACCCACAGCTGCTTAACCCTTTCGATCATTTATTCAAGGAATATAAACACTTCATCAGATATCAGAAAAAGAAAAAAATACATAATAGCAAACTGACTTCTGGCTATTCGCTCGGGGCCACGGGAACCAGCTCCAGGGAGACGTCTTGCGCCCCGTGCCCGGGTTCGGGGAGTATAGGTTGCCTATACGACCTGGAAACAAAAGAGAATATATGTTAGTGCTTCAAGGGATCATCACTGCGGGTCGCGTCACAGACGTGCCTAACTATGTTGTCATGATTACTGAACACGCCAGATCGTTGTTCCAAGGGTCCTGGGTTCGATTCCCAAAGAGGTGGTTTGAATGATGAGTTAAGTTCTCGATCTGGGCGTGTGTCCTTCCTTGTCGTGTTGTCCATGGCACCCACGACACAGGGAATCCTAGTGTGGGGCTAAGAGTATGAGTGTGAAGTTATGATTACAGATGATCTGAATGGCACAACGGTTAAAATGCTGGACCGTTATACTAGATGAGTTTAAAATTTCCGTTCTCGATCTGCATGTGTGTCCTAGTCTTGTGTAGTGTGGGTTTGTTACCAAGCTGATATTGGTTTATTTTTATTGTAATGTCCATTTGCTACTCCAAAGGATATGCCGCCTGCATGCGCTGCGCGCCTTGCACGTCCTCGTGCGGCGGTACTGTATGTTCCCTTAGTACTTTAATATGCGATCAGTTACCAGGAGCCCAGAACTTGCATGTAACCAATTTACTAGAGCAATAAGTGATAAGTATGTAATCAAGTTACCAGGAGCCGAGAACTTATATGTAATATACTCGTACATAACCATGTTACTAGTGTAATATGCTAAGTTACCAGGCGCCCAGAAGCGGTGCTGCAGACTGAAGTCCCAGGCGGGCGCGGCGGGGTGGCACTGCGCGCAGCAACTGCAGCTCGCCTGCTAACCGTAATACGATTCTTTAACACAGTTCTTATTACCTTCACTGATGGACATAGAGAAAGCTTAGGTGTAATTGGTCATCGTTTAGTGGCCACTTGAAATTTCAAGGCACTATAATAAGACAAATGAATTAATATGACAGCTATAGCTATGTATGTGATTCTGTACGCTTCTCAGAGGTAGCGTAGAAAACACACACCCTATCGCTCTCCCCTCCCCTCGCTTTCCCCCACTCCTCTCCCACCCATTCCCATCATCCCTTTCTCCCCCCCCCCCCCCATCACCTGCGACGGCCCAACAATGAACTGCTCTTAGTACATCTTCTTGCGTTCGTGACTTCACTCCCGTTACCTCTCCCCCCTCTCTCTCCTATCCCATCCCCATCCCCTCCTCTCTCTCCCCTCCCACCACGTACCTGCGGTGGTCTCCCCGCAGTGGGCGGCTGTCCGGCGGGCGGGCGGTACAGCGAGTATACAGTACATCTTACATTCGTGGCTTCACTCTCCTTACCTCTCCAACACATCCCTACCTCTCCCATCCCTCCCTCACTCTCCTCATCTCTCTCTCATCCCTCTCCCATCCATCCTCCACTCTCTTCACTTCCCCCCCTCTCCTCTCATTCCCTCCTCTCTCTCCCCTCCCACCACATACCTGCGGTGGTCTCCCCGCAGCGGGCGGCTGTCCGGCGGGCGGGCGGTACAGCGAGTATACAGTACATCTTACATTCGTGGCTTCACTCTCCTTACCTCTCCAACACATCCCTACCTCTCCCATCCCTCCTTCACTCTTCTCACCTGTCCTCCACATCCCTCCTTCACTCTCCTCATCTCTCCTCTCTCATCCCTCTCCCATCCATCCTCCACTCTCTTCACTTCATCCCCTCCTCTCTCTCCCCTCCCCCCACGTACCTGTGGCGGTCTCCCCGTAGCGGGCGGCTGTCCGGCGGGCGGGCGGTACAGCGAGCGGCAACGCAGCTCCAGCTGCTCCCAGTACATCTTCTTGCGCTCGTGGCTGTACAAAAAAAGGATTTTGTTAAACATTATTTTTAGAAGTAGTTGTAAAAAGTCGTGTGACTGTGAGTAGGAAACAACTTTTTGCGAGCTTTTAGCGACGGCGTAATAAAAAAAATATGACGAATAAAAAAATGATACTATTTCAGAAACTCATACCCACATACACTATAATACACGTATACAAATACCACTGGACTTTGAAGATACCGTCTGTCACAGACGGACGAGTGGACAAACAAAAATGCCTTTATCCTTTACCTGATAAAAAATCTTACTTTTCTGACCTGCAACACACCTATCGTGTTGCTGATATCCATAATCTTCGTTGACTACACACCACTACAATACCCATTTACCACCAATCAACCCAAAAACCCGTATCTGTCCCCCGTAGAGCACGTTACCTGAGCAGCTGATACGCCAGCATGCAGCTGAAGATGCAGACGAGCACCGCGGAGACCGACAGCGCGAACACGCCGCGCAGGCACCAGTACAGCGCGCCGTGCACCACCCCGCAGTCTGTGACACCCTCGAACACGCAGCGAACCCCTGGGGGAGGGCACGTGGAGGTTATATAGGGTTTGGGAGAATTCGACAACCCTAGTTCAGTTAAATCGTCGAACAGGCATCGAACCCCTGGTGGGCACGTGGCGCTTACATTGGGTTTTGTGAATGTGTGACAGAAATTTGGCAACCCTAGGTCGGACATGCCGTCAATCATGCAGCGAACCCCTACGGGAGGGGGCACGCAGAGCTTACACAGAGTTTGGATAACTTGACAACCCTAGAACAGTCATACCATCAAATACGCAGTGAACCCCTGCAAGAGGGGGCACGTGGAGCTAAGTCTAGTCGAAATTTTCTACATACACCACTCGCCTGCAATAAAGTTCCGACAACGATTACTTGGAACTCGACAACTCTACACTCTACAGGCTTTTCATCGGGCCTGACAGCAGACCTCTCTTTCCCCAAACCTTCACCGTCATCGTATCTAATTGGACCTGGGTCCTCACGTCCATAGAAAGAGATCTCCCATTGCGGAACCTTCACCGACTTGTATCTAATTAGACCTGGTTCCTCACCATCATCATCGGAGGCGCTGTGCTGCGAGTCCGGCGACATGGAGAAACACGTGCAGGTCCGCGTCAGCTTGGTGTACTCGCAGAACTTCAGGGTCTGTAACCTGGAAGATGACAGGTAGAGTTTGGATTAAAATAAGAACTTTGTAGAAAATAGTAGAAAATAATTTTCCAAACCATTATGTTTGGAACGACAAATGGTCGTTCGGTCTCGGTTCGGACTCGGTCGAAAGGTGTGCAGTGTAGGTATAAAACGTGAGACATGTTTTGGTCGTGTCTGAAATTAGCGCTTTACTCTGTTGAGATTACGTGAGACTTGGTTTGGCAATTTCTGTGATTAACGCTTAATTTTGATGAGATTACGTGAGACTTGGTTTGGCTGTGTATAAGATTAGCGCTTAACATTGATGCGATTACCTGAGACATTCGTTTGGGAGTTTCTGAGATTATCACACAACTCTGACTCTACATGGACGTGTCTAAGTTAGCGCTTAACTTTGCTGAGATTACGTGAGACTTGGTAGTTCCTTTCTTGGTAGCTTCCAGCCAATTATCGTCCTTTGAAAATATGAAAATAACAATAAATGAACAGCAACTTACTTGTTCATGTGTATCACAGTGGTGGTAATGGTGACCAGCACGCACGTCAGCGCGCACACGAGACAGCACGCACCCACCACTTTTATCTGAAAATTATATTTACTAGTATCATTCCACGGCTTTTTTGTGTTTGGGACCTAGTTCCCATTTGCTCCCATTTAAATTAAAAGAAAATCAATAACGATTATATAAAAAAAAAACAATAATAACTCGACATTAACTACATACTTTCCTTACCATATAGCTGTATCGGTTCCTTCGCCGCGCCAGACTCATTATACACACACCGGTTAGCACCAACTGAAATGCATATAGGTACATACTCATAGTTAGTGCTTAAGTTAAAAAATATATACCATTTTAACATCTGGAACTAAACAAAACCACACATTAGTCATTCAAAACCCCATCCTATAACCCTTCAAAATCCCAACTTAACCATTCAAAACCCAACTTAATCATTCAAAACCCAACTTAACCATACCATTCATAACCACACCTTAAACCATTCAAAGTCCAAGTTTAACTATTCAAAACCAAACATAACCTTTCAAAACCTCAACTTAACGCTTCGAAAACCAACTTAACCATTCAAAACCCCAACTTAAACTATACAAAACCCCAACTTAACCATTCAAAATTTAAGTTTAACTATTCAAAACCCAAGTTTAACTATTCAAAAGTTTAACGATTAAAAACCCGACTTAACCATTCAAACCCCAACTTAACGATCCAAAACCCAAGTTTAAAAATTCAAAACCCAACTTAAACCATTCAAAACCCAAGTTTTACCATTCGAAACCCAAGTATAAATATTCAAAATCTTAAACCCCTCACCATAGCAGCAGGTACAGCAGCAGGCACAGTCTCCAGGTGCTGTGGGGAGGCGGTATAGGCTCGGAGTAAGATGTGCTGAGCAGCCAGGAGTCCTCCCAGAGCGGCGGCTAGGGCTCCGCAGCCCACGCACCACCAGGCGTACTTGCGCCGGCGGCAGCTGCTGTCTGCGCCGTTGCAACCTACTGACGCTGGAATGTGAGGTTGGGTTGTTATGACTTGTCTGACTTTAGTGTTTTGATTCTATTCACGTCAAAACTTAAGAAAAAGTCTCGAATTCAATCGTTATTTCTTTTCGCCTTATTTGGAACATTATGTGTAATCTATGTCGTTCGTTGATTTTTAATGATCAATTTGGTACAGCCGTACAGGGTACCTACATAATGTTGGAAAAATTGCCATTGGATTGCGTGTGTTTAACAAAAACTGAATAAACGAGGATTCTTTTGTAAGTTTCATATCAAAAGCAAAAGTTAAAATGTTTTTAAATTGTCATTGGCTGCATGAAGACTTTCCTTTTTTTCTTTTTGGGGGGAATTTAAAACTATTTACCAAAATATGGCGGCGGCGGCACATAGTGTTGTGCCACGTCCGCTGCTATGGTCGCCTGCTGCGTTGCCGTCGAAACTTGGTATTGTAGTACTTGCATAACGCACGTTTGCATAGCCTATCGTTCAACGTTTTTTTTAAGTCCGGAACATCAGAATATCCGATTATTAACACTCAACATTTAATTTGTTATTGTTTACTCCCAATTTTATTTTGTTTTGGTATTTAAGAGGAACTGATTGTAGTGCAAACGCAATTTTGTTTCGCGGTATTTTCACATATTTTTGTAACAAATATTATTATTATTTTAAATATTTATATTAACCACTAAAATAAACAGACTTAATGTGGGAAATGTCCAACAGAAATCGACAATCAACAGATTAAATCAAATATTTTTGTGTCCGTTTTTGTTCACATAACAAACAATAAAGTCATATTTAAACATAACATTAAATTGAAACATGATTGCACAGTTTTATCACACTTTATAACAGTTTACTTTTAACAATCAACATATTATTTTCAAACAGCAGAGTTCAAATTGCGCGCCATTTTGTTAAAATCGATACTCTCGCCAAAGCACAATGACCTCATCTTAGAAACAACACCTTCATTTTCTTCGTAAAACCGAATTTATTGAACACAAGCACTATATATCAGGACTAAATAGAGTCACTGCTGTCGTCTTTTTTAAACATTCACAAGAATAAAAAAAATTCTCGCTTTGTGTATGAAATCGTAAAGTAGAAACACTATGACACAGTAAAAATAATTAAAGCACTTTTAACACCGAAGTTTAGTTATTTAAGAACACATTTGACTAAACTCGTTGTTACTAAGTTAACATTGTATAATTTTCAATTTATTTATCAAGCGTAGTACGATGACTAGGTTAGGAAGTACAATGGCCGCTTCGCGCAGAAGCAGAAGCTTCGGTTCGCAGGTGTAAAGGCCCTAAAGTGAACGAATTACGAACACAAAATGATACAGATTCGTGGAATGAATACACGCAGGTCAAAACACATGCGTAATAGATGTTTGGGATATGAATGCTAGTTAATGTACGTTACGGTTACGGGACAATAAAGGTTGCATTTCAAAATTCCACAGAACCATAACAGGTGAAAAGAAGCTTTATAAGATTCGCGTAGCGCGAAATCGCCAGTCCGACGCGGGAATCATGTAATAAAATTTTCTATTGTTTGTACATCATTCAAAAGTTATTATTCTATCTGTATTCCTTCCAATTTATTTACGATCTCATAATTATTATTTTAAACCTAAACCGGCGCACTAATGAGATACTCATTACAATCATAATCTTTTCGGTAAGTTTAAGTAAAATGATTCGACATTAATAACTAATTATTAACTTATTATTAACTTCATTCATCATTCCGGTCCACAATCACATACTTAAATGATTCAACTAAGAGGGCGATAGCTGATCAGCCAATTTCAAAACTTTACCACCGACCTAGGTATATACCCCGGCATTTAATTAGATGGGGCCCAGTCCAGACACACAATTTTGTGTAAAATGCTCTTAGAAATTTACAAGATTACGTCAGTAATACTGTTTTTTGCTCGAATAGAATATCTTTCACGTTGGCTACGAATATGCCCATTTGTTGCACGCAAATATGTGATGTATTGTCCACTTGACATCACAAAACTACATACCTGCTTGGGTTCTTTCAATAAAGATAAATTGCAATTTTGTAAGGTTCGGCATTAATCACATTGCACCGTAAAGGAGATGTTTCAAATCCGGCCCACAATATGTACAGTACCTCGAAAAATCGAGAAAAATTCATGGAATTTGGGAAAAATAAAGATAAATTGCTTAAATGCATACTTTTCTGGTACAAATTTAGTATTTATAATTCATTTTTATCAATTTTCAATATGGCGTCTTGCCAAGTTGTCATTGATCATAGATCGCGAACTGTCTACTGTCACTTTAAATGACAGAATTTGTAGGTACATATGTCAAACTTCTATCAAATTAACCAACATGGCGCGTGATGACAACTTGACCGCCATGACGGACTTTTGTTTTTGTGTTGCAATTTTAAGTGTACATTTTTGTGTTATACCACAAAACTAAAGCAATTTAAAGGAATTGGATGATTGAAAACTGTTTTAATTGTGTTTCTCCATTTTTGAGTATGGTGTACAAAGTGGTGGCCGGGGCTCCATACATTTTGAAACATGTCCTTTAGAAGCTGCTATCAAAAGCAATGAATACCTGGCGCGAAAATCTGTATCTTCAATGGATGCAAGTGTCTATTATACTTAAATAAAGGATTTTTTGTACATGTATTGTACAAATTCATGAACGACAGGTTTTGTGATATCTTAAAAAAAATAACAGGTAGCCTTTCATTGTTCATCTTTGACTATCTAACCAAATTCTTCGATTGTATACAGGTTTCCTTTCATGCTTTTTTTTAAATCGTATAAATTGCTGCGACAGTTTTGGTTTCGTGGGAAGATACGAAATTCGAAATCATAAATGACAATGATCAATTATTTTTGGTTGAACATTTCCCATCACTACGGTTCCATTGTTGGCGGGAAATTTTTGTTATGTTGGTCAATGGTTTCGCGCGTTTTTTCGGTCGGCCATTTGCCGATTTGAATAAATTGAACTGTTTGACCGGAAACTATTTATTATTGCATATCTTTAAACGAGCAATTCTTGTATATTTATTTATTTATTTATTTATACCTATATATATAATCACGATCTCGGAAACGGCTGCAAAGATTTTCATGAAAGTTACAGATTAGGGGGTTTTCGGCTCAAGGAATCGATTTATCAAGGTCCCAGGTTCGAGAAAAGCTCGGTTCCCGAGATAAAGAGATTTTAAAAACATCATACTGACGTCATCTATGAAACATTAGGATAACTTCTATGAGGTACTGTTTGTAACGTGTTGAACTGACGCCATCTATGAAACATTAGGATAACTTCTATGAGATACGGTTTGTTTGTTTCAGTAGTATGAAACTAGATGGCGCTCGAATATATTTTTGTTCGGCTAATCTAATATACTAATATTAATATTCATTCTTACGTTGAAGCGCTATTTTTGCGTTATACCTACCTATTTTCTGTTTGAATAAAATTAAAAATCAGTGCGATTATCTCGCTTGACCTCGCAGGACGCGTAGTGATAGTTTAACGTGCGTTTGTGATATTTACGAGAATATTTGTAAATAAATGTTAGTTTTGTTATTATCGATTTAATAATATATTTTAATAAAGTTTTAAATAAATAATGGTCAGATCGATGAAATTACTATTGTTGTAAATAGAATCAATAAAATTTTAAGTACGCCTAACAACTTGCTCATTAAACTAAAAGTATATTTATTTATGTTGTTTAATTATCATAAACATTCAATACATTTTATCGCAAATAAAAATTTCAGTCGGGGACTGCCTAAGCCTGCGAAAAGTACGAAGGAAAGTTCAATGAATTTATCTAATTAAGTATGTACCTATTTAAAATGCAATTAATTCGCTCACACAGTTAACTTCTATGAGGTACTGTTTGTAACGTGTTGAAATTTCAGTAGTATGAAACTAGATGGCGCTGTACAACTTTGTGAAACACGCTGTTGAGATCCTTTGGCCGTAACATAAGTAAAATGAATTTTGTGCTCAGTGAACAGTTGTATGATTTGACTCCTGAATAGATGGCGGAATTCCTCGTATTTCTTGCGATTCATACTAAATATAATTTTCAACCGAGCAAAGCTCGGTCAACCAGGTAGGTACTTATTGCATAAATTGGCGTGATGCGTAGAAAATAGTGCAAAAATTTAAAATAAAATATCATCCATTTTATTAACAGCTATTGTTCACGCCCAGTAACCCTTACGCTTTGGAAAACATAAGCTTTATTTTTTTTCTATTAACTTTTGATTGAAATGATGTCAGAAAACAAAAAAATGTTAAATGCAAGATCCACGTTTTTGTTTGATCAGCCACGCATTAATAATTTGTTACAAAAATCAATTACCAACTAATTAGGTATCGGATATAAATAAAATGTTTGTTTTGCATTTTTTGTGCAATCTCTGATCACAGTAATTTCACGGATCAAGTGTTTCATTGAAATTTAAATCCATAGGTAACCAAAGAAGAAATTTCCCACGACTAAAATACGATGACCTCTTACCCAGCTGACACCATACTCCGTTGATCTTCGATATGGAATTCGTTTTAATAAAAACCCAAACAAATGCTACTTCCGCCCCTGAGATTAAGGTTTATTGTAGATTGACGGCGGGAAATTAAAAGGCCGTAAGTAAATATTGCCCACAATTTAAATTGTACTGTGAGCACGGGTAATAAATTTGCTTTCAGCGGAGAGTGGCAATTCTATACTCTCGGCAATTCAAGCATAATACCTAATAGATAGGTATCTACCAAAAAATAATTCAGACTTGTTATTTTAATTTATAGATTAGTTTTGCCTCCATAAATCCGCACAACTATGCATTTTAAAGTCTTAAGCAATAGCGTTTCCAATTTTCTCTACAGTTTGATAACAACAGTATGGTTAAATTATAGAGGATCTGTAAGCACTGAAATATCTCACCAAGAACTCTCTAACTAAGCAGGTACCTTTTATCGAAAGACATTTCCAGGCCTCCATGTTATTTTAATTTGTCCAAGAACGCTCTAACTTAACAATCTTTATCGAAAGGCTCTCCATTTCCATACCTCCAGCTATAATTGTAATCTGTAATCACAACTAAATCAACCACCAACCATTATTCAGTCTGTTAGTAGCGAGCACGCTGGCGGGCGGGCCAGGCTCGTCCGCGCTCGCGTACTGCGCCGACGGCTTGCTTCAACCCGGACTCCCCCTTATTTTGCTTCGGAAGCCTACTAAGTATGTTTATATTTTCTACATGAACCACCAACCATTATTCCGTCTGTTAGTAGCGAGCACGCTGGCGGGCGGGCCAGGCTCGTCCGCGCTCGCGTACTGCGCCGACGGCTTGCTTCAACCCGGACTCCCCCTTATTTTGCTTCGGAAGCCTAATAAGTATGTTTATATTTTCTATATGAACCACCAACCATTATTCCGCCTGTTAGTAGCGAGCACGCTGGCGGACGGGCCAGGCTCGTCCGCGCTCGCGTACTGCGCCGACGGCTTGCTTCAACCCGGACTCCCCCTTATTTTGCTTTGGAAGCCTACTAAGTATGTTTATATATTTTCTACATGAACCACCAACCATTATTCCGTCGGTTAGTAGCGAGCACGCTGGCGGGCGGGCCAGGCTCGTCCGTGCTCGCGTACTGCGCCGACGGCTTGCTTCAACCCGGACTCCCCCTTATTTTGCTTCGGAAGCCTACTAAGTATTTATTTTATGTTATTTTATATTTGTCTACATGAACCACCAACCATTATTCCGTCGGTTAGTAGCGAGCACGCTGGCGGGCGGGCGCGGCGGCAGCGCGGGCGGCGTGTCGGCCTTGGCCGGCGCGGGAGGACCCGGCTCGTCCGCGCTCGCGTACTGCGCCGACGGCTTGCACGTACATGCTACTTGGTACTGGGGAAAAAAATCAGCGTCAATATTGATAAGTAGTTAAATGAGAAGTTTATTAATGTAGATAACTCAAAAATTACTCAGTAGATGTCACTCCAATGTAAATGGGGTGAGAAAAACTATTTTTTGAATATGAAAAGGATTGTCAAAATCAGTAGACGCAGTAATAAGTTATGAGGCAACACACATGCAAAAAAATCATCCTTTTCAGAATTGGTGGAGCCAGTAAAAACATATGAGGTAACATTACAAATGAATTCTTCTTTTTTGAATCGTGGTCATAGCCCCACACTAGGATTTCGCGTCCTGTGTGCCATGGACATCACACAAGACAAAAAACACATCTATACCGAGAACGAAAATTTAAACTCATCATTCAAATTTCCACCTTTCCGGGAATCGAACCCAGGGCCCTTTGAATAGCGATCCGGCGTGTTAATCTGCCTCAAAAATCCGATTTCTCATCAGGAACTTCCCTGAGTAAGGACTAACGCGCGCTTCCCTAGATCAGAAACTAGTTAAGCCGCATAATATAGCTCTAGCCTCGGAAGTAAATAAGAGACACCCGTACCCTCTAATGACCATCAATGGCTAAGTTATGAGGAGACGCTCGTGCTTTGTAGTGACCATTTGATTCAAGTACCTTATGCAGGTCAGATGTAACGGAAGCGCCGGTGTCGCAGTCCGGGCAGGCGGGCGAGCTGCGGCCTGACGTCACGTCCGCGAGCGACATCTCGTGGCTGAGTCTGTGAAAAAAATTTTACTTTTTTAATTGTTCTTGGCTGACTCTGTGAAAATACATTTGTTGTTTTTTTTATTGAATCATTTTATTTTTGTAAAAAAAAATTGCATGCTTCACAACCTTCCCGTCCTTACCCTATCTTTCCAAAGCCGTTTAGGACAGTTGATAGGTTGATACTGTTGGTAGTGATACCACCTACCTACCTATCTATCTACTTATATTTATTGGCTCTACTTTTATAGGTATTCATACTAGTATAGGTTTTGTTTTGTTTTTTGGATTGAATGTCACAAAGAAATGAAATGAATGAATGAAAATAAAGTAAGGTAGGTTTTAGTACCTACTCATACTATATTCAAGCACTGCTTGTTATGTTACAAACAGTAGCACGGTAATAACGTGATAGTAGGTACTTAATCGACGCGGAGGTCAGATAAATTAATTTTATAAGTACCTGTCTAGCTAATATAATACCTAAAATGACTCATAAATATCATTAGCAATTATTTCGGACGCTAGTAGTTAAATAAAAACGTGCGAAACCTAAACAAATCAAACAAAAATAGGTTAAATATTTAAATAAACATAATAACTTCCAATATTTTTATTTAATGCGTCTACCCCCGTTCCGCAAAGGCGCCATGTTGAATATAGAAAAAGTAACTTGCAGAAAAAAAATACGAAAATTGTAAATCCTTCGCTTAAACAAAAAGATTTTCCTGAATAAACATACAGCACAGGAATTTATTTAATGCCAGTATTATTCTACACTCATTCAATTACTTTTTTCTTTAATTCCTAACCAACAATATAGCCTATCGACAAAACATTCTATCAATCTAGAATCCGACGCTAAACGATTACAAAAAGGGTGCGTTGCCAACATTCTGATATCGCAAAAACAAAATGGCGGTTCCAGCACAGCTGACCGCACATCCGGCCAGATGTGATCGACTTATCCAGCTTTATTCGATAAAACATCTGTCAATATGCATAAAGTTCGCTAATTTTATACAAAACGTAAACCTCACATTTTATTATGCGTGATTTTAGAAAAGATTAGGCCGATTTTAGAATTCCGTACGTAAGGGGTGAAATCGGGAACAGTTAGTGGCAAACCCAAAAAACTAAAAATAACAGACTTCAACATTAACGACATTTGACGAGTACATCATCATCATCATCATTCATCATCATCTCAACCCATCATGGCCCACCACTGACAAAATATCTCTTCTCAAGTTGGAACTTCACATAGACTTTAAAACACACCTTTGAGTTTTGCGAACTCTCCGGCATGCAGGTTTCCTCACGATGTTTTCCTTCGCTGTTATAGCGAGCGACATTTTTAAATGCTTATAACGCACAGCTCCGAAAAATCAGAAGTATGTACGCTGGAATTCGAACCTGGATCCCCAAGTAGGAGGCCACCAGACTATCACAGCCGTAAAGCTTTATTATATTGAAATATTTTCCCATGAAAAGCGCCACTTTCAACGCTGCTTGCAAATTTAAACAATAGAGTTTCGAATGACATTCTATTTCTCACGGTCACTACATAATTCTACGGTCGGCGAGCTGTTTGTCACAATTAATAGTTAGGAGAAATAAACATGCTTCTAATAAATGCTGAGTTAGTTTTAATGCAAATCAATTTTAGTCCCCACGCTTTTATATTGGAACTAGTAAATCCGCCCTCGCTTCGCTTCGGGAAACCAGTCCCTTCAAAAATCTCTATAAATTTTAACAAATTATGTTATTCCGATGTCTAAGCTTTATACTGCAAAGTTTCATGAAAATCCGTTCAGTAGTTTTTGCGTGAAAGAGCAACAAACACACACTCACTCACATACATCCTTACAAACTTTCGCATTTATAATATTAGTAGGATTACTAGCGACTAGCGACCCGCCCTTGCTTCGCAAAAGGGGAATCTACATAGCCTGATAGCCTAGCATAGCAAATTATATTATAACAACATAAACAATGAATGTAACACAGAGGTAGTAGGTACATAATATGTACTATGTACTTTCTGAGATTTATACCATGTCACTTTTTGTAGGCATCTGATCTGAACTGAGGGCCCAAAACATTTGCCCATAATATCTTTAATTCACGTTTCAGAAATTTATGAGTGGTTGCTTAAAGTTTTTAACCGACTTCAAAAATAAGGAGGCTCTCAGTTTGACCTGTATGTATGTATATTTGTGCGCGATTATCTTGCGTTTGGTTGAACCGATTTTGATACGGTTTTTAGCATCGTGTTTATCAGACTTAGTTAGGATTTAGGAAAATTAACCGCGTTTAACTGAACCGATTTTTACTTTTGGCGTTAAAGTTGGTTCTATTTTGTTACAAGCTAAATTGAACTGTGTGCACTAATATTATGTTAATTTGTTTTAGCGATTCCATATTCATAATATGGCGGTGATATTAAAGTTATCACTAACATATCATAGACAAGCCCCGTTGGCGTGATTGTCGCAGCCGCAACCTGTTCGCGGTGCCACCCTGTCGGACCGCAGCGAGAGCCAGCTCGCCCTTTCCCCGTGTTCTCTCCGCTCTGAACACTCTCCTGGAGACTTACCCTGAGAGTGACTTGTTTGCGGATGAATGGAAGGAAATATTGACAGTATGCTTGAAGTTTTGTGAGCGTGAAGTATAGCTGGATTGTTCTTTAATTAATGTAACTGGTATTACCGTGTTAATTAAAGTAAAATTATAAATAAATAAAAAAAAAATAACATAACACATGTTTTTATTAATCCTTTCGGAGTAAATGATAATAATGCGTTACGACTTAGACCCCTACAGTTGTAAGAATGAATGAATGAATGAATGAATGAATGAATGAATGAATGAATGAATGAATGAATGAATGAATGAAAGCTTTATTCAAGGATCAGCACACACAGTACAAGATGTAAAAGAATTAAAGACAATACAAGCAACAACGGTAGAATAAAATAAAAAAGGTACTTAAATTAATTATTTGCATGTCTTAACTAAGTGCCTGTGCTGAAGTGTGACCCCTGAACAGGCCCAGACTCAGCATAAACCATGCTGCATAGATTAAGCCATGCAAGCACAGAGCTGATATTTCAGTCTGGCCTTTTTTTTTTCGTGAAGGCAACTCGATCTGACCAAGTATAGGAAAATCAGTTGAAGGTATATCGTATTTTGTAAATAAGGTAGGTATATTGCATATAATAGATATATATTGATTGTATACTATAATATATGTATGATTTTTATATTTTGTATTAGTTCTAATAAAATTTATTGTTGTTAACGTACTTAATTTAATAGTTAAAAAAAAAAACACAGAAATTGTACTAACACGTACTAATATAAGTAATAATGTCTACGCCACGTCTATACCAAATGGCACAGAGTACCTATATATGTAAGTACTATATACTATAAAAAATCTGTCATAAATAATTTTGAACGAAATTAGACACCATAATTTGTTATTTTATGTGGGTAGATACATATTCAACATTTGCAAGAAAAGTGTCAAGTTTAGAATAATTTAGTGTTTTAACTTTGTTATCTAATATAAGGTGTTTAGTCGGGGTAAATGTTAATTTAAAAGACAAACACGCATAAGGCGAGTAATTCTATTACAGAAACAAAAAAAAAACGAATAAAAAGTACAGGAAAAAATACATGGTAAGTATTATTTTGATTATTTAATAATAGTAGGTATGTACAGTGCTATAAGTTTTGATTTAATATAAGCTAGCATTCCATTTTTTGCTCGGCGAGCAGTAACATTTTGTATTTTATTCTAAAAATATTTATCCCTTGCAGATTTCGGAAGGGAGGTGGCAAGTTATTCCAAATCTTTGCGGCACTGTACTTGAAACTACCTCGAAACGCAGCGGTGCGGCAGGGTGGATGTAAAAGCCTCCAAGATAATCGAACATTCCGGCTGGATGACCAGTTCAGCTTGCTGTATAGATATGACGGCTGTTGATATTTAATTACACCAAATAATAGCGTAGCAAGGTGAAGTCTCCTGCGATACTTCATTTTAAGGACATTCGCTTGGTTAAGGAAAGGAGTAACATGTGCGCGAGGTGGTATATGAAAACAAAAGCGTGCACAGGCATTCTGAACACGTTGTATAACTTTTTTCGTGCGTTCAAGGAGACGTGGCCCAATAAGTGCGTCCGCATAGTTAAACTTAGATAATATCAATGATTCACAAAGGTTAATGCGGAGTGTTGGAGATAAGAAATTTTGTATACAATATAAGATTTTTAATCTGTAAAAGCAATTTCGTGCGATTTCAGATACATGTTTCTCGAAGCGAAGGTTTTCGTCAATAATAACTCCTAAATTTCGAGTTTCAAAGACCCTATCAATAGGCTCCATCCTGATTGTCACGACTGGTTTATTGTCTACAATTTTACGTATCTGATTCGGTGTCCCCAGAATGATAAATTTAGTTTTTTTGGGGTTCAACACTAAGGTATTTTGCTCAGACCAAAGGGATATGCGATCTAGATCTGAATTCAGCCTGGCCACCGCGGAATTTGTGTCATCAGGTTTAAATGAAATGTAGACCTGCAGATCGTCAGCATACAAATGGTACCTACAATTTTCAATGCTATTGATGACATCCGCGCTGTACAGTATGAACAGCAGAGGACCCAATATGGAGCCCTGTGGGACACCTCGCCTCAGAGGCTCGGATGAGGATTCAAGTTTTTTCCCACTAGAACTATCCTGGATTTCTACTTTCTGGGAACGTTTAGCGAAGTAGCTATCGAACCATCTAACAGATTCAACACTTAATCCATAGTATGACAGCTTGGAGAGTAAGAGGTTAATGTTTATAGCATCAAATGCCCGAGAAAAATCCAGAAGAGTTAGAATGGTACCCTCTCCTTTGTCTTGTGACGCGAGAATATCATCCACAACACTAATCAGAGCAGTGGTTGTACTATGCCGCTTACGGAAACCAGATTGATGCGTTGGTAAGACATTGTTTTCCTCAAGATAAGCAGAAAGTTGCTGACACGCAGCCTTCTCTAAGATTTTGGAGAGACATGGCAAGATACTTATAGGCCTCAGATCCGCTTCATTAATAGGGTTATTAGTCTTGGGAATCGGCTTTACTATAGCTTGTTGCCATATGTCAGGGAAAGTGTTTGTTTCAAATGACCTATTAATAATCGACGTAAGGACCGCTAAACACTCTGGCAACACACCCTTTACCATATCCAAGGAGATACCGTCACAACCGATGGCCTTTGAGTGAAGACTACCTACCAGTTTCCCCACCTCAACCTCAGTGACCGGCCTAAATTTAAAGGTAGCTTGCGAGAAGCGGCTAAATTCAAATCGTGTCAGCAAAGATAATGCTACAGTGTCTTTCCCAGGAACCCTGAGAAAATGTTTATTAATTACGTTGGGATCATTAAATTGTGCAGGAAGAGAATCACTCTTGGTGCGGTTGAACCGCGTATGTTTCTTTATGTGATTCCACATTATTCTTGGCTGAGTTAGTTTTGAATTGATGTAAAAATTGAAATAGGCAGTTTTTTCTGAGATAAGAGCATCCCTAACGGCCTTCTTCAAGTCCTTGTAAAAAACTATATGTGCATCTAGTTTTGATTTCCGTGCTCTGATTAGGGCTGCGTCGCGAGTCCTCATCATGCATTGAATGTTGTATGTAATCCATGGGTAGCTATCGATTTTACAGCGAATTGATTTTAAAGGAGCATACTCATCATAAATTTCTATAATTTTGCTATTAAAATTACTGACGATATCATTTACATCCTGTTTAGACATTATGCTTCCCCAATCAGTCGAAACTAGGGTATTGTTAAAACTATTTGTGTCAATATCTGCCATTGGCCTGTAAGTAATCCATTTGGGTTTAGGTCGGTCTTTGGGAACCAAGAGTTCACAGACGACGAAAGCATGACTACTTAAATCCTTTATGTAATCAATCTGATGACGTGACACTGGAGTAAGTAAGTGGTAAGAGTCAATGACCGACCTCATTTAATTAGACGCGTTTAGTATCAGTGATGATGACTCATAATTCTGAACTCGGTTTAAGTAATCTTCAAAATTATGTACAGACAGTACAGAGCTCCCATCTAATTATACAGAGCTCCTATTCATACTAATATTGTTAATGCTAAAGTCTGTTTGTCTGTCTATCTGTGACGCTATCACGGCTAAACCGCTGGCCCGATTTGGATTAAATTCGTAATGAAAATTAGTGGAAGACCCTGGTCACATTAAGGCTGCTTTTTTTCAAAAATCATGTGAAATGACCGTTTGCATGAAAAATCTAAACCGCTCGACCGATTTCGATGATTTATCACAGGAAGATAGTTGATGATGCAAGGGCAAACATAGACAAACATTTTTTCGGAAACCAACCCCCTAGGGCCCTAGGGGCTGAAATAGGGGATGAAAATCAAAAACTAATCCCGTTTCGCGATTTAAACGAATTCCACGCGGGCGAAACCGTGGGCAGAAGTTAGTAATCAAAAACAATAATAATAATTTCCAAACATTATTTTGTTCTTTTTATTTCTTGTATAGTTAACGTGTCGCTCACTAGATGGCACTGTTCGGTATTCTGAATCACGCCAACGAATGTATAGCGAGGTTTCTATAGCATTTTCTTGTTGGGTCTAGGAAAACTGTTCGTGAAGAGAACCCTACTGAACAACGGATATTTTTTGAGTACCTCAACACGAAGAATGTTGAGGTTAGAGCCCCGGAGATCTTATCCATCTTAACTCTTATTTTAAGAATTGCTTATATCTTAAGTTATATTAATAAATGACAAAATTGAAATAAGTAAATTGGAATAAGGAATAATTAAAACTTATTTAATTCATAATAATTCATAATTCATAATCCTTTATTGTATTATTACAGGTTCTTAAAGCTGGTTTACAAAATACATGATCTCTGTAATATACCATCATATTAATCAAAAATATAGTCAATATAGATAAGTGTAAAGTTTAAATTACGAGCTTAACATGGAGAATATAATTCTATTGAGCGTCAAGTAGGTAATCTGCCAGAAAGCAATATGATTCACTCACTCAGACTTTATGACTCCGACCTCCGACTTTTAATTCGATTCAGTAAAATGACATTTCCAGTGTTACCGTTTTTTATTATCACAAAAATAGTTATGTAACCTGGACGCAAATGATAAAAATATTAATCAGATTGTAATCGTTTCGTATAATTTAGTAAATCGCTAAAATACTGTATGAAGTTATTACAGGATCAATAACTACACATTAAAAATTAGTTATTATCAATTTTCAACAAGATTTTAAATTGTTAAGCGCTTTTAGTGCATGTATGTCCTAAAAGCATGCATGCACCGGTGTTTAATATTTTTGTTTACTATATCATTTAAAATTAATAACCTTTCCTAACTGTTCTCTGATTTTTAATCATATTTTATTAACACACTTCATATTAGACATATTGAGAAAAGAGAAATCGAATAATCAAAACATCGTTCGTTAATCGTGTAAGAAATCACTATTATTGAAAAGCTGGCAACATTATTTCGAAAATTGACATTAGTAAACGTCAATTTACTGAATCGAATTAAAAGTCGGAGTATAGTAGACGTTAGTAGTTGCCCTACCGGTCAGCCCTTTGAAAGGTTCGATTCCTGTTTCGGTGTTTTTGGGTGTTGGTCCGTGCCACCCGCGTTTAGGTATTATGGTATTTTACTTATAAAATGGCTTACCTAATGCGTCAAGGTACGGTTAAATATTATATACGACTTATTTCTCAAAATCCGAAAAATTAAACACACATGTATGCAGAAACTGCAACATACTCCTCTTTGCTTCGCGTAGTCGCATAAATAAGTATGTACTTAGACACCAATTTTAATTCCACACAACTCGGCCAATAAAGTGTTGTCTGCGCATAATTTTCAAACCATCCTTGCCACAGACAATACAATACCCCAGTCAATAGCAGGTAGTTCGCGGCAGGTAGTTGCAAGCTTCCATAATAACTATCTATGGTATGGGTTCAGGTAGAATTCCTGTTAAAGAGCCATCGTTATTATTAACTAGGTGTTTTCTTCGCGAGATTTCTCTTTCTTTTAATTTAAAACATACTAGTAAACCCGCCCTCGCTTCGCTTCGGCGAACCTCTCCCTTCAAAAATCTCTATAAATTTTAACAAATTATGTTATTCCGATATCTAAGCTATATAAAAATATTATAATAAAAACAAAAAACCCGACTGCTTACAAAAGAGCTCAAAAGAAAAAAACAAGTTTTTTTTTATAGCCTATTATTTTTTTTTTATTTATATACACTTTCACAGTTCTGACGAATTCAACGATACCTCATATGTCGAAATCCGTTCAACCGTTTGGGCTGTGGGGCGGTCCAAATATGTAATCCAAATGGACATACATACATACATACATTTTTACATACACTCGAAAAACATAACCCGGTAAGCGGTTAAAATGAACTTACTGTATATTATGACATCACAAAATTCCTTCAGTTCCTGTGAGTTGTGACTCTATCCCGACACTAGAAATTAATTGATGCCCAACCGAGAAGCACGAAGGTAGGGTTGACTTTAACTAATTCTACTAATAGTTTTGAATTTATTATCTCTTTCTAGTATGCGACACTGGGAAATTTATTCTCTACATTCACAAATAAATTAATAAATAACGCTACTCATACTACACTCATAACCACACTAGGATTCCCTGTGTCGTGGGTGTCGCGGATAACACAAGATTTAAACTCATTTTTCAAATATTATATTCAACATTTTTAACAGACTTTAAAAAACCGGCCAAATGCGAGTGGGACTCGCGTACGAAGGGTTCCGTACCATTATGTATAAAAACGCCAAAAAAATCTGGTCTGTTTTATAAAAGCCTCACTTAAATATTTAATTGACTAGAGAACCGCCCGCGCTTCGCTTCGGGACCCGTAGGTAACAGCCGCGTAGGTCCCGCTCCCGTAGGAATTTAGGCTAAAAAGTAGCCTACTACTCGCTCTCTTCACTCCACCCTGTCTGAGGTGTGTGGAGCCCTCGGGACAGTTAGTTCCCCTTTGGGGGTGTCTCTCGCGGCCCGTTAAAACGGGCCAGTCCTTGGGTTGGGCCCTAAGGCCCTTGGTTGTCCATCTGTGGTTAACCAATAGGTCAAGTCCGGTGAGTGGTGGCCTTTTTACAGGCCACAGAGTCTTAAACGGGATGGGGTTCATCTTCGCGCCGCCCAGGCGATCAAGCCCCTACCGGGTGAATCCCGCTGGTGGGAAGCCCAGCAGGAGCCGATCAGCGTCGGGCGACGACTTACGAAGCCCCAGTATCAGTCAGTGCTAGGCCCGTCCCGCGTAACCAGCAAGTCGCGCGGGAAGGCCCAGCGGTCCGGTGGACGGGTGTGGAGCGACGCCAGGTCCTGCAGATGCGGGAACCGCGACGCGTCGACACGCCCGAACATGTTGCGTGCCAATCGCTCGATGAAGTCGTCCAGGCTCTCGACTCGAAGGTCCCTCTGGCTGACGGCGTTCCTCACGTACCTCGGCGCACCAGTCAGCCGGCGGAGCGCAATCGCCTGAACCGCGCGCATTCTCTTGCGCTGCGGTTCGCTGGCGAGCGCGTACCACGCCGGTGCCGCGTACGTGAGGCGGGATCTGATGTAGGTCTTGTAGACCCCGAGCTTCAGTCCGAGAGGGAGGCTCGAGGAGAGCACTGGTTTCTGCCATCGCGCTTCTGGAATTCGCGACGGCTTTCGTAACCTGTGGCTTCATCGAGAGTCTTCCGTCGATTTTGCCCAAGTATTTGGGCTGTGGGGCCCATTGGATATCTTGTCCGTGAAGCTCCAGAGTAGGGTCCCGCCTGTTGAGGTATCCTCCTATGTTCACGGCCGGCGTCTTCCCGACATTCACCGACAGTCTCCACGCGGCGAGCCATTCGGGGAGGGCATCAAGCGCACGCTGCATTTTGACAATGGCGTGGGTTCTATTCAGCGACGTGGTGATGTAAGCCACGTCATCGGCATACAGGGCAAGCGACGCCCCCCCTGCCGCCGGGATGTCGTCGGTGTAGCAGGCGTAGCAGACCGGGGACAGGCAACTCCCTTGCGGGACGCCGGCTGCGATCGGACGCTCGGTGGATTCGGCGTCTTCAACCACTACTCTGAAGCTTCTATTTTCGAGGAAACTGGAGATCATCTTAACGGCACTCCGGGGCGCCGACGGCTGCGAAATCTTGTAGAGAAAGCCTTCGTGCCAAACACGGTCGAACGCCTTTTCCATGTCGAGGAATACTGCACACACGCGTTCTCTCTTATTCAGAGCCGCAGTAACGGTGTGCAACACACTCGACAGTGTAGCCGTGCTGTTCAGCGGCATCAAAAAGTAGCCTTCCACTTCTGTTGGCAGCTAGGCTATTCCACCCTGGATGCTTGCAGTTCCAGTCGCCCGCGCCCACCACCGGTGTCGGCGAGTCCAGCAACTTGCGGACATCATCCAACAGGATAGTGCCAGCGGGCGGGCGGTACACTGAACACAGCCGGAGCGGGGAGTTCTCGAGGCAGAGCTAAAGTAGCCTATTACATTTGACTTAAGTAAATTACATGTAGTATTTGATAGCGTAATTCAGAACTTGCAAATGAATTTTGTTAACGCCATCTATTGGCAACTCCGAAAATAAATATCTAGCAACTAACAAAACATCGATCTTCCCATGGGAATGGGATGTTTTTCCGCGGTAAAAAGTAGCCTACGTCACTCTCCACCCTCCTAACTATCCCCACACACATAAACCTTACCATATAATAGCTTCGTTGCGACGTGAAAGCGTCACAAACAAACAAACAAACAAACAAACAAACAAACACACTTTCACATTTATAATATTAGTAAGGAAGTAAGGATTTATTGTAGCCACATATTACGCCCAACGCCATCTCTTGGACCGAATGGTAACTAAACTTACGTCAAATGTATGGGCAGGGGCACCCACTTAAATATTTATTTTATTCTGTTTTTTACTATTTGTTGTTGTAGCGGCAACAGAAATACATCATCTGTGAAAATTTCAACTGTGTAACTATTACGGTTCATGAGATACAGCCTGGTGACAGACGGACGGACGGACGGACGGACGGACGGACGGACCGTTTTACCCTTTGGGTACGGAACCCTAAAAAGGAGGTTCTCAGTTTGACCTGTAAGTATGTATGTATGTATATTTGTGCGCGATTATCTCGCGTTTGGTTGAACCGATTTTGATGCGGTTTTCACCATAATATTTGTCAGAATTAGGAGAAAGTTTTAGGCATATTGTTTGGCTGGACCGATTTTGATTCGGTTTTCAGCATCGTGTTTATCAGACTTAGGAGAAGGATTTAGGAATATTATACGTGTTTAACTGAACTAATTTTTACTTCTCGGCGTTAAAGTCGGTTCTATTTTGTTAAAAGTTATTAGTGATTCAGTTCCTAAGGAGGTATACTTAGTAATTTAAAGTTTCTCAGAAAATCGGCCAAAAGCACTTCCACGCAGGACAAAACATGGGCAACAGCTAGTACATACTATTAAAAAAATATTTTTGATATAGCAATAAAACGAAATTCGTTAGTAGAATACATCTCGTCATCAAAAACATCCCACAAGAGTCATAGAATGTGACGTCGTTACGCGGAGGGTAGACAACCCTTTGATTTAACTGCGAACTGACGATACGGGTAGGGTTGCCAACTACAATACAATACAATACAATAACACTTTATTATACACCAGTTACAACGGTAATAATATTTACAAAAATATCACTACTATTTAACAATAAAATACCTACTAGTAATAAGTGATATGGTGTAGAGTGTAGACAATAGGCGCTCTTATAGATAAAAGCGATCTCTTCCAGACAACCATGATTTTATGGAGCTTTACATAGAGAGAACTATACAGATAAAAACGGTATTGTTCTGTTTTTCACTACATTATACTTTTTAATGTTAAACGAAAAAAGTATACAAAATACTGTTTTCGGCATCAAAATGCATAACACAGTAAGTATTCGACTTAGTCGCTCATACATTTTCAATGTCAAAGAGCGCTGAGTGCAGTGCAGGCTCATATATCACAATAAATTCAAATTCAAATATTTATTTCTTCGAAGTTGGTTTTTACAAACACTTATCGAACGTCACGCTACGCCATCGCTTCAACAAATCCCTACGGTGAGTGGTCTTGGAAGAAGAAGCGGCAAGAAACCCCCAAGGAGTTTTTTTTGTATAGTAAGGTGTAAGTGTATAAGTAAGGTGTATAAAATGAAAAAAAATAACTAATTAAGTTGTGCAAGAAGCTCTAAAAATTTAAAACGTTAAATAAATAAAATACTGTTTATTTTTCTGTTTATTATTCTTCTCAGACCAGAATATACTTTTTTTCTTGTAAAAGGAGTTGGTAACCCTAGGTACGGGGGTTTTTGAGTGGATGTCGCTCGAATACAAAATATTACTTTGAGGGAAACTTTGATGGATCACTAACAAGTCTCTTCAGGTAGGGGATGTAATTACGACATATAATAAGGGGAGGTAGGGGTGTGTCACACAAAGGGGTTGAAAAATGTGACATGTGACGTGTGACAGAGGGCCGCTCATAAGACTTGGAATGTCACATCAGTCACACGTGAGAATCTCAATTTTTAACCGACTTCAAAAAACGCGTTCTCAATTCTCAATTCGTCTGTATGTTTTTTCTTATGTATGTTACCTCATAACATAACTTCGTACTGGGTGATTTCGATAATTCTTTCGACATTCGAAATCTAATGACTGCCGTCAGGTCCCTTAAAGATTAGCGACATCTAAGGTCAGTTTTTGAGTTATTCTCAATAATGTGAATTTAAATTATCCTAACTTTTGACTGGGTGTTCCGATTTTGATGATATTTTTTTTGTCCGAAAGGTAGTGCTTGTCGTGTGGTCCCTTAATAAATTGAAGCGACATCTGGCGAGTGGTTTTTGAGTTATCTCAACTTTAAAGTCTGTTATTTTTTTTGTAAAAAGTTATTGAGAGACAATCAGTAACGGAAAGAGTTCTGTGATAACATTTAAGGTTAATTATTTATTTAGATTATCTTCTTCACGTAACTTCATTCCCACAAGGTCGCAGCTTTCGCTGTAACCATGGGAAGAGTCAGTTACGTTATAATTATTTGGATGTCTCAACTTTCGCCCGGACGCGCGGACGTTTGGTCACGTTATTGTGCGGAATTACGAATTTATGAGGTCTAATCGTGACTTTTTAATGATAATAATAGCAACTTCGTAGTATTTTGTTGGCAATAAGCATTTTACTTTTAATCTATAGAACCTATCTGATGTTATAATGCTGAAAAGTTTGTTTGTTCGGACGAGCTTATCTCAGGAACCACTGGCTCGAATTGAAAAAATATTTTTGTGTCGAATAGTCGAAAGACGAAAACTTTGATTCGGGCTATTGAACCTCGGACCAATAGGTGCGAAGAATCAATGAAAAATATTGCCAAAACGGGTTATTATTTGTAAACTAGAGAACCGCCCGCGCTTCGCTTCGGTACCCGTAGGTAACAGCTGCGTAGGTCCCACTCCCGTAGGAATCTCTGCTAAAAAGTAGCCTATAACATTTGCCTTTGACTTAAGGACATATAGTATTTGATAGCGTGATTCAAAACTTGCAAATGAATTTTCCTAACGCCATCTATTAACAACTCCGGAAATAAATATCTAGCAACTAACAAAACATCGATCTTCCCATGGGAATGAGATGTTTTTCCGCGGTAAAAAGTAGCCTACGTCACTCTCCACCCTCCTAACTATCCCTACACACATAAACCATCCTATTAATATTATAAATGTGAAAGTTTGTGTATTTGTTTGTTTGTTTGTTTGTTACTCCTTCACGCAAAAACTACTGAACCGATTTTCATGAAATTTGGCACACACATAGAGGGCAACTTAGATTAACATATAGGATATTTTTTATCCCAGAAATCCCGCGGGATCGGAATTTACGCGGGAAAACCTTCTTCACGTATGGGGTATAAATAGCTTCTAAACAAACATTAATATAAAACTAACAAACATTAATATAAAACTAACAAGTCTGTCTTCCCGGAAATCCCGCGGGATCTGGAGTTACGCGGAATAAACTCCTGCGCGTACGAAGTAGCGGGCACACGCATAGAGGGCAACTTAGATTAACATATAGGATATTTTTTATCCCAGAAATCCCGCGGGATCGGAATTTACGCGGGAAAACCTTCTTCGTGTATGGGGTATAAATAGCTTCTAAACAAACATTAATATAAAACTAACAAACATTAATATAAAACTAACAAGTCTGTCTTCCCGGAAATCCCGCGGGATCTGGAGTTACGCGGAATAAACTCCTGCGCGTACGAAGTAGCGGGCACACGCATAGAGGGCAACTTAGATTAACATATAGGATATTTTTTATCCCAGAAATCCCGCGGGATCGGAATTTACGCGGGAAAACCTTCTTCGCGTATGGGGTATAAATAGCTTCTAAACAAACATTAATATAAAACTAACAAACATTAATATAAAACTAACAAGTCTGTCTTCCCGGAAATCCCGCGGGATCTGGAGTTACGCTTAATAAACTCCTGCGCGTACGAAGTAGCGGGCACACACAAAGAGGGCAACTTAGATTAACATATAGGATATTTTTTATCCCAGAAATCCCGCGGGATCGGAATTTACGCGGGAAAACCTTCTTCGCGTATGGGGTATAAATAGCTTCTAAACAAACATTAATATAAAACTAACAAGTCTGTCTTCCTGGAAATCCCGCGGGATCTGGAGTTACGCGGAATAAACTCCTGCGCGTACGAAGTAGCGGGCACACACATAGTATTATAAATGCGAAAGTCTGTCTGTGACGTTTTCACGACTAAACCACCAGTCCGATTTGGATGAAATTCGGAATGAAAATATTTGAAGACCCAGAGTCACACATAGGCTAATTTTTTTTTAAAAATCAACCCCTAAAGGCTTGAAATAGGGGATGAAAGTTTGTATGAAAACAACGATTTTGATGAATTTTCCCAGGAAGATAGTTGATGACGTACTTTCTCCCCCACTTCCCCGGTTCGCGATATAAACGAATTCCACGCGGGCGAAGCCGCGGGCAAAAGCTAGTACCATATAATAGCCATGTTGCGACGTGAAAGAGTCACAAACAAACAAACAAACACACTTTCACATTTATAATATTAGTAAGGAAGTAAGGATGTAGAAGTTTCCCAAAAGTAATCTAGGGCGTCCACTAATACTACTGATAGTTTAAAACTTTAAATACGAAAGTAACTCTGCTAACTTTTCACATTGAATCCGCTGAGCAGAAATTTAGCGCAGAGACAGTTTTAGACCTGGAAAAGGACGTAGGCTTTGATGATCTAATGTCTAGATTGAGCGTCGCCCTACAATGAAAACAAAAAAACAAGGCAACAATAACAAGCATGTGTGCGTGCAGGCGATGTTTTACACGTTCGTCTATTGTCTATGTGTGCGTGATAATAATAATAATAATAAATAATAAACGTTAACACACTCATACCCCCGCAGTAGGTTACCAGGTACCTGTGTCGCGGGTGGCATGGACTACCACATATAACACATTACAATTACACCCATGACCCGAGTACAAATATTTATCTGCCACATAAATATCTGCCCCGGCCGGGAATCGAACCCGGGATCCCTCGCGTCGCAGTCAATCATACAATGATATAAAAATTGTGGCCAATACTTGGCTACGATTTTTTGACACGTTTGCGCGGATTCAATGTTCCATCTAGACATTTATATCATCAAAGGACGTAGGACAGTGTATGTTTCAAAAATATGTCATCTTGGGATACTTTCAACGATATTTAGTGTTGGCCGACTCTCATAAAAAAACGCTTCATACTCATAGCGCCACACTAGGATTCCCTTTGTCCTTTTCGTGGGTACCATAGACAACAGAGGACCATGGACTCAGACCAAAGAGAGTAATTTGTCGCTGGGAACTAAACCTAGAACTTTTCGAACAAACAACTGGGACTGGCAATTCAACAGAAACCGACGGCATAATCACTACATAGTATAAAACAGTCGCTTTCTCTGTCCCTTTGTGTCCTTAAATCTTTAAAACTACGTAACGGATTTTGATGCGGTTTTTTTTAATAGATAGAGTGATTCAAGAGGAAGGTTTATATGTATAATAACATCCATTAAATAGTTATTGCACCCGTGCGAAGCCGGGGCGGGTCGCTAGTTTAAATTATAAACATCACTTCTCTTTCCACACACCGCGCCTCCAGATGCGGAGCTGAACCCTTAACGACGGTCAATTGTCTAACCGCGACAATTGGCAGAATTATGTCACTAATGTACCTACCATTCTCGCTGTCTACTAATTTAGTTCTCACTCCACCATATTTCTTTGCTACTCGTAGATTTCATTCAGGACATTTTGTAAACTACGAGAATATAACGTGACCATTCTGATCCGTTCAGAACAGGACTTCATATGTTTTTGTTCCTCAGTTTCTACATTTGTGAACATTTACCTTCAACTCTTTGATGATATAATGTCTAGATCAATGATGTTTTAAATATCTAGATTGAGCGTCGCCCTACAATGAAAACAAAAAAAACAAGGCAACATTATCAAGCATGTGTGCGTGTAGGCGATGTTTTTCGCGTTCATTTATTGTCTATGTGTGCGTAATCTGTGCGTAATGATATAAAAGTTGTGGCCAACAGTTGGCCACAACTTTTTGACACGTTTTCGCGGATTCGATGTTCCATCTAGATATTTAATAAATCTTTGGTCTAGATAATATAAATAAATAAATTAGATTGAGCGTCGCCCTACAATGAACAAGATAGGGGAAAAGGGGATGTATAACTTCCCTCGACTCCATATAAAATATCTACGGCTATTGCACCTACCTTAAAACGGTTTTAATTAGACAGAGAAACTGAAATTGTTTGAAAGCTCTTTGACATTGTAGCCTCTTACGACGATGAGAATCCTACAAAGAATTGCTGAGCAATTGAAGTTATTAAAATAGTACTGCGATTAATTACACGTGAAGATATTTATTTCCCACGGACTTACTACAATGTCCATGATATTTATGTCGTTATGTCTACATCCAACACGGTTAGTTTCTTTGCAGTATCATTATTTATTTATCTGAGCAATTTTGCATCCAAAACGACCAAGATTCGGCAATATTCGACATTATAAAGTACTCTATGGGTTATAGATTATGGACACCCAGTCTTGCACTAGATTTACATAATACGGTAAATATTTTGTGAACTCGATAGCTAGGTAATCTACGGAACAGAAAAACAAGGCAAAGCATTACGTACACAGACTACGCAAAGGTCATTAAACCACAGCTGTTCCCGCCAAAAGTCGCCATCTTACGTCCGCACACGAGGCAAAGGTTAACACGCCATAATTCCTATACAACTAACAATGGATCCTTGTACGATAATATCTACAGTTACTGCATCGTATTAGATCATTCAATGCAAATAAAGAGCACTGTGTGCATTCCAGGAATTTGCTTAGCACACGCATGCAAATACGCGTCACGAATGATAAGTAAATTTTAGTTATTAATAACGATTGTGGGTGGCCTGAATTACAAGTAGATGTGTGAAAACAAAGATTAGCCCTTAAAAACTAATCAAACTTGGTTTTAACCCATTAATTGCCCAAAAGGGACCAAGTTGTCTCGATCTCACGAGTGTGAGGTAAGGTGACATGTGACAGCTGTCAAAAATTCATTATACACACCAAATACACACCTACATTTTTTTGGGTTTATTTAACTTATTGTAGTGACTGTGTCCATCACTGGAGCGATTTCCTTACTACGAGTTTTCCCAAGAACATGGACAGACGGATTATGTATTTTGCAAGCATCCTCCTATAACCCGAGTAATGCATTCAAATTACGAAGGCTGGCAGTATTCATCTATTGTATTCTATATTTAAACGTGTTTACGAAGAAATGTTATAAACACAGTATTCAATACATAAAAAGTATTCGCTGTCATTGTAAATTGTAAGCATTTACTTAAGGCATTTTAAATTCTCACCGTCCATCTACAATGAACCTTAATTACAGGGGCGGAAGTAGCATTTGTGTGCGTTGCCATTAAAACAAATTCCATATCGAACTCGATTAAATTGGACCTATAGTACCTGTTCCCTGTGTCACGGGTGCCATAGATAAACATTATAAGTAGATGGTAACATTGGTTTGAACAAACAAATGTTACTGCAGCGCCCCCTAGCGCGTTGTCACCGTAACACTATCTAAGAAGATGCACCAATCAATCCAGATCCCATCACTAAAAACCGCATCAAAATCGGAATAGCAATTTAGGAGATAAATGCCAACATTGGTTTACAATTTCCACACACATCCTCTGATCCCAAATGCTTATACCGTCGCCGATCCGTTGCGGGTTATAAAAACACTCACGCTATGAACGTACCTACCTATTTGTTTTTTTTAGGACCTTCCGAGCTCTGCACATCCCTAACCTAACACTCACAACAAAAAATTATTTATCTGCCACATAAATTACTTCATCTGGACATCGAACCCGAGAACATTTATTCACTGTTGCAGGGCCACTTTCAACTAACACGTTAAATCGTTTAAAAATTTGCCAAAAAAAGCGATTATTTTTTATTCCACAAAATTTGAGAACCACTGACCGAGCGACCCAAACATTGTCTATGGCAGTTCCGTATCTTTACAGCTCCATAAAGATAAACTCAAGAGAACAATAATTATAGATGAAACTTTCTTTCCTGCTATGTCAATTAAAATGGAAACACTCAACTAGTTCACATACCTTCTTAATTATAAATCAAATCAAATCAAATCAAATCAATTTTATTGCTCAAACTGTTTCTATAACAAGGTGATATTTCTAAGATTAATTTTAGTACTAACAGTTTACCCATGTCGGGCATGCAATTTCTATTTAGTTATTATATCTATTACATTTATTATATTATATTTATTACATTATGTATTCTTTTATTTTTAAAATTTAACAAAATAATTATTATTTATACAATGTCAAATTTATATAGGTATATCTCATGCAAATAGTCAAAAAAATAAATAAAAAACTTATTAATAATTTATAGTATAGTCAATTATTGCTAAAACATCTTTTTTATATTATATTATCAAGTGTCCATGTCAAAATACTCATTTAGGTCATAAAATACATTTTTATAGAGCCAGTCTTTTAGTTTAAACTTAAAATTACGGACATTAAGTGATTTTATGTCTAACGGCAAATGGTTGAATACTTTTATACCTGAATTGTACGCACCTTTTTCGTATATATTACTTTTGGCTCTTTCGATACAAAGGTCATATTTATATCGTTCTCTTACATCGTATCTAGTTCTGCACTCAGATTTTTTCATGAAGTAATCCATATTTTCTTTAACAAATACACACAATTCTAAAATATAAATATTAGTCAAAGTTAAAAATTTTTTTTCCTTAAATATATTTCTCAAAGAATCATCAGCGAACATGTTGTAGATTATGCGAATACATTTTTTTTGGAGTTTAAAAGTAAGTTTAGCATTAACAGAGTTGCCCCAAAAAATAATTCCATAGGTCAGAAGCGGATAAACATGACCAAAATAAGCAGTTCGTGCTGTATCAGTAGAAGTAGTCTCAACAAGAATTGACAAAGCATAGCACCAACTAGAAATTTTTGCGTTTATTTTGCTAATATGTGATTTCCAACTTACATGGGAATCTATAGATACTCCAAGGAAGTTTGTTTCATTAACTTGCTCTATCGTATTGTTTGTATCATATTTTATGTTGATATCAACTGCCTTTAATTTATAGTTTCTAAAGTGAATGATTTTAGTCTTCGATAAATTTACTTTCAGATTTATAGATTTTAACCAATTTACTATCAATGTAAGGGTAATATTAATTTCATTTTTAAGATGATTTATATTTTGCGATGAATCAGAGATAAAAACGGTTGCATCATCAGCAAACATCACACATAGATGATTTATTATATTTGGCAGTTCGTTTACATAAACCAAGAAAAGGAGAGGGCCTAAAATACTACCCTGTGGCACGCCTAGTATTACTTTTTCTGTTTTTGATTTCACTTCTAGAATTGTTTTAGTTTTTTTATCATATGTATCGATGAAAGTAAATTGCTTCCTATTATCTAAATAAGATTTAATGAGTTCATGTGCTACTCCACGAACACCTAGTTTCTCAAGTTGAGCTAACAGAACGTCATAAACTACGCAGTCAAAGGCTCGTGACATGTCAAGAAATAGGCCCACACATGGTATTTTATCATTTACAGCATCCCACATAGATTTGAGTAATTTGAAAATCGCCATTGTAGTTGATTTATTTTTTTGGAAACCAAATTGATTTATGTTGATAAGATTATTTGCATTAAAAAAATTCAAAAGTCTATTGTAAATTATTCTTTCAAATATTTTGGAAAAGTTAGACAACAGTGCTATTGGCCTATAATTATGGATATCACTTTTACAACCCTTTTTGTATAATGGTTTTATTTTGGCAATTTTTAAATCGTCTGGGAAAGTTCCCGTCTCTAGCATTAAATTCAGAATATACAGTAAGCGTGGATCATCAATGCAAGTGTCATTTACAATGATGTTGTCCACGGTTGATTTGATGTTATTCATTGCAGTAGTCTGTTTCTTAATAACATCCCAGGTAGCTTTCTGTTTATTACAACTATTTTTGATCAATTTTATATTACACTGACGTTTAGCTATTTTTGTTACTGTCTTTAAAATTTTACAATATTTTTTGTAGTATGGTACAAGCTGAGTCTGTTTATTCTTAATTATTCTTTGATGAATTGTTCTTTTAGTTTTGCTTGCTTGATATATACCTCTGGTTTGCCATTTCGATTTTCTATTACAGGTTATTTTAATACGTTTTAATGGAATGCATAATTCAAATATAATTTTAAAAATGTTTATAAAAACTCTATAAGCTGAATTGACTTCAGTGTTTAAGTATACCTCTGAAAAACTTACTTGCGAAATATACTTCAAAAATATCTCAATATAACTATCGATATTCCTCTTATGAATATACCAATATTTTTCATCGTATCCCTTACAACAGGGTATTTCGATGATTTGTGCTGAATGATCAGAAAGACCTAAATGTGCAACTCTGGCAGTGTAAGATTTTAAATTTGTCATTATATTATCTATACATGTTTGTGATTGTAAAGTAATTCTAGTTGGTTCATTTATGGTCAATGTTACATTGTATTTAAGTAAAATATTTTTGAATATTTCAGTCTTACGGTTATTTTCTAAAATATTTATATTAAAATCTCCTGCCAGTATTACTCTTTTCCTTGCATAACGTGATCTTAGGGTAATTTTAAATAATAAGAATTCTAGCATTTTTATAAATATATCGAAATTCGAATTTGGTGTTCTGTAGATACATATGACTAGATAATTTAGTACAGGCAACAAGATACCACAACATTCAAAATTTAACTCCGTGGACAAACAGTTAACAATATCAAGTTTTTTAAATTCAATTTCATTTTTAACATATATACACACACCTCCTCTTGATTTACTGCGACAAAATGAACTTGCTAGTCGGTAACCAGCTATTTGCAACATATTAACATTAAGATCCCTCAAATAAGTTTCACTAAAACATAATATATCAAGTTTAAATGTATTAACAATTGTTTCTATTTCATTGACCTTTGATTGAATACCTTGGATATTTTGATGTAAAATATTTAGAGAGTGTTTATACTTACCCAAGAAAAAACAGATTTTTTGAATTTGTTTTATCATTTTCAATATTTTGTTTAAATTTTTTGAAGTACTGCGGAATAGTTGTTTGTTTTAATTCATTCTTTTTTATTGATTTATGTTTGTTTCGTACAATTTGTAGAAAATAAGTATTGTAGTCGTTTGTGTCAATAGTAAAATTAATTTGAGTACTCACTTCCCTACATACAGAACTGCTTATTTTACTATTTAAATTTACGTACGTGCAGTTTTTAAAGCAATTTAGTAATATTTTCAACTGTGAGTTCAATTTACTTGTGTTTAAATACGGATTATGTAAGACACTTGTTACAATGATCTTTGGTTTTTTAAGATATTTTAACAAAGCAGATATTTCGGCAAACAATAACGTAGGATTACAGTCATTTGAACCTATGCACAGTATGACCCAATCATCTTCGCTGAGATCCATCGTCGTCAAGTTCACCTTATCTAGTATGTAGCCGGTAGGGGCCTCCGGATAAATCGATCCAGATATATTATATTTCCGGGGGTTATTATAACCCGATCGCAAAGAAATTAGAGTCGATGCGACACCAGTTGCTTGTTGATCGCCAATTATAATTATTTTATTTTTAATATCTGTACACGATGCGTGCTCCTTTAAGTGAGTATTTTTGATAGGTTTTATGCAATCGTTTTTTATGTTTATTTCATATTTGCCATCTTCTCTTAATTTGTTTTTGCGTATCATTGTATTTTCTGCTGCTGATTTATCTATGGGGCTTGGTTCTATATCAGATTTTGTCCTGTGACTATTTATTTCCATATTTTTTTTACTTGTCTGCTCGTCTTCTTTTGTATTACTTATGAATTTAGATGATACTGGAGTGTTTCCCTGACTTAAACATGTAATATTTTTATACGAATGTAGAGGTGACGCTCTGGGATATTTCATCGTTATATTTAACAACCTTTTTGACATACTTGCAGGTGACGAGTGTTTATCTATTTGGTTGCATTTAGAATTGTATGTTTGTGAGATTTTTTTAAGACAGTCAATTTGCTTATTTTGCTCTGAAATGGTGTGTTTAAGTTGGTTATTTTCATAGTGTAAAATCTCTATTTCATTATCAGCAATTTCCAGTTTTTTTTTTTAAAGAAGCCAATTCATTCTTCAATTCGGTGACGTATTCGGTGGATATGTCATCGTAATCATCGTTGTTTAAACTTTGTAGACTTATGGACGTCGAATCAATCAATGTGGCGTTTAGGTCGATATCGTCAGAAATGTTTAAATTTTTTTCTGATTCCGATCTTCGAATTTTTCTACGCAAAGTTACATTATCCATGCTGTATTTTAATGTAAATTGCTTTGAGAAATTTTATTCACAATTATATACGATATACATTCAAATCACGTGTATTTAATTACATAGCTCAACCATGATACTTTTGGCCATCGTCAGCATATAAATAAATAAATAAATAACGCTTCACACTCATAGCCCCACAGTAGTATTCCCCGTGTCGTGGGTGCCATGGACAACACACAAGACAAGAACATACACCCAGACCGAGAACGGAAATTTAAACTCATCATTCAAATTGCCACCTCGCTGGAAATCGAACCCAGAACCCTCGGAACAGCGATCCGGCGTGTTAACCATTGCGCCATTCAGGTCTTCAAAGCTGTCCCATTACTGTCCCACAGCTGGGCAAGAATCTCCTCTCCAAGTGGGAGGAGCCATAGTCCACCGTATTGCCCAAGTGCAGATTGGCAGACTTCACACACCTATGAGATCTTTATGGAGAACTAGTAAATCCGCCCTCGCTTCGCTTCGGGAAACCAGTCCCTTCAAAAATCTTTACAAATTTTAACAAATTATGTTATTCCGATGTCTAAGCTATATTACTGCAAAGTTTCATGAAAATCCGTTCAGTAGTTTTTGCGTGAAAGAGCAACAAACACACATACATCCTTACAAACTTTCGCATTTATAATATTAGTAGGATAGAAAGTAGGACTCTCAGGTGTGCAGGTCTGATCACCGAAGCACCGATTTCGATAATTCTTTCGCCATTCGAAAGGTAATGAATGCCGAGTGGTTCCATAAAATATGAGCGACATCTGGAGAATAGTTTTTGAGTTATCTTGACTTGAAATTAGTTATTTTTTTGTGAAACGTAAGTTTATAGTCCCTAGTCCCTTTGAGCCTAGTTCTAAGTCGGTCACAGTTGTTATGGGCGGCAGCGGAAGGGTGGTGCTGCATGCTCGTTTGCTATCTTAATTCCATAAAAAAAGTTACTAACCATATAATTATGTTTTAAAATTAGTACGGGGGAGATTCAAACCCGGGGCCCCGGTTCAGGAGCCTAATATTTCCTAGCAACTACTAAACATTTTGTGCAACAATTCCAGTGCTTACTTACAAATTAAACAAAAATACTTAATTTAGGGGTTTGTTAATTAAAACCCCTTCAGCTAACTCGTCATCCTAGTCCCGATATCAGTCTTGTACTGCTCACAGTGGTCATGGGCGGCAGTGGAATGCTGTATCACATAAATCACAACTTGTATTTCATTAGATAAAAGTTTGTAAGCTTAATAAAAAAAATATTCAGAAACTAGGTTTTAAAATAAGCAGTCAGTTTGTTTAAGTGATGGAATAGCGTAAAAATTGATTTAAATATAAATTACTAACTGACCCGGCAAACGTTGTTTTGCCAAAAAATGTTAAGGGTGAACAACCCTTATCACTAAGGGGTATGAAAAATAGATAGTAGCCGATTCTCAGACCTACTGAATATGCATATAAAATTTGGTAAAAATCGGTAAAGCCGTTTCGGAGGAGTAGGGTAACTAACATTGTGACACGAGAATTGTATACTTATACTTATACATATAAGATTAACAGCTAACAAGCTTGTTGTCCTGTTAATAAATAGAGTTAGGAATCAAAAGATTCTTCAGTTCAAGTAAAGATCTCTTTGTTGATGAGTAATTTTCTGAACAACTCTTTTTGTTAGAGGTCGCTGGCCACATTATCACTGAGGTCTAGCGACCTTTAATCGAAGGAACCGAACCCCAGCGAATCTGCTTCGTTGGTTAAGCAATGGTGTTTACTGGTAAAAGACTTGTTTTAACTCAGATAAGCTTACGAAATGCCCACAAGATACCAAATATTATGCTTAGGGACATCGTCAACGATAATAATTATAATAGATTCTGAGTTGTATCACTAATAACTTCAAAAAACAAGAAGAACATTATAAAAGTTAATCATCGCGGCCCTTTTCTTTTGATCACAAAAAATAAAACCATAAATCTTATCGTTGATCGCCATTAGACTTTTTTGGCGCCCACGCAAACTTTTAAAACAAAAAAAGCCAAAGGTCCTCAACCGTCCAGCCTAACTTTCGAAACTTTTGTACTTATGACGTTTATGTTTCCAAACCACGCCGAAATCATGACTTAAAAAGTAAGACAGCGCGTTCAACTCACCATAAAATCAACTGTGAATACTGTGATCACCAAATCCTGTTCTTGAATCGCTTAAACAGTAAAAGATCCTTTCGCACGCACAGAACTATATCAAAACCGAATCGAAACGAACACATGTCACTGCAACTAACTGAAGTGCATCGTTACTAAACTAACTCCCGTACAATTAAGTTGTATCGAGTAATTACTGTTATTCAAACATCTTGCTTCAGTAACTATCGTTAAAATACGCAATTATGGTACGACGCGTTCGCCGCGCGTCGCGTCGCATTTTGACTAGAGAGGGAGTCAAGTCGAAGATATTTTTACCTGTGAGAGCAAAAAAGTTTTGACCGAACACGACTTAATCCGACCCTCGACGCATTATCGACTTAACTGCCACAACACAAGACCGAAATTCCTTTACAGCTCATAATTGCATTAGTGTGACTGTAAGCTAAACTTTGGATAAGATAAAAACAACTTAATTTTAAAGACATAAAGTTGATTTTGCGCTGTAACTCCGTAAAAGCTCAACCAGTATGCTACAATTCAATGTATGTGTTGGGCAGTTGGTTGCAATCAGAGATTCTCAAAGTTTACCAATCGAGACATTAACTGCCGACCTATTTAATGGCATGATGAATTGATACGTATTTCGGGATCAAATAGGACAGGAAATGGGGAGACGGGACTTTAATGTCTTGTTTCGAAAGTAGAGGATGTATTAAGAATGACTAAATAAAGTATGTCGTCCTTGCACATATAGAGATTAATAATAATTAAACTTTAATTGAACATAATTGCAGTGTTTAATAAGCGTTAGTCTGTTCACATAATTACATGTACTTAAATGACGACTTAAATGATGGTCATTGTTAAGAAAAATATTGACAAAATAATAGACAAGCTTGGTAGCTTGTCTAGCATTAGGTTAATGGTCAACTGCAAAAAGTGAGAATCGCTTATGACGTACTTATGCAATAACTATTTTATTTCAAGTAGATACTTAGATATTGAATGGTGTGCAAGTAGTAACTTGTTATATAAAATATACGTATCTACATTAAAAACGTACAATAAGTAAGTAATTCATAATGCTTTCCTACAAGGATATGTGGGACTCCACGGGGTGTTCTACACCGCAACTTTTCATAAACGACTCTGCCAAACAAACCAAATAAAAACCTACTATGCACTACTATCTAAAACTACAGCAAGGCGAAGAGCTATCCTATCTAATCTAAAATATAATAAACGTAACGTAATAATGTAGCTAAGCAGTAATATAAGCGTACAAACTTAGATTACTTTAAATAATTTTAGCAACGTTCTTACTTTTATAATACTCAAACTTAGCATAGTTACACCTACACTATATTTATACTTTACAAATTAGAATACCTACAATACTTGTCATAAACATTTTAAAAAAATTGGTTGCCTGTAAAGTCGGTATACGGGCGAAAGTTTTACGTGACAACGACTTTGAGTGGTAAAATAATTTTAATGTGAATATTCATTCGTATAGTAGGAAGAAGGATGAAATAATAGTAACAATTTAAAACATTTATTTATACTGTCTAACCGTCATGTGAAGGCGGAAGCAATTTAAGTTTAATGTTTTATTTTTGTTAAATAGTTCCTCACTTGTAAACAAGATGGCATTGTACCAATTTGTGAAACGCGCTAACGAGTGTAACGTGGAGTTTATATAAGAGAAAAATTTGTAAAGGGCAATGTGTCGACTTCTTTGGTTTTATAATAAACTGCTATTTTGGGTTTGGAAGCAGTTGTGGTTATTTGTGAAGTTGACCCTGCGTTCCCGTATCTTCATGGGGTAAACATATACAAAGAATTATATTTAAAACATTGTAACACCATCCGCCATCTAGCGCTGCTAACCGTTAGACCATTAACCATTAGTCACAACTAAGTGAGGTAACAAACTAGTTACTCTACTTTTCCAGAGATGGCGCTGTACCATTTTCTGAAACACGCCAACGTGTGTACGCCGTAGCTACTATAAGTAACGTGAGCGGAGCTACTAACGCAGTTTCTTGAAGTGCCACCCGGCAAGACCAATTTATAAGACGTTGTCACGTCAATAAAACAAAAAAAAATCGAAACCATAAAAATAACAACACGTAACGGAACTCAAATCGCGTTGCGTAAACCCACGAAGGTTGAGAACCAGTGTCATCGTATCCAAACTGGTTTGGCCGTAGATAAAACAGCCTTATTGAAGGCTGTGGCATGAATTAACTATACTCGCATTGTTGTTATCTAGTTATTGTAACGTTAGTTTTACTTCACTGTAACGAGACCACTAAACTTTAGCGTCGGACTTTTTCTTTGTGAAGTTTGAAAATGGAGCACAATGCCACTTACCTCAAATGAACCTAAGTATTAATCAATAATAAAAGCTTAGGCACCGAACTTAATTCTTCAGACATAGTATTAGCACAGTGGTTTTCATTTTATTTTAGAAAAAAATATTATGTAGAGCTATGCTACAAAATAACTACGCTTGGTACACAAAATAACTGTATTGTTAAGGAAGAAAGAAGAAAAAAGAAAATAATGTACAGGTGTAAATTACACCTACACAATTTATAAAACTTTAAAAATATACTTAAAAAAGCAGTGGTTTATGTTTTTTGTTTTCAATAAGCTAAAAATTCTTATTTAACATAGCATCATAGCATGGTATCTGAAAAACTATTCACTAGTTCTATTAACAGAACTACTAGGAATATAGGTACTTGTTTATCAATTCACAACTATTAAATCCTAACAACCAAACCGACACACATTTGACTGTTATTTTAAAATATGGGTAAGAGGTGAATTTTTAAAATTTAATCAAAACTGAGAGAGAAAATATGACCCTACTTTATTATGGAATGCCGACCACCCTTCATGCATGATAATTTTAACAAGGCCCCCTTACACCCATAGGGCACTTATGAGATGAGGTGGGTATTTTGATAATTATAATTGGATCATAGACAATTCCGGGTAGGAAGTCCATATCAGAATTTGTCCTAAGTTTTCAGGCATTACAAATTTCATACAGATTATTAACAAGCGCAGGAAGAATAGCACACGAAATCGATAGCAACTACGTTAATTTATGTGACTTACATATTTAAAAAACCGGCCAAATGCGAGCCGGACTCGCGTACGAAGGGTTCCGTACCATTATGTATAAAAACGCCAAAAAAATCTGGTCTGTTGTATAAAAGCCTCACTTAAATATTTAATTGTTTTATTGTAGCCACATATTACGCCCAACGCCATCTCTTGGACCGAATAGTAACTAAACTTACGTCGAATGTATGGGCACCCACTTAAATATTTATTTTATTCTGTTTTTTTAGTATTTGTTGTTGTAGCGGCAACAGAAATACATCATCTGTGAAAATTTCAACTGTGTAACTATTACGGTTCATGAGATACAGCCTGGTGACAGACGGACGGACGGACGGAAGGACGGACGGACGGACGGACGGACGGACGGACGGACAGCGAAATCTCAGTAATAGGGTCCCGTTTTACCCTTTGGGTACGGAACCCTAAAAAGTAATAAAGTTTATTTCATAATGTACTTCAAAAAGCACTGTGTGACTGTGTGTACATATGACAAGTAGTTTTTGAGTTATAAAGATCTCTCGTAATATCATCAGTCATCGGCAACAACGAAGTCATCGCCGATAAAGAAGATGGATAATATAACTTTTAAGAATAAAATAGACTAATCGTTTAGGAGTTTTCTTCTCTGTATTTGACCATCTTTGCCATAACACAACACTTTCCTAAAACCATCTACTAACTGGACTAACCATCCTAGTCCCTTTGAATCTAGTTCTAGGTCGGTCACAGTTGTTATGGGCGGCAGGGGAAGGGTGGTGCTGCATGCTCGTTTGCTACCTTAATTCCATTAAAAAAACATTGCATTTTCATTGGCACTTGACCTCTGTGCAATTTTTTAAGCTAATCAGACTTCTTGAAGTTGATCAAAATTAGGCTGAAGTTTCCGTAACATACATTCATACAGGTCAAACTAATATAAAGGTGTTTTATACAATGCCAGCTTAACAAAATAGTAGATTGTATAACAAGGGAGCAAAGTAATATTTTTACGGCGAGGGCGCTTTTATGAATCCCGAGCGTAGCGAGCCAAAAATATTTGCTCCCGAGTGATACACTTTACTTTTCATCCCCCCCTATGAGAAAATAAAAGGCGCCTCAAATTCAGGAATTATACACAGTCACTTAAAGAACTCATTTTTCAAAATAAAACCATGAATTTTTAACGATCCGAACTGAATTCAAAAAGTGCGCGAAAAAGATAATTGCGGGGCACTTATTTAAATAAAGAGGGCGAAAAACTCATTCCCGCCCGCTCAAAGTTTCTTATAGAAAACACCAACTTTGGGCGCATTTAAAGGTGAACCAAGTCGTCTTTTTCGAATAGGTGGGATGAAAAATAATTTTGCGACAATATCTCAGGACTAACGCTTTGTTAGGACTTATAATTTCCACCCTCTTTGTAACTTAGGGACCTCATTTCTCTCGACACCGATTAACGGAATTGGGTGATAAAACTTTAATGGCATCACAGAGTTCCTTGGATGCCTACTATTTTAATTATACGATAGATGTCGCTAGAGTGCAATAATGTGTAATTGTGTCTGTAATTACTGAGTTCCGGTCTGTTTAAATGCGACGACGCTTAGGCGCTTTGCCCACGGAGCAACTCGAGTTGAGGCAAGTATCAACTTTTCCTGTAAAAAGTTGATAGTTGTTACAAAGTTTACGGTTGTCGCAATTTATAGCAATTTGTGAGCAACTTTGGATACCTGGCGTTCGTCCACAGTTCGCTTTTCACGTCATTTTCTACCGCGTACGTGTAAACTGATGTGGAACGAACTTCATCCCTCAGTATTCCCACAGTGCTATGACATGGGGTCCTTCAAGAAGCGGGTCTATCCCTTCCTTCGAGGCCGGCAACGCGTTGGTGGCGCCTCTGGTGTTGCCAATGTCCGTGGGCCACGGTGATCACTTACCATCAGGTGACCCGTCTGCTCGTTTGCCTGCTTAGGCTATAAAAAAAAACTTTTATGCGAGTTGCTCTATCTACGCATTTCCGGGTACAGGCAGAGGGAGGGAGGGTGTGAAATCGTCCGACGCGTTGCGATTGACAGTTGCGGAAACCGGCAACTTAAAAAACCGGTATAATATTAATTTAACAGTTGCTAGTATTGGTCTGAGAGCATAAATAGTAAATTATTTATAGCATGTTTATTAATAGTCGGCATTTTAATAATATCAATGATTTTGCAACAATTCCGACGGTCATGTGTGAAGGAAATTTTAATTGCTTTAACCGACTTCAAAAAATGAAGACTTGAGAGTTGAGACACAGACAAACAGCGAAAAATATAAGAATCATTTGGGTTCCATTGTGATAATATATGTACATACATAGAGCCAAATAATAGTTATTTTTTATGTATCTTCCATTAACATAAGCGATTACTTCACAGACTTATGAAAAATAAGCAGACGTAAAATATGGGAGAAAAAAGCGTGCCAGTTACAATTACAACTACATAGACAATGACAATTCCTATACAAAACATTCGTGGTCTACAAATGTTGTCTATGGTCCTCATACTAAAATTGAGCTTCTTGTAGCTTAACAAAATGGCGGGAGTGCTTCAACCCCATTTTGTCTGTGTGGGTGAGTGTTGCAACAACAAAAATAAAACGAAATAGACTTTGTACGTGTTATGGGAGAGAAAGGGATGAAACTATTGCCTACATACATACGTCTTTGTAGTGATGAAAATTATGTTAGGTCTGATTGTTTTATAAGTCTGTGGTATCTTCCATTATCATACAGCGATTACTTTTTACAGACTGATAAATAGTAGGTAAGTATAGATATTAATTCTTTGTAATACAGATCATATTTCTAGAACTATTTATAATGTCATTGATTTCTACAACGCATTTATTTCTGTACATAATTGTTGATAATTAGTATAATTAAATAAGTGTCGAGATGGGAGGTGTAAAACAATGAACAATGATAATTACAGTTTAATAATTAATAATGACTATGACATAGCAGTGTATTTTATATTATAGTGCAAAGTGTATTATCCATTCTTCTATCTGTCTATCTACATCTATCATCTATCTATGTTCTATAGATCCTAATTAATATATATTATAAAATGTGAAAGGTTGTGTGTATGGATGTTTGTTACTCACGCCGCATCAACTGAACAGATTTTGATGAAACTTGGCAATGTTATAGCTTAGGTATGTTCCAGTAATGCTACGGCTCCATCTGTGTATGCGTTCATGGTGTTAATGTCGAACTACGCGTAGCGTAACGCACTAAGGACTGGACACTTGGCTACATCTGCGTGTTCAATCATTCCAATTTCAAATTTCGCGCTGCCCCGTTCCCGCCTAAAACATAGTAGGCGACATCCTTGTTCTACCATATCGTGTCGTCTGGCTCTATCATTAGTGCACTAAATTCGGCGCTAAAACTCTTTGATGTGTCGAAAAAACCAACGCCCGATTTAGCGCTTAACGTTTAATGCCATATAATTACCGCGCTAACCCCTTGGCTACAGCTGCGTAATGTCAAATTTAGTGCACTAATTAACGCGTTAAGGCGCAGGTGGAGCCGAAGAGTTTCGCTGTTTGCGCACGCTAATCTCAGAAATGGTTGAGGGGATTCATTACTTTCATTGGGAGATAGAGGAGTATGTGGAGCAACATATAGACTACTTTTATCCCGGAGTTCCCGCGGGATCGGGATCCACGCGGGAAAATTCGTATGTACGAACGAAATCGCGGGAAACAGCTAGTGTATAATAATTTTCCACTCGTAGATTTGCAGTTGTGCATAAGTGTATTGACAAATACTTAGATACATGAATATCTAAATGATTTTGACTTTGACTGGCGGAAATGGAACAACTGTGCTAATAGTGCTAATAGCCTGGAAGCGGCGTCAACAAAATTATGCAACTGCGGGCGGTCGGTAGTTGCATGGGTGACCGCTAGTGACTATATCTTGAGCGCTTCCGTGCTTCGGAGGGCACGTAAAACGGGTTTTTCCCGTTGGCTCCCATTCCCGTTCTCACCCGTCCCACTAGACCCCGAATTCCGATTTGACAGATATCGTCAAATAAAAGTAAACATTGCTTAAAAGTACAGTTATGTCAATCCCAGATCAGTCAGCGATGAGAGACCCGTGCTCAATAGTGGGTATTTCTAAGTTCAGCGTTCTTGACTTCGCGAAGGAGCCTTAGGAATTTACAAAATAAAAAAGCCTGTATTTTGTTCCACAACCTCCTTTATTTTTCAGGCAAAGTCCCATAAAAATCGTTCAGTCGTTTCGGAGATTAGTCCGGAAAAACAGAGAGACAGACACACAGACACTAATTTTGAAATCGTTAATTTGTGTTTTACTATCGTGTAAATAGGTACCCAACTAAGTAAGTATACTATGTACCTACTTTCGGAAAAAAAACAGTTATTTTGAAATCACATACCGACCCTCGATTTTATTTATACTTAGGTATGGAAGTAAATAAAATGTAAAGTAAATCTATCAAATTTAGTGTGTCTAATTAATTTGTTAATTACAACTAATTTACAAACTTGAGGTCTCTTAGGTACATAATCTAGGCTAGACGTAGGTAACATTTTCAAAATCTTCAAATAAGTACAACGATTTTTTTAAGTTCGAAGAAATGTAAGAAAAAGATAATTATTTCCTATCTAGCAAAGACACTGTGTAGGTATCTCTATCTAAGTATATCTATTATGTGATTGCACCATTATTAGTTTTTTTTTAAATAATTATTTATTATTCTTTCAAGTGCACATTGAAGTTATATTATTATTCTAGAACATTTTATTATATATTAGCTTCCGCACGCAGGCTTCGCCCGCGTGGAGTTCGTTTAAGCTTCACCCCCCTATTTCACCCTCTTCGGGGTGGAATTTCCAAAAATCCTCCTTTAGTGCTCCCCTACACTCCCTAAGGAACATACATATTCCATATTTCAGCTTCTTCCGTTCAGTAGTTTCGGCTGTGCGTTGTCTGTCAGTCAATCACTCAGTAACGCAAGAGTTTTATACATATATGTATATAGAGTTGAGAAAGATGACAATAAAACGTGTTAAACGGACCAACGGATATAAAAGGACGAACGGTTTGCTGACTTCATTATTGCAGCTAAAGTGCTGGTCGCTAGTGTTTCTATTTTGAATCAGTGCAAATATCAAGAAAAAATGAAAATTATTTTATATCTATCCGTCGTGACGGCTGTATTTGCTGTTGAGAAGGTACTGTTTATTTAAGGATAAAAAAATAGTTTCTGTATTTCCTGCCACTTACGTGTATTTTTTTGTATTATGAGATTTGGGCCTGGAGCGAACAGCTCGTTCATTATTCTCAAATAATCTTGCATATTTTAATACATCCATTTCATATTTAAAAATCTAGATAAATCATTAAAACATTATAAATTCAAGCCTATAGGTAGGTACTATTGTGTGCGCGGTGCGTAAGACGACCATATTTCGTTATTCCCATCATTTTCCGCAAAAACGGAACATGCACAATGTGGTAACAATATCCTCGATCTAAAAAGCGATGTCTCATGCATGTTCATATTACAAGCCCAAGGTCCTTAAGAAAATTGCTGGTCTCCTGTATAGATTTTTTTAATACCTACTGAAGATTTCGACAATAATAAGATTACATTTTTATGGAGAATTAAATTTATATTTATCTATTATTTGGGATAACAGTTTGTATGGGTGACACCACGAGGATTGCATCGGGTGACACCCACGTTTTGATTGAGTCACCGAGAGTATGGAATTGTCACTCCCCGCTAAAACAACTTTATTACGTGTGCCCACAGTTCAGTTTAGCTTGTAAAAAAAATTACTTAAGGCATTTTCAATTCTCGCCCTAAGTGTACAATTAACCTTTATCATAGGAACAGCAAGATGGCTGTGTGCGATGCCATTAAAACGAATTACACATCGAACTCGAACGGAATATCACTTTTTTAGAGGCGACCATCTCAGTCCACAGGGGTAGCAACGCATCTGTGACCTAATTAGAAATAGACTCATACTAACAATAACTAACTAGACTATTACTAACATTAACTAACAGGACTAATTCACTAACAGTCCCTGTCCTCACACTTATTAACAAACTATCCAACTAATATTCTAACACCATCTACTAACTGGACTAACCATCCTAGTCCCTTTGAGTCTAGTTCTAGATCGGTCACAGTTGTCATGGGCGGCAGCGGAAGGGTGGTGCTGCATGCTCGTTTGCTATCTTAATTCCATAATTAAAAACAAAAAACAAATAAATGTATAGTTGTACACATTTTTTTTTTCAGGAACCATTCAAACTGGCGAAAGAAGTCTCCGCTAAAGTGAAGGAGCTATCAACTCCGTGCGCTGACGAGTACAATCTGGACCACAGCGTCATCCTGAAGCTGCCGGCCGGCACGGTGCCTGATGACGAGGCCGGCAGGAACTTCGTGTACTGCGCAACCAGCGCCAATGGGTTCATCGTGGAAGATGGACACATGAACGAAGACAACGTAGTTGGCCTCCTAAAGGATCATCCTCTCCAAGAACAAATGAGAGAAGCTGTGAAAAAATGCAATGAAATAACCAAAGAAAACCCCCTGGCCACTGCTATGGCCATGCACAAGTGCTTTGCTGAGCGGTCTCCAGTTCGTTTAGTGTTGTAATAATAAAATAAATCAAATATAGTGTTATTATTGTGTTATAGTTCTAGAATAACTTTTTAGAAAAAAAAACTTCAAAATCAATAAAAGGTTTTGTTGTCAATATTCATTGAATAAATCGGATTGAAACACGTCACAAGCATTTTATTTTGCCTTTTTTAATATTTCATAATGAATTGAAAATTAGCAATGTGTATTAATTTTTATAATTGTAAATTTGCTCCGTCATTGACTGTTAGGCGGAATGAAGTTCGCCGGGACAGCTAGTTCTAGAATAAATTTTTACAAAAAAAAACCAACTTCAAAATCAACTCAAAATTAACCGTCAGATGTCGCTCACATTTAGAGTAGATCAACAAGCACTATTCTTCAATAAAAAAGGGCTCAGTAAATAGCATTTTTATATTCTACATCGATGCCTGCGGTAAAATAATTTTGTGAATTTCATAACCAAACCAATATAGTGAGAAGTTCCTTTGTACAAAGTACCCTATTTCCTACGAGTTGTACTGAAAAATTAATCGTAGGCTTCATGTTCCAAACAGCTTTATCCATACTAATATTATAAATGCGAAAGTCTGTCTGTCTGTCTGTGACGTTTTCAAGGCTAAACCACCGGTCCGATTTGGATGAAATTCGGAATGAAAATAGTTGAAGACCCAGAGTCACACATAGCCTACTACTACTACTACTAGGTAATAATTAATGATCAGCTAACTCATGCGGGGTTAGAAGATAGATTTCTTTTCGAGACTTTTAATTTAAAAAAATCTTTCCTTTGGTCCTTTCATTGACCAAAAAAAATATCAATGGTAATAACACCTATCTTTATTGGTTACAAAAAATAGAAATACTTAATTTTAAACATTTATTCCATTTTCTACTTACAACTTACTAAACTATTTTACAGCATTGATTTATAAATTACAACAGAAAGTAATTAGAAAAAATTCAAAATATGCGGGTACGTCAAAAAAATGGGGGTAGACAAGAAACAATCTTATTTTAAGCCGGAATTCCGTTATTTTTCCCTTCTTCAAGCACTAGACTTCGGTTTGGGCACCCAGGGCTCAACTTTCGGCCTGGTGGTACTGTAGGGCACGTACTGACCGGTGGTACCAGACAGGTTTTCGTTCCAGTCTTGCATCCACTTATACTTGGGTCTTGAGGGGTCCTGTGAACAGAATTTAATCGTAAAGAAACTTCTGACCCTGATGGAGAACTATTTATACAATCGTTTTTTAACAACTTCAAAAAAACGAGGAGGATCGCATTTAGACTAATTTTTTTATGCGTGTCACCTCACAACTTAGTACTGCATGAACCGATCTTGATATTTTTTTTTATTAGAAAACTGATGCTTCACGTCTGGAGTCTTACTACGAAAAAGGAACGTATTAGACGGATGACGGCCGTCTAATACGTTCCTTTTTCGCACGGTCGTCATTCCTTTTCAAGGAAATATTGCTTGCTTTCTAGACGTACTCGACACATACTTTGCTCACATCAGCAGCATTCTCCAATAAAAAATGTGTTCATTATTTGAGATATGATCACTTTTGTTGTAAGAAATCCAAAGTACGTACGGTGACGTAACGTACATAATGACAATGTCCGTTTTTCGTAGTAGGTCTCCTGGTGCCTAATTTTGAGCGACATGTGATTTTTTGATCAATTTTGAAGTCGGTTATTTTTTATAAGAAGTTAATGATAGGATAAAGAAACAAACCTGATGGGGAGGCAGGTCAGTTTTGTAATGCAGCCAGCCAAACCATTCAGCGGGGACCTGGAAATGAGAAATTATTATTTTTAATAAATTATAGCACACAAGAAAATTTTATAATTATTATTTTTAATCGGTGGTTATAAGCTCAGCCTTTTTCATTTAAGACATGACCAATAACATAAACATTTTTTATGCAATTTGATTCAGCAAAGGAATTATGTGAAGCGTTATGCCTGGACAAGAATCGAGCTCCGACTGTTCACGACTGTATTTGTGAGAGGTGTAGAAAACTTTGATAACGTGATTCAGGGTTGTCGTGACGTCATTTTGTTACGTGTGTAATATTGCTATGTAGGCATCAAATAGGCAGACAAGCCACAAGATCGTAAGTGGTCAAAGATATTAAAACTATAGATGGGTGACATTCATAAAAGTGGATTGCCTTTTTGAATCCACTCCAATAAAATTATTTTAAGTAAGAATGCGAAAGACAAGGTACAGAATGTGTGAAACAGAAAGAGTTAGCTACATGAAAAGTACCACAATTGGCAGACTTGACTGCTCACTTTTTGCTTGTGTATAGTACTTCTCTTTCACTCATAAAGTCACAGACACTAGCAATACCAAAGACAATCAAGGGTTCAATGTATATCTAAATTTTCTTCTAAAAAGGTAATAAAGGAAGAAATTAAAAATATTTTCCACAAATTAACATGCATGTTCTTTGGGGAATGTAGAGGTGCATCTAGAGAGAATAAAAGGGGGATAAATTGAAGCAAAAATTTGATGCCCATGAAGCCGTGTGGAGAAATCTAGTTGCCATAAGACTCATACCTGACTGCCATCATAATTCATGTGGAAGTTATCAGAGTACTCCACCCATCGGTTCCTGCTGTAGAAGTAGCGAGGGTTCTCGTAATATTTGTTGCCAAACTTGTCTTCTCCGACCAACCTGCCATCCTTCAGTTCATCTTGTCTGGAAAGGAAATTAGACTGATTAAGAATGCAATGGGAACTGTACATCTTACAATAGGTAAAATAATAATTTAAATACTGTCAAACTAAGACTCTGTTATAAATAAATAATGCTACACACTCAAAACACCCATAGCCCCACACTAGGATTCCCTGTCTGTCTCATGAGTGCCATGACCAATACACAAGACAAGGACACACACCCAGACTGAGCATAGAAAATTAAACTCATCCAAAGTTCCGCCTCACCAGGAATCAAACCTGCCCTGTTTCAAACCTTGGAACAGCAATTTGGCATGTTAACTAATGTACCATTTGGATCGTCAATGCAACCTACATTAAGCTGTTTTGTGTATGTGTGGTGTAACCAAAGATGTTTTAAATATCTAGATGGAATATTGAATCCGCGCAAACATATCAAAAAATTGTGGCTAACTGTTAGCCACAATTTTTATTTTTTATATCATTACACACATATTACGCACTCATAGACATTAGACGAAGGTGTAAAACATCGCCTGCACGCACACATGCTTGATAATGTTGCCTTGTTTTTTTTGTTTTCATTGTAGGGCGACGCTCAATCTAGATATTTAAAACATCAAATGGTGGTAGCTATGCCCAGAATAAAGTATCTATACTGTGCTTGCACTCAATATGGAATGCATTTTAATTATATCCTACACAAATGCCAACTTTCCACCCCTGTGATTAAGTTAAGATATGTGCAGATTAACGGCAAGGATTCTAAAACGTAAGTAAACCTTGCTTACAAGCCAAATTGAACTGTAATAATAATAATACTCTTTATTGTACACCAAAGCAACACGATTACAACAATGTAAAGAAAAACACAAATTTATACAAAAGGCGGTCTTATCGCTAGAGCGATTTCTTCCAGACAACCTGAAGGGCTAGAAGTTATGACTATAGAATTATGTTCATAGGGGCAGGGTGTACATATGGATATATTGAGAAAACAGTAATAGTATATAAAATATAAAGAGATGTATAAATATATAACATAACGGGATATATTGAGAATAAAAACGAAGAAAAAGAGCACAGATTTAGATAAACAGACTAAGACTGTAATCACATGTAATAAATTTGTTTTTAGCAAGGAGTGGCAATACCATTTTCTCGACTACGCAGGTATACAGTGGATTTTTTGTTTTACATTATATAAGTTAATGCTTGACTACAATCCCACCTGATGGTAAGCAGCAGTGCAGTCATGGGTGGTAAATCGCACTAACTTGGAAGCCTATTCACTCTTGACTTGAAGACTTATATTGTAATCGGACGGGATACCGACGCCGGCAATTTGTTCCAGTCCTTATTTTTTGTATTGGAATCAGTCAGTGGCAACAGTCTGTGAAATATTGTACATCTGGTGGAATAGCAGTTAGCACCCTTCCACTCTATTGTGTACCTGTACATGCTGGTGTTATGGTCTATAATAGGTTATTCACGACCTTTGCTGTGCATCAACGACTATTTTAAAAACAAAGCAATACTTTAACTCCATAGTGTTGAATGAATAAACAAAATAATATTCAATAACATAACCTATATAAATTACATAACGTTTTACCTGTATAGTTTCCACAATGAAGCCCGAATCCCTCCATTCTGGCGTATAATATTAAAAAACGTTGCTACCTTATCGAGGGCAAGTATTTTAGCGAGGGAATTATTCGACATTTTTTGTAACTTTTACTATTCTACGCTTGTTCGTGTACAATTTTGTCAATCAAAATCAAATTTTTTAAACTGACATTAAAAATGACAAATCAGCTGTTGTGACAGTTGACAGTAGTAATGGACACAGATTAACCAAGACCATAACACTTAATCAAGCAAACAATAGAGATACAAGTATAGATCAGTGAAGCAGATAGCAAATGGACAACAAAAATAACCTTTTTAATAATATTTTTCTGTTTGCATTTCAGAGAGTGGGATAGCACCGAATTCTGTATATGAATGCTATGAATTCCATTCATTGATTTACATCGTGGATTTGTGGTGTTCGTCTTACCGCGCTCCCTCACATTCGCGCGAACCTTTGTACATACATATAGCAAGAAGTAAGAAGTACATATACAAGTACACGAGCTTTGACATGCATTAAAACCACGAAAGTATCAGTCCTACACATGTGGGATAAAGTAAATCCAACTTATCTCTGAAACGAAGAGAGGCGCTGTCGGACACATTGGACCAATCATCGAGAGGTAGTAACTGACAGATGAATGACCACCACAACGTACTTATGAATGACTTTCTAACATGGCGACATTAGTTCCAATTTTTGCCATTTCAGAGATAAATTGGGCGCACTATAGCGTATGCGCGCGAATTTGAAGGTTTTGAAAACAGCAACTCAACATATTAGGGTTGGTGGACACATATCACAAACTTCATTGCTGAAATGTGAACAAATCAAAAACTTAAATGTCAATCAACATTTTTTTTATTTTTCTTAGACAATTTGACTTTACACATATTACTAACATCTGTATCACAATTTTCATCATCCACTGCATCAACATGTCTCCTTTTCTTACGTTTCTTATCATCACTAGCAACATCACACTGTTCGTTTACTTCTTCTGTCCTTGCAATTTTCTCATCATTTAATGCTTCGTCTGTGGTACTCCGCTTTTTCTTTTTTACTTTTCGCGGTATTGACTCTTCTGCAACATCTTTAATATCTGTGTTGCCAGCATTAAACATTTCACCATTACTGTCAGAACTTTTTGTTTCTTTTTTAGTAGATTTATTTAAATCATCTTTCAATTTCTCATTTTGACAGTCATTGTTGTCTTGTTTTAAACAATGCTTCTTTTTCTTCTTCTTCTTCTTTTGTGGAACATCTTCGTCACAGTTCAAACTGGCAACATCTAAAATTTCTTCTTCATATTCCTTTTTCTCTGTAGATTTCTTGGTATGGCTGTAACCATTGAATCTTGCCTGCTGTAGCAACAATTTCTCCTGCTGTTCTATTCTCGCTAGTTTTCCTAGTGCTTTAAGTCCGTGACGTGCACCCCTGTAATAAAGGCAAATTTGAAAATGAAGTAATATTTATTGACATGACAATGAACTGCTATTTCCAGTATTCAATAAAGAAATTTGACCCTGCTGTTACTCTTGTCCATGGGCGACAACAACCTTTTACCATCAACGGGACTGTGTCACAACTGCTAATTTTACTTCTGTTAACATTTAAAATGCATGAGAAATTGATTACCATGAGGTCAGACATATAAGAATGTTAAACACGCCCTTACTATACTTTAGTCGCCAGAAAATGTCATCGTTTAGATTTTTTCATTGTCACATAGACTAATAACCAAGTCGTAGACACTTTTTGGTAGTGCAGGGCTCATCTAACATAATTAACTGGACTAACCATTCTAGCCCCTAAATTAAGTCTTGTAAATTAAGGTTTGTCACAGTAGTCATGGGCGGAAGAGAATTGAGGGGTTACTTGCTCATTAGCTACCTAAATTCCATCAAAAAATTCCGCACGAATTAATTATTGAGGTAGCCATAAATATTTGCTTACTTATGAGCAGTTCGACCCTCACAAGCGGCAAACAATTCTTCGTCTGTCATTTTGAAGACATCTTTTTGCACCTTTTCATCTTCAGACTCTGACTCTGACTCCTTGATCCTCTCAGTTCTAATGCCACCACTGCCCAGGACAGCAGTCTTAACGAAAAAGTCCTGTTGAATTGACAGAAATTAAGCTCATCATCATTATGTTGAGCAGGGTGATAGCATTTATTGCCTAACTCTTTGAAATTCAATTCGCCACTAAAATTTTATGAATTGCACAAATTATTTTAAATTATCTAAACCTCCAACTAAGTAGAAAAACCCTTAATAAGCTCATGATTGTACAATGACTGAATATATTATTCCTCAATAATAGGTGAGGACTATATCAATCAACAAAAATTTATTTCTAATTTGGTCCATTCTCTCAGAAGCAATGCTGTCACTGATGGACACACCTCGTACCTCAACCGTACCATATCGTACCTCATACTGTTCTTGTGGTTTCTCATCCATTGGTTTTGATTTCTTCCTCTTCAGTTTCCAAGTGCTATTGGTGATTTCAAAGTCACTGTCATCTTTTGTCTTGATTTTTTTGGTAGTCCCATTTTTCTCTTTTACCTGCAAAGGCAAGGTTATTTATTTTATGATAAAGTTTAGAATGAGGTGGTTTGCATATTGAATATGTTTACAAAACACAAATTACCAAAAAAAATTGTCTGTTTATCTGTTTGTACACAGTAAGCTCAAAAACTACTGGATGGATTTGAAAAAACTTGTTCTTATATAGGTATTAAGCATGGGCAACATACTTGGAACAAAACTAAACTAACCTAACCTAACTATTGCCCATGCACAACAATAGTAACAAAAGTGTATTAACAATGCTTAGCTGACCAAGAAAAAATCATTCATTCCAATCAAGTTGATTTATAACAAACAAGATTGTATTTCTATGGTTAGTAAGTGTATACCTCTATGTTACTCGCAGCCTTATTATACAGGGTGCTCCACCAGTGCTCTGTGAAGTCTGCGGCTGCATTGTACCCCACCCCAGTCATGCTACGCTTCAGTTTGGGCTTCAGAGCCTCCGACATGCCAGTTTCGTTCTTGCCGAGACCTTTGCCTGATGAAAACAATAATATGGGTCTTTTTATATTGATATTTAGGCAGTATTATGAATAACAGACACAAGAAAATAATAGATAAAACGCTAAACGCTAACACACTCATACCCCCGCAGTAGGTTACTAGGTACCTGTGTTGCGGGTGAATAGATACTGTAGTAGATGTCATAATAATTAGAATACTGAATGCATTCCAGTAAGTGGTCAAAACCTTCTTTTTAATAGAACAGGAATAATTTTGTATGTTATGTCATCAAGTTCTATGCATACTGTTGTGTATTTTATCTCAGTGCTTCAACACTGAAATTGCATAATTACTTATTGCATTTTTTGAGTCACACGCAGTTATTTCATTGAATTTCAAATTACTACTCTACAGACGGTTCAATTCAAAAATAAACGATCTATTGTAATTACATACATGTATTGAACATAGTAATTAGATAGTATTTTATCAAGTAAATTTTCATTGTTAACTAATTCAGGATAATTAATTATGAATAAAAAAGATACATACCATCAGTCCAGCCATATTTCTCTAGTTGTTTCCGTGCAAAATCCATTATAGTTCCCAAATCTTATATTCTGCGTTTAAGAACAGTTTCCTAACCTTTATATATAGCAAAACTTTCGGTTCTTCGATACAAAGAACTTCTTCCGTAGAGGGTGTGAATATTTTATTTATATTTCCATATTGTTCAGTTACCGTTTTATCCTAAAATACAATGAAAATAATAAATTAAAATTATTATTTTAGGTTCTGTATACATTATACATGGCAATGACAATGTCATTGTGACATTGACAATAACTTGACTTGATACTTTCCTCTATGCATTAACGGAGCAGAGTATATAGGAATATAATCCATAGACTAGGGCACATGGATCTCACTGAGCCTAAAAAAGCAAAGTAAAAGAAACAAGCCTCACTCACAACCTCACTGTATGAGGAATGGTACCTACATAAGAAAAATAATCCACACACTCTTCATCACATCAATCAGACAAATCACTCATTAAAATAATAAAGCTTTGACCTAACAAAAAGCAAGAAAACAAATAAAACAAAATTAAAAATATAAAATTTATAATAATTCAATCAACTACTTAATAACAATGTTAATATAGGAATGGTAAAATATCACACTAACAACAATTTCATATAATTTAAAACTTCAATACAGTCCAATAAGTGATTTTTCTTTATTTCTTAAAAACATCATCATAATCGAGATCGTCTCTTGTAGATTCATTGTTACTGTAAAAAATAAAAAAGAACGTTTAACAATATTAGACTAAATTGGCCGGATTAGGGCAGCAGCAGCTTAGGATACTAAACTAGAATACCATTTCCATGTGGGCAGACCACTGTAGCTGTAGGCAATGGATTTCGGCCCATGCAGGTAGGGAGGTACAGTTTGGTCATTTATACTCGGCTGATATGAAGTTGGCTACGAGTGGCCGCGCAGATGTCGATTTTAAGGCCAAAATGGTAGTAGGAGGCGGGGAGTGCGGGCGGTAGGATAGTTAGTCAATGACATGGACGTAAATACGTCCATGACCAATACGAAATAGCGCATCACAAAACACTGTCATGGCCGCCGTGTTTTGATTAGTCAGTTACTGTACCTGCGCAAACAACTCGGAAAACGAAGTTCATATCAGCCTAGTCAAAATGACCTTACTGTAGGTAGGCAGGTGGGAAGGTAGTTAGGTACCTTAGTGGTAGGGCTGAATTTCAGCTGGCTAGCTATCACCCTCTACCTTACGTCAGCCGCCAAACTAGTCATGTTCCCGCCGAGGATTCGATAGCCAGTACTTGTTCTTGATTACAATACAATACAAATATTCTTTATTGTGCACAAACAGGACATTACAACATACATATACTGGAAAGAAATTTCACAAAAGGCGGCCTTATCGCTAAGCAGCGATCTCTTCCAGACAACCTTTGGGTAGGAAAAAAATAAATAAGCAAAAATCGGTAGGGTGCACAATTAGAGGACTAAAAAAAAAAAAATATATAAATATGATTCTTCTTTCTTTTTTTATTTCAGTCGCAGAAATCATGTCTTTGGTGTCACTGATATCCATCCAACTATTAATATACCGTCACTATCAAGAAGCTTGGTTACTCATTCATCACTTATTTTTACTAATAAGGATCCCCTATTTAATCTCGCTCTACAACGCGTCGGCTTGTCTGTGGTGGGACTTATGTCCATGGACAATGGTGACCACTTACCATAAGGGCGCTACTTACGCCTTTGTCGGCTATATTTTATTATCCCTTCCTAGTCTCACTAACCCGGTAACTAGTGCCAAAGTCTACTAATTTAAAAATGTTTCAATTGCATTGTGTCAGAAAAGTTTGCCACATTCGGTGCACAAAATATCTAAATCAAACTGAAACACAAGTACATTCAATATGACAAACTACTCAAACACAACACAATCATAGCATTCATAAATTACCAGCCTTGATCCCTGGACTACACAAGCTATCGGTGACCAATTACCTACATCACTCCTTAACATCAGGATACCAATCGTAACGAGGATCTCGTTTAGACCTTTCCATGTAGACCAGGCCGTGGCTGCCGGTGGACGAGTAGCTCTCCAGGGTGGGTTTTGTCAACAACTCCGGCTTGAAGTTCTTCAGGAAGTACACCCAACATTGTATCGTTTGCTTCTCTATTGACCGCCTGAAATAAAGGATAAAATGATGTTTTTTTTTTCATTAGAAAGATAGTGCTTGTCACCTAGTGGCATATAAATAGTGAATGCTGGCAGGTAGTATTTGAGTTCTTCTTAATAATGTGTAATTTATGGTCAGATGGTCAGTTTCTGGTAAGAAATGTGATACCAACATCAGGTCTGCTTATTTGGTAGTTATTTACTTTAGATAAACTCTACTTACCCTGAATCCACAATAATGTTATCAACCTCTCGTGTGTAATACTTCGGGTGGTCTTCAAGCATGTCCAATTTGAGGAGCATCTTATCATCCACCTCGTAAACCTCACCTGGAAGTAAATAATTAAAAATAACTTTAAATAATAGATTAGCAGTTAGCTGATAATACTTCAACATAACTAACATTGATAACATTACCTTTGACATGACATCCATCGCCCGGACTGTACAGCAGAAACGGTATGTTGTATTTAGTAGCGATGATCAGAGGGTACTTGGTCATTGTAACCCCAGCAGCATAGAACCTCCCCACGCCATTCTCGGGGTTGCTCAACCAGTGGTGGTTTGGTTCAAAGCGTTTTAATGTGCCATATACAAAGACTTTGTGGCACATCTGTGGATTAGAAATTAGAGATTTAGATT